>CM056386.1:21668221-22316819 GCA_029718625.1 Synaphobranchus kaupii
ACACTGCCATTCAAATGGCAAGACTTCCATTTCCAAGGCCGTTGTGCAATTTCCAATCAAAGCTTGAGCAATATAAGGGCCACAGGTGAGCTCCTGGTTTGGAGAACAATGGATGGCAACATTGAAGTGAGAGGTGATCAGAGAGGCAGAGGAGTGAGAGTAAGAGGAGGACGAGGAGGAGGAAGAGGAGGACGAGGAGGAGGAAGAGGAGGACGAGGAGGAGGCATGTGGCGATATAGCTCCTGAGGCATTTCAGGGCTGGATTCGCCATACTAGGCGATACTTCCCCCGCTGCTTGGCCAGAGAGAACATAGCCTGTGATGTCGATGAGGTCCTGTGGCCAGACAGGAACCGAAGACAGGATGCAGCCTAGTTTTTTTGTCCTTTTTTAATTTACATTTTTCTTTCTTTAATTTACATTTTTCTCGGACTGTACTGGCCTATTTTCTATTGTTTGTTCTGTGCAAATCATTTACACATCCAGTTGTGTTTGCTGTGATGTATAGGCTACAGCACTTTTGGAAAAAATAAAGAAATATTTTTGTTGTTACTGTATATTTGTGTATTGTTTTATATTTGAGTAAAAACATTATACAGTAATATTTTACAACAGGAGTAAGCGTACAGTAACACTGAACATGAAAAGGCATAATGCTCCTGATAAGGCCTTCATACTGGTGTTTTCCCATTCATAGTAGTGTTTTCCATTCAGCACATCAGTGTTCAATGGTTCTTAGAAATGTCTACTCATATGATGGTCTGTGTGTGTCATTTGAACACAAACTACCATTTTGAGGAGACATAACATTGTTTTGAAGGCAAAGTAGCATTTTGCAGGAGATATGTAGGGTTTTGCATTTTGTGTGTGTGGTTTTTGGATTTGTGTTTAGAGTTTTGAGAAAATGAGGTATGCTTTCAAAAAATGTGTGTAAGCAATTGAGAAAAACTGTAAGAAATGGAGAGTATGGTGGGAGGGGAAGAACCAAAAACAGTGGGTGGTCGATGAACCAGGTGCGGACCAGAACAGCCCGGTGGAAACTTACGTTGTCTCAGATAACAACGTACCTGGGCTGCTCTGCATCATCTATCTGGTCTGGTGGAATGAGGATGTTGTGGAGTGTGTCCAGGAATGTGAAGAGACGGGCAGTGTTGTAGGGGCCAAGAATGGAATGGTGATGGAGGATGCCGTGGTGGTTGATGGCAGCACACAAAGTAATATTCCCTCCACGCTGGCCAGGGACATTGACGATGGCACGCTGGCCGATGATATTTCTGCCCCGGCGCCTTCTTTTGGACAGGTTGAAACCCACCTCATCAATGAAAATGAATTCATGCACCTCTTCAGCTGCTTCTAGCTCAAGAACTCTCTGAAACAAACATGACAATATTGTATCAGAAATAGACCTACACAGTGTTGTGAAACACTGTAAAATAACATTGGATTGGATTACAATACAGGACAGTAATGTGTCAGTGCTGATAGGACGCAATCAGTTGTGGGAATGTATAGGACTTACTTGCACATAGTCATAGCGTAATTGTTTGACTCTGTCGGAGTTTCTGTCAAAAGGCACCCTGTACACCTGCTTCATTCTCAAGGTGTTCCGCCTTAGAACACGGTCCACTGTGGCTAGGCTCACTGTATTGATGTTTTGGAATATGTCTTGGTCATCAATGATTGCACTTTGTATTTGTGTGATTGTTTATAGCATTATTTTCCAGAACTATATTGACTATTGCAGTCTCCTGTTCAGCCGTAAAGACACGCTCCCTCCCACCACGCCGGGGTAATCTTTCAGTTCTGCAAAATATACAAATACAGTACAATGTAAAATACTCTAAATACAAGAATACTATGCTCCTGATAAGGCATTCAAACTAGTGTTTTCCTGTCATAGTAGTGTTTCTTACCTATTCTCTCTTCTGAATGTCCGGAGAATGGATGCAACTGAGAAGCGGCTTATGTTTGGTTGAACCCTCTGGCCAGCCTCCTGCATGGTCAAACCATGGTTGACCACATGGTCGACCACAGTGGCCCGAATCTCATCAGAGATAATGGCTCTCCTTGCTCTTCCTCGTCCTCCTCTTCCTCCTCCTCGTCCTCCTCTTCCTCCTCCTCGTCCTCCTCTTGCTCTCACTCCTCTGCCTCTCTGATCACCTCTCACTTCAATGTTGCCATCCATTGTTCTCCAAACCAGGAGCTCACCTGCGGCCCTTATATTGCTCAAGCTTTGATTGGAAATTGCACAACGGCCTTGGAAATGGAAGTTTTGCCATTTGAATGGCAGTGTGTTCTGTCTGAACACAAGGAGATTTGGCATTGATGAAGTGTGTGCAAAATAGAGAGTATTGTGTGTAGTGTTTTGAAAAAAGTGTGGTTTAGAATTGAAATCTGGGTCTGAAGCAGATAATTGTGTGTAGTGTTTTGAAGAAAGTGTGGTTTAGAATTGAAATCTGGGTCTAAAGCAGATAATTGTGTGTAGTGTTTTGAAGAAAGTGTGGTTTAGAATTGAAATCTGGGTCTACAGCAGGAAATGTGTTTATAGTTCAGCAGAATTGGTTTAGGGAGTTGGCACATGAGTTACAGGTTGTGGTCATTGTGTCATAAGTTCCAGTTTTTGTGTGTAAACAATTGAGAAAAACTGTAAAATTGTAATAGATATTCGAATATATTCGAACTTTCAGAAGGAATATTCAAACGTGATTTTTGGCCAATGTTGACAGCTCTAATGGCTCAGCAATGATATCTGCAGCTAGTTTTAAGAACCTAGGGTCAAGAAGATCAGGACCTGCAGGTTTCTTAGGGTCAAGGGCTAAAAAGGGCATCATGTACTTCCTGAAGAAAAGGAAAGAAGCTGAATTTTAGTCCACTATTTGGCAAATTGTCTAAACAAGGTTGTACAGTTGGAATAGAGCTAGAGTCAAACAGAGAACCAGATGATATTGATTTGTTTGATTGATTGATTGATTGATTGATGTCTTTATTTCGAACATGTAAAATTCAACAAAAACTATTAGTTGAAAACATATCAAACATATTTTGAAAAAATGAGATAATTAATGTCATTTGCCCCAATTTACATGCGCGAAAAGGAGTAGGAAGAAGTATAGACTTATTTAATCCTACCCCTTAATTCAATGGACTGTTATCAATAACTCCATTTATCCAAGTATAGAGCCTGATATACTTGTCACACCCATAACAAAATACTTACAGTTCCCATCATATTTTACACACCTACATACATAGACCCTTACTTATCTTATAAAAAAGATATATCAATATATAAACATATCGTTATATATACATATACATACATACATATACATACACACACATGTACATGTACATACACATACATACACCTACACCCACCTACATGTACACATACATGTATACGCATCTACACCTAGCAATATTCCTATAAATCCATGTCAACCCCAGGGGCCGGTTGCACCAACAGGGCGTAAGCCTGGTCTTAAGTTAAATCGGTCGTAACTTTCTGGGCGTAACTTTAAGACCGTTGCACCAACTGGTCGTAAACACTATTTTCACTAAGACCGGGCGTAAATTCTACGCCTACCCGAGAGCAGGCGTAAATCTAATTTTAGAACGTTTCTATGGTTACGGATGTAAATAATAACATAGTTCATCGCAATGGCGCGCCTGGTCTATCATATCACTTTCAATGAAAGTGTCATCGCTCGGAGTAGATGTGGCATAAACACCCCCCTCTGTAGGCTGTTGGCAGTCACTGCTGTCCACTCCAACCAGGCCAGTGAAAGTTGGGGAATCCTCGCCAAACACATCAACAATGATGTCACTGTAGATGGATATTTTCGGTGGGGGACCCCCGCCCGTTGGATGACTTTTACGGGCTGACACGTCCTTTCTCGCCTTACTAACAAGGTCCTTCCACTTTTTTCTGACGCCCTCTACAGTTCGCTGTCCCCCCGAATCCGTAAGTTGGTTTATTGCATCTGTTATTGTTTTCCACGTTGACTGTTTTTTTAATTATTTGTAATAACATTGCTATGTTTAGCCGTCAGTGTCGTTTTATGCTGGCTATACATTTCAATTAATTTTCTAATTTCACTATCAGTAAAGTTGCTTTTTCTTTTTTTTTGGTCCATTGTTGCAAATTTGAGGTTAGCAGGTTAACGTTAGCAGATTAGCCGGCAATATTTTACCCGCGCATAGCAACGCGAACAATTTTGCTTAGCAACGGACGCTACTTAGCAACTGTTATGTTTTCACATGGACGCGCACTACTACGACTGGTCTTAGTTGCGCCTAGGCGTAACTTTGGTTGGTGCAACGGGCGTAAAGTCCTCTCTAAACATGGGTCTTAGCTACGACCTATTTAGCAGTTAAGACCGTCTTAGTTAAGCCCTGTTGGTGCAACCGGCTCCTGGTGATCAAAGCCCTTCTTCATCCCTATACTTTGTGAGGATCATATCTTATATATTTTTTTAAACTGGATAATGTTTGGACATTGCTTTAATTTAATATGCCGACTGTTCCACAGTTTCAATCCACAAATCGAGACACAAAATTTTTTCATAGTAGTACGGACACTTAGATATTTTAGATTTAATTTCCCCCTCAAATTATAGCCCCCCTCTCTTTCATAGAACATTTTCAGAATATTTCCTGGTAGCAGATTATACCTAGCTTTATACATTAATTGAGCGGTTTGAAATTCCACCAGATCGAAGAATTTTAGCATTTTTGACTTTAAAAATAATATATTAGTGTGTTCACGGACTTTGACATTATGCACTATTCTTATGGCCCTTTTTTGAAGTATAACTAGTGGTTGTAGAGTACTTTTATATGTGTTTCCCCAAATCTCCGAACAGTAATTTAAGTATGGTAATATCAGTGAGCAGTTTAGAATGTGGAGTGATTTGTGATCTAGTGCACGTTTTGCTTTAGCCAGGACAGAAATGCTTCTTGACAGTTTGGACTGTACATGTCTTAAGTGAGGTTTCCAGCACATTTTGTCATCAATTATCACACCTAGGAATTTATTTTCAAAAACTCTTTCAATAATTATACCATCAATCTGTACCTGTATTTGAATGTTAGTTTTATGTTTTCCAAATAACATGATTTTTGTTTTGCTCAAATTTAATGATAATTTATTTTTGTCAAACCATTTTTTAATTTTGATGAATTCTGAAGTAATTATGTAAGTCCAAAAGTTGCTGTAAATTCTCACCGGCACCAAAAATATTTGTATCATCTGCAAATAAGACAAATTTTAATATTTCTGACACTTTACATATATCATTGATGTACATTATGAATAGTTTAAGCCCCAACACTGACTCCTGGGGGACGCCACAAGAAATGTCCAAACATTCAGATTTATATTCTCCCATCTTCACAAATTGTTGCCTGTTTTTTAGATAGCTTCTTATCCAATTCAACACCACCCCCCTGATCCCATACCGTTCAAGTTTATTGATTAATATGTCATGATTTATTGTGTCAAATGCTTTTTTCAGATCAATAAATACCCCAATTGCATATTTTTTCTGGTCAATGGAATTTGTGATTTCTTCTATTAATTCAGTTACTGCCATAGATGTTGACCGGTTTGTTCTGAATCCATATTGACTTTCTGTGATTAATTTGTGTTTATCTATGAAATTTTCTAATCTGTCATTGAATATTTTTTCTAAAATTTTGGAGAATTGTGGAAGAAAATAAACAGGCCTGTAATTTGTGAAGTGGTGTTTTGCTATTTTCATTTTGTTTAGAAATTTACCGGTTTGGAATGATAAGTTAAAGATGTGTGTAAGTGGCTTTGAGATCCCATATATTACCTTTTTAACTATTTTCATATTTATGTCATGGAAATCAGTGGACCTTTTGTTTTTACATTTATTAACAACCTCTATAATTTCTTTTTCATCTACTGCTTTCAGAAACATTGAACTAGGATTTAGTTCAATAAAATGATCATTTATGTCATCAGTATTCACATTAGGGATTTTTTCAGCTAGATTTGGTCCAACATTTACAAAAAAATTATTAAAGCTATTAACTACATCGTCCATATTATTCATATTCTTATCATTATCAATAAAATATTGAGGGTAATTAACCTGTCTAGTGCCATTTCTAATAATACTGTTTAATATATTCCATATGGTTTTAATATTATTTTTATTATTTTCTAAAGTTTTACAGTAATATTCTTTCTTACATATTCTCATAATATTAATTAGCTTATTTTTATATTTCTTATATTTTTTTTCTGCCTCTTTAGTTCTATGTTTTATAAATTCTCTATAAAGTGTATTTTTCTTTTTGCAGGCATTTTGTAATCCCTTTGAGATCCACGGACTATCTATATATTTTCGTTTACTGCGACCTTGTTTAATTGGACAATATTTATCATAAAATTTTTAATATTCTTACAAATTCATCATATGCTTTATCAGTATCCTTTTCTTTATAAACAATCTCCCAATTTTGTGCTATCAAATCGTTAATGCCTCCATAGACTCTTCTGTCCTCACCCGTCTGTATGTTAGATTATTGTTCTGTTTGTTTTTTGTGTATTTGCTGTCATAGACTGTAAAAACTGGTAGATGGTCACTAATATCGTTTATTAATAATCCGCTCACTGTAGTGTTATCTATGTCATTTGTAAATATGTTGTCAATTAATGTTGCACAATGTAAGGTAATCCTGCTGGGCCTGGTGATTTTTGGATAAAGACTGAGACTGTACAGTGCATTAATAAATTCTTCTGTCATTTTGTGCTTGTTTGGATTCAGTAAATCAATGTTAAAGTCACCACAGATGAACATGACTTTTTGGTTAATTTTTGTAATTTTTTCCTCCATCCAGTCCTTAAATGTGTCTATATTAGACCCTGGCGCTCTATATATGCAACTCACAATAACATTTTTCTTTTTTTCAAGACAAATTTCTATTGTAACACATTCTAATAAGTTATCCACCACTGTTGACATTTCCTTAACCACCTTATAGTTAAGGTTCTTGTCCACATACAAAGCCACACCACCCCCATTCTTATTTTCTCTGTTAATACAGGTTAGTTCATATCCTTCAATTTCAAAATCCATGCCCCTTTCACTATTGATCCATGTTTCTGATATTGCAATTAAATTGAAGGGCTGTTTGAATTGATTTAGCTAATGCTTAATGTTATGGAAATTGGCATACATGCTTCTGCTGTTAAAGTGAATTATTGATATTTTGTTTTCATTCTTGATAGTACTGTTAAACTGGTCGTCAGTGTAATAGTAGCAGTTGTTATTGATATTGAGAAAAAAATTGTTTTCGGGATCAATGTCATTTTCTATGTCCTGTGAATGATGTTCAGTGTATTGAAATGTATTTATCTCCAAATCATCATACTCAATTCTTTGTAATAAGGTATTAACTCTGGAATTTGTGTGTTATGTGTGTAGTCATAAGGGAGTTTGTGAAGCAATATACCTGTTGATTTAATGTCTCTAAAGCATACAGTGGCGATTAAATGTCTCTCGGCTATTTCGGCATGCTGATGCGGGGGGTGAACAATCAGCTTGTCGTGTCGCAGGTAGGCAATGTCCCCCCTCTCTCTCGCAGCTCTCAGGTCAGGCATCAGTTCCTTCCTTTTTCTTCTTACCGCATCCGTGAAGTCCTCATTTATGTAGATTTTGGATCCTTTCAGAGACTTGGTGCGTTGCAGAATGGCCGATCTATCCTTGTGTCTCAGGAGTTTCACCACGATGGACCTCGGTCGGTCTCCCCCAGGTTTCCCTGTGCGGTGGGCCCTCTCCACCTCAATCTCCTGCTGCAGCTGCAACTTTTCCGCCACAATCTTCTTCACCTTCTCTTCCGTCTCTGTCATGGTTTATGACCCTTTTTCCCTTGCGGTCATGTTCCTCGGTCGCCACACGTGGGCGCCGCTCCGTTGGTGGAGTTTTGGCTCTGTCCCTTCTTTTCACGGAGTAAGTTTAATCAGCGTTCACAGCTGGGCATGTAATTCCGGTGAGCTATTTAAGCCCATGTTCCTTTTGTTCTGGGCTTCGATATTGATTGTTGATTGTTTGATTGTTTGTTCTGTGGTGTATTTTCTGGCATTATTTGTGCTGTTTTGTGTGCGGTTTATTTTGCCCTTTTAAAGTTTACTCGTATGATTAGATCTAGGTTTTTAAGGAGACCATTTTGCTCCGTTGTGCTTTATTTATTTTATTTATTTATTTATTTCGGCATGCATATAGTCACACTTCATCACAATTTCTGTAATATGCCCTGAACAAACACAGTACCTGCCGAAAAGGGATACGGGAAAAAGCAGCCTGCTTATCAAAAGTCCCGCCCCAATTCCCAACTCAAATTTAAATGTTCACATTATACATTTGTTTAAAACAGATTTTTTCTTATCACAACAGCATAGCTGAATTTTCTTTATAACAAAACAGACCGAGAAAGAAAAAATAAGCTAAAATAAAATAAACCAAATATTAAAGTCCAAATAAGTCGGATTTAAATGTACATGTCATACATTAGTCAAAACAATGTTTCATTTCAACAGCAAACAGTCCAGAATATTGTTCAGTACAATGTTTTTTGCACATCGTGACTTTGTTTTCATTTCTTGATAACCCACCATTGTTTATACTTGGTAGTTTTCTACCATCTTATTTTTTATCCTACTCTTGAAGACCTTCAAATTCGTAGACGATTTAATCTCATCATGTAAACTGTTCCAAAGCTTAACCCCCACAATAGATACAGAATGACCTCTGAGTGTTGACTTTATCGATTTTTGTTTATAAATCATGTTTCCTCTCAAGCTGTGTATGTTATCTCTTTTTAAAAACAAATCCTGTATATTTACTGGTAAAAGACTTTTGGAGGCTAAAAATAATATTTGTAAGGTATTATACTTAATTATGTCATGCCACTTGAGAAACTTTGCCTTAGTGAACAAATCATTAGTGTGATCTCTATATGGGACACAATATACAACTCTCAGTGCCCTTTTTTGGAGTTTAAACAGCGGCTCTGTAGTGTCTTTATAAGTGTGTCCCCACACTTCGACACAGTAATGAAGGTGGGGTGTTATGAGTGCCGAGTAAATTGTCTTAAGTGAATGTTGATTGAGTAATTTCTGCATTTTCCACAAAATAGACACGCTTTTGGCCAACTTACATTGAACTAGCTTCACATGTGGTTTCCATGTCAGGAGGCGATCTACCGTAACCCCCAGAATCTTGTGTTCGTTCACTCGTTCAATGTTGGTACCATTGACCTTTAAGTTTATGTTTTCCTTCAGGCCTCTTTTCCCGAATAATATGAATTTTGTCTTTGAAAGGTTTAGTGATAATTTATTAATATTAAACCACGTGTGAAGCTTTGACATTTCGTTGTTAACTAATTTGACCATTTGATTAAGATCAATTCCAGAGCAGAGGATGTTTGTGTCGTCCGCAAATAAAATTAGTTTTAGGACGTTAGATACTTTGACTATGTCATTAATATATAGTATAAATAATTTTGGTCCTAAGACTGAACCCTGCATGACCCCACAGGTGATGTCCAGGCATGTTGATATGTTGTCCCCTATCTGAACACATTGAACTCTATTTGATAGGTAACTCTTTATCCATTGTAATGCGATTCCTCTAACTCCATATCTGTACAATTTTTCAATCAATATGCTGTGGTTTATCGTGTCAAAAGCTTTTTTCAGGTCAATGAAGATGCCTATAGTGTATAATTTCTGGTCTAACGCGTCCTTGATAAATTCTATGGATTCTGTTAGGGCCAGTGCTGTTGAATGTTTTTTTCTGAACCCGTATTGGCTGTCACATAGCAGTTTGTGCTTATCAATGAACTTATCTAATCTGACATTAAAGAGCTTTTCAATAATTTTTGAGCACTGTGGTAAAATTGAAACAGGACGATAATTTGAAAACTCATGTTTGTCTCCACTTTTGTACAGAGGAAGAACTCTTGCTATCTTCATTTTATCTGGAAACACGCCATTACAGAACGATAAGTTACATATATGTTAGCGGAGGTATGATCGCTTTTGATATACTTTTTAACAACGTCATGTCTATCTGGTCTACGTCAGTGGATGTCTTAGCTGTGCAATCTCTCAGTATTGCTTTGATTTCAGTTTGTGTGACCGGATCTAGAAATAATGACTCTTTTTTTATCTCACCGCCCCTATCAAAGTGATCCCACTGCAGGAGTGAGGATGGAATGGCCTTGGCTAGCTCCGGACCAACACTAACAAAGTATTTGTTGAAACTATCTACTATCACCTTATTATCTTCTTCCCTCCTGTTGTTTATATTGAAATGATCCGAGAATGTCCTCTTGGCCTTTCGCCCAGAGACAGAATTTATTATTTTCCAGAGATTTCTGGTGTAGTTTCTATTTTCTGTTAGTAACTTGTCATAATAATCTTTTTTATGTTTCCTCAGCAAATATGTCACTCTGTTTCTGAAACGTTTGTACTTTGCATATGATTGTACACTCCTTTCCTTTATAAACTGTTTATATAAGCTGTTTTTTTTCCTGCAGGCGTTCTCGATGGTCTTAGTAAACCAAGGCCTTTTTTCTTTGACTTTATTGTCTTTGTTCCAAGTTTTGACTACCGGGCAGTGTTTGTCATATAGTGAATTTATTGTGTTTAAGAAGGTCTCATACGCTTTGTTTGTGTCCCTTTCAGTCAATACATCATTCCACTTTTGTTTCATCATATCTTGTTCAAGATCTTTGAGTCTCTTTTCGTTTCTAATTCTTTTTAAGTTTTTTGGCACTGGTTTCTGATCTATAGTGTGTTTCCAGTCACAGATAGCGAAGACTGGAAGGTGATCAGAGATATAATTTATCATAATACCACTTGTTATTACAGTGTCCAGTATATTTGTATAGATATTGTCAATTAGTGTGGCACTATGTTTAGTGATTCTGCTTGGCTGGGTGATTAGTGGTCGCATTCCGCACGTATACATTGTGTTAACAAAGTCCTCAATCAACTTGTTATCGTTAGGATTTAAAATGTCTACGTTAAAGTCACCACATATGAAAACATTTCTCTGATTCATTTTTGCTAATATTTCTCCCAGGAAATTGCTGAATAAGTCTATTTTTGAACTGGGAGCTCTGTAAACGTTGCATATAACAGTTTTTTTACCTTTTGGCATTGAAAATTCAATTGTTACACACTCCATTACATTTTCAACGACAATTGACATGCTTTCCAGTATCTCAAAATTTATGCTCTCATCAATAAACAGGGCAACCCCTCCACCAGATTTGTTAATTCTGCTCTTACACACAAAATTATACCCTTCCAGGTGGAAGTCCATGCATTTCTCATCGTTAATCCAAGTTTCCGACACTGCAATGATGTTGAATGGTTTAGCAAATGTACATAGATACTCCTGTATCTGTTCAAAGTTGGCGTATAGACTCCTGCTATTGAAGTGGATTATTGACAGCTTTCCATCCATGCTAATGTTCTCGTTGAACTGGTCTTCCAAGTAATATCCACATTTGTTTATTCCATTATAATAAAAGTGTCTGTCTGGATCAACTTCTTCATTCGGGTCTTTTGTTCTTAGGTTCTGGTTAGATGTCATACTCACGTTTTCATAATCCGCAATTATATCCATCAATTCAGTCATTTTAATCCTTTTATACTGTCAATCCTGTTGAACAAAGGCATCTCATTTTCAACTCCAGTAACCACATACATCCCAACCTGATACTCTGTGCCATAGCTTTTGACCCAGGAAGTGGTGCAAACAGACGACACATCAAAAGCTTCATTCAGCGCCTCACCACCCTCTAAACTGCTGACCAAGACTTCCAAACTGTAATCTTTTGAAATAAAAGTTCTCAAAATGAAATGCTAACTGAGCCTGATGTTTCTTAACCAGTGTCTTAGCAATATTTTTGAAGTTTTTAACAGACTTCTTGAAGAAGTTGTGCTTTCCTTCAAATTGCATGCACCACATGTGTATGAGAGGTCCAATTCTTCTAATACAGCTTGGGTAATGGATCATATGGTGATGTTTTGGAATCAAATTGTGCTCTGGGAAGATGGATTTAAAATGCTTGTGATGTTCAAAAATTAAATGTTTCAAATAACAAGTCATACCATGGGTTACAGTTGGTGAAAACACAATATTGACAATTTGAATTAAAAGGAGTAACAACTTCCAACAGCTATCCTCTCTGCTAACTAAATCTCCAAATATCAGTGGGGCATTGCGTAAGAGGCACCATGACTGGATAGCATTAAGTCCAAGATCTTTGCTATTGTCATCCAGCTTTAGCCCACCTGGCCTGTTCTTTCTCTGTGTGTATCCATAATTAAAGCTCACAATTCTCTCAGACAATGAACTCAGGGATATTGAATTCTTGATCAGATACTGAAACACAAGCTTTAGCTCATACTGTACCACTCCTTCTAGCAGGTCATGCATTATGTCTACAGGGTAGTTGTTTGAGGAATGGAAAAACTGGAGGGAATTGAGCGGACAGTCTCGTTTGACACCAAATGTTGATTTCAAAGCAAGATTTGAACGTGTTCAACATGAAGGTCTTTTGAACGTAGAGTTAAACCTGGGTGATCTTCACTGAAAACTGACTGCAACTCACTCTTATCAGTTAAACATAATCTACAACAGTATGATGCACTAAATGATTCAACAAAACCAAAAAGGGACGCCCAGAACATGCTCTACAGGTTCTACTATCTTCCATTTCTCTTCAAAATGCCTCATCCTTTTAGATTCTGTGTTAAGACATGAAAATGGGTTTTCTAGCTGATCAAAACAACCCTCAACTTTCTCCAAGGTTTCTCTAGATGCATCAGAAGACAAACAATTAACAACAGCTTCCTTTGCGTGAGCATGGATGTCATTAACCAGTTCCTCCATTGAGCCAACTAGACACTGCACAGTACTTTCAGGAACACCTGAGGCTTGAACCTGAGCAATAACAGAGCTGCACATGTCCAGTATGTTCCTTTTTTCAACTGGAACGTGTGTAGTGACAGTCACAGGAGGATCCACATTCACTGGTGTGGAAGGTCCAGCTACAGGCTCAAACTAAAAACTGCTGACGGGATCTGGATCAAGACAGTCTCCATGTGCTCGAGATAGGTGACGTTGGTAACCAGAGTATGTACAAAAAACAAATGAACAACCAGGCTCTCCACAGTTCAAGCGCAGAGACCTTCCGGGGTACAATCCATGCTGAAACTTCAAATGTCTAAATAACACTGAACAACTGGTGTGGTGTACCTTGCAAATGTAACACGTGTACATTTCTGGTCAAGATGTATCGGTCGACGGTCTTCAAACTGCACAGTGAAGAAGGCTTGCTCTGATTTCTTTGACCCGGGGACTCTCCTTCACGTTGCCCACATCGATGCCATACACGGTGCTCTGGATGAAGGTGAAGAAGCTGGACAGCGCCTCATCATAGGACACGGCGAAAGCATAATGTGCCTTGAAGAGCTCATCAAAGGCAGCAACTGGGGTCTGCATCCTGCAGGGAATGGCCTTCTGGTCCAGGATGATGTAAAAATCCTGGATGCTGTTGCTTCTTTCTCCGACACCGAGAAGAAAGGGCTGTTTGAGGCCAGTTTCCTTGAGGAAGGTCTCCATGCTTGACCCCACCTGAGAGAGAGAGAGAGAGAGTTATGAAATGTTTTGACTCAAGTCATTTTAATTCATGTGCGATTGTATGAATGGATGTGCACAACGCACAACTTGATGAATTAATGTGTGATCGATGGATGTCCACAACTAATGAATTCATGGGTGGATGGATGGATGTACACAACTTTGATGAATTAATGTGCGATGGATGGATGAATGGATGGATGAATGTACACAACATTAATGAATTAATGTGTGATGGATTAATGGATGGATGATTTAAAAAATATATATATATCTGTATCACCTCGCCCCCCCCCCCCCCCCTGCCATCTTGGCCCATGAAAACCTTACATCAGCTGACATGAAAACCTTGCATCAGTGATGTGCAGTCCTAAGAAAATACCTTCATGAACTTGATCAGGCGTCCAGCAGCATCCGATGCGCTCATCTTGCCAGTCTTCTTGCCCTTACATGTTGGAGGCAAGAGGTGAAGCAGCAGAAGGATGGCGGACATCTCACAGTCCCACTCTGCAGAATGCCACACTGCAGAATTGGAATAGACACCATAGAAATGTCTTTCATTTCCTTGTAAGCGTTACAGCATACTGAAGTTAAGTTTTCCCAAATTACACCATGGGTTGAAAATGGTCAGCAGTAAGGTGCAGTATGTGATTTGTAGTAAAGGGGTCAAAAACATGAAAGAACACAACAATGATGTGTTCACTTGCAGTGTACACTAAAGGCATGTGCAATCTACTGTGTCCACTGTCCAATTTACACTTACCACCGTCATCAGACTCCTGTTGTGCAGACAGAAGTAGCTCATCCACATGCGGACTCGGGATTAGATTCTTGCAGCAATCCGCGATGACCCTTGGTTTGAAGAATGTTGGCCATTTTGCAAGGAATTTACCAGACACCTCCTCACCGAAGAGCATTGTGAAGTCTTGGTCGATCTTAAACAGAAAACATCCGCGTGTGTGAATGAGAACACCATTGTAATAATGCTATGGGTGTCAATTAATAAACAGGCAAGGCAAAACAAGGCAACCACAAAGTCATCAGCAATTCATTTTATGTCTTACCAAGCCAGATGTATCCAGAAATCTTGGAAAGAGATCCAGGACAGTAGAGGCAGTAGCCGGGTCTTGAACCACCTTTTGCCTGTGCTGGAATGTTGCCTTCATTTTATTTTTGACAAGGGTCATATCACTTGAGTGCCTCATCACCGACATGGCTTCCTTGCATTCTGCTTCTCAACTGAACGCATACTGCGTGGAGTCTTGGGGCCCTCTTGAAAAGTGGACTTGGATTTCTTGATGTCTTGAGCAGAGTTGCGCTGAACAGTTTTCAGCCTCCACGCTAGGTAACCGGAACCACTCTGGTGATCATAGAAATGTTCCTGTTGATAAAGAAAAAGGGTTAATCTGTTGGCTGGTGAGTGACCTCTGGGACACTCCTATGCAGTCCCCAATAAAGATTGAGTTTCAAGCCTAACAAGGAAATTAATTGTGGAGTTCATGCTGTTGAATTAAAAACCCTACAGCACAGTAATAATATGAAGCACTTGACTACACCTTAGGAAAAGAGAGAAGCATAAACAATGCATTCAGAAAGCAATGAAAGTATGGGGATGCATTACTGTCTGTACTCACATAGCCATTCTTTGAATCCGGATCCTTCAAGTTTGGGAACAGAGTTGTAATCCCAAGTGCGTAGAGGATACGAACATTCACTGGAGGGACCCTCCTGAAAAGGGACAGATGCGTCATTCCTCCAAAAACTGCAACTTTCATTTATGTGCACATGGGTGTGGGTGAAGACATAATCGGCAGCGACTTTTGGAGGTAAAAAAACAACAACCACAACCTGTTATTGCAAGTGCATATTCACTTACCCATGACTCTCCACCATATCTGCTACAAGTATGTTCGCCATCTTTCTTCTTGTAACATCACTGATGGTGCTTGTTTTCTCGTACTCTGAATATTTGGTCTCCACCGGGCTTTGAATACAGGGCTGCTCTGACAGTCTGAAACGACAATTGCATGACATTCACACTGCAGGTACAGTAGGTATGTCAGCCTGACAGTGCTCTGGACCTTCAGGATGACACCTACTGAAGCTGCAGGACTAACATACTTATTGTGACAATGTAATTTTTTAATGTAAGGTTAGACCAATACATCAGGGTCAATATCAGCCAAGGAATATAAGTTATTAGTGTCCATCCCTTTCCTCGCTGGCTGGTTGCCATGTTCCATTTCATCCTGAGAGTTCCATTTTTGTAATTTTCAAATGTAAAAGATATTGAATATTGGTATAAAATAAGCTATTGGCAGCTTCAGTTAAAACATGTCAGACCCTAGTTTACATACTAGCATCAGGTCCAGGGGGTGTACTTGTACACCAAAGCTGTCTCACACTACAGAATCAGGAGATGGGTTCCAGCCCTAGATGAGCCGCATGGCTCGCCGCAAAGCAACGCCTGGTTAACTTACATCTCTTGCAACGTTGCTATCGGGGGGTCCTTCAACCAACTGTCTTTTCCGAGCTTTGGTAGATTCCAGTATCACTGTTGAGTCAGAACCTGATGATGACCCCTGGGATGCAGGTGATGGTGACCACTCTGATAAAGATGAGCCCTCTGAAGACTCCTCAGCATTGTTACCTAAGAAAACACACAGCCTTGCATTGTAAATTAAGCAATTGACCACTTGAGGGCGGGGGTTACGGCTCAATTTACCACGCCTAGGGTGGTGGCACGACGTGAAGCGCAGTGCCAGAAAACCCCCCTAGGCATGGTAAATTGAGCCGTAACCCCCGCCCTCAAGTGGTCAATTGCTTTTCCACAACGCTTTTGGTATAGACTAAAAATATAAGCCTGCAATTCCTCACCATTACACTCTTCAGCCTTGAAAGACACCCCAGATGACTTCAAGAGTTCATCAATTATGTCCGAATCCACTTCCACGTTTGAGTAATCCTTCAGGCTCAAGGAGGCAGAACCTGGCAAATTGAATTTTGCCAGCACTAAAACAGAAGAAAGATAAGTAAGATTTGGGAGGGACAAATGTACATTAATGAACACAGCATACATGATGAACTATAAATACACCGGAGTTAGCAGGAATGCTAATTTTCATCCGTAGTCCCTAGGCAATTTGGAGTTCAGTGTCTTGCCCAAGGACACCTCAACATGTGGACAGTGGAGCTGGGATTCGAACCAGCGACCCTTCGGTCAATGAATGGCCCGCTCTTCCAACTGAGCTACAGCCGACCCACCAAGGGTCATTAACTAATATTTCAACATTGGAAAACCCTAAATGCACGAATAAACATGACACTCTAATTAGCCTACCTGCTTGCAAAAACTGGGAGTAATTGTACTCATCCTCCGCCTGTGGTACCCTGACCCATTCGCTCACTCCTTTATACTCTATAGGAACCAGCATGTCGCTTCAAAGAGAAGAATGGTATAAGCTAACACCAGCGAATCCCTAAGCTATCAACAAGCCATCCTTACAGTTGCAAAATGCACTTCTATCCAACACAACTTCAATGAAACAAGACACGCATGCATCGCTAGCTTTTTCAACCTGACGCACCTTTCCTCCACGTTATCCCCAACTATGTGCTCTCTGTTCGCCTCCGATCGCAGTTGGACTTCGGCAACTGCATGGGGAAAGTAAAACACTACAGCATAGCCAAAACGAGCAAATCCGATAGCATAGTTCGCGAGTATATTATCCCTCCCGATGGTGTGCTAAACCAATGTTAGAGCAAGCTAGCTAGCTACGGTAAGGTAGTGCTAACCATAGAGATCCGAATCTAACGCTATCTGGTAACGTTACTAGCTAACGTTAAATTCATGCTTTAGCTAGCTAGCTAACTTCATATATTAGCAAGCTAAAGTCGACCAGTTCCATAAAAACAAACTTTTCTAGACATTTTCATACAAATGCAATTCGCTTTAGGCCAATTGGTAACGCTAATATCAATCTAAAAGCTACAATTTTATCGACTGTAACTTACCGCAGCAAGAAGAAATTCGGGCGAAGTAACGTTGTGACTGCAGTCTATTCGTGCCGACTGTGCCAGGGGCGGGCGTTTCTTCACCAGATTGTGTGGTTGGGTGTGGCCAATTGAACGAGCCAGAGTGTAAATTCAGAGTAATTCTCTGAACGACCGAAGTCCACTCTTACACTATCAGGAACTGACTACTGGGAGTGTTAGTTTTGATCAATTCTGAGTAAAAGTAACAGTAACCCCTGTTAATTAACACTAACACTAAAAAAATAACACTGGCATATTTGCTGTGTGAGAGGCAGTGCGTGCTATTTTCTATTAAGGTTGCGTTGGTCTTTTGTTGCAGCTGTCCTGTTCGCCCTTTTTACCTGTGGGACGATTTTGTTCTGAACTGTAGTTCTGTTCGTTCTCCGGGTGAGTCTCTCCTTATATGGAGCTTGGGTGATGTTGTGGACATGTGTGTGTGGGACTGCGCGCTTCTGAAAATAGTCTTAGAACGTTAGCTCTGTTCTTTTCGCCTCGTTACATTTCCCATTATTGAGAGGCTAGGGCGTTTATTTTCTACCAAGCTTCTGTTAGTCACTTTGCTAGTAAAGTTATGGGACGACGGTGCTCCGTCGGTTCGCCTGTAAAATGTTTCTCTCTTCTGGGAGATCGGGCGTTTACCCCTTTATGTTTTCTGCATTTGACTGCGAGCCTATGAAACTAGCCATGGAACGTTATCTCTGTTCCTTCACCTCGTTACATATTTCTTTATCAAGAGGCACGGCATTTATTTTCTATTTAACTCGTGTTAGTCTTTTAGCCGGTAATGTCTGGTGCAGCTGTCCTGTTCGTCCTTTTCACCTGCGGGACAATTTTGTTCGGAACTGTAGTTCTGTTCGTTCTCTGGGTGTGTCCCTCCTTATATGGAGCTTGGACGATGCTATGGACATGTTTGCGTTTGACTGCGAGTCTTATGGAAGTAGCGACGGAATGTTATCTCTGTTCCTTCGCCTTCTCGTTACATTCCTCTTTACCAAGAGGCACGGCTTTTATTCTCTATCAAACTCGTTTGGTCTTTTAGCCGGTGATGTCCGTTGCTGCTGTCCTGTTCGTCCTTTTCACCTGCGGGACGATTTTCTTCGGAACTGTAGTTCTGTTCGTTCTCCGGGTGTGTCTCTCCTTATTTGGAGCTTGGGCGATGCTGTGGACATGTTTGCGTTTGACTGCGAGCCTTCGAGAGTTGCCTTGGAACGTTAGATCTCCGTTCCTTTCGCCTCTTGGTATACTAATTCGTATTCGTTTTCAGTGTTTGTTGGTTGTGTGTGTTTTACGTGTACCATTTATGCTACTCACCTGTTCTTATGCGTCTCATTGTCGAGACAGGGCGTTTGTTGTTTCTGGCTCTTTCTTCTGTCACTTTGTTCGTAGAAGTATGGGAACCTTGTGCTCTGTTCCATTGGCCTTGTTTGGTTTTCTTGCTGAAAACTTTGCGTTTGCGCTTCTACTCATTAGTGTGTGACATTGAGCCGGTCAGTAGCTTTGGTACGTGTGTTCTTTGTCTTGTCTCCTCCCTTAACTGCGGGGTTCCCCGCCTTAGTGGCCTTAGGGCTTAAAGAATCCCCTTGCTGCGTTTGGCTCCTCCTACCAAACACGTCACGCCACATTACAGTCTCGGCCCACGTCTCTTCCGGTAACTCCATAATCCCATCAAAAACCAGATTGTTTCTCCTGGATTGTCCTTCCAGATATTCCAACTTGTCAGTGACAGCCAGCATACTGTTGCATATTTTAAATATATCGGACTGCATTGAATTGCAGCGTTCAACTTGTTTAGCGTTGTCAGCTTTTACGTCGTCCACGTCTTTTTGCGTAAACTGTAGGCTCGTTTTAATCTCCTGTATCTCCCTTGTTATTGCCTCCATTTTGGTGTTTGTCGAGTCCATGAGAAGTTTAACAAAGCCTTTAAAAATTTCCTGCTGCTGCTGTAACATCTCCTTTTGTTGATGCAGTAGTTCTGATAACTGCGTGAGTGAAACGTACTCATCATCTGGTTCACCTCAAGTTTTTTCGGTGGCATTTTTCGGTGTTCTATGTTCGCAGTCACTAACGTTGGCTAGCCACTAGCTAGCAATCTTGGGGGGAGTATGCTAGCAATCCGATGTAATGAGTCATTATAAAGTGCTCATGAAAACAGTTCAGCATTTCTGCTGCCAGATATGCAGTAGATATGGAAGGATCACTTTAAGGGTTGTTTCTCCTGACAAATTGTCCTATTGAACTCTATGGAAAAATAAGTCATCACTTATTTTCAAGTCAAGTTATCCATCCATATCTACTGTATTTCTGGCAGCAGAGTGATGATTTAAGGCTTGCCAGATACGTCAGACCCTTGACGACTTAGAGCCATTTAGCCAACCATGTGTTTCCATACTGTTCCAGTGTAATTTACAGCTAAATCTAGTCCCACCCCCCAATTCCCATAGAGATCCATTCAAATGCAGAGACGTTATAGTATCGCTTGTAAGAGTACCAGAAAATAAGATATCAAAAGTCTTTTGATGTTGTTGGGTCACAGACATCAGGACGTCATGGCATGCAAAGGATATGCGACCAAATATTAAAAATTTAACGGCACAGTCAACTTAGTATATGTAAACTTCTGACTCACTGGAATTGTGATATGGTGAATTAAAAGTGAAATAATCTATCTGTAAACAATTGTTGGAAAATGTACTTGTGTCATGCACAAAGTAGATGTCCTAACTGACTTGCCAACACTATAGTTTGCTAACATTAAATCTGTGGAGTGGTTAAAAATGAGTTTTAATGATTTCATCCTACAGTTACACTCGAAATTATTCAACCCCCTTCACTTTTTGCACACTTTATTGTGTTGTAGATTTAATTTTAAATGGATAAAATTGCCATTTTTGTCCATCAATGTACACTCAATAACCCATAATGACAAAGTGAAAACATGTTTTTAGAAATTTTTGCAAATGTATTAAAAATATAAAACTGAAATCTCTCATGTGCATAAGTATTCAAACCCTTTGCTTTAATATATTTTTAAAGTATCATATTTCATATTTGGTCGCATATCCTTTGCATGCCGTTACTTCCTGAAGTATCTGACCCATTCAACATCAAAAGACTCTCGATATCTTATTTTCAGGTACGGTTAGAAGCGATACTATAACCTCTTTGCATTTCAATGGATCTCTATTGGAATTGGGGGATGAGACTAGATTCAGCTGTAAATTATGCTGGTACAGTATGGAACACATGACTGGCGAAATGGCTGTAAGTCATTAAGGGTCTAAGGTATCAAATGAGCCCCAAACCATCACTCTATGGCCAGATATGGAGTAGATATGGATGGATCACTTTAAGGGTTTCTTCTCCTGACTTATTTTCTTATAGAACTCTATGGGGGGGGGGGGGGGGGCAAGTTAAATTTTGTGTTAAGAAATTTGCCTACTTTTTTAAAAATCTTGGTTTTTTATGTAGCCTATTTATTTTGTCATTATTAATCATAAAAGTGTTGTAAAGGTTACAATTCATTTTAATTTAATGTTTGCCTATTTTTTCATTGTAAAAATGTTGTTAATATTTAATTAAAATGTTATGAATAAATCTTTTGTGAACATGGGGTGTTTATTCTACTTGGCATCCATAGCTATTTCTGATATAATGTGGCTTAAGAGGGGTGAATAATTCCTCCAAACATGACAAGCAACCAATTAAGAAAAATTAACAGCTTGTTAAAATTCTGGGATTGCAACTGTGGTTGCAACGAAAACCAGCATACACAGAGGTACTCCAGGACCGGTTTTGGGAACCCCTGATTTAGTGTATAATCCCCCAACACTAGGAAATATCGCTATCTAGCCTGGTAACTGCCTGACGACCGAAATCACAGACAACCACTGAAGTTGAACCATAAATTCAGTGGTTTTTAACGGTCCCCTGTAACGCCCCTTTCTTAGAGGCCCCGCCTTGATGGGCATGCTTTGACAGTTTGCATGTTCAGGTCGGATTTTTGGCAGGGTTTTTGCGTGACCACGCGCAAATGATAATGTAAACGGATGCAATGCCATTGCATTTGATTATGTCACTCTTGTGCCGCAAAGCATGAAAACGATATGTTAAATGGCGAATTGAATTATCATTTCCTTTTTGTCATGGATCATACGACTACAATAAGAAACTGCTAATGCAAATGTAGTTTTTTATTTTCATTTAAATTATGGCAGGGTTGTGTCGTAGAGGGCGAGAAAAAATAATGTGAAATGGATTTGCATTATCATTTCCTGCGGTCATCTCGTCTTCAAACTCCACCACACTAGGTGGCGTGCAACGCAAAAAAGTAACTTTTAAAACCCCTTTACAGAGGGCTCAACAATGGCGGCCGACACCGATGAACGTGAAGCTCTGCTTGTTTACATGTATCTGTGTTTACATTTTATGCTGGATTCATACAAGAGGCAAGCGATGCACGCCAAAGAGAATCGAGGAGGCAGACCGGTCGCTAACGGTGGTCAGAAATTCAAATAGGAAACGTGTATCTGTGTTGCGCCGTGGTCTCCAAAGGAGAAATAGGGTAAGTTTTCGTCAACAAATTTAACGTTGTAAAATGTATTCTTACCATGAAGAATCCCTGAATCGTTATAGCCCAGTATAAAATAATAATAATAATGCATTTTATTAATGATGTGCATACACCCAAAGCATTGGATGCAGACAATTGTTCAAACGGTGTTCTTCATTAAAAAAATGAAAAATAATTAAGTGTAACACAGCTGAATTGCAGATTATTTCCACTAGAATCGATTGGAATTTGCTTTGCTGACACGAAATTTGAATAACCACATGCTCTTCAGATGGTAAGATGAAAAACCACAGGGCCAAGTTACCTGAAATAATTTAGGAAACATTGGGTAGCATTTATTTGGAACAGAGCTTGTTTAATTTGTGTGAGCTAAGATAGCCAATGTTGTTTTTTGTAATTTGGCCTAATTTTGATATCATATTTAACGGCAGGCCTAGATTTTGCAAGTTTTAATTAATGACTTGAGTAACTTGGCACGTTGAAAATGTTTTTCGTTGAGATATCATTTATCTTTGTACTGTTTGAGTAACTGCATGATAATGCATATATATTTATGAACCATAAGATAATTACATTTAGTCAAACATTTGTGTTCATATGGCCTCCTTACTTTTTAAAAAATATGTATGAGTGAGTTTGGTGGGTGCATATCACAAACTCCTAGTTTGGGCCAATATGTATTACCTGTGAGAGTTGCACCTTCTTAGCCAAATTCAGGAGGGAGGTGCATGTCACGGCAAGCAGAAAGGCAGCCCTGTCGGAATATGCACCTATCTGTAATTATGTTTCTGGTGATCCCAGCGTCAAATGCTTTTTAGGGCATACAGATGGCACCAATAGGAGTTACCACTGTGTATGTTTTTAGCATGTAAAATATACACTACTCACAAAAAGTTAGGGATATTCGGCTTTCGGGTGAAATTTCAGGATGAACCTAAAATGCACTATAACCTTTACAGGTGAAATTAATTTGACCTTCTCTAAACTTTTGAATGCACATGTCCAACTATTCAATGTTTCAGTACTTTTTGCACAACTTGCTGTTCTCTAACAAGGAGCTGAACAGCAAAATTCACAACAGGTGTTTGATCCATGAATCGACTAATAAATTTCCTGGTTCAATTAGAATTGGTATTTAAACAGTCCTCTTCATCATGCTGTTCACATTTTGACATCATGAGACCAAGACGACACCTAACAATTGATCAACAGTACCTCGCCATTGCGAGGCTTCAAACAGGATGTTCTCAGAGGGAAGTGGCCACTGAGCTTAGAGTGTCACAGAGTGTCATCAGCAGGTTGCAACAGAGATACAGAGAGACTGGAAGAGTCACAGAAAGGCATAGAAGTGGACGTCCTTTGGCCACATCCCACACTGATGACCGCTTCATTGTGAACAGTGCCCTGCGGAACCGGATAATGAATGCCACTCAACTCCAGGCACACTTTAAGGGAGGTGAGAGGCACCCAAGTGTCACGTCAGACCATTCAAAACCGTTTACATCAGCGTGGTCTGCGTGCTAGACGACCTGCAAGGGTACCTGACCACACCACCAGGCACAGGCGTCATCGTCTTGCATGGGCCAGGGAGCATTTACGCTGGACGAGGGACTAGTGGGCCTCAGTGCTGTTCTCTGATGAAAGTCGATTCACGTTGAGCAGAAATGATGGCCGCCAACGATGTTGGAGACGTCAAGGAGAGCGCTATGCATCAGCCACTGTTGTCACCAGATGGTGGCGGTGTTACAGTGTGGGCAGGTGTGTCTAGTCAATACAGAACTGCCCTACACTTTGTGAATGGTACAGTGACAAGCCCATACTACCTGAATAACATCATTAATCCAGTCATTGTGCCCCTGCATGAACAACACAGGCCTAATTTCATCTTCATGGACGACAATGCTCCAGCTCATCGAGGTCGCATCATTAGGGAAAGGCTGCTGGAGACTGGGGTACCTCAAATGGAGTGGCCTGCACTTTCTCCAGACCTGAATCCCATAGAAAACCTATGGGATCAGCTGACTCACCGTGTAGAGGCTCGTAACTCTGTACCCCAGAACCTCAATGACCTGAGGGCCACCCTTCAAGAAGAGTGGGATGCCATGCCTCAGCAGACAATAAGTCGACTTGTGAACAGCATGAGACGTCGTTGTCAAGCTGTAATTGATGCTCAAGGGCACATGACAAGTTATTGAGACATTGACATTTTTGTTGTGGTATACCCACCACTGTTGTTGGCAAATAAATCCATTGGCAAGATGCTAGTTGTTAGCATTGTTCTAATTCAGGTTTAGACCATTTTAGCTACAACGGTGAGACCAGGTCAGCAACACTACAGCCTTAAGTAAAACTGTATAAAGTTTGTCAAAATCGATGAACTATCCCTTTAATTGGGGGTGCATTTCATGGCAAGCCATAAAGCAGCCCTGCTGCCCCCCCTGAAATTTTGTTTCTTATGACCCCAGCATCAAATGCTTTTTAGGGCATACAGATAGACCCAATATGTGTTACTCCTGTGACTGTCATGGATATGAGACCTTCCTCGCCAAAGGCCTTCCTCACAGTAATTGTGAAAAACAACCCTGCCAGGACAAGCATTACCCTTTTGGTTCCAGCATGACATGCTGCTTCCAGCATACATTTGGGGCAAATAGACGTTAGCCGTGTGTTTGGTGTGTTTGCAATAGTCAATGATAGATAGGGGATACATTTTTATTAATTCATTTTGTTAAGCTGCAAGAAAACATTAAAAAATACTTGCCAGTGATCATTGGGGTGCTACCAAGTACCCATTACAAGTATAGTTTAGCTATATGACTTGGATATGTCATATGCACTTCTAATTCTATAACAGTGGATCACACTACATTTTCAGTCAAGCTGATCTCCTGGATAAGGAAGCTGTTCTTTCCGCAGCTACGAGTACATACAGGAAAATAGTGTAAAAACCCACGTGGAATACTTGGAACGTTTTCTACGAATTCCAGCTCATTTTGTAACTGGGTTATATTTTCACAGAATATTCCAGTCGTGCAATAAGAAAACTGGATTTGCGTTCATTATTACCCCTTGTCAATTAAGTGTTGTCTAAATTTAAATGAGTAGAAAATCGAAGGTTGAAGTAAAGACAGCTTCCGGGTTATCCTGTAATCAATAATCCTGCATTGTAGTATATGCGCTGCTTTGAAAATGTTGTTTGTGAAAGCAAATGCAAACTTACATTGCGTTTCGGTACAGAGAATGTTGCTTACTCTGCTGCAGGTGTCATGCTCTTGATGTCGTAGGTCTACGGGAAGTCAATCGAAAATATTGTATATTAAATTTTAAGGCCCATATGAAAATGTATGTCGACATGTTGAATTGGCTAAAATGAAAAAGGTTATAATGTTATAACCCAATGTATATTCATTCAAAAGTCAATCGTGGAGCATGTACAGAAAGGAAACTGATTCAAGAATTCATAACATTTTAAACAACCATTTGTTTAAAAAATTAACAAGAAAAATAAATAAAAGATAAAAATGTCTTTCTGAAAGTGAATAAGTAATAAGTGAATAAGTAATTCTCAAGTGCAACAATGGGCTTTCGACAATGTAGCCGACGTGTCTCGGATCAGAAGAAAGTTTTTTGTCAAAAAACAATGTGTAACAGAAAGCACTGCGTACAGAAAAAGTGATTTTCAGCAATTCATAGCCTAACATTTTTAACAATCAATATTTGTATATAATAATAAATGAAGCAAAACTTCTGAAATTGAATAATTAATTCTCAAGTACAACAATGGGCTTTCAACAACGTAGCTGACTCGGATCGGAAGACAACATTGTGGTAAAAAATAAATAAATAAAATGTTTTAAGACCCCACACAATGAAAATTTACCTCTTCTTGCTGCCAAACGCCCCCTAGCGTTACGGAAGTTATTAAATTATACATTTCATTAATTTAATAATATATAATAAACTGCTCACCTCAATATTTTGATTAAATATCCTTAAGATATATCCATTCCTTCTGGGAAAGTGGTTTTTAAGCCCAAAACTTTGTAAATTACGTTGGAAACTCCAAATCAATTCCCAAACATGTATTGCAGCTTGATGTCACACCATAAACAGTGTGCTGGTAAACTGTTCTGTTTAATTGTATTTCACAAAACTTTGGTTTGAAAAATCGTTATACCTTTAGGGCTCTATTTTAATAAACCAAACGCAATGGTGAACGCAAGAGTAATCGCTTGGCGGTATCGCTCTGAGGGCGTGTCGGCGAGAAATTTGGTAATTTCATGACGGCAATCTTGGCGCACCTTATGGCGGTATTGCTAAAAGGCTGGGTTTAAACGTCCAAGGTGTGTCTCTATGGTAGCCAATCAAATTGTTGTTCTCATGCTTTAAAAAAAAAGCCAGTTGGAACGCAATCGCAATTTCATAATGAGCAACCCAAACGCACTGGACCGTCAACGACAAGAGCGATTTTCCGCACAGGAATCAGACATACTTGCAACAGAAGTACAGGCTAGGACTGTAGTAATTTATGGATCACAATCCACACCACCTTGTCTCCCAGAAGTTCGGAAGGCACGGGAGGAGGTGGCGAATGCATTAATTAGCCTACATTAGGTGATGTAGGCATAATTATGATTCAAATGGTAGGCTTATGATTCAACTGTGTCAATGTGTAATTTATATATTATAGGCTATTGGCCTATATGATCGCAAGTTTCTTGTAAGCTGTCCTGTTTTATTCTAGTAGTTTAAATTAAAATTAATTAATTAATTAATAATAATTATAGGCTATTTGTTCATTAAATGGAAGTGTAATGTTGGCATCACCTATAGACACTACATAGAACTAAGAACTACATGACGAATAAGTTGGCAAATTGCCAGAGTCTATTGCGTTCCCGCTAAGAGGTGGTTCTAGCTGATCATAACGCAATGGGTTTTCGTTGGTTCAAATTGTCACTGAGCCGAAAGTATTTTAGAACACGCCCCAGACAGCGCCACCCATCCCCACTGCAGCGCAAGCGAAAGGATGTTATGTTGAGAATTTGTTGATCCTAGCGGTATTGCTGAGAAACGCCATAGCGCCAGTTTTAAGACGTTGATGCTGTCAACAAGCTTGCGTTTGACTATACCGTCCCCTTGCGCTGGTTTGAAAATAGAGCCCTTAGACTTCAAGAAAAAATACTTTGAAACTTTCATCGGCTGTACATGATTTTTTCAAATTTTAAACCGACTTGTGCTTTTCTGCACTTCATCACGAGTAGTTTGGCTGTGTTCAGTTTGGCGTTGTGAAACTCAGCCGGTTTATGGAGTACCAATCCCGTGGCTAAGTATATTTTAGCCAAAGGGGTTTTGTAATTTATTGCAGAGTTTTATGCAACATCGTCGTCAATTGGGTGTATTTCTTTGACTGATAGCACAATAGGCCTATCTGAAGTGGGAAAAACTCGCATCGACCCACCTCCACTGCGAGTATTATTTGCTTTCCATTGGGTTTTTAAACTGTCTGTCAAATATTCCAGCCAATAGCCAAGACTGTTATCTTTCAGACAAGCCCTCATCAACACAATGCCTTTGGAAGTTGTAGAACCCGCACAGCTAGACCAATGAGGGAATAGCTGGAGAGGGGAAGGAGCAAACGTGTTTTTCCTCTACTGTTGTGATGTAAATAAAAAAGAGGTTAGTGATTTATCCTCCGGTCATGAATAGAGCACAAGTACATTTAAGAATATACTGGGTCCGTCGCCACGAGTCAGATATGAATGCGCTGCTCCATATCCCACTTAAGACAGGCCTGAAACGGATCAGTATGATTCTTATTCTCCCGTTCGCAACGGGGCCATGTTGTCATCACGGATATATCCGACCTGTCGTCCACAATGTCAATATTCTAATGGGAGCATTAGAACATTCACAAAGGAGCTGAACAACACATCGAATATATCTATGATCACAAAAAGTAAGCATAACAGTTACTATTGGTTTACTCGTAATTATCTGACTCCATATTAAACTATAATTTAGAATTTCACTTTAATCATGCATGAAGCTCAGAGTGGTTACACTCGACTCTTCCTTGTGTGCCACCATTACTCAATATATGCTCCCGGGATTAGCACTATTGCCGAATCTCAGTTCGGTGGAGAACACAGAGGTTGGGGGTCTGGCCAACACAATACATGCATTATATTTTACATAGATAGTTGCGAGCCCAGGTCAGCGTGCACTCAGAGGGCTCCTTAAGGCTAATTTGACAAGAACCGACGTAGAACGTCCATGGGTTCTCTTCACATCAAATTCCCAGAGCCATGCATCACCAACCCTTTTACTGGCAGAACTCAGCCGCCTACCCAACTTGGGGACTCCACATAAAGTACCACGCCACTGATCAGTTGGTCATTGGTCAGAATTGTTCCCCTGAGTATTCAGTCGTAATTTAGGCAGAAAATGGATTAGAGTCATGGAGACCACGCAAGTTAAAATAAGAGAATTTATTCACAGGCAGGTAGGTCATTATCTTAAAATGATTAGTCAATTACAAAATATAGAAATTAAGAAAAGAAAACACAGAGTAAATATCTTACCCGGCCTGCTTCAGCTACACACACACACAGAATATGGACAGTGTGGGAAGTCGATTGCGATCTTCTTACACAAAAACACAGAGTATGCACGGTGTGGGAAGTCGGTTACTGTCCGGAGTTTTTCCCCTAGGACTGACCTAGGTATGAGGTTACGGGAGAGGTCAAACAGGTGGCCGGGTCGGCCATTTCCTATTTCCTTTTCCCATAGTTTGGCCAGTGGCTTAATGACCCCTTCTGCCCTAAGTGCCCCAAAAACACACATATTCACTCATGACACAGTTCCATTTCTCCTTATCAGTCTTTTCCCCCAGATGGGGACATTCCTGTGAGCCAATGGCCCACACATCCAAAGGACATCCTAGTTGCCAAGTGTTATTCTAAGGCTGCCTGGTCCTTTGATGCGCATGACAAACCCCAGCTCTCAGGTCTTTTCAAAAATGTCAGTCTTTTTCTGCATTCCACATTGACTCCCCTCCTACAAAGTCACGTAGAAGTACAACTCCGCGTAAGAGGAGGAGGCACCCAGGCGTAATGTTCATACCAAGATGGCGCAGAATGTTTTTAGCTTGTAGCAGCTAGCTACATTCCGTTTAGCAAAGCATAATTCATTAGGTAACGGCGGCTGTTCATCTTTTTACTTTACAGCCTCTTTCATACAGTTTTTGGTTAGTTATGTCTAGGTTATTCAGGCGTTTCTCCGTGCAACAGGTCCTAGCCCGAAGATGTCTTTGCGATCTTGTCTCAGTGACGTGGTGTAAGGTAACAGATTATTTTGCCGGTATACCAGTGCAAATTCACTGTTATGTATAAAACAAATCCCTCTGAATTAAAGGAATATAGCTAACATTACTATATTGTAACAATGGCAAGATAGCCAGCAAAATTACACATAGCAGCTGGCTATCTATTTGTGTCTGAGACAAGCTGTTCCGAGTTTCTTTTGAATGAAATGGCATCTGAAGTGTTTGTTTAGTAGTTATTGCTCTGTATGCAGTAGAGCAGGCTGTGCAAGTAAACAAATTAGCCATTTATGCATGACGTAACATGAGGAGAGATAACATGAGGATGAGTTTGTTGTTGATTATTATGCAGGGGTTTATTTTATCTAGGAAACTGGTGGACATTTGATTTTATATCCCATTTGGCATACTGAACTCATTTCTGGCTAATGGGGCTCTGGTGGAATACAAGATTCACTGTGCTGCTACATGGGTTTGGAGAGCTTTTTGGGGACCACGGGTAGGCTAGTTAGTTGTGCAATATGAAACACACCAAAAACACATCTAAAAATGAACTTTTATTGCCAATTATCAAATTTTAAAACTTAAAAAAGAAGTCATATTGAGACTTTTCTGGAACCTTGCCATTTTGCACAATTTGGCACAATTTGTGCCAACTTTGGTAACCGAAATGGTTCACCTGAAAAAAAGCTCTGTAGAATTTGAATGGTTTGAGATATTGACACAATATTTTTAGCAGAGATGGGCAGCATATTGAGGAGTTATTTCCTCCATAGCTCTTGTAGCTAGTCAGGTAAAAAATCTGAAATTTGAATGTAGGTACCCGTTTTTTTGTTTTTTCACAATTTCTTTTCATAAATTGTTGTAATTAAGTAGCAAAAAGTGTATGTATATGAATTATGACGTTTAGTCATAATAGTGCAGTTCTGTTTTAATAAAAGCTATGAACCATATTTGTAGCCTTTACAGTTTATGAGATAAACAGCTTTGTTGGTCACTAGTGAAAACAGGTGAGAATTGGTATATTTTGCCCTTGGTATGAAGAGGTTAAGTGATGAAATGGTTAGCTGTAGTTTAATTACTTCAAGGAAATGATGTAGGGCAAAAAAAAAATATTATTATTCAAAGTTGATATTTGCGCTGCAAAATACTTTCCTAGCTTCTTCATGTGAAACAGCTGTGTGATGTTTTGATGACGCGTACCTGCACTGGCAGGCGTAGAACAAAGTATTCCCTCCAATTACATTGCTTGATTTTCAACTTGTCCTCAACATCAATGTGAGTGACAGCTAGCTGAGGGTAACTTAGGTTGCTCACAATAGCAACTGTCAATGCAAACAAAATGGGATGAAAGTGCACACCCTATTTAGTTCCCCCACAAACAAATGGCTACGCAGAAAATGGCTCGAATTCAGCCACACGAAGGAGGCTGCAATATCCTCCAATATCCACAGGAACACCTGAAGTATGCAGGGTCATTCTCACGAAACCTTCCCCGGAAATGAATTTCTTTTGAAATTTTCAAAAGCTACTGACAAGCCATTTTCTGTTGGAAACACTTAGAGTAGGGTCTTACTTTGTTTGTAATGATAATTTGGTCTTTTGTAATATTAATTTATTTTGTATTTTTAAGCATTTTACATGGCAATTTTTCATAATATATTAAAACTAGATTACTTATTAAAGAGTCAAAAGATAAATATGGTACCAAAATATTCAATTTTAACATTTAAAAAAATATATGAATTAAACAAATTTCTCATTACCGTAACATGAGTCATGTTTTGAGTTGTTAATTTTGAGGTGATAATTTGTACACTTATTTATCATTTGAAATTATTTACATGTATACTCATATAATTTGTCATATTTTCACTTGAGCTTACTAATTCACAGTGTATAATATCCATAAAAATAAATACTTACAAAATAATGATGCATTACGGTAATGAAAGGGTCGTTACGGAAAATTGAGAAAGCCTATTTCGGTAATGAGAACCAATTCATTTCACAACATGGAGAGCATTAACAATAAGCGGCATTCAGGTAATTTACTTTGAATAAAAGCATTAACTAGTTTACACACTTCAGTATGCCTACTGTTATTCTTTTGCTATCCGTTACACTCACTGGGCTCCATTCATGAAGCGCGTGCGGCATATTTAGGAATTTTTTCTTCTTATAGTATCTGTCTGAATTTTCTCTCCATTTTTGCTTCTGTTTTTCATGCTGTCTTTGTGGCATGAGAGAAACAGGCTGTAGTAATCCATTTCTTTCTTTTTAGGTACCTGTGGAAATACAGTTGAAACCAAGCAGTTAAGCGTGGGCTAATTCTTTGGAGCCCCTGCTCCAAAATCTAAATTAAACATGCACTCTCTTAAGGTAAATTTAAATAGTCCCAATTTAAAAACTACAATTGGGTAACACGTTTCATTACTCTGTGTTAATTACAATTAAGTACATAGGCAATCACACTGTAATTGCATTGTAACTAACAATGTAACTCAATACGCATAATACCGCATAGTAACCATGTAATTATAACTTGTAACAGCTGAGCTTTCCAGCTGTTACAAGTTGTAATTACATGCTTAGCATGCATTATTATGCATTGTTACATTTAGATACATTGTTAGTTACAATGTAATTAGTGTAATTACATATGTAATTAATTGTAATTAACACAGTGTAATGTAAAGTCTAACCCTACATTTTAAATAATTTAAATAAAAATAGGTGTTTTCATTATTTTCATTCATTTCTTTCATTCATTTTTTATCATTCAAATAGCATACATCATTTAATCTGCTGCTACAATCCTTAACAACAAGAAAACCCTTTATTTTATTACACTTATTTAAACAATGTAGTTTTTTAATAGGATGTCTTCTATAAGATAAAGCATGTACAATCTTTAAGAATTTGTACTTAGACAATAAGATAAAGCTACCAGGAACTTAAAAATGCAGGGCTCTTAAAAATGCTCTTAAAATGACTTTACAGAATCTATATTTCTTTGTTTCATATACACCTCTAAACATATTAGACACATTACACTTATATAATCAGCAAGTTTAGGTAGGCTAACACCAGAAAAACGGAGAAGGATTTGGTATTGCCCCCAGTGGGCCAAGTGGGCTATTCCGTAATAAACCAAGGGCCCTATCTTACACCCGGCGCTAAACGGCGCGAACCCCAAAAGTGTCTTTGTATTCTTACACCCGGCGCAGGGGTCATTATAGCGCTGTAGGGTCAAAAGGTATAATTTATATTTATTAATCAGTCTCATGTAAGTATAACGCCCTAGAACGAGAAGTAGCGCATTCCGCTACGGGAATTGCGTTGTGGAGTACCCGGTTATTCTAGTGGAAGTAATGTAGAGTCTAATTACTTTTAAACATTAACAATACTCCACGTTGAATTACGGGAGATTTGTATCTGTTCTGTGAGTATGACTTTCTGCAAATGCTTGAAATATTCACGCCAAACACCAGATGCAAATGATATAGTTTATTAAAAAGGGATAATCAGGTAATAGACGATTATATCCCACGGCGGGGTGATTTGAATATAGATACAAAGGAGGTAAGGATGCGCGTGCACTAGGGCTGTAATCTCCCGGTCGATTGGTCGACTAATTGGTCGATGCGTTCTGGTTCGACCAAAATTCTGATTGGTCGGATAATCACTGTGTTAATTTAATTTCATAACCCTATTTGCATAAATGACTGAAATCAAGTTATCAGCTTTTTTGGCGGTTGCGAACAGACGGTGGTGCATTACCGCCACCTTCTGTACCCCGCGTCTAATACAGACCAGGGTTTATTGCTAAATGCGGAGCCTCACCGACCACTTTAAGAGACCGGCGGCTAATTGAGCCTCGACTTTACTTTGAAGTTTTACGCATAGGCGGAAATCCCGGGGGGGACGGGGGGGACACGACCCCCCCATCCTGGGAAAAATATGACTTGTCCCCCTCCAATATATCACTGTAAACATAACTATGTAATTTAAATAATATTAATAATAAGAAATTAAAGGACTTGTGCTGATTATAGACACGTAATAGCGCGTTTTTAAGTTTCAAAAGATTGCGACCCCCCTTCCCTTGGCCTCACAATGGCTTGATCCACTGCACCCCCCCAGCCCTCAGCAGTGGAACATGATACAGTGCGTGTGTGAGAAGGAATCTGACAGTGACAGAGTCTGTCGTTGGTGGGTGACCTCGAGTAAGTAGTTGGTTCAAACAAAGGATATGTTAGACATTTCTTTACTTCAAACACATTTATAATCGTCACCAGTCTTCATTTTCGCTTTATTGAATTACAGGTCACTCTTTTTGTTAGCTAGCGGTTAGCTGACGTTTGCTAGCTAGCTACAGTAACATCAACCAGTGTTTGCAGCTGTTTGAATTAGAGTCAATGGGAGAAGCTAGCAAAGAAATGTAATGTTCTTAGCTGGCAAGGTGACAGAGCGTTCGTGTCTACCGTCTGAAAGGCACTCAATGCACGTAGCTAACGTGGAAGTTAATCCAGTCAATCGCACCATAGCGATTTAATTTTATGTTGGCAGGGTTCATACACACACAATAGCTGAATTTGCAGAGCTAGCGAGCAAAACGATGGAGCAAACTAAAGCAAACATTAGCTACCCACCTACAGCACTACTTTTGGTGTCCCCCTCAGGAATTGTTCTTGATAAAATATCATGTAATTGTCCCCCCCAAAGTTGATATCAGATTTTCGCCCCTGGTTTACGTAGGCTATTTCATTTGTTTGACAGTCAGCAAAAATGTCAAAGTCCTCTTCAGTGTGGCGGCATTTTGTCAAGACAGAGGATGTTGATTTTGTTTGTTAAATAAATATTATTTTTTTCTGAAAATGGACTTGCCTTTTTGTGTTTAAGAGGAAAGGAGGTTTAGGAGGTTTGAAGTTATAGGCAGTAGGGGTGGGACTTTAACCGTTTAGAAACGCCGTTCATCACGGCGAAAGTTAGATGACAGAAATTAATCTCATCTGATGATAGCATCTCTGATTACTGTTATCTGAACGAGGACAGTGTTAAAGAGACTGAGATAACCCGAGAGTAGACGACAAGTGCGGCTGCAAACTGTATTGGCGGCGGAGGAGACGGTGATACGACGAGACTAAATTAAAGAAGTGACTGATAATGCTTAGTTTATCTACACATTTTTTTTCGGTTTGCAAATGCTGCTAAAAATCACTAGAGCAGGTTAAGAAAGCAGCTGTGTGTGTAATGAAGTCTAGGTGTGTGTGTGTGTGTGTGTGTGTGTGTGTGTGTTATGGGTATTAGCTATTATGGTTTTGTATTTTTTATTACTTTTTCATTTGATTTCGTTTTATTAAAATGAAATAAAACGAAATTTTCAATTCAGTTTAGTTTCAGTTAGTTTTCAGAGTGTGGTGCCTGTTTCAGTTTAGTCTTATTCTACCTCTTAAGCCCTAGAGCACCCGCTGGTGGAGGCAGCAGCGACGCCGCCGCCGCCCCCCCCCCCCCCCCCCCCCCCCTCCTCGATTGCTCGATTCTTGGTCGAAATTTTAGGATTTTAGTCGACCTAGATTTTCTTTGGTTGATTACAGCCCTAGCGTGCACGCGGGCGCACGTGGCGGAGACAAAGAGGGAGAGAGGGAAAGAAAGGAAGATGGAGGTGAAGCACACGGACACACGGGTACACGTGGCGGAGACAAAGGAAGAGAGAGAGAAAGAAAGATGGAGGTGAGGCACACGGACACGTGTGTACGCGTGTCGGATGAGGGAGGGAAGTATGAATTTGGCTTCAGCACGCTCAGGCCGAGCCTACTCAAGCCGTAGGGAGATCTGGCACTTCCTTAATAGGCAGAATTATGCCTCTATCATTAGTCCAGCCGTGATTGATTATGGGGGGGTTTATTTCTACTAGCACTTGGGGAAGCGCGGTATAAATATCTCGTTATCTAATTATGGTCAGTCTCGAATTTAGGATGCTATCGTGCCCAGATCGAAAGAGGGGAAATCACACTTTTTAGGTATATAGGTGGCAACACAAAATCATGTAGTGAGGGTATACAGTCATGGAAACTAACAACACATCATATATCTAACAACGAGTAGCTACAAACAGTTATTGCCCAGCATAATCTTATCTGACTTAAATGCAGTCAATACATTACGGAAACACCATATAGGTGCCAGCCAATCTGTGCCCAGATAATACGGCCTTACTTGAGGTCCGATCTCATGAGAGACCAGACACCGCAGTTCATGGAGTTCGTCCGACCGTCGTCGGGAAGAAAAAAAAAAAGAAGGGGATCCCGGGGTGGACGACTTGGAAACACAGGTCCTGGGAGATGTCCAAGTGTCCTGAGGCGTAGTCCTTGTCGAGGCCTCGCGGGGGAATTCGTGTCGACAAAAAGTAACAGAGAGATCCGGTCGTCTTTGAAACTTGAATTCCCGAACTGCCCGTATAAGAGCAGTCTCCAACAGAATTGTTGGGTTCAATGAGTGCACGTACTTCGGATTCTAAAATCTAAAACTATAACCGTGATCAAGGGTTAAAATATTTAAGACTTAGTTCACAAAGTAAATTGGTCTCTTTTGATGCATACAGTTAGTTACCACACGCCAGAGAGAACGAACTCTGGGGGGTCCCAAAGTTTTATCCCTCGGGTGAGTGACGTGCATTTCTCAGCCCAAGCGTATTGGATGCGGTAACTTTTTATTGCAGTCGGGAGGCGACGTTGAATGCGTCACTGTTGGTATCTCGGGAGTGACTGTAGTTCATTGTGGGCCTTGTAGTCCATTGTCCCAACAGCGCCCAGCGCTCATGTTGTTTAAATACCAAGTGATCTTGCGCCCATAGCAAGTGAACTGGGCGAGTTGGTCTTAAGATGAGGTGTGGCCAGGATAATTTTTGGCGTATTGCTATCTTGAGCCAGCAGAAGGCGCTTGCGCTAAAATCACCACAAACCTGGTCTAAAGTCATGTCGCAGTTATTTATATGTTATTTTAACAGCGCAATATACATGTGTCTACATAGGCTTGTGCACAACGCACGTACACCCTCCTGTCTATTACACACAGGGGCGCACACTAGCATTCATACAAGATATCAAGATTACATTGTGAAATAGGGATGAATATTTTTCCCAAAAATAAAAATGTTCTCTCCCGCAATAGACACAAGTTGTCCCTGTAATCCTGGGGAAATTGACTTGTTTTAAAGCATTAAGCTACCGGTAAAAACAAGTTGGTCATATTTCCATAAGCAGGACATTATAAAACAAGGTAAGTATACGTGAACCTATGGGTTCCCAACCTGACAGCATTTGTGTATTTAGTGACATAATTAAGCCAAAATAACACTATTTATGTAATTATGAGAATATGAATTTCGGATGAAGCTTGAATTTCGCTAGCTGAAATGCATTGTCTGTGATCTGACTGCTGTGAAAACATGGAATTGATGTTCATTGTATAATCAAACTAAATTCGTTAAACAAGCAGGCTAATTTGGCATTTTCTAAGGTGAGACGGAAGCCATAGCCTATTTTTGTTAGCTTGTTGCAGGTGCTTTTTAACTAAATGAAACCGCATATATTTCGTAAAATAACAGCACTGTCGGGAATTACCGGGAACCCGTACCAGTGGTGTTAAACCCTAATGTTAAAGATTATTATTGTGTACATCAAAACGCGTCATAATGGTTAGTCCGAATAATATTGATCATACTATTGATCCATATAGCCTATTCCTTGCTCACAGGCTTTAATTACACAAGCATGAGCATGTCTGTTTCGCCATCATATAAGCAATCCGCCAAGGTGGAAAATGGGATATGACATTTTTATTGGTTTATTGAATGTTACGCCCAAGACACACCAATAATTAATGAAGAGAGTGAAGTTGAAGTTCAGCCCATTTGCACCTTGTGCCGTACTTAGCGCTCAAATAGCACGCCGTCTAACTAGGAAAAGTGGAGTTGGACATGCCCTAAATGCTTGCGCCGGGCGTTTTAGACCAAGCGCTAAGATCGTGAAGATAGAGCCCAAAGACATTGACATGCTATTGTGTTGGATGCCAACGAGCACTGCTCTTAAAGACTGGTTGATTATACCTTAAAAATTATTTCATTTAAAGTATTTATGCCTAAAATGCTTCAGTCTCCCTCAGACTACCTCTCTCTCTCCTTCCTTCTGTACTCCTCCAACAACGCTGGGTTCTCGTACAGCTTCTCTCTGTGCTTCTGCACCCTAGCCCTTGATGCTGCTTTCTTTCTCTATCTGTCTGTCAATCTTCATAACAAATGCATTTTGGGTTAATGACACATTCTTATTTGCTTACAATATTCTAATATAGGTGGCATTCCCCTTTAAATTTTCACTATTCCAATTATATTGTGCAACTTAAAGGGGAATGCCACCCAATAATAACAACAATTTTATAACTTAAGAACTGGCTTAAGTTAATTATTAACTTATTTTTAATTAAAAAGATGGTTTGATAATAAAAAGAAGAATTAAAGTTTAATGTATACAGTAAAACCAGTTTATCTCACTACCGATCTTAAGGTTCTCATTACCGAAACAGGAAATCAAATAGCATGGTAATGAGAATTGTGTGTTTCGGTAATGAGAAGGCCTTAGCCTTTTTGCTAACCATTGTGTCCGCCATGATGACTCAGCGGAAATTTTGCTACCATCACTCTATGGCTTTTGAAACTTTTAAAATGATATATAACTATATTTAGAGTTTTTTCCAGATTTTAAATAAATCAACATTACGGTAATGAAAACCTATAGTGTCGTGTACAGGGGTTACAGAAGAAATTATAGACTTTTTGAGGTAAAACAGAGAGAGCACAAACTCACCTTGTATCCATCTTCTTAATGACTTCTTAGTGAAGCATCATGGGAGAATAAAACTTTATTTAAAAGCTCCTTCTGATTTTGACAGGAACTTAAACAAATATCACGGTAATGAGAAACATGGACCCAGACACCATGTTTTTTGCCTAAAATATATTTATTATTAAGAGTGAAAATATAATTTTTAAGGTTAAAACATAGGATTTAATATTCTTAACAATATTTTAAATAGTTTTCGTAAAATAATGTAATTTAAAAGAATATATACCTGCATTGTGGACCTGAAATCTTATTGCGACGCATTACGGTAATGAGATTTCTGGTGTAAAATGTGTGAAAACTACAAAAATGAGGTCTAACATCGAACAAAACATGAAAGAACAAGAAACAAGGCATCATGCTTATTTAAGCACAGACATGGTTTATCTTGGTTTCGTGAGAATGACCCAGCAGCCTACATTATCAAACAATGTCTTAGTAGCAGAGGCTGTCTATCAATTACAGTTACTGGTATAAATGATAGAAATACAAAACGGGATTCCAGATTCAAATTAGTGAGATATTGATCATTATATATATTACACCTGCTATCAGTGGCAGTAGTTGTGGCTGTCCAGCAATTTGCACACAGCTATCTTGTTATTGCAGCAATGGTAACGTTAATAGAAAAACAAAACTGCATTCCGGATTCTAGGCAAATATTTATTACAGATGTTCGCGTTACATACGACTGTTATCATGCCATTCAGAAACATCGAGATTCTCTCTGGGTGGACTGCATTTTCTGCAGTTCCGGCTGTTGCTGTCACAGCAGAAAGCAGCAGCAGCAACAGGGGGTGGCTCAAACATATAAGGCGGCAATGGAGCAAAGCTGTCCACTTACGTAGTCATTTCCCTCCCCGGTACTATTTTTGCCCTCCCTGTCCTGCCCCTTGTTGTCCCACAGAAACGATGCCTCCTCCTCCTCCTCCTCAACAGAGGGGTATGGAGGAGGAGAGGAGAGTGATCCTCAATTTCAGACAAAATGTCATCCATTCTGGCTTTGTTTTGAGCACTGCTATCCAGAAGCTAACTAGCTAGCCACCGTGACTGCCCACCCACTGTAAAAAAGAAAAAAGTCCTGCCCCAACGTCCGGTTTCACGCAGAAGCAATAGAAAAACGCGATCTGACTTCCGTTGTGTGGGGTCTTTAACGGGAAGCATCATGGAACGCGTACAGAAAGGGTGTGATTACCAGCAATTCATAACATTTTTTACAATCAATATGTCTAGGCTACATATAATAATATAACATTAAAAATAAATAAAACACAACCTCTTAAAATTAATAATTAATTCTCAAGTGCAATGTGTTTTCGACAGGTCGACCTCTCAGATCGGAAGACAAATTCTTCACCAAAAACCTTCAGCTTTGTGGCGAACTGCATGCTGAGTAGACCTAGCCTACAGACAGCCTATAACACCAATCAACACATTGGTGACACTCCCCGGCAAAGACGGGTGAAGGAGGGGCTTTCTTTTTTATTTAAATCGAACAGGAACCGGCGCAAACATGGCTCAACAAGCCGACCCAGCCGTAATTGCTGCGAGGTCGTCAACATACCATTATGCCGCCCGGCGCATCAAGAGTACACCGGTTCTTTTAAATCGCACGCAATCAGTGCTAATCGGGTTAACCCGGTCCATGCCCGGGCACTTAATCGAACCCACCCAAATATTGGCTACGTAGCTACACACCGCAGCTAAATAGCTACGGTTGTCACTCTCCATTGGGGTGCTTAATCCTGTTAAGTTCACACACAGTTTGGTTATAAGAGAAAGTGATAACCGCATTCTACAACCGTAATCAGTGCGGCAGTGTAGTATAATGGTGAAGGAACTGGCTTTGTAACTGAAAGGTTGCAGGTTCGAGGACACTGCCGTTGTACCCTTGAGCAAGGTACTTAACCTGAATCGTTTCAGTATATATCCAGCTGTATAAATGGATAATACATGTATGTAAAAAATGCTAAAAAGTTGTGTAAGTTGCTCTGGATAAGAGCGTCTGCTAAATGCCTGTAATGTAATGTAATGTAGTCACTACGGAAATGTTCAGGTATTGACTATGTTACCGAATTTCAGTTTGGTTGTTGTTAGTCTGTGTGTAGCCAAAGAGGGTAGGCGGAGCAAGAGGTTTGTAGGGACAACAGGAACTACAATTCCATACAGTCCACAGGTGGCTCCTCCTCCACGTTGGAAGTGACGTAGGACGTTGTACCAGTTGTGATTTACACACTGTAACGTGATACTGCACAGCGGAATGCACAACTGGCAATAAAGTTTATAAAAAAGGGGCAACACGGCCAGTTCTTCCGGCAGTTCTTCCGCTCAGCTCGACAGGGCCTTCACTGTCTCATCTCACGGCCCTTGCGGCCTGCACGCCAGGGGAAGGACCACATCAACCAGTGGTCCCTGCATGACCCTCTCAGATTTTGGTGAAACTCCATCATAATAATCCATTGTATGAAAAATTTCCAAGATATGGCCTCCTGAAATTTGCTGAAAACCTCCGTCTTTCGCGCTCGCGAGTCGTGAAAACCACATTTTGAAAAATACAAATTTTGCACAATTCCGGGGATACAAAACTTGAAATCGGCCGATCTACATGCGTAAGGTCTGATCACAACATGCATATTTATTCACAGGAGTTTCAACAAAATCTGAGAGGGTCATACAGGAACTTTTCAGAAAACTGGTTGATTTGATACGGAATGACCCCGGTATCAACTGAGTACATAATATTGTGATTTTGCTAAGACAATTATTAATGTGTAATTTTATTGGTAATTAATTTAATTATTAATTCAAGTTACCCATTTTTAGTTAGTATATTCTCTTTTGAGAATAATATAAATTTTATGAGACTGATTTATTATACAAAACTATGCCACCAGTTGTATAAGGATGGTAGTGGTGTACTCCAGTACATAAGTGACACCCCGTGTATAGATTTAAGTGAATATTCCCTACATTTTTGGTGCCCCACGTGCGGACTCTGATCATTGAGAAATCATATTACTAATCATCTTGCTCACTGCTATCAGATTCGTACGTGTCCCCTACAGGTCCAACTTCGGAGCTGGAACGTCCGCATTTGGAACTTATTAGACAGACAACAGGCGCTCATTGAATGACTGGAGGTCAATTGAGTTTTTACAAAACAGTTCGCTAAACAGTGCAGTATAATGGTTAAGGAACTCGCCTTGTAACCGATAGGTTGCAGGTTCGATTCCCAGGTAGGACACTGCCGTTGTACCCTTGAGCAAGGTACTTAACCTGAATCGCTTCAGTATGTATCCAGTTGTATAAATGGATAATATGTAAAAAAAAAAAATTTAAAAAGTTGTGTAAGTCGCTCTGGATAAGAGCGTCTGCTAAATATCTGTAATGTAAACGGGTCATTATCAGACAGATGAAATCAAAAGTCTCCCTTTTTTCTTTTTAGATTATATATGCTTAGGTTGTCAGGACCCAGTACTACTACTTACAAGCTGTTATTATTTTGACTATCCAACGAAAACCAACTTTAAATCCGGCTGGCGCCGGTCAGTTGCGTGCCACTCTAAGCATACGTTATGTAACTTTAGTTGCTAAGCAAACTGAAAACACTACAGCGCACAGGGCTGCCAACTTTCAGATTTCAGCAAGAGTGAGAAATCAAATTTTCAATGTCGCAGACCCACGCCGCCATACTCACGGCGTCGTGCCTGTGCGCACTACCTCACAAATTCTTCAATTTCAGACTGAATAGGCCTATTTATTACAGTTAGCAATAATGACATCTATGATTGACCAAATTTGACTATTGCGTGGCTATCTTTCCAATACTGCCAAATGTTAATTTTTTTAAAATGACCATGTAACAATCTCTTGACAGTAAAAATTACATTGCAGACTACTAATAAAACCATTTAAAATATTAATATCACACACTGAGAAATAGAGGATAGAGAGACACTACATACAGAGAGGGAGTTATACATGACATGTAGAAAGAGAGTATATTGATGATAGAGGTCAGGTTAAGCATGTCAGACAGACGGTAAATAGAGGAAATACAGGAGAGAAAAAATATAGGATACAGAGGGAAAAGGAAGCAGAGATACAGAGGGAGAGGACGGGACAAATAGAGGGAGAGAGAGAAAGGGACAAATACAGGGAGAGGGAGGGAGAAAGAGGAAAAGGAAGGGACAAATAGATAGGGGAGATGGAGGGAGAAATAGAGGGAGGGGGGACAAATAGAGAGGCAAGATAGATACAGAGTGATGGAGAGGGGGGAGGGAGGGATACATACAAAGGGGGAGATACAGACTGATCATATAGCAATCACACTAAATACGTATATTGCAGAACCCCCTCCACAATCTCCCTACGGCTCTCAAATAATTGTTAACTTCAGTTGCAGTCATTTAGCAGAGCAGTCAATGCAGTCTAGTTACAGGAGGTGGGCTTCTTAGCTAGTAGGCATTGCACTGCTACAAAGGATGAATAATTTGTGTTGGATTTGCTATATACAAATGCAGGTTGACATCCTTAAAGTGCCTGCTTGTTTACCATTTCAATTACACGACTAGTACAGATATGACTGTGGCAGTCCCTATGTTGGTTCACTAACCTTTTGAAACAATAACAGAAAATGCCCTGTAGCTCATTCAAGTATGATAAAATAGTCTTTATGGATTGTGTAAAACTAGGAATTTAGCCCATTTTCAGATGGTGGTAGCCTACACATCCTGTTTAAAAAAAAATAAAAAATTCTTAAATTCCTAAGTTGAAGTCAGATTTTATTGATTATAACATTGAGGGTATGAGTACCGATTACATTTTAAAAAGAGACAACCAAAATCAAACATAATGGATTAACTACAAAAGTGAGAATGAAAAATGAATTACTCTCAATTTTATGAAACGTCAGGCTATGCTGTTTTTCGAAGCAATTTGAATATGTAGCTAACATTCAGACTTGTTTAGCTCAGCAAAAAAAAATGCGGCCAGATTAAACATTGTCTTTGAATATCGATTAGGTTAATGGTATACCAGCTAGTCATAATATAGTAATATAACGATTAGGTTCATGTAAAATTTGTGGGTAAAGTAATGTTTGCTTAGCTAGCTACCTTTTACCTCAGGATCAGGTAACTTAATGCAGGTCACAGGTTTATTGCATTTGGCAAACATCCTTGACCGAAAAAATGACATATAAACAGTTTGGCGTAATCTGATGAAAAAGAAAATGTAAATTATATATGTATGTATATAAGAATCTGGTTCACATAGCCTAGGTTAATACTTACTGAACAATAACGTTGTTAAAGGAGTGAAAAGAAGCAATTGGAATTAACCCTATGCAGAGAGGTAAAATCCAGGTTCAGAAAGTAAAAGCCCTCTCCAGTATTTTGTTCCAATCACCTGGATTTGCTAATTAGCACAATTCTTCAGCGAGGAGGTAGAACTAATTAGTGAAATCAGCTGGCTGAGGTCATGTGTGGAAGAAAAACATGGCAGGACTTTTACTTTCTGACCCCTGGATTTTACACCGCTGACCCTATGGCTCTGCTTATTGGATACAACCACAGAACACAACCTTCGAGGATATAACGGTATCGTGTACCGTATGTCCTTATTCACGTAGCTAGCACATTCTTGAATTCTTGCCCGTTACTAGCCTGCTGGCCGTCTTGGATCTCGCGAGCAAAGCCAGGCTGTTGCTCGCGCACTCACAGTTCTGTGCGGGCACTATATTATGGAACGCCGTTTGGGCCAAAACCTGTAGTTTGGCGTACGCATTAAGACGTCAAAATTGTTCGTCTTAAGACGTCCATTTTGAACGTCTTAAGGCGTTTGGACCATTAAGGCTTCCATGCTATTGGTTGGCGTCAACATACCCACCCCTTTTTGACGTAGGGGCTGCGTATACCCACCCCTTTTTTATGTAGGGGTTGCGTTGGGCTGTAAGTATGTTTACGTTGTGGTAGTAGGCTAACTATGTTATCACCCTTATGCATTTAGGACATGGGAAATGAAGGAATCATGGCGACAGGGAAACTTTGTCCAATAATAGCCTGCTTTAATTAATAAAATCACAACAGGTGGTCAAAATGGGGATTTGAACATTTATAGCCACAATGTAACATAATAGCCACAATGTAAAATATAATTCACACCACCATTACATTAAAAATACCCATTAATCAGAAAGGATCTTAACCAGTTTACATCGAAATCAATGGCTTGCAGAACACCAAATTCTTTCTTTTCCCCCAATCTACTCAAAATTCAACAGGTTGCCATTTGTGCTCTAATACTGCCACTAGTGGGAACTTAGGTGAACACATAGCCTAGTGTTTGATTTCGTTGGTCTGGTCTTAAATATTTTTTTCAGATAATTATAACTATAATTAATATTTTATGTGTATCAATCATGAAGTTTAACAATGCAGATGAAAAAAGACAAATTTGTGATATGCGGCAATAGTAGTAGCTAGCCACAGTAGGAGCCTAACATAGGCATGAACTTCCCCAGCACCCCCACTTAAAAATGGTTTTTGCTTTCCTGCACAGAACCGAACGACTGATTTGATAGAGCTATCCGTTTCTTTCCAATGTTAGCTGACTAAGATTAGACCACACTTAGGCTACCAAAACAAATAGTGCATTGGTCCCATTTGCTGACAACGTTTCCTTTTTGGAGTTTAAGTTTCCATATTTTGGTCATCATAATCGCATATCAAGCCTATACTGCACCTGACACTGCATAACAGAAGGCTATACACAGGAATTACTGGTTAACGTCCACTAAAATTGTTTACACGCAGAATAATGATGTAAATCATACCACAATGACATAAATCAGTTGTTTAACAAAACGTATTTATTTGAGTATAATGCATACCAACTAACCATCTTTGTTAATTTCAACATGTGGATTTTTAATGGCATCGTCAGCTCATTGTCTCTCGGATTAATGTTTCTCTACGTTTCTCTCGGTTTCACGTTCAGTGCTTGTTTCTAGCATGCGCCATGCGCTATGCGCTGCGTTATGACCAAGGGGCCAAGACTGGGCTTTCGTTTTGAAGCTCACTTCCTGGTTGGGCTGGGAGCGGCAATTGTGCCGTTGCTCACTAGCACCACTGCGATTGGCTCCAGTATAGGTCTTTCACCATGTAAGTCAATGGCAGCAATGTGGTCAATACTCAGTCAATACATTTTTACCACAAAAAAGTGTAATTGCAATAGGTGCCTTTCCTTCATCTAATGCCTCTGCATGTGCTGATTTTTTTAAATATTGTGTCGTTTGGACGGGGTATTCATATTTGTTCAGGACCAATCAGAGGGACAGGTTGAGTCCTCTTCGGCTCCACGGAGCAGGCGCAGTTTGTACAAGCGGGCGGCGAAAAAGACATCCGAGCTTCAATTCAGTTTTTACGAAGCCATGGAAAGGCAATGTCACTGTGATGTCACAGTGGCTTTGTCCGTATTTTTATACAGTCTATGGTTATGACAAGCGGCGCTGATCACTGCTATCCAATCACCTCTTAACCTCTTCCTACCGAGGGCAAAATAGGCCAATTTTCGCCTGTTTTCACTAGTGACAAACAAAGGTGGTTATCTCAAAAACTATAAATGGTACAAATATGGTTCATGGCTTTTATTAAAGAAGACACCTGCAGTATTACGACTAAGCAGTGAGAACTCATAGAAATCCAGTTTCTGATACTTAACTACAACAATTTATGTACAGAAAATATAAAAAAACTAAAAAACGGGTACCTACATTCAAGTTTAAGAATTTTTACCTGGTGAGCTCCAAATGCAATCAAGGAAATAACTCCTCTATCTGATTCATCAATATGCTGCCTACCTCTGGTAACAATCTGGTGTCAATATCTCAAACCATTCAAATTTTACAGGGTTTTTTTCAGGTGAACCTTTTTCGTTATCCAAATGGTGCCAAATGGTGCCAAATGGTGCCAAATGGTGCCAAATGTGCCAAAAATGGCAATGTTCCAGAAAGGTCTCAATATGATTTATTTTTTAGGTTTTTACAATAAAATGAGATAATTTGTCAATATTGCCAATAAAAGTTCATTTTTAGACGTGTTCTTGTTGCTCTTCATATTACACAACTAACTACCCGAGGTCACAAAAAGCTGTCAAAACCCATGTAGCAGCACAGTGAATCTTGTGTATTTCACCAGAGCCCCATTCGCCAGAAATGAGTCCAGGAATGTGCAAACAGGTTTTCAAATGAATAATGGGAATAGTATGAAACTTCCCTACACATTACTGCTTGCCAGTCCTGTCCTTTATTCTGTTGCCACCTCCTACGACGGGGACGTTGGGGTTGGGTTTTAGGAGGCAAAACTTTATACATGACAAACATATATCAACTATATACAAGTGCACTAAGGTATACTACTAAAAGTGCAGTGGATAAAAAATCAAAGGTCCACCAGTTTCCTAGATAAAATAAAAACACCCCTGCTGTAACAAATAAAAAGATCCTTGCCCTCTAATTGCTGAAGTTACCGTATTTACACAAAGAAAGTACAAAATGGCAGGGTCCAAAAAGCTTGAAAAAATGAACTAAAAACAAAAAAAGGCAAAGGATCAAAACATGGTGGTGGAGGGTGAGGTTGCTACAACACCTGTGCCCGGTTTACGTGCCATGCTTGAAAGCAGTTCCGGTCCAGTATCAGGCAGAGAGGTTCATCGCACTGGGAGCATTTCCAGGGTGTTAGATTACGCTCACCATTAGCAGTGCAATGAACACATCGCCGCCTGCTTGCTGTCGCCTTGTGGGAGCGATCCACTGTGCTAGGGTCACAGATAGGGATTGGGAGGCAACCAAATCCACCAGCTGGACCCAAAGCACCACCACCAACAGCAGACCTGGAGGAACAGGGAACAGCAACAGGTGGAGCAGTGACTGGTGCAGCAGACAGAGAGGGAGCTGGGGACACACAGCCAGCAGCAGCAGCAGACACAGAGGGAGCTGGACCAGGTGATGACACAGGAGCAGAAGCAGCGGCAGACGCCCTTCCAGGATGAAAGTCGACTAACTGCTCGACTAACAATTCCCGGAATAGCTTGTGTGTGAGGGGCCTGCGCTGCTTCTGTGCTGCAAGATCCTTATGCAGCAGGAAGCCGTTGACGACTGCAACATCAATAAATTGGAATAGCAGGGCCTTGTACCACTTCATGGTCTTTCGCCTGATGCTGTAGTATTTCAGCAGGGCATCTGACAAGTCCACGCCTCCCATGAACTTGTTGTATTCCCTTACTGAAACTGGAATGGGAACACGACAGGAGGTCCAAGTGCCATCAGTGTTTCACACATTTCTCACAGTGGTGTCCCCCTGGAACGCCATGTGGAATGTGGAACACATCTTGACCTCCCTTGTGTCCATCCATTTTACATACAGCATCTGACCCTGCCGTATCCACTTTACTGTACCCCTCTCGGCATTCCTGGGCATGTCATTCACCTTAGTAACAGGATAACCTTTCCTGTTCTCCCTACAGGTCCCACATGCTCCAAACCGCATGACATGCAGCTCCTGGAACAGAGCAGTGCTGGTGTACCAATTGTCAACGTACACCTGGTACCCTGTTCCAAGGTACGGAGTCAGGAGGTTGATGACAGCATCGTGACTCAGGCCCTTTCCAGTTGGTGACTTCTGTTTCCCGGTGTAAACATTGAAGTCACACGTGTAGCCATTGCAGGCATCGGAAAGAACAAACAGTTTGAAACCCCACTTTGTAGGTTTCGCCTTCATGTACTGTTTAAATCCAATCCGAGCCTTCGTGGCTACCATCCGCTCATCAATGGACAGTTGCTGTCGCGGCTGGTAAAATGACCTGCAAGCAGCCACAACCTCATCAATGAGCGGACGCAACCGGAAAAGGCGGTCGTACCTATCTGTGCCCCTCAGCGCATCATTTTGCCCGTCCGTATCAGGGTCACTGATGTGCACAGCCCAGGAGATTGCCTCAAACCTGGTTCTACTGAAAACTGTGCGAGGGAAAGGCAAGCTGTAACACCTCGCACGGCTCCAATAGTCCCGAGTCTCTGGACACCTCACAAGGCCCATGCTAATCAGCACCCCAAAGTAACGGTACAGTTCACCTGGTTCCAGCGGGCTCCAAGGAGTTTTCATTCCCTGGTCTATTCTACGTTGAGCCTTCTTATTAGTGTTGGTGCAAAGTGTTTGCACCACACTCTGAGAGAAGGTCAACTGGAATAGCTCCAAGGGTGAGTACTCCTTGGTAAAGTCCAGCTGAGCCCCAGGTGTCCTGGCCGGAGCGAACGGGTGGACTGATGGCTGCTCATCCTGCTCACTGCCATCCATCCACCTCTCTCCTTGCACAGGGAGTGGAGGAGGTGGAGTGTGTGAGCGGGATAACGAGCTGGAGGGGCACCTGTCTGCTAGTCTCTGCACCCTGGTACGCCCCCTTCCTCGCCGTGCTGCCCCCCGAGCACTAGAGCACTGTGGAACAGACCTCTGGCCAGCAGCCTGCCTGCGAGGCTTCTTCAGAGGAAAACCTGCAGGACAGGGCTGGCATGGAGGAAGTCCCTGGCTCACTGATGGCAGAGGAGAGGGTGACCGAGAACGAACGGGAGAGCTAACAAGCATGGCATTGCTGAGAAAAAAAATGAGAGAGAGATTATTTAACCATTCATACAGAAGCCATTTAGACTACACATTCCCTCAGGAGAACAATCAGCATCATTACAAACCCCACTAACCCTGTCCATGGAATTGTCCACCATGTTGATATACCCATTAGTCCCCCTTATCCAACAACAATCAACAATAATAATAATAAACACGTACTCCCTCATGTTATCATGTTATCTCCCTCATACCATGCATAAATTGCCATTTTGTTTACCTGCACAGCCTTCTGTACTGCATACAGAACAATTTACTCATGTGGAACAATGACTTTACTAAACACTTCCAGAAGCCATTTCACACTCAAAAAAATCGATTTAGTAGCTCATCTCAGACACAAATAGATAGCTAGCTGCTTGTTACCTGTAATTTTGCTTGCTAGCTTGCCACTGTAAAGGTAATACTATCTATATTAATTTAGCTGAGAGGGACCGATTTTATGCATAAGTATATAAGGTTAGTTAGCCTCACAGAAGAAACACAGGGATTCACGCATTGCAGCTAAATTTCACGCATTGCAGCTAAATTGCACATGTCCTTCGATGCTTACACCAAACTTACCGTTTCCACAAACATCTGTGTTGTTAGCAACGCCACGTAACACGTGCGAGTTTGTTAACACAGACAATACACCCTAAGTTTACTTCATAAATTATTTATCATACCGTTGGAATGTGCAATTTTTATATTAATGGTATGAAAAACAATAAAATACAGTTGACAATGTAATTACGAACCCGCATGGCATTGCGTGAATTCACACTGGTATATCGAAAAATCGGTAATACCACCAGCCCTAATGACGTTACCTGCCATGGCGAAATTCAATGCGTTTATAGCATAACACTATTAGTATGATAAAACAACTTACATGTCAGCAACATCATCTCGGTCATCAGTGGATTCAGCGTCACTGAGACAGGATGAGTCTCCCTCTGCAAAAACGTCTTCTGGCTTATCCAGTTCGTCTAGCACTTGATGCACGGATAAACGCCTCAAAAATCTCGACATAACTACACAAAAACTGTATCAAAAATACTCTAAAGTCAAAAATGTAACTGCGGGTCTTACCTAATTAATTGTTCTTTACTAACCGGAACGTAGCTAAGTAAATTATGAACAAGCAAAGCTAAATGCTAGCTAACCCTATTGCGCTCTAATGCGTCCGGGTACTACAATGAAACCTAACCTTCTGTTACGCACTGCGAGAACTTGGTATATTTTGAACAGGATATGATGTATGAGCCCTTATTTGAAAGATAACAGTCTTGGCTATTGGCTCAAAAATGGACAGACAGGTTTAAGACCCAATGGGAGAAAAACGAGACTGAATCTGGAGGCTGCCCCCAACCAGTCATTCCTACTTCGCATAGGCCTACTGTGCTATCAATCAAGACAATGTACCCAATTGACGACGGTCTGACAAAACACTCCGCAGTCAAGTTCCAAACAGGTTTGTCGACAACAAACTAAGCTAAGGGGTTGGTACTCACTCAACTGGCCGAGTTTCACAATGCTGAACGGGACACAGCCGAACTACTCGCGACGAAGAGCAGAAAATCACAAGTCCGCTTAGTAACTTGAAGAAAGCATGCACAGCGGTGTAGAACGTTTTCAAGTGTTTTTTCTTAAAGCTTTAATGCATAACGATTTTTCAAAGCAAAGTTTTGTGAAATATAATCAAGCAGAATAGTTTACCAACACATTGTTTATGGAGTGGCAGCAAGCTGCAATAAATGTTTGGTAATTAGGTCTAAGTTTACAACGTTATTTACGAAGTTTTAATGCGACGTTTTGGGCTTAAAAACCACTTTCCTAGAAAGAATGGATGTATCTTAAGGATATTTAATCAACACATTGAGGTTAGCAGTTTATTCTCTATTATTAAATTAATGAAATATAAACTTTAATATTTTCCGTCACGCCCGCGTGACCGCTAGGGGGCGTTTGGTATTAAGAGGTTAAAAGTAGCCGGAAGTTGCTTATGAGCTCAGTCAGATGGCTTGTATCACTGAGTTATAACTTGGTAAGATCACTTTTGCCAAATGTAGGTTATTATTACCTCTAAATGTGCATCTGCACTCAGGCAGGGATAACTTGGAGCAAGACAACGAAGAACCGGAATCGTTACATTCTACAATTTGGAACCGGTTCCCTGGAATCGATTCCCGATTTTTGTGGGAACAAGAGGGACAGAGCGAACAAACAACACCAGCTATTTCTAACAGCTCATAACAAAAACAAGAAACTGCATGACCTTGTGAATTTTTAGGATTTGATAGAAAAAATGTAGTTTAGGCTACCTAACCAGCTACATTCTGCAACTAGCTCTGGTGCGATCAAGTGAAAAGTTTACTGTCACTGCAAAGAAAACAGCTGCAAAATGTGACCAATTAATCGTATTGTGGAGCTACAAAACACAAAAATGAACTCCACATACACATTGCATATATACAAATAATGTCGCCTACGAATAGGCTAGTGTAGGCTACGGTGATAATAGGCTACGATTGTGGAACATATGGCAATAGAAACTAGGCTATATGTTGCGCGTAGCTAAGGCTACATAGGCATAGCACAAATTCGCATCATAATACTTTGTCGGATAAACTCATGCCTCGCAAATTATTTGCGAACCAATAGAGTGCTACAGTCATGATGTATTCTTGTAGGCCAATTCGGAGGTTTCTTCTGGGCATGGGTTCCCTCGGTAGATTTCCAATGGGGTCTTACCATTGGGTTTTCGGATTTGTGCCAAATATAATGTCTGTGGTTAATATAAGCCAAATATATTTTCACGTTTTGTTAATGAAGATAATCCCCACAAAAAAACACACTTTTTGCGATTTTTGAACCACACACGCAATTAATATAAATGAACTATAACTATGCTAAAGTGAACTACATTACTACAGCAATCGGTCGCATTCCGTAAACATCACTTACCACCACTGAACAGTTTTTCGAGCCTGCCATCCTCCCACGTTCAACTAGCCCCCAGCGCCTTGTAGCCGATTTGCTACCTCCTGGAGCAAAGCAAAATCCAGAGCTGCCAAGACTGCTTATATAGGCCTAAATACGCGATTTAGGCTTGTCCTTTCTGATGTCGCAGGTTGCGGTTTTTTTGGGTTGTTTTTTTTTTTTTTTTAATCTGGGCGCTGCTATTGTTCAAAGACATTAGCTAGCTTATCAATTTAGATATTAATTTAACTATTCCACCCCCTCCAGTCCACAATCGCCCTACTCTCCCGTTTGTTTTGGCGTGTTTTTGTCGGGAGGTTGATTAACTTTGTCTACCGAGTCTGATTTGGCAACACTGGGTTAGCTAGCTAGCAAGCTAACGATAGCTCATGGCAAGTCATTTTAACATTTACCTAGCAAGCGAATGATAGCTTATGGCAAGCCGTTTTAATTTAAGTTATTAAATTAGTCTGAACTAGCTGCCCAATGTCCTAGCTGGCTGGCCATATGACCATGATTGCCTAGCTAGCTACGTCCTAAGTGCAGCTAGTTCTGTTTCACCGTCATCAAAATCGCCATTGACTATTGATGAAGTTGCCCTATCATAACTTTGACTGATGCCGAGCCCACAAATATTCCCAAAGCCAATCACAGATCTTCCACATGGTCAGCCCATTTAAAGCTGCAAAATGTATTTTAAGTTACAAGTGCAAGTAACCTATAGTTGCATCAGTGTAAACAAGCCTGTATTGCGGTTCGCTTTGAGACTCTAACATGTAATCAGCAACATTAGATCAAAGTAAACATGTTGTAGTATAGGCTACGCAAACAGAACAATTTACTGTAATTCCAGAATCCCGATGTCTGAACATACCGAGCACTAATTCACCTATAGGCATAGGCTACTGTAATTTCTGACATCAAATTTAATAACGTCCTTTGGAATGGTTGAATAAATAAATTAATGCATATTCACATAGCTACTGAAATGGTAGCTGTCATGCTTAGGCTATATTTATGTAGGCCTACAGTCATGTTCGTTAATAAGCAACGTTGAGCAACGTTAATGTGCAAGCAAATAAATAAAGCTGTTTCCCCGACTTAAATTGCCAAATTTTTATGTAGGATATGAACCACAAAAACGGACTGGCATTTTGTTATCCGTTGTAGGACGCTATGTCCTTTGTGTGCTAGTAGCCTACTGAAGCACACACAATTTAGGCTAAATATCTTGCATTGGGGCATCATTATCTTGGGCAAATTCATATAAGGCAGAGCTACGCATCATCACTGTTGCCTCTGTGGGCGTGAGCGCGATGATGTCACCCAAAAATTTGAAAACTTCCGCAGTACGTCGATGTATGCTTCGCCGGAGGGGAGGAAAAGCCGAGTTTGAAGCCACTTCGCTGGTCTTCTACACTATTGGGACAGTGGAGGGAGGGAGGAATGAAAGATTGGTTTCCGGGGCACGGAGTAGAGGAGTGGTAGTGGAGGAGGAAAGGTTGCATTTTTCTACTATTGGGACGCACCCCTTATATTCGGCACGATTCCGAAAACCCCATGGTAAGACCCAATTGGAAATCTGCAGAGGGAAACCATGGCTCAAAAATGCTAGCTCACTTCCGGGTTTTAGGACTACAAACTAGACAAACATACCAGCACTGGCTCTGTTTAAAAACTCCACGTCCCATAATTCCCTCCGAACGTGCAGCCTTGTCTCCAGACGTTGTCATATAATGTTAGCCAGCAGTAGCACACAGCTCCGTTTTTAAACACTTTTTTTACGTTAGCTAGCTAGCTCGAAGGACTAAAAGCTAGAATTGCTTTATGTGGTTAACCGTAGCGCAGTTTCTGACCTTGTCGGGCGGGCTTCTCTACTTAGCAAGCTAATGTTCAGCGGCACTAGCCTACTCCCATCTACCACAGTCAGACAGACGAGATGATATCTTATTGGTCAACAACCACCGTGCGTTGCAGTACTGGATATGTAGTCCGTTAAAGTGGACTACAAGTCGAACTACATTCATTAATGCATTACTTGCATAAAAATTTGAACGTGCGATGTATGGAATATATCCTTGTACCACACAGGCTAATCCAGGAATGTTTCGGCTCATTCTATAAATCAGATTTCAAGAAATAGTCGATAGTCTCCGAAGCCCATTCTATCTTCCATAGGGAATTTACTCCCGAAACAGACTCTGCCCACGACTGACGTACTCAATTGAGTACTCTATTGTCAAAAGTAAATGTTGCTATGGTTACATGCGTTTTCACAGATCGGGGGTGGAGAGTGACTTCTATTAGCCTTCTTGTAGGGTACAAACCTAAATAGGCTACTGAATTCACTCCGCTCTGCTGTTTGTATGTAGGCTACAGTTCAGAGGAACTCTCATCAGTTAATAGCCTACGGTAGTCAGTAGTCACTCCCGAAAACTGGCAGTGTGCAGCCTACTAGCTACGTATTCATTGAGACAATGTTTTCAAGGCTGGATTGAAACAAAGTAGCAATACGCAGTTCGCATAACATTTAGCCTACTTTAGCTTTATACAATGTAACTGCAGCAGTAGGCCTACTCACTCAGTGGGATGGGTAGTGTAGTGGAGGGTATACAACTTCTTTCTTAGTGGTCATACTCTTAGTGGAGTATACTCACTTCTTATTCTTCACTGGTGCACGTATCAATTAGTCGTCATCGGCTAATTTGCTAAATTAGAGTATACCCACTTCTCCAGGCACTACTACACAACTGAGTGTGTCTGTGCAGTTAAGCAGAGGTCTCTCAGGCGGGGCAGGGTAGGATTGAGGAAAAGAATATCATCTCCAAACGTAGCCTGGCTCTACTTGCTCTTCATGTACGTCAGTGCAGAATAGCTTGCCTCGCATAAATATGTTGAGGCAGATGGCAGGAGCTTTTTCAAAGTGGTGTTTGACAGTTCTGTATTCGTTTCGCATGGTGATCCAGAAGTCAGCCAGGGGCTTGGCTGAAAAACTCACTTAATGTCATGGTAACCATCGCGTCTAATTCGTAAGATCGTTACAAATTTTCTGGTTTGTCAATTCGTACAATTGTCACATAATAACAAGAGACTGGGTTGAAAGAACATGCCTGCTAATTGAGTAGGCTAGTAATGATGGTGTGTTGGCGGTATTGTGCATAATTCTTTACCAATCCAGATTGCACTGAGTAAACAGTAGGCTAGTTTGTAGTTCTTTATTAGGCTATTATTTAACTTCGGGAAAAAGATTCTGCGACCACCCAACATATTATGCTTACGTGCTGGACTATCATTTTTAAATCTTTTTTTTAATAAATGGAAAGGAACGATAAAATAGCATTTTTGTAGGGGTGTGCCTGCGATGTGGCAGATGTGGAGAGTGGTGGATAATTTATACGTCACACATTCCAATAAATGGCTGCCGCAAAGGCTACACTCGTTCCCCACTCCTTGCTCCCCCGATGAGCATTTAGCGGTTTGGAATCTCCTTAAAGAGTAGGCTAATTCCACCCAAAAACAACATTATTAACATTAACATTAAAGGCCCCACAAAACGGAAGTCAGATCACATTTTTCCTAATGCTTTTCAGAAGGCTTCTCGTGAAACCGGACATTGGGGCGGGACTTTTTTTTTTTTTTTTTAAATGGGCGGGCTGTCGCGGTGGCTAGCTTGTTAGCTTCTGGATAGCAGTGCTCAAAAGAAAGCTAACACATTAGCCAAAATGGATGACATTGTGTCTCGAATTGAGGATCACTCTTCTCCTCCATCGACCCTCTGTTGTGGGACAATGAGGGGCAGGAGGATGAGAACAAAGAGGGAGATGAGGACGGGGAGGGCGAGGATGGTTCCGGGAGGGAGGGAGATCACATGGGGCTTCGCTCCATTGCGGGCTATATGTTTGAGCCACCCCCTGTTGCTGCTGCCGGAGCTGCAGAAAATGCGGTCCACCCCCGAGAGAATCTTGATGTTTCTGAATGGTATGATAACAGTCGGATGTAACGTCAACATCTGTAATAAATATTTGCCTAGAATCCTGAATCCTGTTTTGTTTTTCTATTAACGTTATGCTATGTTAATAGCTGTGTGCAAATTGCTGGACAGCAACAACTACTACCACTAATAGCAGTCGTAATATCAGTAATTATCTATATCTCGCTAATTTGAATGTGGAATATTGAAAATTCTCCATCTTTCTTACAAGGGAGAAACTGCAGTTTTTGAAGTGTAGATAATATAGCTAACGTTACATAACTAGATAGCTACAGATTATTTAATTAATCAACAACAAAACAAGCAATGTAAGCTACAGCTAACGTTACACCTAACTTAGGGGCAGCAGCTCCCAGCAAGCCGAGCGTAGCGGTAACGTTAGTAAAAGAAAGACGCACCCAAACTTTATTTGCAGACGTGCCTAAGTTACCTCGAACGACAGAAATGAATGAAAAACAGCCATTATAAATAAGAATTTCAGCTCAGCTAACATTATTATCCTACCTTTACTTCTCCTAGGCACCTGCCTCAGTTTCACACCAACTTGTGTGGCTCTGCTGGTGAGCGCCACTCAGTCTCACACTGACATGCAACCTCTCTCGTTTCTGGCTGCATAGCAAGATGATATATAAGGAGTTATAGCTAACTTTGCTATTCCCCATGCTGAATTAAATATAATGTTATACATAAATGCTAATTAGTTACTTACTTTCAAAGGGAGTGAGGGACCATTGTAGTGGATGATGGTGGGAATGGCCCACTCAGTGAGGGAGTAGAAGCTCCCAAATCCCATCTGGACAGCAATTGCATTCGTGAATAAATAATTCTCAAAATGCAAATTACAGATCCTTGAGCTTGAGCAGATTGCAGCCTCCTTTATGTGGCCAAATTCTGGCCATTACAAAATTCTGTACTGAGATATTTGAATATAAAGTTGAACTATACGTCAAATACCTCTAACATTTCCTAGTTTTTGAAAGACTACAGTTTGTCAAGTGGGTGTGTAAATTACATAGGCACGTAGGCGGAGCCAGTGAGGGAAGAAATGCGCCATGACCGTCACTGTTCTGAGTAGGCTACCGTGGTAGGAACACATCGTAGATCAAGCTAGCTATCATTGCTATTTTATTATAATGTCAGAAAATTACATTGATAGGCTACGTTATATCCTAAAGATGTTATGGGAAAGTAAACCAAACAGGACTCGAGTGCTGTTGGTTACAGAGTGGACAAATGATAGCCTACAACTCCAGTGTCATTCCCTGACATCTTCTGCCTTATTGAATCACCTGGTAAGGAACCATGCCAAGTACATTATGATCAATGACCATGAAAAGTATACTAACATTAGCGAGCTGACCATAATCAAACGGTTTCACTTTGAACATACGATTATAGAAGCAAAGTTAACGGCATTAAACAAAGGTGCAAATCCGTTTGCCATGCAGTAGCTAGACACACATCAGCTTTTTGGCATTTTGAAAATTGCAATGTTTTAAATATAGCCTATTACTAGATTTTGTCATAGGTGGAAGGCTTCTGTTTTGAGCCCGAGTATACACGGCCGGATTCTGCGCTGAACGCGCTGCCAAATAAGATTGCTTCGACATGAAACTTCATGGTAGCAAACATTTCCTTTTCAGTTGGAATTGCGATAGTTACCACATGTAGGCTAGCTACACCACTCGTTTACCTCGGTTAAATGTTAAAGGTTAACGTTAGAGGCCAGGGATAAGAAATCAAATCAATATTAATTTATATAGCGCATTTCACAACTAGTTGTCACAATAAGCTTCACAGAAAAACCCAGCCTAAACCCTGACAAGAGCAAGCCAAAGGCAACAGTGGCAAGGAAAATCTCCCTGGTGAAGCCAGGAAGAAACCTTGGGAGGAACCAGACTCAAGGGGGAACCCATCCTCCTCTGGTCGGCTCAGGGTCTAGGTGACCAGCATTGTCAAAACAGCCAATGTCCATGTTAATAGAATTAGCAGCAGCTAGATGACAGTCCAGATGTGGCGGCAGTGATGGTGGGGAACTGGGCGCCGTTGACGGTTGGAGCAGTGGGCAGCGGTGGTGAGGAGAGGGGGGGCAAGCAGCGACAGAGAGGAAGCCGGACAGCAGCGGTGAAGGAGTCCAGTTGACAGCAACTCTCGAGATGGGGGGCATAAGGGGGGGGTTGGACATGTGCCCCCGCCAGGAGTAATCTATAGCTGCATAGCTATGAAGACAGAGTTTGAGAACCCATGCAGTCATGAAAGGGAAAACAATCCTACCCTATCAAGAGCCAGCCCAGGAAGATGGGGTCACAGCTGTTGACAGGTGACAGTACGGAAAGGATGCCACTCCACATTACTCTATGGCTACAGGCTTCTCTGGCCCTGTCTCCAGCCTACCACTCGATAAGCCTGATCATAGAGGTGAGTTTTTAATCTAGACTTTTGTTTTTTTATGCACTGTGTGTCTATTGTGGCACGGGGAAGCGGGCTGGAGATTGTTCAGGGCACTCATGTTGCTCGTTTTGATAATATTGATGAATTGTATATTCGGGATAATTTTGTTTGTCGTCGTCACCATGGAGACGCATTCACAACATATGCTCGGGAATGTCCGTTGGATCTGCAGCCACAAAGTTTACCGTCGTTCTTCACCGGAGTTGAAGATTTCGGGACTCGGGACTGATCCGGGAGTGCAGGCAATCTTCAAAAGGCCACCAGGGAAGAGAAAGGAGAAGATAATGCATGGGAGGAGCGAGGCGACGACTGGGAAGGCTGACACAGTTCGGTGCTCCGTTTCAACAGTGGACAGAGACCGCAACACTCCGTGTATGGAGGAAAGTCGTGGAGGCGGAGTTTGTGTGTTGGACTGCTTAATAATGACACTGGACATCTCGGGACAGCGGGGGCTATTTTTAATCATGGCTGTATTCCACTTTAATTCACTTAATTAGTTTGATTAATGCAATGATTATACTGAATGTCTTTGATATGTTTGTGTGTTGTGGGTCTGCCCTACTGTCTATGTCTTTTTTTGTTGTTGCTGGGGCTACAACTGAAGTTCCTTAGCGGAAATAAAAGTTATTCTATTCTATTGTACAATGGCGCGAGTCCATTTAAAGCTTTAAAGGTCAGAAGCAAAACCTTAAAGTCTATCCTATACTTAATTGGTAGCCAATGAAGCGATGCTAGCACTGGGGTAATATGCTCATATTTCTTAGTTCTAGTCAAAATGCGAGCGGCTGCATTCTGCACAAGCTGGAGATTATTTAGCCAGATAGCAGGGCATTACAGTAATCTAGCCTAGACAACAAAAGCATGGATAAATTTCTCAGCATCCCCTTCTGATAGGAAGTGCCTAATTTTAGCTATGTTCTTTAACTGAAAGAAAGCTACTCTGGATATGTTTTTTTATGTGCGTGCTAAAGGTTAGATCTGGGTCTATAGTAACACCTAGGTCTTTCACAGCCGATTTTGGAACAACTAAACAACCATCAAAATTTTAAGTAGATGTACACAATTTCTCCCTTTGTTTTTTTGGACCTAAAACCAGCATTTCAGTCTTAGGAGCAGGATATTAGAAAGCATCCAAGCTTTAATATCTGCAATACAAGCCTCTAATCGAGAAAGTGGTAGTGCCTCGCTGGGTTTCATGGAAATGTATATCTGCGTATCGTCCGCATAACAGTGAACATCTACCCCATGTGCCCGAATAATATCACCAAGGGGTAGCATATATAATGAAAAGAGTACTGTACCTAGCACTGATCCTTGTGGAATACCATATTTCATTACTGAGTAACTGGATACTTCTTCATTTAATTTAACAAACTGCTTCCTATTCTATAAGTATGATCTGAACCATGCAAGTGCTTGACCATTAAGTCCAACACAGCCCTGGAGTCTGTTCAGTAGAATCTCATGATCTATTGTATCAAAAGCTGCACTTAGGTCAAGGAGTACAAGAACAGACACAGTGTTTTGGTCGGCTGATAATAGTAATGCGTTAATAACTTTAACAAGTGCCGTTTCAGTGCTATGGTAGGGTTTAAATCCTGACTGGAATATTTCATGGATATGGTTTGAGCTAAGGTATGCACTAAGTTGCTTCGCAACAGCTTTCTCTAATATTTTTGATAAAAATTGAAGATTTTAAATGGGTCTATAGTTTTCCCGTTTGTCAGGTTCAACGTTTGGTTTCTTCAGTAATGGCTTAACAACTGCCATTTTTAGTGACTCTGGTACATATCCTGCTACTAAGGATGTGTTAATGATTTTTAGTCATTAGTACGGGGAAAGGTTCTTGAACCAATTTTATAGGGATTGGATCAAGTAGATAGGTAGTCTGTTTTGAGGACATAACCAGTTTAGACAGCTCCTCCATGTCAATTGGCGTAAAACAGTTTAGTGCCACTGTTGATACATCTTCCTGTGTTGACCAAGATCTGGGCTGTTCATTGATTATGAGAGGAGTGATGCCTAGAGGAGGTCTCTAATAGCTTCAATCTTCTGATTGAAAAAATTCATTAAATCATTACTGCTGTAAACGAAGGGGTAAGCTGACAATTCTGATGATGGTTTTTTAGTCAAATTGTCCACAGTGCTAAACAAAAATTTTGGGTTGCATTTGTTTTGTTCAATTAATTTAGAGAAAAAGGCAGATCTAGCAGATGCAAGAGCTTGCTTGTACTGGAGGAGGCTATCTTTCCATGCGAGACGAAATACTTCTAGTTTAGCTGACCGCCATTTTCGTTCCAGTTTTCTTGTGGACTGCTTCAGGGCACGAGTAGTGTCATTGTACCAGAGTATGGTTTTTCCGACAAAACTTTCTTCTTTTTAGAGGGGCAACCATATCAAGGGTGCTTCTGAGAGTTAAACTTAACTGGTTAGTCAATTCATCTAGCGATACTTCAGTAGTATTTTCTTTACTTGAAAGGAATGATTCCGGAAGCATATTTATAAACTTTGGAATGACGTCAGAGTTATCGACCGGCTGTAATAATGTCTTGGCTCTGATATAAAAGTGATGGTTGCCTCGATTTCAAAAGTAATATGGAAATGATCAGATAATACAGGGTTATGGGGTCTAATAGTAAGATTCATAACATTGATACCATAGGATAACACTCAGTCTAGGGTATGGCTACAGTAATGAGTGGGCCCACAAACATTTTGTTTAAAACCAATAGAGTCAATAATAGAGGCAAAGGCTGTTCCTAGGCAATCACCCCGTTTATCCACATGTATGTTAAAATCACCAACAATCACAACCGAATCACAACCGAATCAAACCGAATCACAATCTACCGAAATAGCAAGGCAGGATAAAAACTCAGCGAATTCTATTAGAAAATCTGAATAGGGCCCAGGTGGTCTGTAGACAGACATTAGGAAAAAGGACTGCAGGCTACCACTTATTTTAGCTAGGTCAAGCTGTACACAGTTCATAGAAAGAACTTTGAAACATGAGAATGTATTTCCACACTTAGGGGTTAAGCTTAAGGTGAACTGATAGATCGCTGCAACACCACCTCCTCTTCTTGACTGGCGCGATACCTGAGTCCTTAAAAAACCAATAGGAGACGCTTCATTAAGTACGACATATTCACCAGGACTTAGCCAAGTTTCAGTCAGAGACTGTATTTTGAGATTATGATCTGTGATCAATTCGTTTACAAGAATTGCTTTAGGAGCAAGAGATCTAACCTTCAGTAGTCCAATTTTTAGGAGTGATTCACAATAGCTGCTAGCAGCAACATGGTTTGATTTTAGAGTAATAAGATTTTTCGTGTTGATACCATGGTTTGCTTTACGTTTGGCGTATATGCGTGGGGCAGACACAGTCTCAATATAATAAATACTAGGTTCTAGCTCAGATATGTTAGATAATGGGGCGTTGGGATGAGTTCTATTGCCAATTACTAGCTCTGAAACACACCTTGCAGACAACGGCGTTGGGCCATATATCTGAGTCACGGGCATTGGGAAACGGATTGAGAAACGCACAGGCTCCGATGTAGGATCAGAGGCCTGCTGCCTGGTCGGCGCTCTGATAAGGTGTCAGGATCTGGCCTTACTAATAAAATAGAATAGAATAGAATAACTTATTTTCCTGATAAGGAACTTCAGTTGTCGCCACCAGCAACAACAAAAAAGACATAGACAGTGGGGCAGACCCACAACATACAAACATATCAAATAATACAGCCAAACGTCATGATTAAAAATAGCCCCCGCTGTCCCGAGATGTCCAATGTCATCAACCAGTCCAACACACAAACTCCGCCTCCACGACTTTCCTCCACTGTCGAAACGGAGCTCCGCCTTCCCAGTCACCGCCTCACTCCTCCCCCGCATTATCTTCTCCTTCCCTGGTGGCCTTTTGAAGATTGCCTGCAGTCCTGGATCAGCCACGACATCTTCAACTCCGGTGAAGAGCGATGGCTGCAGATCCAACCGACATTCCCGAGCATATTGCGAATGCGTCTCCATGGTGATGACCACAAACAAAATTATCCCGGCTAGACAATTTGTAAAAACGAGCAGCAGGTGTGTCCCGACAAATCTCCAGCCCACTTCCCCGTCCCACAACAGACACGCAGCGCATGGAAAAACAAAAGACAAAAGCCTGACCCAACAAAACACATTCAAATCAACAAACACAAACATGAGAGACAGCTGGACTACATGTCGCCATTACAGCACATTAAGGCTAGCATCTAAGTTCTTTGCTAGGACAAGAGCACCTCTCTGCTCAGGTGGAGTCCGTCTCTCTTCAGTAGGCCAGGCATTCTCCAGAAATCAGGCCAATTATTGACGAACCCTATGCCACTCGATAAGCACCACTCAGACAGGCAGCGATTTAGCGACGTAAGTCCACTGTAGACCTCGTCACTCCTACGAACTGGGAGCGGGCCACAGCATATTACTTCCCGACACATCTTTTTAGCCACTGCACGCACCGAAACAAAGTTACATTTACATTTACTTTTAGCCAGCACTCTCAAACTAGCCTCAACATCGGTACCTCTGGCACCAGGCATACACTGCACTATGGTTGCTGGTGTCGCTAATCTCACGTTTCTCAGAATACTATCCCCTATGATCAGGGCTTTCTCAGTAGGTGTGTTACTGAGTGGGGAATATCGGTTTGAAACGCGAGTAGGGTGGTGCTCGGCGGCTCTAAGCTGACAGCTGTTTCTTTTGCACCGTGACAAAATCGTCTCCGCAGTGAGGACTCTGATGGGGGAGAGATACTAGCATCTAAACTGGCATCCGGCTCAGGTAATAGGGAGTCTAACAAACTCTCACACTGCTGGATCTGATATAATGTCCAGATGCGGGCCTCTAGCTCAGCTATTTTCCGTGCCAATTCTGAATTAAGCTCACACTTTGCACATATACCATTACTGGTAAAATTGGCAACAGAACTAAGGCTAAACATGAAACACACAGTGTAGGAAACACTTGCAGTGGAAGCCATGATGTGCGCTTACTGTATTTATCCTTGGTTGCTGTTAGATTGGAAGCTTTTCTGGGTCTGGATGTGATCAACTTTGGAGCGGTAGTCGCAAAAAGGTGGGAAAATGTAGAATGAAGCAGTCGTGACTAGCTCGGAAGCTCCTATTTCCCAGTTGACGCATTCACATGAATTACCAGCAAATTACCAGCAAACATGGATGTCTAGAAAGTAAATGTTTCTTTTGATCCTTTACGAATAAAAAAAATACAGAGAGTTGCTATCACTTTCTGCATGATAAAGACGGGGAAAGGAAACGTAGAGAGCCATTTATGATATATTAAAGTATATTTTACTGGTTGTGTGCTGTGTGTGCGTGACCATCAATATGATAATCTGCTGCGCTGCCTGGTTGCATTGTCATATGTGAATATATCGTATTTTCTGCCATTTCGACTTGGCAACTGGGAAATATGAGCTCAGAGGAACAATTGAAGGATAGAGAGGTACTAGGTCAGTGGTGAAACGTCACAACTCGGGAACTCGGGTAGCAACATTATCTCCGACTTTCCCACTTGTAATTAGGCTAAGACTTGGAGGTTCGTTCAAGTGCAACTTCCATGTCGGAAACTGTCGTATTTCCGATAATTCTGACAGCACTTGAATTCAGCATAGGCTATGTCTCTGGCTCACCGATATAGGTTAATATAGGCTAGCCTAAATATTTTTTTTAGCGACATACTGTAGGGCCCCCTGCTGACCTAATTTGCCCCCCGAGCTGATCATGTAGTTACGCCATTGGGGTGTAGGCTAGACGACACGGAGCTATGTCAACTAATTGTTTTCATTACTAATTCATCACTAATTGTTTTCATTAGCGTCTTAATTAGCAACTCCAATTGCAGAATTTATTTATTTTTTACTCTCAATTGGATAATTAGTATTAAAAAAATGAACAACAGCTAGGAGCATTAACTTCCCATTAACTTGCCCTCCACAATTATTGTCACCCCTGGTAAAGATGAGTAAAAAGGGTTATAAAAAATTTACCTTTTGGTGAATTAGCTTAATCTCACACCGAAAAAATTAGAGAAATCCAACCGTTCATTGAATTAAATTTATTCTGAGAAAAAAAATAAAAAATCCCTCATCAAGAAAGAATTATTTTTAACAAAACCACGTGTGCCACAATTATTGGTAGAGATGTCCCGATACCACTTTTTCTCTTCCGATACCACAGCTTTGGCTATCTGCCGATACCGATATCACTCCGATACTTTGTTTTACTCTTGAACAAATAATAATAATAACAATAAAATATACGGAAGCACTTTGCTCATGATGGCCATTTAGCCACCTAAAAACATCTCACTCAAACGGAGAATAAATGAATACTTCCCCAGTATATAGTCCACAACAATAGTTGGTTATGAAAGAATGCCACCCTTTATGGTGAGTGACTGAGCTGTGCTACTGAACTGTGCTGTAGAAAAGTTTGGTGGTGATCGTTTTTGTACTGGCAAATCTGCAAATTGCGATTGTTCTCAAAAAACAAAAACAAAATATATTAGGCTACAAACTAACGTTAGGTAAGACGAATTCGCTGCTGAGCAGGCTTTTTCCGGGCCAGCAGTATCACTTAGAGCCCGCATAAACGGGGCATAGGTGTTTACTGTGGAAGTCTGTGGAAGTCCTCGCTTACAGACAAATCTGCAAATTGTGATTGTTCTCAAAAAACAAAACAAAACAAAATATATTAGGCTACAAACTAACGTTAGGTAAGACGAATTCGCTGCTGAGCAGGCTTTTACCGGGCCAGCAGTGTTAGGCTAGGTAAGATTGTTCTCAAAAAAACAAAACAAAATATATTAGGCTACAAACTAACGTTAGGAAGTATCACTTAGAGCCCGCATAAACGGGGCATAAGTGTTTACTGTGGAAGTCCTCGTTTACAAAGACTCCTGTTTGGTGAGCGACTGAGCTGTGCTACTGAAAAAAACAGTAGCTCTCAAAAAACAAAACAAAATATATTAGGCTACAAACTAACGTTAGGAAGTATCACTTAGAGCCCGCATAAACGGGGCATAAGTGTTTATTTGTTAACAAAACAAAATATAGTGTTGATCCTGCTTCCGACGAATTTTGTATATCTTCTAATACAAGGGTAAGCTATGGCTTCGTTTGATCCCTCAGTCTCTCCCATTCCTCGCTCGGTTTCTCCTTCCTCGCCATATTGGGCTATCTCTTGCCCGGTATGTGACATGTTTACCTATTCCTCCTTCTCCGCCACTAGTGGGAACTTTACTTGTGATAAGTGTAAATTAAATGCTAGGTTGACTGCGAAGATAGCCGAATTGGAATCTCGCATCCGTACCCTACATGAAATTAGAGAAACCGAAAAGTTCATAGAATCCTTCTCGGTTTCGGGTGCTCCAGCTAGCCCGTCCCCAACTAATGTTAGAAATTCGAAAATGCCTCTGCAGCAAGGTAACAGCAGGTGGATTACAGTTCGCGAACGTAGTCATAAACCACCGGTACTCCACCAACCACCAATTCGGGTTTCGAATAGGTTCTCTCCCCTGAGCAATGCACCTTCGGTAAAACCGGCTGAAAAAGCTTTGATAATCGGTGATTCTATTCTACGAAACGTAGAAATTGCGAGTCCAAAGACCGTAGTTCAGTGCATTCCTGGTGCTAGAGCGACCGACATAGAAGCAAATTTAAAAATGCTGGAAAAAACTAACCGTAAATTTTCTAGCATTATTATTCACGTCGGCGCAAATGATGTCCGGTTGAAGCAATCGGAGATAACGAAAAGTAATTTTGAATCAGCATGTGAAGTAGCAAAACGGTTGTCTAACACTGTTATTTGCTCTGGCCCCATTCCTTCTAGGCGTGGTGACGAAACTTATAGTAGACTAACGTCACTAAATCGTTGGCTATCTGAGTGGTGTCCCTCTAATAATATCGGCTATATAGATCATTGGCACACTTTTTGGGGGACTAATCTTTTAAAAAGAGATGGTGTTCACCCCACGTGGGAGGGTTCAGCTCTTATCTCTAAAAAACTGGCCTATAGTCTTAGAAATTCAAGTCCCTGACTAATTAGAGCCAAGGCCAGGAAGCAGAACTTCTTGTCTGCTTGTTCCCCAGAACCATCAGCTAGGGTTCACCCTTTAGAAATTGAAACTGTGTCTGTCCCACGTATACAAAACCATGTCAAATCTCGCAAAAACCGTGAAGTTTGTTTTAATAATCTGATTAAGATTAAAACAAAACACAATCCTATTAGCTCAAGTGATACTACTACCATGAGAGTTGGCTTATTAAATATAAGATCCCTTAATTCCAAGGCAGCTCTTGTGAATGAATTAATCTCAGACTGCTCTCTTGATATACTATGTTTAACTGAAACATGGCTGAAAGTGGATGAAAACTTTACATTAAATGAATCCTCTCCACCTGGGTTCATATATAGCCAAAACCCCCGTCTCTGTCGAAGAGGGGGTGGGGTTGCTGTTATTTATAAATCTGTCTTTCAGTCAATTCCAAAATTAGAGTATGCATTTGATTCATTTGAAGTGTTAGTTATGAACACTCAGCCAGCAGTGGTTGGTAGAAACCGCCCCTCCTCTCAGCCTATTTTACTTGTAACTGTCTATAGACCTCCTGGCCCATATGCTGGCTTTATTCATGAATTTGCAGATTTTCTTTCTCATTTAGCTGTAAGTCATGACAAAGTGTTAATATTGGGTGATTTTAACCTGCATTTTGAAAATACAGATGATCCTTTTACCTCAGCATTTACGGTCATTTTGGAATCAATTGGTTTCATTCAAAATGTTTTTGGCCCCACGCATTGTCATAGTCATACTTTAGACCTGGTCTTAAGTCTTGGTATTGACATTGTTAATGTTAAAATTCACTCGCATAATCCTATTTTGTCTGACCATTTCCTCATTACTCTGCAGTTAAAATTAGCCCATTCTGTAGAATCTGAACTCAGAACGTATACAGGTCGCACTATCACTACCTCCACTACTGGAAACTTTATGCATGTGCTACCTGATTACCTTGATTTAGACACTTCATCCAGCTCCCTGTCAACCAATGATCTGGCAGAGGAATTAGCTACTGCTCTACGCAAAACCCTTGAAGTAGTTGCTCCGTTAAAAAGCAAAAAAGTAATTGAGAAGAGGCTTGCCCCTTGGTACACCGACCACACGCGGGCTCTTAAACAAAAGTTTCGGCAGCTTGAACGCAAATGGCGTTCTACTAAACTGCAGGTATTCCACTTGGCCTGGAAAGAGAGTCTTAGTGCCTATAAGCATGCTCTCTCCAATGCTAGGTCCTCTTACTTTTCAAAGCTTATACAAGAAAATAAGACCAATCCCCGATTTCTATTCAGAACAGTTGCTGAACTAACTAATAATCATGCAACAACTAACCCTCAAATTCCAGTCTCATGTAGTAGTAATGATTTCTCAAATTTCTTTAGTGGTAAAATTATTGAAATTAGGGAAAAGATCACACAAGTTAGTGACCATGGTTTTGACGATATAGAACTGCCTCCTAGACACACTGAACGTCTTGAATCATTTACTCCAATACTTGAGAGCGAGCTAATTCAGTTAGTTTCTTCTTCAAAATCATCCACCTGTCTTCTAGACCCCATACCCACAAAGTTATTGAAGGAGATATTGCCTATGCTCATCAAACCAATTATTCATTTAATTAACTCATCATTGCTATCGGGCCATGTTCCTACATCCTTTAAATTGGCAGAAATCAAGCCACTACTTAAGAAACCAAATTTGGATCCCACTTTCCTGGCCAATTATAGACCCATTTCAAACCTCCCATTTTTATCAAAGATTCTTGAGAAATGTGTAGCGCAACAGCTTTCTTCATTTCTACATACTTATAATGTGTATGAGAGGTTTCAATCTGGGTTTAGGAAGCACCATAGCACCGAGACCGCCCTTGCCCTAGTAATGAATGACTTGTTCCTCTCTCTGGACTGTGGTTGTATTTCTATTCTTGTTTTACTTGACCTGAGCGCTGCCTTTGATACTATAGACCATAATATTCTCCTCTGCAGGTTAGAAAATTTAGTTGGTATTACCGGGCATGCTCTTATGTGGTTTAAATCTTATCTCTATGATAGATCCCAGTTTGTTAGGGTAAACAGTCAGTCCTCTGAATTTTCTAAGGTGAACTTTGGAGTACCACAAGGATCGGTCTTGGGTCCTCTGCTCTTTTCTCTTTACATGCTCCCTCTTGGGAACATTATAAGCAGACATGGTGTTAACTACCACTGCTATGCAGATGACACACAACTTTATATATCAGTTAAGCCAGGTGAAGTTGACCAGTTGTCTAAACTAGAGACCTGTCTCAAAGATGTAAAGGCCTGGATGACCCAAAATTTCCTCTTATTGAACTCAGATAAGACTGAGATATTAGTATTAGGTCCCAAATCCCTTCGAGATAAAATTCTTACAGCTTCCCTTAAATTATAGATTGCTTCTCTGTCTCCCCTAACAAGGTTGTTTAAAAACCTTGGTGTAATTATTGATTCCAGATCTCTCCTTTCAGCCCCATATTAACAATATCACAAGAATGGGCCTTCTTCCACCTGAGGAATATTATCTAAATTAAGGAAGGTGTTGTCCCTGGAGGATGCTGAAAAAATGGTTCATGCCTTTGTAACCTCTCGACTAGACTACTGCAATGGCATTATTGTCTGGTTGCACTGGCTCAGCCCTGAATCGCCTCCAACTTGTACAGAATGCAGCCGCTAGGGTTCTTACTAGAACCAAGAAATGGGAGCACATCAGCCCGGTGCTCAAACTCTTCATTGGCTGCCTGTCAAATTCAGAATTGACTACAAGATTTTACTTCTAGCGTTTAAAGCTTTAAATGGCATGGCCCCTGAATATCTGAGTGACTTACTCATTCCTTACTGTCCTCCTAGATTACTTCGCTCTCAAAATGCTGGCTATTTGAAAATTCCTATTATATCTAAAATTACAATGGGTGGCAGAGCCTTCTCTTACAGAGCCCCTTTTTTATGGAATAATCTTCCCATGTATGTACGGGCTGCAGACACACTTTCTGTCTTTAAGTGTAGGCTAAAAACGTACCTCTTTAGTCAATCCTATAGTTAAGGATGTCGGGGGGGGGGGGGGGGGGGGGGGGGCTAACCTTCTCTTTTCCTCTCTCACCCTGAGCTGCAGATTACTCCGGCCCGTCCCCCTCTCACCCTGAGTTTGCAGACTGCTCCAGTTATGCCCCTCACCCTGAGTTTGCAGAATGCTTCGGACCCGTCCCCCCTTTGGTTTGGTTTATCCTCCCGACTTCACGCAACCGGAGTCCCAGATGCATCACCCCGCCCCCTTTGAACTGATGATTGAACTGATGATTGAACTGATTATTGAACTGACTATTACCATTCAGTCCACCCTTAAGTCTAAACCGGGCCGGCCAGCGAAGGATGGGCACCCCCTCTCTAGCCAGGTTCCTTCCGAGATTTCTTCCCACTGGGGAGTTTTTTCTCGCCACTGCTCAGTGTTTTTTTTCTCCCCTACCGGGGAGTTTTCTTACCTCATTTTGCTGGTTGGGGGCTATGGCCTGGTTTTTTGCTCAATTTTCCTTCTGTCTCCCTGTGCAGCGTCTTTGTGACAGTTCTCTGTAAAAAGCGCTATACAAATAAAATTGAATTGAATTGAATTTATTCAAACACTACAAAAAAACAGGTTTTGCAGTACTTAAAGTGACCAACAGGTTTAAAGGTAAAACAATTTAAACAGCAGCATTCAGCATTGTAAAAAAAACAAATGCAAAACTATAACTTATAGTTTCATCGTTTTCCTGTTTCCAAAACCCAAATCAAACAAGGTGTACTCTGTGGATTAAGTTATGTGGGCAACCTCATTCACAATTGAACCCCTCGGAGATGACATAGCACATCTAACATTATGTTTACTCCAAGGTAAAAAGCTAACGTTAGTTAACATCAACGTTACCCTTATTTTGGTGTTAATAGCTACCATAACACGTCACGTGGCGCTGTAATGGTGACATGTAGTCCAGCTGTCTCTCGTGTTCGTGTTTGTTAATTTGAATGTGTTTTGTTGTGTTGGGCTTTTGTTTTTTTTTGTTTTTTCATGCGCCGTGTGTGGTGCGGGGAGGCGGGCTGGAGATTTTTCTGGGCACTCCTGCTGCTTGTTTTGATGATATTGGCGAATTGTCTTGCCAGGATAATTTTGTTTGTGGTCGTCACCATGGAGACTCATTCGCAACATATGCTCGGGAATGTCTGTTGGATCTGCAGCAGCAAAGTTTACCTTCGCTCTTCACCAGAGTTGAAGATGTCGGGACTGATCCGGGAGTGCAGGAAATCTTCAAAAGGCAACGAGGGAATGGAGAAGGAGAAGATAATGCGGGGGAGGAGTGAGGCGACGACTGGGAAGGTTGACGCAGTTCGGTGCTCAGTTTCGACAGTACAGAGATCGCAACACTGCGTGTATGGAGGAAAATCGCGGAGGCGCAGTTTGTGTGTTGGACTGCTTAATACCACTGGACATCTCGGGACAGCGGGGGCTATTTTTAATCATGGTAGCATGGCTGTATTCCACTTTAATTCACTTGATTTATGAAATGATATTTGATATGTTTGTGTGCTGTGGGTCTGCCCCACTGTCTCTGTCTTTTTGTTGTTGCTGGGGCTACAACTGAAGTTCCCAAACGGGGAAAATAAAAATTATTCTATTCTATAACTGAAAAAAGAAACTCACTACACAATGGCAGCCAATTGACTTAAAATATATCAAAATCAAAATCTATTTCACCGGTTTCCGTGGTCTAACAATGCAGCGTTAATCGCATCCTTAGCTTTGGCTATCCGTAACAGACGTCAGCTGTTATAGCTACTGTGTACGTTAGCTCTATCTAAAAAGGGACACAATAAATTTAACTTTAAAAGAAGGAAAGAAAATCACTGTTCTCTAACAAACATGTTATTCCCGCAATTTGTTAGTGGGAAGCAAGTCCCAAGTAACATTACCCAAACACCTGTTGCTGCTGTCTGTGCAACTACTGCTGCTGATAGTGGAGCTGCAGTTACAAGCCGACCACCTCCAATTTTATTCATTTGAAACAGTAAATTTAATCTCACCTCAAATGTAAATTGACAGAATTTTTTTTTAATACAAAGGAATGTCCACTTCCGTAGCGTGAAATCAATACTGTGCTGTTGTAACTAGGCATTTTAAAGCCAAAGCGAGCGCATCTAACGTTAGCTAGCTAGTTACCACTTAGCTACTGTGCTGAAACTGGACTTATTTGGACGTTTGGTTAGCTTACTAATATAAAAGACCATATGTTAGTGTTTGCAGATCTATTTTTAAAACTTTAACGTTCGCTAACGTCGAATGACATTAACGTTACCAGACTCCATCTCGTAAACAAACCGATGATAATAATGTCTTCATGAATGAGATTATATGGTTATGGTTTGCTATTTTAGCTAATCCCTGGGATTGAATCTGTACATCCCTAATTATTGGCACCCCTAGAAATTCTTATGAACAAAATGTAACTGAAGCATTTTTTCCATTTATATTTTACTTTTTAAAGTTGATCAGAGTGTTTAGGAACTTTCAAGCAGTAATCCATGACTTCCTGTTTCATTGGGGTGTAAATATGAGGTGACACAGAGGCCATATTCCCTTATTCATACAACATGGGAAAGATAACACACAAATCAAATGAGGGAAAAGTGTGTTGAGCTTCATAAGTCAGGGAATGGCTATAAAAAAATAGCTACTCACCTGAAAAAAATGCCCATATCTACCGTTAGGGCAATATTTAAAAATTTCAAAGCAACTGGAACTGTTACAAACTTGCCTGGAAGAGGACCCAAGTGTGTTTTACGGTTGTCACAATATCCCATTTTCATATTGTCGATATGCCTTTAAGAAATATCATGATATGTAATATTATTGTTCATATATAATTATAGTGGATTAATGACAACGAGAACAGAAATAATTACCACGTGTGGCTGCACAGTGGCAGCATTCAGTTCTACTTGCAGTAGCCTTAGCGTTGCTTCTGGATCCGTGTACTTTTTGGCCAATCGTTTTCCATATCAGAAACAGAAATTAAAAAACAAGAAACCAATGGTTATGCTATATTCATTTTAAAAACAGAAATTGAAAAACGAGAATCAAATGGTTATTCGTTTTGCTGACTGATTTTAAACATAACATTAGCTACAGGAAATTTAAACTGGTCTTTCCAGTTTATGGCGCCATGTTCCGATTTCCGTTTTCTGAAGAGAAAAGGGTCCACTCTCCAGCCAGCACACACAGTGTTCCAGTGCCTACGGAGCATAGATTTTCTTTTCTATGTCTTTTGCATAGACATGTAGGCTATATTATAATTATCATTATGTAACTAATTAGCTAGCTATGGCTAATATAAGGTATCAGTTAGACATCCTTTGAAACAAACAGACACACAACATAACGCTGATTAATTTTTATTATTAAACAATTGTATACAGGTATGGAACAATCGATTTATAGGCTATATTTAACCCACAGTTGCTGCTTGCTCCGAGACTCTGAGTGTGTAGTGTCGCAAATGAATGCTAACGGCAACATCCCGTACCGTCACTCATCTCACAAAACAGTTTTTTTCTCGTAACTTAGTAGCTAGACACTTCATATATCGCTCCAAAATAAATATGTGATGGCAAACATGATGACGATGAGCGGCCGTCAATTTATTACATTTCGAACTATGTCCACAAAACAATGTTGCGATGCAATGTTTGCTGCTATGTCTGCATATGACAAGTTATGTATTGCCATCTCCTGTAGGCTCTCATAGGCATAATGTTCTAATGGACTCATAATGACTGTGTAGTTAGCAAAAATGTTTTATGGGAAATGTTTGTTGTATTCCCATCCTTAGTTGTGACGACTTTTTGAAGAGAAACTGCAGAGCCTTTTCTAAGGCCTTTTTTACCGCTTCAATTTGAACTGGAACTCATGAGTAGGTGCGGTCATATGACGATGATGCCACGTAGTCATATTATGAACATTCATATGGTCAAGGAGTGAAAGGGTGTGTCTTGGTGAACTGACTCAGCCCCCTTCCTGCTCTCTCCAGTCACTACTAAACAAACAACAAAATGGCGAGCGACAAAAGTGACAGCAGTACTGCAGGGAGTTTTGAGGTGGAGGAGTTTGAAGTGGAGGAAGAGGATTCCTTCATGGTGGAAGACTCTCGTCGCAAAGATCTTGCTCGGGCAATACAGCCGTATTCATTCGAGCTACTGGCAGCAGCCGCTGCCGCCCCGGCTGTATTGGTTGAGCAACATCTTTGCGAGGAGAGGACTGGGGATTTAACCAAATGGTTAAGCTAACGTTACCTAGCTAAGTTAGCTTGTTTGTCTGCCTAAAGTAATGTTACTTTTGAATACATTCAAATACACAGCAAAACCCAGTCACACAGTAACGTTAGTATATTAAACATGGCTGGTTGTAGCGCCCTCGTAGCTCCACTTGGTCCGGAGAGAATTGTTATCATTTAATAGCTAACATTATTCATAAATGATAGCTAAGATAACTAGCTAGCTAAGTTACCAGTTCTCTCTGGACCAAATGGGGCTAAACTCACACACAATAGACTGCCTTGCATTACCTAATCGATACATTCCGTCCGAGTTACTGACCAACTCACCATCTTCCAGTCCGTCTCAAGACCCACCTTTTCGCTATCGTTTATTAGCTAACGTTACATATTCATAAAAGATAGCTCACACAATATGTTGCCTTCAACCCCACATTAGCTATTACCTATCAGTAATGTCAACCGTTTGCAAAAGTATTTTTGTTGTAGCTTGTACAGATAACTTGCATGTAAACAGAAAAAAACGAATGTCCCAACAGGTGTGCTTGTGGCCACTGCTCCCACATGTCCCCTCCAGAAAAATTGTGTTGCCGTGAGGTTACAGAGGTAACGTTATGTCAGCGTAGTTATGAAGCTATTCTTGATCTGTCTAATACAGGCCCAACTGTATAATAGTGGCCAATACATGTGCAATTACACAATAATATCACAAGTACAATGTAACTCGTGTATAGGTATATTGTACTAAGCTGTTTCACTTAGCTGATGTAATGATTACAAAATGCACATTTAAATACAGTATACCACCCACAGATTACAATGTAGGTATTATGTAAATACACAGGTATTTATTTTTTTCTTCGGCAAGTCCGCATGCTCTACACCTATATCTGGAAACCACTGGCTAAGTAGCGCTGGGTCTCGGCAGATTATGAAAGCTAACAGAGGAACGATACATCTCTGACTCCTTGGCATAATGCAGGCAAGTTAGCTAAAGATACCAAATAGTAAGACATTGTAGATGAATAACTCTCTATGTAGCTTGATATAAGTCGTAATATTAACGTTCGCAGTAATACAAAGCAATTCGCATTTGAACTTGAACTAGCTAGTTAGCCGTACAAGGGTCTCAGTCTCAAAGAGGGAAAAAAAACTGTTGGTCTCTGCTTTTATACCACATGCCCAGCCGAGACCACCCCAAGGACCACCTCAACTCCACCCATTTTTATGTTAAGGATCTTGTGACATCACAAATCCCCGGAAACCAGCGTATTGGTAAGCCTACACAAAAACTCAGAAAAAAACATTTTGACTAAACATGAGATTTTCGGACATAAATAGTTGTGTATGATCATAATCTAACCCAAAACATCGGTTTTCAACAGGAAAAGTCCTGCTTTTTGACTGCAGTATCACTTTAATGCATTTACGGCATGTTACCTCGTCGACATTCGCTGTTTCTCCGTTATTGGGTTTGTAGCCGAAAAACTCCTTAGATTGGCGAAGTGGTGTTTTTTCTTTGAAACAAGATCAGCCATCTTCTCTCGCTTTCTCCTAACTAATGATGATGATCAGTCACGACTCACGAGATAGGATAATACATTGACTGTTACATCTATTGCACTAGCCCCCTCTGCAAAGATGAAAGCAAGCGATCAGACGTTGTAATTTGATCCTATATCCTACCTTCCACTAACCTTCCACTGGAAATGGGAAAATCTATGTAATAACCATCCTCTCTCAGCTGTTAACAGTGCACATCAGATAATTAATTAGTACCAGTATACGAATAGGCTAAGGTAACAAAATAATAAATACAGAGCAAATAATAACAACCAAATGTTTTTAAAAAAAAACAAAGCATACAGAATTTGTTGCGAGGCATCAGAACTAAAATAGAAAATGGAGCGGGAAAGGACGCAACACTTAGATAGCCTAAATAGCTAGTATACGAATAGGCTAATAGTAACAAGATAATAAATAGGCCTGGAGAGCAAATAATAACCAAATATAAAAAAACAAAAACAAACAAAGCATACAGAATTTGTTGCGAGGCATCAGTGTGAACATGGGGTGTTTATTCTACATGGCACCCATAGCTATTTCTGATATAATGTGGCTTAAGAGGGTGAATAATTCCTCCAAACATGACAAGCACCTAATTAAGAAAAATTAACAGCTTGTTAAAATTCTGGGATTGCAACTGTGGTTGCAACGAAAACCAGCATACACAGGGGTCCCCCAGGACCGGTTTGGGAACCCCTGGACTAGCCTACTCCTAACAAAATGTCAAATGATGGGGCACAAACCCATAGTTTCCTTATTCCAGGACATCGCATTCTGTAGCAATATAGAAATATAGCCATTTGGTCTTCCATACTCAAGTCGTGGGGTTTCATCAGAGGAGAGGGAGAGATTTGAGAGTGCAGGGTGTCCATGACGCCAAGTCCCCAGTTGTGCAGCTCGAACACACTGATGTCGGTAATGACGTGAAAACGACGCGTTTACCACCTCCGATATCCAACCTCCCACTATAAACGAAAGCAGGGTTAGACTGCAAACTTTTTACCGTAATTACTCAAAATTTACGCATGCACTTTTCAACAACAGGGAATCAGACAGCCAGTCAGGAAGTCAGTTACCCACATTCACTCGTACAGGCCCGCACGCTCTGCGTCCGGGCAAAAACGATTTTGAAAAATAGCATTAAGTAAATCCAACGATTTCTTTTTTTACTTAATAATATCACTGTCCAACGATTATTTTCTGTGTGTGATGGGTATATCCCAGTCGTGAATATCAAGGAGTTATAATCAATTCATCAAGGCTATGATGTGACATATCAATACGTTCAAGAAATGATACTGAGCTTTCTTCAGCTTTATTAGACAGCAGAGTAGGAAGCGAGAGAGACCTGTGATGATTATCACACAGCCAGCCGGATTCAAACCACTGACGCCGTAGCTCGCAATGAGCATGTGACCGGTGCTCTACAGGTTACACCACTGAGACACACTTTAGTAATATTATATCTTAAGTAGGCTGCATATACTGAAGAACAGAAAATGATAGTAAAAAGTTTAATAGTGTAAGCCACTTTTTCCTCACATGATGAATAGTGCAGCACTGCTTTGGTTTTGAAAGCTTCGCGCTATGATGGCATTAAACGGATTGAGCGGGTGAAGTGTTTGTTTTTTTTAATGCATGGTACATGGTTTGATTTAGCCTAATGCCGATTTGGTAAAAACCAGCATACAATAACATCATCACCTTTTGCTTTTCCTTCTTTTTTTGTTTTTAATGATTGTACTATATTACTCAATATAATTGCTGACTTGTGATGAAAGTGCCGCCGTGGTAACATATCGTGCGGTAACATCTGTCCAAGAATGTAAACAAGTCCGGGATTCTTTACAGTAATAAAACATTTTATGACAATGTTACGTCAGTTACTGTTTTGGAAGGCAGATTTCAGGAAGGATGCACGAAGTCTGTGCAGATTCTGCAGCAATGTCCATGGTGGGCTTCTGATTGGTTGGGCGCATATTAGGTGCACGACGCAAGTGATGTAAAGGGGGCCACTTTGTCACTCTGTAGTCTGTGCCACACAGAGTGGAGTTTCCAAATAAATCTTTTGAAACAACCAGTCGTTATATATTGCTTGCTGTGCACGTTTTATAAGATAGGAAGATTATGCATTACTAAGCATTTCAGTGTAAAGCTATATTTGTAGCTAACAGCGTTTGGAAATTGCTTCCAAGATCGACATTCATTCATGCGTTGTCTATCCATTACCAAATGCATAAAGCGTGTCTGGGTTTTTATACACCACCTCAAGAATCCACAACCAGTGCGCTAATTTTGTTACCTCGGTTGTCATATTGGTGACTACCTTGTAGGGTTGTCAAAGGTATCGATACTTCGATACTTTTCGATACCACGTGCTTAAAAACGACTCAACGATCTCAACTTTATAAAAAAATCGATATTAAATTACATTTTTTATTTTTATTTGTATAAAATATTTGTGGGTCTTCAGTGCCTCTGGCTTAATTACGGCATTCTCTCCAGCAACGAACCCACTACGTGACTGACAGAGTGAGTGAGTGAGTGACAGTGGCAGAGGCACAAGCACTACAGGTACTCAGAAGGAGAGCGAGAGACAAAACACGCCAGTGGATGTCACTCAGAACAGCCGGCGACCCGTCACCATAATTCAAGAAGCTAGCTAGAGTTAGCCATGGCAAGTCCAGCTCCAGAACTAACGTAAGTCGAAAAAGAAAATAGTAGGAGTGCTGTTTGGCAATATTTTTCCTATGAGGCGGATGCAGAAGGAAAGGCGAAAGATTTGCAAAAGCCAATTTGCAAAAGGTGCTTCGAAACGGTGCCAACAAGAGGAGGGAACACTTAAAATTTGGCAAAGCATCTGAAGGACCGGCACCCTGATCTCTCCAAAGAATTGAGAGAGGTAATGTTGAGTTAATATAATTTAATAAGTGTACAGTTATTGTCATGAATGACGTTGCGATGTGATGCTGATGAGCTCAGAAAGTTTCCCCCGAGCGAGCTAACGTTAGCAGCTATAACGTTAAATAGCCTAGCTTTTTTTCTCAGAGCAAGCTAGCATCTAACTAGCTGGCTTGCTATGTTGTGTGTTGCTTAACGACACCAACTACATTAGCCTAAGTAAGGTAACGGGGTTGCACTGACAGCTGAGCTGACGACATAACGTTACACATTTATCCAAAATTAGTTTCAGCCAACGTTAGCTAACGTAAAATAGCTGGCTGATCTTGCGCATTGATTACTGCCAGTGATGTTGGACCTGACAGAAAGTTTTATTAATTTTAATTGCATAAAAATACATGGAATTTAAGTTATATATAATTATACCATCAAATCAAATTATGGATTTTCTCTCATATAGCACCAGAGAGAAGCTGCAAAGGACACCCAGACCCTTGCAATTGGAATGTTCTTGTTTTATTTTATTTATCCTTTGTTTACAGGGGAAACCCACTGAAACTGTACTGTGTTCACAAGTGAAGCAACATTAGAGAAAAAAAAAGAAATAATACTAAAAGCAATAATAACTACATAAATAATGTGTAGGCCTACAAGGTAGGGAAAACATTTAAGAATAGTAATAATAATGTTAATCTTGTTCTGTGTTCAGTGATTTTTTCTGTACCAGCACTGTGTGCAGGTTGTTAATAATTTTTTAAAAATGTATCCTATTTTGTGTGCCTAGGACCTTTTTTTTTTTGTGTGCCGTGGTATCGAAAGAGGTGTCGAGTATCGTTTTTTAATACTAGTATCGTATCGAAGTAAACAATTCTGGTATCGTGACAACCCTACTACCTTGACGATTGTGTGCAGTCATTTTAATGCTGAAGTAACACAGTGAGCAAAAGCCGGAATCTAGACATCTAGAGGGGTGGAAATCTAGGTTGATAGATGTTTTGACACGTTTTGATACAAATGGACTAGGTTGACCACAGGTAATTTAGCTCAGGTATTACCTGGTTATAGTCTGGTTGCATCCAACCCTGCTAGAAAACTTTCACTTTTCAACCCACGCTAGATGGCGTTTCACCGAATTTTCAACACTAAAATGATCACTGGGAATGTTCAAGTCGACTATTACACAAACATTTTTTTAGCTTGACTGTTTATCAATCATATGACTGCTTGAAATAATTTCCTCTTTTGCAGGCTGTGCTCATGGCAAAATTTCAGCAGAGAAGAAAAGTTGCGCTATGGAAACATCTGAGGTCCTCGGAGTGGTGGGACAACATTGTATGCAACTTCACAGACTCCCAGTGGCAAAGAAACTTCAGGGTGTCCAGAGAAACATTCCACTACCTTTGCATTAAAGTGAAGCCAGCAATTGAGCGCAAGGATACAGCATTGCGACTGTGCGTGCCTTTGCAGAAAAGGGTGGGCATAGCCCTCTGGAAGCTGGCAACTAGTTCTGATTACCGAACTGTGGGACATCTCTTCGGGGTAGGCGTCACCACAGTTTGCAGATGTCTGCATGAATTTTGCCAGGCGGTTAACCAGATAGTCCTGCCTGAAATCTTGCCCGAGCCTAAACCTGAGGAACTTGAGGAAATGGCTGCTCTCTTTGAGCAGGAATGGGGTGTGCCGCAGTGCCTCGGTGCCATTGACAGCTCCCACATCCCAATCATAGCGCCAAAAGCATTCCACCATGATTACTTAAATTCCAAAGACTGGCATTCCATTGTCCTGCAAGCATCGGTCGATGCTAAAGGGCTATTTTGGAATGTCTGCGCAGGATTCCCTGGCAGTGTGAACGATGCTAAAGTGCTCAGAAAATCTAGCCTGTGGGCGTTGGCCAACAACAGTGCCCTCTTCTCCAGCCACAGAAGGAGCATTTGTGGCGAAGGCGTGGGGTACTACGTTGTCGCGGACTCCGCCTATCCTTTGCAGAGCTGGATCATGAAACCATTCGAGGACACACAAGCCCTCAGCGACCAGCAGAAACGGTTCAACTCCAAAATTGGCCTGGCAAGATCGGTTGTGGAAAATGCATTTGAGAGGTTGAAAGGGAGATGGCGGTGCCTGACGAAGAGGAATGATTGCAACGTGGATGTGATCAAGGCCATGGTTGTGACGTGTTGCGTGCTTCACAATCTCTGTGAAAAGAACGGAGAAGCTTTCACAGAGGAGCTGGATGGACTAGAAATGCAACAGCCTGTATATGCTGTTTCACCAAGGGATGATTCCCAGGGGACTGCTGTCCGTAATGCACTTATGCAATACTTTAGTATGGAGCAGTAACGGCTACATCAGTCAAATCAACTGCCTGAGTTAACCCCTAGTGGCTTTGGTTGTACTTTACTGAATAACGGGGCAGTAATTTGGTTAAAATAAATAAATAAAATGTTTAAGAAAAATATTTAGCAATTTAGCAATCTAAATAGCCATTACCTGCACTTGTTTCCCCATAACTGTAAAATTCAACCTTATTTATGGGGGTGGGGTTCATCTATGGTTCCCAGGTTCAACAAGTGATGACAGTGGAATGCAGCTTGTAAAGAACTGTAATGGAGTGAATTTCTTTTATTCAAGTATGAAACAAATATTGCAAATCTGCAACCAAGGGAGGGGGAAAAAAGTGATTTTTGCTACTTTTGCAGTTAACCTTCACAGGCCATTATTTCTGATTTTGTCATTCACTGGTTAAGATTATACTCGAGAAATTATATTGGGGAGAAGATCCACACCTACGTACATCCAAGAGATTTAAATACTGTTTTTCTTTAATGTATTTTTATTTGGTTCAATGTACTTTTACAATGTGTACACATTGCTTTTCAGTGCGTACATTAACCCACACAGCATAAATACATACATTTGTACATTTACATCCGTGGACTCATATAAACACCGTAGGGTATAAAGGACTCCTATAACGTCGGGCATAAAGGCCATTGGTGTGATATCTGCGCAGATGTATGTGTATGTGTACGTGCACGTGTAGGTGTGTGTCTCTGTGATTCTGAGAGCTTGAAGTCCGCTGCATTCTTCCTAGTCCTCTTGTGTCGTAGATACAGTGGTGTTCAAAAAAATAGCAGTACAACATCAGTAACCTGATGAACCACTGTTATTAGTAGTAGTGATATTTCTGCATGGCAAATGATTTACTTGTAGATGTAGTAGTGTAGTGTAATAGAAAAACAACAGACCCAACTGTCATGACATGCACGCTGCTTGTTCTGAGTAATTGACTCATTCATTGAAAGGGACGTGTTCAAAATAATAGCAGTGTGGAGTTTAATTAGAGAATTCATTCATTCTGTGAAAAAAAAACAGGTCAAACAGGTATTCCACAGGTAAACAGGTGATGCCATCATGATTCTGTATAAAAGGATATCAAAAGACTCCTGATATCTTATTTCCAGGTACTCTTAGAAGCAGTACTATAACCTCTCTGCATTTGAATGGATCTCTGGGAATTGAGGGGTGGGACTAGATTAAGCTGTAAATTACACGGGAATAGTATGGAACCCATGGTTGGCTAAATGGCTGTAAGTCAACAAGGGTCTGAGGTATCAAATGAGCCTCTTAATCTAGTCCCACCCCCAAATTCCCATAGCGATCCATTCAAATGCAGAGAGGTTATAGTATTGCTTCTAACAGTTCCTGGAAATAAGATATCAGGAGTCTTTTGATCAACCTGATCTCATGTGAATTCGGCAATATGTACCGATTGTTAGTGTCTCAAAAAACGGTACCTGTTTCCGAATTTTGCACAAGCGCCCCCTGAGCCTGTACTGGGAACTACTGACTAATGCTCAGTTGTAGACTGTAAGGAGATTTCGTGAAAGATATATAATGCGAGAGAAGCTTGTGATAGAAAAATATAGTTGTGCAAATATAGATTCTTTAAATCTTAACAGTTCGGCCATGAGCCCGAGTTACGTGAACTCCTATGAGGTTATGTTTAGGGGTTGGGCGGGACCCTGGGACATTTTTTTATTTTAATTTTATTTTTTTAATTATTTTTTTATTTTTTATAATTTATTTTATTTCAAAATTGTTGGTAACAATATGGTAGCAAAAAGGGACACTATCTTAACAGTTCGGGCATGAGCCCGAGTTACGTGAACTCCTGTGAGGTTATGTTTAGGGGTTGTGGGTGGGGTACGGGAATCACGAAAAAAAAAGAAAAACAATTTTTGCCAAGAAAAATTTTTTGACAAAAAAGTCTTGCCAAGAAAAGCAGTGGGACGCGTGACGTCATATACTACTACCCTCACACGTGATGTTTTCGGCCTATCACAGCCTTTAGTCAGTAGTTCCCAGTACAGGCTCAGGGGGCGCTTGTGCAAAATTCGGAAACAGGTACCGTTTTTTGAGACACTAACAATCGGTACATATTGCCGAATTTCATGAGATCAGGCTCCTTTTGATATACTTTTATACAGAATCATGATGGCCACACTGCTATTATTTTGAACACGCCCCTTTCAATGAATGAGTCAATTACTCAGAACAAGCAGCATGCATGTCATGACAGTTGGGTCTGTTGTTTTTTCTATTACACTACTACATCTACAAGTAAATTATTTGCCATGCAGAAATATCACTACTACTAATAACAGTGGTTCATCAGGTTACTGATGTTGTACTGCTATTTTTTTGAACACCACTGTAAGTACGGAGCCTGAATAAATTGGCAATAGCCAGTCATAACAGGAAGTAAAGAAACCATCTTTTTGGAGTAAAACACATTAAAAAAACCTTGTGCAAAAACACAGTCATCCCCATACTTGCTGATAATAAAGGTGGTCACATGAGGAGTGCAGGCAGACTTGTGTGAGAGAAAGGAGAAATGATTCCTACTAACTTCTTTGTGTTTGCAAACTGAATTTCTGAATATGGCAGACAGCATAAATAAGTGTTTAAAGACAAACCCTTCCTGACGGAAGGAGGACCAAGTGAACAAGCAGAATGGTACAAAAGATATTAACCAGAAAACATGAGCTGTTGAAAATTAAAAACAGTAGTTCAAAGCAGCAACTTTTTAAAAAAACTTTAAAAAAACTAATGAAATAAATTAAAATTGTTTGACAATTAATACCATTTGAATTAAAATTTTATTTTAATTTGCCCACAATATGTTAGGTGACGGTAAAAGAGTGAATGGGGTGATCTGAAATAGAATATGAATTTATACCGATAATCAGTAGGACATAACTAAATTGAGTTAGAACTCCAGGTAAAAGAAACGGTTGTAGCCTACATATTCATAAATGAATGAGATAAACATAATATTAATACTTTGAAACGTTCTTTTCTATATTACGGAATATACTGTTGTAAATTGTATTATAATTTGGGTTAATATTCCTTCTAATATGGTAATGTAGGCAAAACTTTAATTTCTCTCAGATGAGAAACTTGTTAGAGCCGAAAAATAGACAAAAGATTATTTTAATTAATCTATTTCTGAAAGCGCGCTCAGATGTAGATTCCAGTTTTGGCTGTATGGCACAATTTAATCTACAAAAGGTTTTCAAAATGAAAAAAATACTGACCAAAATGGATTTTAAATGCATTCTCAATTCCACAAGAATGTATCCTGTGTATTTATATTTGTTTCATAGCTTTTAAGGTGATATAAATTAATTTGATTTCAGATTTTACCACCCAGAAATGTCAGGTGGCGCGACCATATATGAATTTTGAATAATACACTTTTAATGTATTTACCACTACTGAAAACCTGCAAATATGAATCATTGTTGTGTGTAAATTCACTCACATGGTAAATTCCACTTTAATTTCTTTATTTATGGCAGTTTTATTCCATTTATAGGAACGGCCACTTCTTTTTGTTTTCAAACACCTTATTTTCCATAGAGAGAAAGAAAACAAAAATTCTAACAGTAAAAATGATTTGTATACATTATTTAAAGATTTTCAGTTATATTTCTGATTTAATTTTGCAGACTGCAATGGGAATGGATACATTTAAATGTAAATTTGCTGGTCGCGCCACCTGACATTGTGCTCAATAACGATTGATATTCACTAAATAAAAAGGATATGTAAATGCATTTTACTCTGGTTTCATTTGGCTTTTATTTGAAACCTGAGCATTTTATACTGGAACTTAATCATACAATTACATTTCATTCAGGCCAGCAACAGTGGTAATGTCAATAAGATAACATTTGATCAATGCTTAGAAAAATATAACTGAAACATCAAGTCTCAAGGAACACATTTCAATAATGAGGACTACATTTCATTCAGGTCAGCATTCAAAACAATACTGCACATTCAACATTTAAAACAATACTGCCACAATGGTAATGTCAACAAGACAACATTTGATCAATGCTTTAAAAATAAAACTGAAACATGAAGTCTCAAGGAATACATTTCAATAATGAAATGCAACTGGATAATTTTTTTAACTATCTCTATGCTGTGCTGTTTTTTCTTTGCTTGATAATGGCATCTACAAAAATGAATGAAAAAATTATAACTTAAAAGGTACAATATGCAGCTTTGAGTATCAATTTTGGTTATATAGTCCTATATTCTTGAAGAGTAGGACTTTTTCACCTTTAAACAAAACTTAATATCATACAGAAAGATGTATATATTTAAGAAAATTATTTAATATCATCAAACACATTAATTAACCTCACCTTTTTCAATTGGTTTATCTGTAATTCTAGTCACACCACCTGACATATTGGTCGCACCACCTGACTTTTCAAACTCAATTCAAATCTAACAGGAATTAACTTGGACACCTATATACATTTTTGTCCTTGAACTCAAGGTTATACATATATTTTTTTTCAATCAAATACATTTTCTGAATAAAAACTTTTTTTTTTATTCATAGTTTTTTTTTCCAAGGGTCATACCACCTGACAATGGTAAGTTGAACCACCTGACATGGTAAGTTGAACCAACCTCACCATTACTCAAAAACGTCAAATATGTAATATTTGTGGGAGAGTTACTAACCTTGTTACTGCATGACAGGGGTCCTGTGGGGTCTTCTGTGTGATGTACACCCTGTTGCATCGTTTTCTTACAAGCGCAATACATAAAATGATTTTTGGAGAAGTCAATTTCTCGGCCAAAGGTTTTTTAAGTAATAGAATAGTTTTGAAATAGGACTTGTTAAACTACTTTCCCTCATTTATAAGCAATCTAACATAAAATCATGCCAAACTATTTGATTATGGAATTTTATTGAGAAAATGATCCTTTTTATTGCAGTTTTGTTCTCTGCATGTATGTTCAGGACGGTCGCACCCACCTGACATTTTGGGACTTTAGAACACCAAAACTCAAAAAATAAATAGGAATTTCAATAAAATGAGAAGGGTTTCTCATAAAGGAGATATTGTAGTGCAATTTCATATATAACTTGGTTTTTTTAAATTATTGTTTTTAGGAAAGTAATGAATTCGGACACAAAAAAATCTACGTCATGTCATTGACCCATTTACAGCAGTAAAGCATAATCATAGTAGGCAGTGCCGGTAATTAACCAGTGTATGCAAAACAATTGATCAAGAGACATTGTTGAAACATTATTTTAGCTAAAGAGAGGAGTTGAAGAAACTTCAGTGTTTTAAGCTGGGTGAAGTGGAGGGCAAGGGCCCCTCCCGCACATATTTTTACTTCTGAGGTTGTGATATATCTCTGAATCACAGCAGACGGTACACTCAGAGTCTCGGCCTCTTGGTAGAGAATAGAATCCCCATACCCCACTGACAATAAGAGTGGCCTCATAAGGAGGAAAGCAGGAATTACAGTGATATTGGAGTGATAATTCGGTTTTTTTTTTATAGTTGCAAAAAATAAATAAAATATGCATGCTGAGAGTAACTCCAATTGTAGCAAATACAATTCTCTCTTCCAAGTGAACATAAAGTATTTAGTTTTTGATGTGTCCAATGTTTTTTAGTTTTGGTGGATATACGTAGATGACCAAACTAGTCGCTGTTACCCTCTTAATTGTATGGTTTTGTTTTTATGTGTAATTGTTTGGTTTGTCTAGAAGTAATGAGAGGTAAACCCTCTATCGCGATCCCTACTAAGGGTTCGCCAGCATGGTATATGTATATTATTCGCCGGAGACTTGTACATTTTTGGACAAATGGATTGAGTGTACTAAGAATGATCCAAAATGACAGTTCCCTGATTGGGGTACTTTTGACATGTAAAGGATAAAATACCGTAGAGAATAAAAAGAAGCCCACCCCTCAGGTACAATGGGCACAATATTTTTGTTGTTCAGAGAAGACACGTAAACATCCAAAATAAACTAAAGATGAGGTTTGCGAATTAAAAGAGAAGAAAATAAATGAGAAAAATAGAGCTGAAATGGAGAGTGAATTATACCTGCACAAAACCTAAACAGATATAAGAAATTTGCCAAAACATTCTCTGACCCGAGAATGTAGCAGACACCATAGATGAATTAGACATGATATATGAATGTTACAATCCAAATGCTGCAGATATGCGTCAACTATTACGTGCATGTTTGCCAAAAGAATTGAGAAAGCGAGTCATAAAAGAATCCGGTTCCCCGGTAAAAATGTTCCCCCGCTTGCCCAAAAACTAATTGGGACAAAATAAATGCAAACAAAGAAAAGGCAAACAACCTGCAGACTACATGGATAGGGTCAAAGAAATATTCGAGCAACATTCTGGTATTAAAGATTCTGAAGTAAATGCCCAAGGGGCTATAGCAGTTGCTTTTGTGAAAGGCTTATTGCCAAAGATTAGTCAACATATTAAGCTTATATGTATTGCATGGCAATCTGAAAGTGCCAAGAAACTGATAATTGTGAAGAGCAAAAGAAAGAGAATGCTGGCCAGCAGAGGGGGGTGGGGGGGGTTCCAGGTGGAGAGGGCTAATCAGACAATTAAAGAAAAACTAACAAAGCATCTCTCCTCTGTTTCCAGCAGGAACTGGGCGGCGGCTCTGCCAGCAGCCCCTACTGACAATGAGAGCTGAACCAGGACCCACTAATTTCTCCCCTTTTGAACTTATGACAGGAGCTCCCATGAGAATTCCAGGGGCGATCTGCAATGGAGAATTACATGTTGTTGGAGACGCGCTGACAAATTACTGTGTGAATCTAACTGAAACTGTCAGGTCTCTCCGCAGATATCGGGCCCAAGAAGACGGGAAAGCAGACGGCCTTGAGCAACTAAAAACAGATAACACCACACACATATCCAGCTGGCTGACTGATAGTATATGGCTTCATATCAAGCTGGGCTGACGATGACTCTAACTGTGATGGTGGAAATAATATTAAACACCAGACAAACTAGTATTCCGTGTAAATAGCTTACCTTTTGCTGAGTAAAAATGTCAACAAAAATAAAGCAACCAGCGCGAATCCACCCAGTTCTGTTACTGATATGGGGGAATGTCATGATATCCTTTACAGGAGGTCTGGGCTGGCTAGCCCCGACTGTAGACCCCCTTCATGGCATTAACGGAACCCAAGATAGAGGTGGATTGGCAGATAACTACAGTGCATCGGAAAGTATTCACAGCGCTTCACTTTTTCCACATTTTGTTCTGTTACAGCCTTATTCCAAAATTGATTAAATTCATTTTTGCCCTCAAAATTCTACACACAACACCCCATAATGACAATGTGAAAAACGTTTTTTTTGAGATCTTTGCAAATTTATTAAAAATAAAAAAATAAAATTTCTCATTTACATAAGTATTCATAGCCTTTGCTTTAACGTATTTTTAAAGTATCATATTTCATATTTGGTCACATATCCTTTACATGCTGTTACTTCCTGAAGTCTGTGACCATCAACATCAAAAAACTGTCGATATCTTATTTTCAGGTACTGTTACAAGCGATACTATAACCTCTCTGCATTTGAATGGATCTCTATGGAAATTGGGGGGTGAGACTAGATTCAGCTGTAAATTACACTGGTACAGTATGGAACACATGGCTGGCTAATTGGCTGTAAGTTATCAAGGGTCTGAGCTATCAAACGAGCCCCAAACCATCACTCTGTTGCCAGATATGGAGTAGATGTGGATGGATCACTGCAAGGGTTATTTCTCCGGACTCATTTTCCTATAGAACTCTATGGGGGAAAAAAGTCAGGAGAAACCCTTAAAGTGATCCAAAAAGATGTTTCGTAGCTAATAGGTCATAACAGAGAATCCTAACTGTGACATTTTGCCGAGCCTGATCTCATGGAATTCGGCAATATGTACCGATTGTTAGTGTCTCAAAAAACGGTACCTGTTTCCGAATTTTGTACAAGCTAGGGGCTGTGATAGGCCGAAAACATCATGTGTGAGGGTAGTAGTGTATGACGTCACGCGTCCCACTGCTTTTCTTGGCAAGACACGCCCTGCGTGAGTTCGTGATTCCTGTACCCCTCCCACAACCCCTAAACATAACCTCACAGGAGTTCACGTAACTCGGGCTCATGCCCGAACTGTTAAGATTTAAAGAATCTATATTTGCACAACTATATTTTTCTATCACAAGCTTCTCTCTCACTATGTATCTTTCACGAAATCTCCTTACACTCTACAACGGAGCATTAGTCAGTAGTTCCCAGTACATTTACATTTACATTTTAGTTATTTGGCAGACGCTCTTATCCAGAGCGACGTACATTAGTGCATTTTCCAACTTGAAACACCAGGCAGTCAGTATGATTTTATTTTATTTTTTTGGAGGGGGGGGGGGGACCACACAATATCAATCATTGGCGTGTACAACAGTAAGCCAATAAGTAACCTTAAGTATTAAACTAGCAGCTTGAACCACTTAAACAAGGATTCAGAAAAACACAATCAAGGGAGGTCACAAGGAGATAGGGAGGGGTGGAGAGAGGTGCAGCTTGAAGAGGTGGTCTTCAATCTGCGCTTGAAGGTGGTCAGACTTTCTGTTGTTCTGACCTCCACGGGGAGCTCATTCCACCACCGTGGGGCCAGGACAGACAGACGTGGAGACCGGGTGCTAGTATGAAGTGGGGGGGGTACCAGTCGTCCTGAGGAGGCGGAACACAGGGATCTGGTAGGTGTGTAGGGTCTGATGAGCTTTTGGAGGTATGGAGGGGCTGATCCTCGGACTGCCTGGAAGGCGAGCACCAATGTTTTGAATTTGATGCGAGCCATCACAGGTAGCCAGTGGAGGTCAATGAGCAGGGGGGTGACATGGGAGTGTCGGGGGAGGTTGAAAACCAGGCGTGCTGCTGCGTTCTGGATAAGCTGAAGGGGTCTAATGGCCGATGCTGGCAGGCCAGCCAGGAGAGAGTTGCAGTAGTCCAGGCGGGACAGCACCATCGCTTGGACCAGGAGCTGGGTTGAGTGGGTGGTGAGGAAGGGGCGGATTCTCTTGATGTTGTACAGGAAGAACCTGCACGCCCGGGTTACCACTGCGATGTTCTCGGAGAGGGACAGCCTGTTGTCCATCACCACTCCGAGGTTCCTGGCACAGGGCGTTGGGGTCAGTGGAGTGTCCCCTAGGGAAATGGAGAGATTGAGAGGGGGAGAGGTTAGAGCAGGAATGTAGATGAGCTCAGTCTTGCCTGGATTGAGCTTCAGATGGTGGTTGTCCATCCAGCTCTGGATGTCTCTCAGGCAAGCGGAGATGCGGGCTGACACCTGAGTGTCAGAGGGTGAGAAGCAGAGAAAGAGTTGAGTATCGTCAGCATAGCAGTGGTAAGACAGACTATGAGCAGTGATAACAGGGCCAAGGGATTTGGTGTAGGTGGAGAAAAGGAGGGGACCAAGGACTGAGCCCTGGGGGACTCCTGCGGTAAGGGGACGGGGTGCCGATACTTTACCAGCCCAGGCAACCTGGGAGGAGCGCTCCGAGAGGTAGGACTCAATCCAGGCCAGGGCCGAGCCGCGGATCCCCGCTGCAGACAGGGACGACGGGAGGATGGAGTGATCTACGGTGTCGAAGGCGGCAGAGAGGTCTAGGAGTATTAGCACAGAGGAGAGGGAGGCTGTCCGAGCTGCGTGAAGCATCTCGCTGACGGAGAGGAGTGCGGTCTCCGTTGAGTGGCCAGGTCTGAAGCCGGACTGGTGGGGGTCTAGTAGGTTGTTCTGGGTAAGGAAAGAAGACAGTTGGTTAGAAACAGCACGTTCAATAGTTTTGGAAAGAAAAGGAAGAAGAGATACCGGTCTGTAGTTTTGGATGTTGGAGGGGTCCAGCGTGGGTTTTTTCAGGATCGGGGTGATGTGGGCTCTCTTGAAGGATGAGGGGAAGCAGCCAGAGGTCAGGGAGGAGTTCACCAGAGTGGTCACAAACGGGAGGATATCTGGGGTGATTGCCTGGAGGAGAGATGAAGGGATAGGTTTGAGGGCACAGGTAGCGGGGCGATGGGAGAGTAGGAGGTGGGATACATCGGTATCAGACGGGAGAAAAGGTGGAGAAGCGGGGGGGGACACGGAAGGGGTAGAGAGAGGAGGAGAGTGGAAAACAGTGTCCGTGAGGGGAGGGGGAGTGGGGAAACGGGGGGGGGGGGGCATTGAGAGAGGGGCTGAAGGAGCTGCGGATGTCTGCGATCTTCTCATCAAAGAAATCTGCGAAGTCGTCTGCAGTGAACAAGGATTGAGGAGCAGGAGGGGATTTGCTGAGGAGGGAGGAGAAGATGGAGAACAATTGACGGGGGTTAGAACTGTATTTGTGAATTTTAGTGTGATAGTAAGTTACCTTGGCAGCGGTGACTGCTGTAGAGAACGCCGCTAGGAGAGACTGGTAGGAGGAGAGGTCTGATGCGTCTCTGGATTTCCTCCACATCCTCTCTGCTGCGCGAAGACCGGCCCTGGAGGTGCGCAGGGCATCGGACATTCACGGGCAGGGAGGAGATGGGCGTGTGGGCCTAGAGACAAGAGGGCAGAGAGAGTTAAGTGATGTGGAGAGAGCTGTGAGCAGGGTGTCGGATGCAGAGTCGATGGGGAGTTGAGAGAAGGATTTGAGAGGGGGGAGGGAAGCAGTGACACAGGGAGCAAGAGAGGAGGGTGAGAGGGAGCAGAGGTTATGGCGGACAGAGACAGTGGGGGTGGGGGAGGGGGAGGGCGGTGTGGAACAAGAGGAAGAGAGAAAGAAATTAAGTGGTGATCAGAGGTATGGAGAGGGGTAACAGTGAGATCAGAGCAGGGGCTGTTCCTCTGGAAGACCAAGTCTAGGAGGTTGCCAGCCTTGTGTGTTGGGGGGGAGGGTTGGAGGGTGAGGTCAAAGGAGCGGAGAAGTGGTAGGAAGACTGCAGACTGGGAGGCATCTAGATGGATGTTGAAGGCTCCCAGGAGGATCAGCGGGGTGCCGTCCTCTGGGAAGGAGCTGAGCAGGGTGTCGAGCTCATCGAGGAAGCACCCCAGGGGACCTGGAGGGCGATAAACAACTATAATGTACAGGTTAATAGGGTGGTTGATTAGTACAGAGTGGTATTCAAAACTAGTAATAGATATATCAGAGAGGGGGAGAACAGAGAATGACCATGAGGGGGAGAGTAGCAAACCAGTACCACCTCCGCGACCAGACGGCCGGGGGGTGTGAGAGAAGGAGAAGGAGGAGGAGAGGGCAGCGGGAGTTGCCGTGTTGTCCGGTGTGATCTAGGTTTCGGTGAGTGCGAGAAACTGGAGGGACAGGAAGGAGGCATAGCTGGAGATGAAGTCTGCATTTCCGTGTGGCTGGCAGTTCCAGAGCCCCCCCTGCGACGGTGAACTTCTCGCAGGGAGTCAGCGAGGGGTAGCGGAGGTTGGACGGGTTGCGTCGCCGTGGAGGGCCCCGTCGTTGGAAGCGGGTTCTAAAAGGAAGAGAGCAGACAGGGATAGGGAGAGGGAGAACACACATAAACTGGGACGGAGCGACACTAGTGTCGCTCTTCCAGATGTCTTTTGAAATGCACACAGCTGATTGCAAGTGGTTAGAGACGAGCAAGTGTGAGACACTTCACAAGCATGGATAAATAAGTACTACCAATTAAAAAGCACAATAACGCGAAACTAACAGCCTAGTCAATCTAACAAACAGCCAATCGCGGAACAAACACAAACTAGTAATGCAAATAATATGATCAGCGTTCAAGTCTAACAATCTAACAGCCAATCGCGGAACAAACACAAACTAGCAATGCAAATAATGTGATCAGCGTTCAACGAGGTCTAATTAAAATCACGCAAACTGCGGCCAGTATGCTTAAAAACAACACTACCTTACGCGGGACGGTTAAAACAGCTCTTGATACGGAGGAAAGATGCAGCACTCTGAAAAGGTAACGTGTAACTTCAGTCTACAGTGCATCCGGAAAGTATTCACAGCGCTTCACTTTTTCCACATTTTGTTCTGTTACAGCCTTATTCCAAAATTGATTAAATTAATTTTTTCCCTCAAAATTCTACACACAACACCCCATAATGACAATGTGAAAAAAGTTTTTTTGAGATCTTTGCAAATTTATTAAAAATAAAAAAATAAAATTTCTCATTTACATAAGTATTCATAGCCTTTGCTTTAACATATTTTTAAAGTATCATATTTCATATTTGGTTGCATATCCTTTACATGCTGTTACTTCCTGAAGTCTGTGACCATCAACATCAAAAAAACTGTCGATATCTTATTTTCAGGTACTGTTACAAGCGATACTATAACCTCTCTGCATTTGAATGGATCTCTATGGAAATTGAGGGGTGAGACTAGATTCAGCTGTAAATTACACTGGTACAGTATGGAACACATGGCTGGCTAAATGGCTGTAAGTTATCAAGGGTCTGAGCTATCAAACGAGCCCCAAACCATCACTCTGTTGCCAGATATGGAGTAGATGTGGATCACTTTAAGGGTTGTTTCTCCTGACTTTTTTCCCCATAGAGTTCTATAGGAAAATGAGTCCGGAGAAATAACCCTTGCAGTGATCCATCCACATCTACTCCATATCTGGGAACAGAGTGATGGTTTGGGGCTCGTTTGATAGCTCAGACCCTTGATAACTTACAGCCATTTAGCCAGCCATGTGTTCCATACTGTACCAGTGTAATTTACAGCTGAATCTAGTCTCACCCCCCAATTTCCATAGAGATCCATTCAAATGCAGAGAGGTTATAGTATCGCTTGTAACAGTACCTGAAAATAAGATATCGACAGTTTTTTTGATGTTGATGGTCACAAACTTCAGGAAGTAACAGCATGTAAAGGATATGCGACCAAATATGAAATATGATACTTTAAAAATACGTTAAAGCAAAGGCTATGAATACTTATGTAAATGAGAAATTTTAGTTTTTTATTTTTAATAAATTTGCAAAGATCTCAAAAAAACTTTTTTCACATTGTCATTATGGGGTGTTGTGTGTAGAATTTTGAGGGAAAAATTAATTTAATCAATTTTGGAATAAGGCTGTAACAGAACAAAATGTGGAAAAAGTGAAGCGCTGTGAATACTTTCCGGATGCACTGTATATAGCAGTCGCTCTTCCAGATGTCTTTTGAAATGCACACAGCTGATTGCAAGTGGTTAACAGCTGTGTGAGACACTTCGCAAGCACGGATAAATAAGTACTACCAATTAAAAAGCAGTACAGGCTCATGGGGGCGCTTGTGCAAAATACGGAAACCGGTACCGTTTTTTGAGACACTAACAATCGGTACATATTGCCGAATTCACATGAGATCAGGTTGTTTTGCCAGCTACGCTCGCTAACCAAGTCAACCAGCCACAATTACGTTCATGCTGACAGTCAGGAATTAGGTAGCGAGCACCCCTCGCAATTAGTACCGCAGTCTTTATTTTTCTCTAACTGTCTGCAAGTGGAGCCACTATAAGACATAAAATGAGCACGCATTCAACTCTATGGTATTTTGTCTTCTCAAAAATACATCAATGACCCCATGTATCCCATGTAGCTACTCGCCAATTTATTTTGTAAGACATCTTCACCTGTGCCTTGTGGAAACACCGTAAATGACTACAGTATACATGACAAAAATTCCTTATGACAACACTCCTATTGTTTATTCTCAAACACTTTAATTAAATGGGTTGAACAATTAATATACATGTTAAAAATACATTGAAACATAATTCAATCATTGCATAATTGCATTTCAGCATTATAATGGTAGACAGGTAGCATGATGATCAATGGGACGTTATTTTAGATCAAGTTGTAGAAGCGCCTTTCTACAAAAACGGCAGCATTCCTATACTCACTTTCAGAACAAGAAAAATATCTCCCATTTTAAAAATGATGACACACAATACATATCTTGCATTAATTCAAAATGATTTTAATTATGTCATCACATCCTTCCCCCTTTGAAAGTGGTGGAAAATCCAGAGACAATATATATAGCTTGTAGCTTTGTAGCTTGTGTCTACGTGCATTTCTGTCTGTCTCTCTCTCTCTCTTTCCTGCCTGTCTCTCTCTTTTTCCTTCTTGTCTGTCACCTCTCTGTACTGCAGGCCTGTGGCCTCTGACCCACTTACATCCCAGGCGCAAGGCCATCTTATCGCTAGAGAGCCAGAAGAGACACTCCTGAAAACAAGACGACTCTCGAAAACCAAATAGTCATTGAAAACTGTTTGTGTGACGTTAAGGGCTAGGGGGTCACTGTGCGCTCATTCAATATGCATGATCTAACCAATCATTGACTTTGTATATTTTACTATATGCTAATGTGTAACCATGTACCAATCAGCGATAGAATTATGTATGTTGTTATATTCCACTCTATGCCTATTTATTAACTATGCACCAATCAGAAGTAAGATAATCTATGTATTAGTTTGATTAAATATGGCGGAGACTGCCTCCGTATCTTCAGTTCATGCTTGACCACCTTGGGTGTGCAAGTACTGGACTCTTTCTGCAGAAAAATAAATCCTTTTCTTCTTTGATCTACCTGGTCGTGCTTGGTCATTATAAGGAGAGAAATTCCTCTGCTCAACAAATAGAACAGTGACTATGAGCTTAAAGTGCAGATTTCAGCTTTAATTTGAGGGTTTTTAGTCCATATCGGGTGAACAGTGTAGCAATTTTTATACATAGCCCCCCCCCCATTTTAGGGGACCAAAAGTAATTTGACAAATGAACGTAAACTTTAATAAAGTTATCATATTTAATATTTGGTTGCACATCCTTTGCATGTCATGACTTCCTGATGTCTGTGACTCAACAACATAAAAAGACTCTTGATATCTTATTTTCAGGTACTCTTACAAGCGATACTATAATCTCTCTGTATTTGAATGGATCTCTATGGGAATTGGGGGGTGGGACTAGATTAAACTGTAAATTACACAGGAATAGTATGGAACACATGGTTGGCTAAATGGCTGTAAGTCAGCAAGGGTCTGAGGTATCAGACTAGCCTCAAACCATCACTCTGCTGTCAGATATGCAGTAGATATGGATAGATCACTTTAAGCGTTGTTTCTTCTGACTTATTTTCCTATTGAACTCTATGGAAAAATGAGTCAGGAGAAACAACTCTTAAAGTGATCCATTCATATGTACTGCATATCTGGCAGCAGAGTGATGGTATGAGGCTCATTTAACCAACCATGTGTTCCATACTATTCTCATGTAATTTACAGCTTAATCTAGTCCCACCCCCCAATTCCCATAGAGAGCCATTCAAATGCAATGGAATTATAGTATCGCTTGTAAGAGTACCTTAAAATAAGATATCAAGACTCTTTTGATGTTGTTGGGTCACAGACATCAGTCATGACACAAGTCATGACATGCAAACGGTATGCAACCAAATATTAAATATAACTTTATTAAAGTTTGTGTTCATTTGTCCAATTATTTTTGGTTCCCTAAAATGAGGGGGACTATGTATAAAAATGGCTACAATTGCTACACCGTTCACCAGATATGGACGTAAAAACCTTCACATTAAAGCTGAAAGTCTGCACTTTAACCTCACTGTTCCATTTAAAATGCAATGTGCTGGAATACAGAGCCAAAACAACAAAAATTGTGTCACTGTCCAAATACTTATGGACCTGACTGTATGAATAACACAAAAATAGCTCAAAAAGAAGTGAATGATTGGTGCAAAAACAAATTCCATGACCAATCATTGAATGGTTTTGCACCCGCTAAAGGTCTTAGTAAATCAGGCCCATGGTGTTTAACTCACTTTAATTATATGCGCATACCTTTGTCTCAACAATATTCAGATTTCAGGCACCTTACCCCTCGAATTTCTATTTTGTTCAGAATAACTAATCTGTACTAATCTTTAAAGCTTTACATACTTTGGTAAAATACTTTCTGTTGCAATAGATTCATGAAGGACTGTCTATCACATGTGAATAATTAGCATTACCTTTTTTTTAAATCTAGTATTCATGGACCTGAACTGCCACAGCCTCTATTAAGTGATACATTAAGCTTTTTAAGGCTGCTGGTGTAATTCAGTGAGTATTGTAATTAATTTTGCCTTGGCATTTCATGGAAACATCATTGCTAGATTTAATTGTTAGACTGTTAGAAACATCATTGTTAGACTTAAACCGTGCGGCAGCGAAGCGATACTTTGTAACGTTACCTGTGATAGTTCCGACACTGTTGGAATAGAAACAATATTCCATGCGTGAAAGATGGTAACGTTACCTTATATCTTAAATTTTTTTCTAAAAACCAAGATTTAAGATTTTATTTTATTTTATAAATTTTTTTTAAAACCACAAATCTGTGTGTTTAAAAGTTAAATATTTAGAAAAAAAATTATATTTGTTTATATCTTAAATCTTCCAAATTAAATATTTAACTTATATCTTAAATATTGGGTTTTTATAAAAACCAAGATTTAATATTTAAGGTAATATTTATTTTATCACAAATCTTGGTTAAAATTTTTATATTTAATATCTTAAACCTTTTGTTACAAATTAAATATTTAGCTTGTATGTTAAATCTCAGTTTGTAAATTAAATATTTTGCTAAATCTAAATCTTTTGTTTAAATCTTTTGAAAGATACTAATTAGCCCTGCTCCTTGGTGACTGGCATCTAATGGAGGGAGGAGGAGAAATAAATGGCTGGCTTTATGATGGGGGTAATTGAGGGTCTTCTAGCGAAGTGTGAAATGACATTTCAAGGACTATAATTCCGGTTTAACACAGACTATTTAGGTACATACAGAGATTGTCTGTATCATGTAACTGTTATAATGTAACATGTCTGATGTTTCTAAGCATGTAGTAGGCTATCTGTGAATTCCACTCAAGGTTATTTGGCTAGCTAGTTAACTAACTATATATCATACTGATACGTTTTGGGCATAGGTTCTGGTATTCTGACAGATTTGTTTTTATAGTGAAGTTGAATATTGATAGCCAGCCAAGATAAATAACAAGCTGGCTGTTTGATTCAATAGATGGTTAGTGAGCTAGCTCATTAATGTCATAAGATACCATGACACTTGAAAAAAAACTTAAACATTTAAACTAGCACTTCGTTGGTCGATAGCTCATTGAGATAGGAAGCCAGCTAACAATAAAAACCTGGCGACCAGAAACGGCAGTCTGACAAGACTAATTAATTAGCTTACTATTAGTCTTGCCAGCAGGGGGTATCCTGCTTATGTCTACATTACACAATGACATGGTTACAATTGTCACAAATAACAGAGAATTGTTTCGCAGAGCTTGCGTTCTCAGTAAAACTGGATTTGTTCCGTAGCATTCCCTTCTTCTGCAGTTTCTTAACTATGAGTGGACAAAAGTCAGTTGGAAAACGCGAAAGGAAACAAACCACTTTTGCGGAGAGAGATCCAGTTATCCTGCAAGAATAGCCCAGTTAGCTCGCGAGAGCAACTGAAACCCTGCAAGAGGGATTGAAACCCCTGTGAGAGAGGTCCAATGGATAGCACACGCGAATGAAAGTGGCTCGGGAGACTAAGGTGGTTCTGTTCACTTCTATTAATTTCACGAAACAACCCATAAAACGTACCTCTAGCGCATATACGAACACCATCGACACAGAACGTTATGTATTTTTGCCAAGTTTCTGTCAGTTAAAAAGTAATATTTCTTGCTTATTTCCAATTATCGATAATAACTTATCTGCGTAATTATAGTCGACTTCATGTGTAAGTTAGCTCGGCTAGCCACTTACAATCTCAGTAATGTTACCATTATTAGTGGATTAGTGGAACAATTTGGGAACTGTACAATGCAAGTAAGCATGTAACCTCCAATGAAAATACCGGATGTTCTTGCATTTTTGTTAAACCAAACATTCTTTTCCGATATGTGAACCGACGTGCTATATGAATACCATCGGCCTATATCGTGCCAATGGGGTTTGTTCGTTCATGAACACTACCAGTTAAGGAAACTGACTTATTTTTCCATAGAGTTCAATAGGAAAATTTGTCAGGAGAAAAAACCCTTAGTGATCCATCCATATCTACTGCATATCTAGCAGCAGAGTGATGGTTTGAGGCTTGTTTGATACCTCAGACCCTTCATACAATGCAACATGCAACTTAGGTAGCAGTCCTGGCCCAAGGGGTTGGTACAGTCCTTCTGCGTGAAAGGCAGCGGTCTCACCTGGGGATTTCTCATTTTGCCAGTGTTGTAGCATGTTATACACATTTCTTTAGTCACTTGTCTAGCAGAATACTCCAGCCATCGACAGAACATATTAGTCTTGGTCAGTGTTGTGCATGAACGCGCTCATATTTTTGGTGAACTGAACGTATCAGTTTGCAACGAATGAACGTGAACGTCGTTAACTCCCGCGAGAGTTAATGACGCTCACGCACTGTGTTTTACGGCACCCGAGTAGTGATGGACAGTTCGGCTCTTTTTTCTGAGTTGCTGAGTTGGCTCTTTCCGTTCGGTTTGAAGAGTCGGAGTCGCAAGTTTTTGGTTCTTCCGGTTAATACAGTCTCGTTTGTTTGTTTGATTCTTTCGAACTACTGGAGCACATAGATTGTATAAAAATAGCCCGAGCCGCATCTCTTTCTCCCAGTGGTATAGGGACAATGGACTACATTTCCAACCACTCCACAGGAAACCCATAAAACATTTAAAACACGGCCACAGCCAATCATGTCTCTTGGAAATACGAGACACTAAGGGTCATAAAACTAAAACAGATAAGACTGAACGCATTCCAGTCTCCCGTTCCTATTCACTTCATTCACTTCGCTTCCTCGATCGTGCTGCACACAGCTGCACAAGAGGCAGCACTCCAATTTTCTATTCCATTTTGCTAGCTACACGGCTACAAAGGTGGATCTCCACTGCACCAGGAACACCGTGGCAGCAGCATCAAAGGCCACGGAGAGAGACGCAAACGGGTTAGCTTGCCTACGGCATCTAACCATAGATCTGAATTAACGCAACTCCGACAGGGGTGTGTTCCAGCCATGGACAAAGACGACGTCGGACAAAGACGCAAACCAGGAGAAAGACGCCCTGACCATCCCTCACGTACAAGCCAGCTGTAATCGACTAACCGCGGACTTCAGTAAGACTGATCAAACATCCCAGGCATAGCTTAGGATTTTAGTCTGAACTGTTTATTGGTAATTTGATTGCATCTCGATTTTGTACGATAATAGCTGTATAAACGTGTTGCGCTGGTTAGCAAGCTAGCCGGCTGGCCTACCTTTTATTAGTGTGATGCTTCAGCAACACACTACTGTTCTCTTGCATAGTTATTTTTATTAGGTGTGGTTGAAAAATATCAATATTCAATATGTGGTTGAAAAACCACACCTACTGTTATCGCTCAGAATGACCGTTATTATTCTTCCGCCGTTTTTTCAAACCCTATCTCCTCCTACACCGTTCACACCATCGACACCATTCATACCTCATATTATACCTTTATACCCCATTTAGGTTGCTATTACTTTTTACCTTTATAGCATATACACTTTGTGAGATATTTGACATTTTATCGCCAAAAAATAAATGGGGGTCAATGGGCACGTGCAGTAGGCTAGCTCAGGGTGAGAATGCTCAGTGTGAGCACTGAGCTGATTTTTTAATCAAGTTAACGTTCTGTCAACAACCTTGGAAAAATGCCGACGAGAAATTCCATAGCTAACGACGTAGCCTACGTCCGTCTGCAACTGAAATGATCAAACTCACTTTAGCTTTCAAAAATAATAATAACTAGAAAATGTGCAATTACTAAAGTAATTGCAAGTTGGGCTGTAGCTACAACTTCAGGTCATGTGTGCACATGTCTGTTAACGTCAATGTATTGAGAGTGGATTCTTGCGTGCTTCTTTTATGCTCCCGTCCATTCCCTTGTATTTGGTGCCCTCTGGTGGTCAGGTTAGATTTCTCAGTCTCTCGTGTCCCATGGAAGAGATCTCATTTTAGAGACGGGGAAGAAGCAGCGTTAATTAGGCTTTTTCCTTGCACACGTTGCTTAAACGAACACGATTAAACATAAGCCTAAATAAGTATGGCAGCTACCATTTCAGTATATGAATGTGCATTCTTGGATTTATACAAGCAAACGTTTCCAAATGACGCATTTTGGCTACATTTGATTTCAGATGTTACACTGCGATATTATGAACAATGGGATATGTCCGTTAATATGACGCGACAATTCGTTTCACGCATCTAGGGAAATGGTTGTGAATTAGCCTACATCACATGCTGGCATGAATGCTTTCACAACACATTATAGCAGTACAGGCTACAGCTACAGTTGCCTATATTGAGGTTACGTAGCTCTATGTGGAGACATCGCAATTCTGGAATAAGGCTACAGTAAACTAAATATCATGTGAAAAAACCTAGATGTCGGTTTTAACCTGGGTGTTGCTTAATACAATTAGGCTAACGTTACAATGCAGAAAAGAGAGATAAAACACGCTCATGTAGCCGAGTGTTTTTTTTTAATTTTTTTAAACAGACTAGGCTATTAATACCAACATTCAGTGCATCACTCGAGCTCGCGAGCGTTTGGAAACAAAACGGCCTGGCTTCCCAGAGATGCGCTTTAACTAGCTATTACATGATTAATAGGCAAATACGCCACATAGACTACTCGACTTGATAATAAACCGCCTTACAGTAAATACAGGAATGTTAACAAACAGAACAACGCATTTTTTTCAGAACGATGTGCAAACTGCAAATGCGAACAGGATGTAGCCTTTCGGCTACGTTTTAAGGTTACCTTACAAGTTCGCTACGGTTAGCCAAATATTATTTTCTGAAGTATGACGCAGTCTTATTTTGTTTTAAATGTGCAGCGAATCTACCACTCGTGTATTATCCACAGGCTATATAATATAGTGTATTGGATTTATACAACCAATCGTTTCCAAATGACGCATTTTGCCTACATTTGATTTCAGATGTTACACTGCGATATTATGAACAATGTGATATGTCCGATAATATGACGCGACAATTCGTTTCACGCATCTAGGGAAATGTTTCTGAATTAGCATACGTCCGATGCTGGCATGAATGCTTTCACATTATAGCAGTATAGGCTATAGCTACAGTAGCCTATATTGAGGTTACGTAGCTCTATGTGCAGACATCGGGCACATCGCGATTCTGGAATAAACCTACAGTAAACAAAATATCATGTGAAAAAACATCTAGATGTCGGTTTTAACCTGGGTGTTGCTTCATACTATAAGGCTAACGTTACAATGCAGGCAAGAGTGATAAAACACGGTCATGTAGCCGAGTGTTTATTTATTTTCTTTTTAAACCGACTAGGCTATGATATTAATACCAACATTCAGTGCATCACTCGAGCTCGCGATCGTTTGTAATGAAAACGCCTGGCTTCCCACAGATGCGCTTTAACTATTATATGATTAATAGGCAAATACGCCACGTAGACTACTCGACTTGATAATAAACCGCCTTACAGTAAATACAGGAATGTTAATAAACAGAACAGCGCATTTTTTTCAGAACGATGTGCAAACTGCAAATGCGAACAGGAGGTAGCCTGTAGGCTACGTTTTAAGGTTACCTTACAAGTTCGCTACGGTTAGCCAAATATCATTTTCTAAAGTATGACGCAGTCTTATTTTGTTTTAAATGTGCATCGACCTACCACTCGTGTATTATCCACGTATAGCGTAGCATTTCTGTCTCAGTAAGACATTCCATGTCCGCCATTACACTGCGCAAAAGGCAGAGAATGTAAACGTTCACGTGACATGTCACATTGGACAATCAGAGAATAAACCTAGTGGCCAGGACATGAAATTACTATTCCCATGTTAAGTATATGGACATTTTTACGTTTAAAAACTATTATATCTCGAAAACTATAAATGTTATGCATCCATAAAGTCATAGCAACATGCTTTGAGTAGTACGCTACTATGTACAGTTGGAATGGTTGTTCTATGTGGAAGCATGTAGGAGGAGATGCGTTCTCAAAAAACCTATAACAATAATAATATGAAGTATGAGTAAGAACAATACTTGGGCTGCCTACAGCAGCCCAACTAATAACTAATAACTAATAATCATTGCCATACAACAAATGCTGCATCAAGCGCAATGCGCTCTTTCGCCACGAACACGCAGGCTATTGCCCTATCTACGGTGCTAGCCTAGTCCTCAATGTCCCAATTATAGTAGCCTATTCATATTTCTCTGAAATTGTAAACAACTTTAAACCCTCAAAATTCCAATGTAGGATTGCTGCAGAGTCGCCGCTTGTGCACACATCAACCTCTCAAATTGCACTGCACGATAAAATAGCCCAAACCCGTTTACAACCATCTTGCCACAGTCACACAATAACGCGCATAAAATGTACCGTTTCTACACAGCACATAAACGTTTGTTCCGATATAGGCTATTACTAAAAAGTTGAAACGGTTACAAATAAACATTCGGTGCATTTCCCTTTGCGTATAGGCTACGCCTACCCAATGTTAACATTTTTTTTTCTACAAATCTCTGATAAACAGATTAAGGAACCAAATATCCTACCTACCTACAACTGGTTTCTGTTGAATGTTGAAGAGATTCTCTTATTCCATTTTGCCACTGCCCAGCAACGTTGATGTTTCCACAACGCTATCCCACTCGCGGCTGTAGCCTAATAGCCTACATTGCTGTTATGTAAAAACACACATAACGTTACTTTTTAAGGTATATAAATACATTGGGCTACGTATTTTATCCGAATTATGCACATAACTGTTCCGTTGTATTATGAATGTACTGTATGTGATCATTCTGACATCGTAGCTATCAGCAATGTTTTGATGTGGGTCAGAAATAGTCAAGTGAATATCTGCCAGACTACCACAGTTCTGTGGTATCTGCAGATCCATAGATTAGAAAAATAAGGAGAAGCACTGAAATAGCTTGAGTAAGGAACAGCGCCTACAGTGACTGAATGGGAAAACTACAGGGTCGGCGGTTCTTTTATTCACTGATTTTTATTTTTTAAAATTTGATTATTAGCACGTAAAAAAATGTTTAACGTTTAAAAATTATTTTTTAAATATATACTATATAGCCTACTTTTTTCAGTTTATGATTGAGGCGAGGCCCCTTTCAGTTGAGAGGCTCTTTTCAGGTGAAACGAATGAAAAATAGCAAATGCTGCCTATGCTTCCCATCTCTGATCCAAATCAAAATGCTGTCACGTAACGTTATGTTGTCTAAGTTACAAAATAGGCTACAATTGAATTGTTAACAAAACATTTTTAGCGCTGTTGAAATTTTTGCCTATGTTTTAGCTAAATGCTCATCTAGCCTAGGCCTACTAATCACTCCATTCAACATTATTGAACGATTTCTGATTTATGTCTTAATAACGTTAGCACAGACAACTTCCTAACATGACAAAAGCATAAGCCAGCTAGGCTACTGTGGTTAAGCTACCAGGAAAAACAAACCTTTCACTCTGCATGAAAATGCCAAGGTGACAGGTGCCAGTAGACTACGTTAGCAAAATGCATTCGACTATGACATAGCAACAGCAAATAAACTATTCGCTACACATGATTAGGTTATAATGTCAAGTATATGCGAGTCAACAACGTTAAACTAAGTTACTATTAGCCAAACGATAGCCTATGTTTAATTATTGCTTTAGATAGCTGCATGCTAGGTAGGCTGCATAGAACGCTGAATTCAGCACAAGACATAGAATAGAATAGAATAATTTTTATTTTCCCGCAAGGGAACTTCAGTTGTAGCCCCAGCAACAACAAAAAAGACATAGACAGTGGGGGGGGCAGACCCACAACACACAAACATCAAACAAAGACATTCAATATCATCATTGCAATAATCAAACTAATTAAGTTAATTAAAGTGTAATAGCCTACAGCCAAACGTCATGATTAAAAATAGCCCCCGCTGTCCCGAGATTTGTGTTTGTGTGCACACAAACATGTGGTTTGGACTTCACAAAATGGTGAAATCTGTAATCGGAATCAGAGTTCGTTTAATAAAGTGGAAAAATCAGTAGATGAGCATTTGGTTAAAACCTAGGCAAAAATTGTATGAACCCATATTTTTCTACAAACCCAACTACGACTGTGTCTGAATAGTCAGAATCAGCACACACTACTATTTGAGTATGCCAGTTGAGTATACTTTTTTTTTGAAAAGCTGTTAAATTAGGATAGCATTACCTGCGCGGCCAAATTGAGTGTTCTCAATACCCCCAGATGATATAGCCAAAGAGTGTAAAGGAAACTGATATAGCCTAGGCTACTTATGTCCAGGTTTATATGGAGGATATTTTGCATACTGCATGTCACTGCAGTATAGACTACAGCAGGGACGTCGTTAGGCCTATTTTAGGGTGGCTGAAGCCACCCTAAAATGTTCTCAAGCCCCCCCAAATAATTTGGCATTATTGGCTTAAAATTATCGTTCTGGTTTGTATGTTGTTATCTCCCCATCCAATACTAGCCTGTCATAGCCTACTTCACAATGTAAATCGCGGGCACGAGGACCTTGGGGGAGGCTGCATTCCATTGCTTCTCGCAGCTTCTCACTCTGCCAAGTAACGATCGGCATTGGCAACGGCTTGTGACAGGATAACGTTAGTGGCGAAGGAGTTTAGCCGTGATGTGAAGATTCTAAGTGAATGATGCACAGAGTGAAATTGTAAGTAGTTGTTAACGATTGTTACCTGCTTAACTTTAGCTAGGTTTACTTGAGGTAAAGGAAAGGGGATATTGTAGTAGGCTATGATGTTAACACTAAATTAAGCTATTGTTGACTGTCAAGTTGGCTAACGTTGCTAAAATCCCACAATCAACGTCAGCAAACAGCTTCAAATTGATGCATAAGCTTTTGTTTTGTTAATGTTTAACTTGTTCCAGTCATCATTAAAATTAAAAGCAGTTACCTCCATATGTGCAGCGAACACACACGCAAAGTTTTTCAATGGAACATTAGGCGCTTTTCCATAACCATATGCTATAACGTTAGCTACACACACAAGTGGATTACGCTATCGTGAACAAGAAAAATACAAGAAATAGCTAGCTAGCTAACTCTATCGACAGCTCTCTATTCTTTGCCATGAATATATCTCTCTAGTATTTCGAAACAATAATATCAGTCCCCATAGAATGTTATTGTTTAGAATCAGTTAATGTCAGTGAAAACTGTCCCTCATAACGCTATTCTACAGTACAGAAATTGGTGTAATTAAATAACATTCTTTGGACCTGCAACTTATCTAATAGAGAGAGGAATTTAATATTTTAATACTTAATACTTTAATACATTAGCATGATCTGCGCCTGTTCTAAGTAGATGGATAGCATTTAAGTCATAGCCTACAGAAGAGCAGGAGCACAGAGTCTGGCCTAGGTAAATTCCCCCCATGCAGCTTTGATGTGTCTAAAAGCTAACATTACAGTAACTCTTGTTCAACAAAAGAGAAATGGAAGAAGAGAATATGTCTGTTGCTTTTTACTTGTTGCCATCTTGGCTTCTTCACTGGTTGTTGACATATGTGTACTGTAGTTCTAATACAGTATATACCAAAAAAAAAATTGCGCTCACATCTCTTGCCCTCCCCTTGGGGCTAAGCCCCCCATGTCTTTGCATCCTAGTGACGTCCCTGGACTACAGTAAGCAGTATGCTAGTACACAGGACGCAGTACATTGGGCATTCACAATGCCTTCATCTGCAACACTGTTATGACCCAACAATACTATCCCAGATGATTTGACATTCCACTTTTGTGCTTTTATCCCAATTCATTACTTCTTTGTATCACTTCCAGGTTCTTTAGACTACTTACCACAAAATATGCTACATCACCATATTTTCATTTAATAAAGTGGAAAAATCAGTAGATGAGCATTTGGTTAAAACCTAGGGAAAAATTGTAATAACCCATATTTTTCTACAAACCCAACTACGGCTGTGTCCGAATAGTCCGAATCAGCACACACTACTATTTGAGTATGCCAGTTGAGTATACTTTTTTTTTGAAAAGCTGTTAAATTAGGATAGCATTACCTGCGCGGCCAAATTGAGTGTTCTCAATAACCCCAGATGATATAGCCAAAGAGTGTAAAGGAAACTGATATAGCCTAGGCTACTTATGTCCATGTTTATATGGAGGATATTTTGCATACTGCATGTCACTGCAGTACAGACTACAGTAAGCAGTATGCTAGTACACAGGACGCAGTACATTGGGCATTCACAATGCCTTCCTCTACAACACTGTTATGACCCAACAATACTATCCCAGATGATTTGACATTACCTTTTTGTGCTTCTTTTATCACAATTCATTACTTCTTTGTATCACTTCCAGGTTCTTTAGACTACTTACCACAAAACATCACCATATTTTAACACTTCACTAGATCCCTTTATTAACCGTTCAATAACAGTTCATAACATTTCCACCTTTTATTTTCCACCTCACACTATACCATATTACCATCTTTCTATACCATTTCCAGCCATTGATATTCGTGAAGCAACCACACCTACAATTTCTTTAGGAATTGTTAATCTAGCTTTCCGCCGTTTTTCCCACATCAACTCCTCCTACACCATTTAAGCTAGAAACACCATTCAAACTTTAAAATGTGTAGGACATCATGAATTAAGTTGCTTCTATAAAGATTTTTAATATTTGTTATACTTTTTAAACTACAGGTGTTTAAAGAGACATTTTTCCCCCATAGACTTTCATTGTAATTCAACTTTTTCCAACTTATTTCCACTTTTATTCTGGAAGCTTCTCCTCCTAGACCATTTAAGATAGACACACCATTCAAACTTTAGAGTAGGGTGCACAACCTATATTAAAATACCTCTTTTACAGACTTCAAATATCTGCTATACTTTTTAAACCACAGCTGTTTAAGTGTTTTCATTTTTATGTCACTTTTTGACAGTTGAACATTTTCAAAAACCAACATTCCATCAGCCCTCTGCCACAGCACATTATGATGTCATCAGCTCTCACTGCACTATACACATTGGCTTTTCATTGGTAGAATTTTTAATTTATTCATATTCGTTGACCAATGGCAATTAACGTGACTTCCCTCACTACATGTTAAGCCTTTCATTACCATGTGATTTTAACTCTTTCCTTACCATTACTATCCCACTCACTATAACTTCCCCACTCACCTACTACACAAGCATTGGTACATACAATCTTAAAACCAAAACTTCCCAAAACCAAAACTATCGTTAAAGTTTGCTTAGATAGCTACTAGTTATTAAGTTAGCTAACTTAGCGTTAATGGTAAAACTAAGATAAGGTTAGCTAGCTAGCGAGGACAGAATGCGAACGCCCGCGCGCATGTGATGCTAGGTAGCTAACATTAGCTAGCTCGTGCTAGCTAGCTATAAAAGGCCGTTCCCGAACCTGCGTTTAGCTAGCTATCCTACCGATACCCCACCACCACTATCCGATAGGATGTAGCTACAGCAGTGAATCCATTATCCAGGTGAGGTATGATAAGGTCAGATGATGTATAATTAGCTTTTTTTTAATACTTTGTGCTGTATTGCTTGAAAAGTGCTCTATAAATAAGGTTATTATTGTTATTATTATTATTGCTAGCCAGCCAGCCAGCCAACCAACTGATTTGAATCTTGACCTAGCTACCTACCTAGCTAGCTAACATTACATTGGCTACTCGCTAATGCTACGTTAGCCAACCATTTGCAAGTCCCTAATCTCAACCGCTAACGTTAGCTAAATTAATCCTCTAGCAAGCTACCGGGCTATCGACAACCATTTCACTTTAGCTAGCTAGCTAACGTTAGCTAGTTAGCTAAACTAATTATATATCTTGTATGCTTCTCAGAATAGATTTTGGGATCCTGAAATTTCATTATGAAGTTAACATTAGCCGCAGCAAAAGCCGAGGGGCAGTTTGCGAACACTACTGGCCCATAGACTATTTACATGGTAATACAACTATCACAGAATTATGCAATTTGGGTGAACTAACCCTTTAACCAGTAGAATACATGACATCTGCATGAACCATGAAACAAGTATCATGAGTTTTGTATTACACAGATGGATTTGTAACGTTGGACATTGTTTCTGATGTTTTATGAATTTTAGACTAGACGAACCTAACATATTTTAAAATGAGCAGCTCAGTCATGAACATTATTTTAACAATGACAGTTAAATATGTCATATATATTAAAGTATTCTTGGGCAATTTGAAATGCATCCAATCTCAGCTGAAATGCTAAAAAAAACTTGTTTTGTCTTCTTTTTGCTTTCCAGAATGTCTAAATTTGCCACCCTGCACGAGGCCCTCAACCCCTCACCTTCCCCATACGGGAAACCCCGGCCAATAAAAATAAAATGTGTGGAAATGAAGGGAAGAGCTTTTGCAGAAATATATAAAATTGTCGACGGAAAGATTGAAATTGAAACGGAAAAAAGATCATTCATATGTGGCCTGTCCGATGGACTTAGCACAACAAAAGTAACCCTTGGAGAGGAAATTGGAGAGAAAATGACGGAGGGGGGCACATATATAGTGAAAGGCTATGGTGTTTCCCACAACAAAATGTTTTTCAGAAAGGACACACACATTTTTAAAACAGGGGAGCTGCCAGTCCCCCATGAATTACAACTCGAAGCCGTGGAAATTGTGACCCCCAACTCCAAGGATGCTCCAATTGGCCAAATCTAGTCCTTCCCCTCAACCGGGTTTTTAACAGTTGAGGGAAAAATCATCGGTGTAAGTATCAATCCACATGACTAAATTCAGTTATCTAGCCAAATAAATGTCATACTGAGTGCTATACATTAACAATTTGTGATTGTCATTTAATTGCATTCATATTCATTGGGGGAGGGAATGGTTATTAGCAGCCTCTGGTAGTGGAAAAGAAAACTGGTTTGTCATGTAAATTAGTGATTGTTTAAAATCTTTCACAAATCAATACACCCATGTTAACATCATCAGTGTGTTTTTCCATTCTTTCTCCCCTTAAGTTGACAGCCACAAAAATGGTCAAAATAAAAGAAAAGCAGGTTCCAATCAGAGATGTTATAATTGAAAATAAGGGAACAGTGACTGTGGTCCTTTGGAGGGAAGTGGCATTAGAGATGCTGGAGCTGGGCCAGACCATACGAGTCACCCATCTCAAAGGAACCAAGCACCACCACTATGGTTTTCGCTTGAACAGCACCTCCTTCACAGAGATCATGGTAAGGAGTTAAGAAAGAGTACCGTGGGTGGGAACATAGTTTCAGATAGTTCATTCTTTTAATGCTTCAAGTAATCTGGAAATTAGTTGGAAATTATTTTAAACAAGGACAGCAAAATAAGCCTCAACCGTAATATTTTTCTATTGTATTACAGTTATTTATAAATGTGGTTATAAGATTTACATTATATATATATTTTTAAAATGATGGTTATTTTGCTGAACAATAACTACTTGCTGACCTCTGCTTTATAGGACATCAATATACTACTACTACTCTGAATTGTCCAATTGTCTTGTTTTTCAGGAATGGGACACAGGAGTGAGGGAGGAGGAGATCACGGTGATTGGAATCTCCAAAGACAAGGGAAGCTATATTCTCCTCACTGAGGACTTCAGTGAAGTTCAATTACCCAGCACACTGTGGATGGGCAGCATGGAAGCATTTGCTTCACGGCTGCCCATCACAGTGGTAATGACACTGCGAGGAGACGTTGCGGAGGAGGTGGGGAACCTCTTTATGGATGAAGAATAAACAGGTAAGAGAATGCTTAAAGGGATGTGCCACTTAAATAATAAAGTCTGTCAGATGTTTTCAGGTACCAAAGGTAGTCCAATGACGAGATCAATCCACATCTCACATTAGTTGTGTACGTACAGCTGTAGTCCTCAAAACTAAATGAATAGAAAAGATGAGCACTGAATAAAATGAGGAATTCCTGGACCTTATTCGGTGCCCATCTTTTCCATTCATTTGTTGTTGAGGCCTACAGCTGTATCTACACAACTGATGGCATGAGATATAGATGAATCTCCTCAGACTACTTTGGGACCTGAAAACATCTGATACACTTTCATATTTCAGTGGCACATCCCTTTAATCAATAGATATGTGTACAAACCTCAATTTAAAAAAAGCAACAGCTTAGCTTTCTTGAGCAGCACCGTATTGAAATCAAGTGAGTGATTACTGTTGCTAATTACGTAAAAACTGTCCAAGCTCATGGCCCATTAAATATGTTTGTTGGGAACTGTGTGCCACTATTATGTTTTGATTGAATAGTGAAGCACCACAGCTCTCCTTTATCCAAGTCATATAAGCAGAGTATGTATAATGACATTTTGTTTTTTCAAAGTATTTGCAAAAGCAATTTGGAGAAAGTACTGGAATGAATAGAAATATATGATACTTCGTTAACTCTCTCTCTCTCTCTCTCTCTCAGCCAGCACACCTGACACTAGACCCCACCCTGACCTTTGACATTTTGTAAATACGATAATATCAACTTTCCCCTACCCCTTGTTCTCTAACACAATCTATGTAAATATGTTATTATTATATGTATATATTTGTATGTATGTAAGGCAAAAATGCTATTAGATTATTTATATCTGAGTCACAAGCAAAGTATAATAATTAATAATAATAATACACTTATATGCTCATGAATAACATGTAACATTTTTTTAAATAAAGTGTTGTTCCATTGAACACATAAAATGTATATTTCAGTGTATGTGTCTTTTTATTTTGTATTACAAATTAATATCTTCTTTGAATATAAAATGGTTAAAAATGTAGGTTTCTCATAAAGAAAAGCTGTTTATAACTACCCCCAACATATTAAATACCCCACTACAGATACCCCACTCACTATAACGTCACCCCATTGTATTAATTACCCCACTGCAACTATTCCACTCACTATAACTACCCCACTCACCAACTATCTTAATGGTCTGAATAACCTAAGAGTGGAGAAGACTCCTCTTCACTCTCACTGAAGAACACTTTAAGGGATCCCTCTTGCGTGATCAGATTCCTGTGCACAACATTTTATGAATGTACCATTCTAATACTACTAATTAGATTAGCAATAGATCTCCTCTCCTCTATCCTCCTCTCTTCTCCTCCTCCTCCTCTTCTCCTCCCTTCTCTCATGCTCCTCCTCTCTCCTCTTCCTCTCCTCTCTACTGCTCTCAATCCATAACTGAACATTCTAAAGCTCTAACTGAACATTATAGCCCATTCCTCCTGACTAATTTAAGATTTTAATGAGTTTTAAGATGCTACAGCTCTTTAACTTTTTAATCTGGATACAGCAACTTTAAAAATCCATACAGCTGAAGCAATCACACCAAAGTTTATTCATAAACTTTACATTCTAGTTGCTAATGTGGTACAACTAACTAACCTGAGCAGGCCTCACTGGTTTGTCCCTCTTTCCTAACACGTATTAACATTCGCGTGATATGATCTCATTTTAACTTACTATAGATAAATACGTTATTTCGTGAAAGAAGTGCGTGAACTTATTTATAGTAACGTCAGATTTGAGATCAATAACCACCATCCTGCTGCGACACAGTTAGCTTGCTCCACGTGATTCCTTTGTTCCCTGAACGCACACGTGGCATAGACCTACACACCGACACATACACACACATACGTACAGTACTGTGCAAAAGTCTTAGGCACATGTAGAAAATATTCTGTAAAGAATATGTCTAATAAAAATAATGAAATGAAAAGTTTCAAAATATCAAACAATTCATAGTTTTCAGTCACGTGACTGCTGCGGAGCCCTGGCGGGCAAAACAACGTTCCAGAATGCGGACGGACACTGGAAACCCCATAGAGCTACCGCAGAAGCCTGTAAAATTTCCTTCTTTTGCAACACAGGTGTGTTTAGATCACCTGTCAAAAGACGAAAAACAAAGATACGCAAAGAAACTAAGCGTCTTAGGTACGTGTGACCCATATACAGCACCCGCTGCTTTATTTCAATTATTAAAAACTGCGAATTCGCTGCCGGAGCTGTACTTCGGTGACGTTTACATTTATCTTGTGGAGAATCCATCCCCTTACACTGCCGCGAAGATGAAAGCGTACAAAAGTACAGACAGTTATCTGTACTTTCGATCTGGATGGGTCAATAATGCTGTTGTTTGCGAGGTGAAGGACAATAAATTCTTCATCGTCAAAGCGAAGGTGAGTGCTAATTAGCTAACGTGAGCTACCTAACGTTGCTTGCATGGGTGGTCAGCAGTGGCGGAGCTAATGGTTCATTGCAGAGGGGGCGGGGACTTGTAGTGGGCCCCTATACAGTATACTGTACGGAGATGTAAATTTACGGAGACGGAAGGGCGGAACGAGATAAATGCCTAACTTAGGCTATATAGAAAAAAGTATGCCTTTGTGTGGTAGCACATGCATGCATTCTCTGTAGCTAGCTATCCGTAGGCAACTAGGCATAGGCTATATTCTGTATTAGTCACATCATATATTCTGTATAAATCACATCACTTCTTGATTTTAAACTGAATTGAAACGCTCTGATCTTGACTCTTTTTTTTTTAAACAGCGAGGAAAACAGAAATACAGCAGGCAGGGAGGCTGCTGGTGCTAGCATGGAGGTAGTAATATAACGGGGTTCAAGGATTCATTTCAATGGCTTTTATTGTTACATCCCAGTCAGGGTCCGAAATTAACTTTTTAGCTCACCAGCCAAATGTCTGGTAGATGAAAATGTCTACCTGCCAAACTTTTTTTTACCAGCCAAAAAAAAATTGGTAGGTATGCTGCAAATAGTAGGCTAGCTTTGGCTACGATAAACTTTTGTCATTGTTTTTAAGATAATGCAAACGCAATACGTGGCGAGGTAACTCTATAGCTCGCCATAGTTACATTATCACGGAGTTAGCAAAGCGCATGGTGTTTATGTGCAATGCGTAGCCTAATCTTTTTTTTACTGCGAGCCATAAATCCGTCTGGTAGAAGTTAACGTTGCCGTAGCAACAGCATACATCTGATTTTATCTTATTATCATAGCCTACCGTGAACAAGCTGTTGTTTTGTGGACGCAGTTTGTAGCATAATAAATCGAGTGCCTTACCCGCTCATCTACAACATGTTTGTCATCACATATTCATTTTGGTTGAGCTATGATGTGTCTACTACGAAAAAAAATACTGTTTCGTAAGATGAGAAAGAATGGGATGTTTCAGCTACACTACAGGCCCAGTGTCTCGGAGCAAGCAGCCAAACTGTGGGTTAAGTATCTCTCAAATCAATTGCTCCATACCTGTATAACCGTATCAATTTAGATATTAATTTAGCTATTCCAACCCCTCCCGTACGCAATCGCCCCCTGTCATGAACGTTACCATTGCTTAGCAATGCTGTGTTAGCTAGCTAGCAAGCTAGCTAACGATATCTCACGTCACGGCAAGTCGTTTTAACATTTAGCTAGCAAGCTATCGATAGCTTATGGCAAGCCATTTTAATTTAACAGTTATTCGACTTCCTTGAAGTCATCCTTGCTGGCTGGCCATATAAGTTCGCTAGCTACCGTGATTGCCTAGCTAACGTTAACCAGCTGCTCTAGCTAGAAATCTAACCGGACATTTGTACACCTGGATAATTTTTTGAAGTCCCAAGAATTACGAAAATGTGCGGGGAATAGAGCCAGTGTTAGCGGTATGTTTGTACTGTTAGTTTTAGCTGAACCATCAATTCTGATATTTTGTTGCAAAAAAGTCACCCGCCAAAGTGTCGGGTGGCTTCCGAAACTGACACGCCAAATGAAAAAGACTTATTTTTTCTCAGATCCTAGAATCCAGTAGCCTATTGAAAATGTGGTGGATGGATGGCTGTACAGGAGAGATAGCCAGCCAAATCCGACAAACAAGCCTGATCTTGATGCGTGTGTCTGTGTACAGGAGCCTGTTTGTTTATTAGTTTTAAATATTATTTGGTAAAAATGTATTTGGACACCATAAAATGTTTATTTGAACCATTGGGCTATTTATTTCTTCTATTATACAAAATTGTATTTATCTGCGTTGTTGGGTTCTAAAATAAGAGTTCTAAAATAAAAATGCCACCACTTTAAATAAGAAATAGCCTTGCTGTCATTAGCTGAACACAATCGCATATTAATTTTGTTTTATACTGCAATTCGGTTGCAAACAGTCACATGTAATAATTTCGAAATAAAAGGTTGGCTATTAAAGTGTTCGCATCTCGGAATATCATTTGATATAACAGAATACCTTTGTCAAGGTTTCTGGTTGATCCACGCTGAGTAGCTTGACTAAACCTGATTATTAATGGTGTAGGCAACAGAGATGTGTAGGCTCACATCTCTTGCCCTCCCCTTGGGGCTAAGCCCCCCATGTCTTTGCATCCTAGTGACGTCCCTGGACTACAGTAAGCAGTATGCTAGTACACAGGACGCAGTACATTGGGCATTCACAATGCCTTCATCTGCAACACTGTTATGACCCAACAATACTATCCCAGATGATTTGACATTCCACTTTTGTGCTTTTATCCCAATTCATTACTTCTTTGTATCACTTCCAGGTTCTTTAGACTACTTACCACAAAATATGCTACATCACCATATTTTCATTTAATAAAGTGGAAAAATCAGTAGATGAGCATTTGGTTAAAACCTAGGGAAAAATTGTAATAACCCATATTTTTCTACAAACCCAACTATGACTATGCTAGTACACAGGACGCAGTACATTGGGCATTCACAATGCCTTCCTCTACAACACTGTTATGACCCAACAATACTATCCCAGATGATTTGACATTACCTTTTTGTGCTTCTTTTATCACAATTCATTACTTCTTTGTATCACTTCCAGGTTCTTTAGACTACTTACCACAAAACATCACCATATTTTAACACTTTCACCTTCACTAGATCCCTTTATTAACCGTTCAATAACAGTTCATAACATTTCCACCTTTTATTTTCCACCTCACACTATACCATATTACCATCTTTCTATGCCATTTCCAGCCATTGATATTCGTGAAGCAACCACACCTACAATTTCTTTAGGAATTGTTCATCTAGCTTTCCGCCGTTTTTCCCACATCAACTCCTCCTACACCATTTAAGCTAGAAACACCATTCAAACTTTAAAATGTGTAGGACATCATGAATGAAGTTGCTTCTATAAAGATTTTTAATATTTGTTATACTTTTTAAACTACAGGTGTTTAAAGAGACATTTTTCCCCCATAGACTTTCATTGTAATTCAACTTTTTCCAACTTATTTACACTTTTATTCTGGAAGCTTCTCCTCCTAGACCATTTAAGATAGACACACCATTCAAACTTTAGAGTAGGGTGCACAACCTATATTAAAATACCTCTTTTACAGACTTCAAATATCTGCTATACTTTTTAAACCACAGCTGTTTAAGTGTTTTCATTTTTATGTCACTTTTTGACAGTTGAACATTTTCAAAAACCAACATTCCATCAGCCCTCTGCCACAGCACATTATGATGTCATCAGCTCTCACTGCACTATACACATTGGCTTTTCATTGGTAGAATTTTTAATTTATTCATATTCGTTGACCAATGGCAATTAACGTGACTTCCCTCACTACATGTTAAGCCTTTCATTACCATGTGATTTTAACTCTTTCCTTACCATTACTATCCCACTCACTATAACTTCCCCACTCACCTACTACACAAGCATTGGTACATACAATCTTAAAACCAAAACTTCCCAAAACTATCGTTAAAGTTTGCCTAGATAGCTACTAGTTATTAAGTTAGCTAACTTAGCGTTAATGGTAAAACTAAGATAAGGTTAGCTAGCTAGCGAGGACAGAATGCGAACGCCCGTGCGCATGTGATGCTAGGTAGCTAACATTAGCTAGCTCGTGCTAGCTAGCTATAAAAGGCCGTTCCCGAACCTGCGTTTAGCTAGCTATCCTACCGATACCCCACCACCACTATCCGATAGGTTGTAGCTACAGCAGTGAAGCCATTATCCAGGTGAGGTATTATAAGGTCAGATGATGTATAATTAGCTTTTTTTTAATACTTTGTGCTGTATTGCTTGAAAAGTGCTCTATAAATAAGGTTATTATTGTTATTATTCTTATTGCTAGCCAGCCAGCCAGCCAACCAACTGATTTGAATCTTGACCTAGTTACCTACCTAGCTAGCTAACATTACATTGGCTACTCGCTAATGCTACGTTAGCCAACCATTTGCAAGTCCCTAATCTCAACCGCTAACGTTAGCTAAATTAATCCTCTAGCAAGCTACCGGGCTATCGACAACCATTTCACTTTAGCTAGCTAGCTAACGTTAGCTAAACTAATTATATATCTTGTATGCTTCTCAGAATAGATTTTGGGATCCTGAAATTTCATTATGAAGTTAACATTAGCCGCAGCAAAAGCCGAGGGGCAGTTTGCGAACACTACTGGCCCATAGACTATTTACATGGTAATACAACTATCACAGAATTATGCAATTTGGGTGAACTAACCCTTTAACCAGTAGAATACATGACATCTGCATGAACCATGAAACAAGTATCATGAGTTTTGTATTACACAGATGGATTTGTAACGTTGGACATTGTTTCTGATGTTTTATGAATTTTAGACTAGACGAACCTAACATACGTTAAAATGAGCAGCTCAGTCATGAACATTATTTTAACAATGACAGTTAAATATGTCATATATATTAAAGTATTCTTGGGCAATTTGAAATGCATCCAATCTCAGCTGAAATGCTAAAAAAAACTTGTTTTGTCTTCTTTTTGCTTTCCAGAATGTCTAAATTTGCCACCCTGCACGAGGCCCTCAACCCCTCACCTTCCCCATACGGGAAACCCCGGCCAATAAAAATAAAATGTGTGGAAATGAAGGGAAGAGCTTTTGCAGAAATATATAAAATTGTCGACGGAAAGATTGAAATTGAAACGGAAAAAAGATCATTCATATGTGGCCTGTCCGATGGACTTAGCACAACAAAAGTAACCCTTGGAGAGGAAATTGGAGAGAAAATGACGGAGGGGGGCACATATATAGTGAAAGGCTATGGTGTTTCCCACAACAAAATGTTTTTCAGAAAGGACACACACATTTTTAAAACAGGGGAGTTGCCAGTCCCCCATGAATTACAACTCGAAGCCGTGGAAATTGTGACCCCCAACTCCAAGGATGCTCCAATTGGCCAAATCTAGTCCTTCCCCTCAACCGGGTTTTTAACAGTTGAGGGAAAAATCATCGGTGTAAGTATCAATCCACATGACTAAATTCAGTTATCTAGCCAAATAAATGTCATACTGAGTGCTATACATTAACAATTTGTGATTGTCATTTAATTGCATTCATATTCATTGGGGGAGGGAATGGTTATTAGCAGCCTCTGGTAGTGGAAAAGAAAACTGGTTTGTCATGTAAATTAGTGATTGTTTAAAATCTTTCACAAATCAATACACCCATGTTAACATCATCAGTGTGTTTTTCCATTCTTTCTCCCCTTAAGTTGACAGCCACAAAAATGGTCAAAAGAAAAGAAAAGCAGGTTCCAATCAGAGATGTTATAATTGAAAATAAGGGAACAGTGACTGTGGTCCTTTGGAGGGAAGTGGCATTAGAGATGCTGGAGCTGGGCCAGACCATACGAGTCACCCATCTCAAAGGAACCAAGCACCACCACTATGGTTTTCGCTTGAACAGCACCTCCTTCACAGAGATCATGGTAAGGAGTTAAGAAAGAGTACCGTGGGTGGGAATATAGTTTCAGATAGTTCATTCTTTTGAAGTGTTTTACTTCAGTACATTAACAATACTTAATGCTTCAAGTAATCTGGAAATTAGTTGGAAATTATTTTAAACAAGGACAGCAAAAAATGCCTCAACCGTAATATTTTTCTATTGTATTACAGTTATTTATAAATGTGGTTATAAGATTTACATTATATATATATTTTAAAAATGATGGTTATTTTGCTGAACAATAACTACTTGCTGACCTCTGCTTTATAGGACATCAATATACTACTACTACTCTGAATTGTCCAACTGTCTTGTTTTTCAGGAATGGGACACAGGAGTGAGGGAGGAGGAGATCACGGTGATTGGAATCTCCAAAGACAAGGGAAGCTATATTCTCCTCACTGAGGACTTCAGTGAAGTTCAATTACCCAGCACACTGTGGATGGGCAGCATGGAAGCATTTGCTTCACGGCTGCCCATCACAGTGGTAATGACACTGCGAGGAGACGTTGCAGAGGAGGTGGGGAACCTCTTTATGGATGAAGAATAAACAGGTAAGAAAATGCTTAAAGGGATGTGCCACTTAAATAATAAAGTCTGTCAGATGTTTTCAGGTACCAAAGGTAGTCCAATGACGAGATCAATCCACATCTCACATTAGTTGTGTACGTACAGCTGTAGTCCTCAAAACTAAATGAATAGAAAAGATGAGCACTGAATAAGATGAGGAATTCCTGGACCTTATTCGGTGCCCATCATTTCCATTCATTTGTTGTTGAGGCCTACAGCTGTATCTACACAACCGATGGCATGAGATATAGATGAATCTCCTCAGACTACTTTGGGACCTGAAAACATCTGATACACTTTCATATTTCAGTGGCACATCCCTTTAATCAATAGATATGTGTACAAACCTCAATTTAAAAAAAGCAACAGCTTAGCTTTCTTGAGCAGCATCGTATTGAAATCAAGTGAGTGATTACTGTTGCTAATTACGTAAAAACTGTCCAAGCTCATGGCCCATTAAATATGTTTGTTGGGAACTGTGTGCCACTATTATGTTTTGATTGAATAGTGAAGCACCACAGCTCTCCTTTATCCAAGTCATATAAGCAGAGTATGTATAATGACATTTTGTTTTTTCAAAGTATTTGCAAAAGCAATTTGGAGAAAGTACTGGAATGAATAGAAATATATGATACTTCGTTAACTCTCTCTCTCTCTCTCTCTCTCTCAGCCAGCACACCTGACACTAGACCCCACCCTGACCTTTGACATTTTGTAAATACGATAATATCAACTTTCCCCTACCCCTTGTTCTCTAACACAATCTATGTAAATATGTTATTATTATATGTATATATTTGTATGTATGTAAGGCAAAAATGCTATTAGATTATTTATATCTGAGTCACAAGCAAAGTATAATAATTAATAATAATAATACACTTATATCCTCATGAATAACATGTAACATTTTTTTAAATAAAGTGTTGTTCCATTGAACACATAAAATGTATATTTCAGTGTATGTGTCTTTTTATTTTGTATTACAAATTAATATCTTCTTTGAATATAAAATGGTTAAAAATGTAGGTTTCTCATAAAGAAAAGCTGTTTATAACTACCCCCAACATATTAAATACCCCACTCACTATAACGTCACCCCATTGTATTAATTACCACACTGCAACTATTCCACTCACTATAACTACCCCACTCACCAACTATCTTAATGGTCTGAATAACCTAAGAGTGGAGAAGACTCCTCTTCACTCTCACTGAAGAACACTTTAAGGGATCCCTCTTGCGTGATCAGATTCCTGTGCACAACATTTTATGAATGTACCATTCTAATACTACTAATTAGATTAGCAATAGATCTCCTCTCCTCTATCCTCCTCTCTTCTCCTCCTCCTCTCCTCCTCTCTTCTCTCATGCTCCTCCTCTCTCCTCTTCCTCTCCTCTCTACTGCTCTCAATCCATAACTGAACATTCTAAAGCTCTAACTGAACATTATAGCCCATTCCTCCTGACTAATTTAAGATTTTAATGAGTTTTAAGATGCTACAGCTCTTTAACTTTTTAATCTGGATACAGCAACTTTAAAAATCCATACAGCTGAAGCAATCACACCAAAGTTTATTCATAAACTTTACATTCTAGTTGCTAATGTGGTACAACTAACTAACCCGAGCAGGCCTCACTGGTTTGTCCCTCTTTCCTAACACGTATTAACATTCGCGTGATATGATCTCATTTTAACTTACTATAGATAAATACGTTATTTCGTGAAAGAAGTGCGTGAACTTATTTATAGTAACGTCAGATTTGAGATCAATAACCACCATCCTGCTGCGACACAGTTAGCTTGCTCCACGTGATTCCTTTGTTCCCTGAACGCACACGTGGCATAGGCCTACACACCGACACATACACACACATACGTACAGTACTGTGCAAAAGTCTTAGGCACATGTAGAAAATATTCTGTAAAGAATATGTCTAATAAAAATAATGAAATGAAAAGTTTCAAAATATCAAACAATTCAGTTTTCAGTCACGTGACTGCTGCGGAGCCCTGGCGGGCAAAACAACGTTCCAGAATGCGGACGGACACTGGAAACCCCATAGAGCTACCGCAGAAGCCTGTAAAATTTCCTTCTTTTGCAACACAGGTGTGTTTAGATCACCTGTCAAAAGACGAAAAACAAAGATACGCAAAGAAACTAAGCGTCTTAGGTACGTGTGACCCATATACAGCATCCGCTGCTTTATTTCAATTATTAAAAACTGCGAAGTCGCTGCCGGAGCTGTACTTCGGTGACGTTTACATTTATCTTGTGGAGAATCCATCCCCTTACACTGCCGCGAAGATGAAAGCGTACAAAAGTACAGACAGTTATCTGTACTTTCGATCTGGATGGGTCAATAATGCTGTTGTTTGCGAGGTGAAGGACAATAAATTCTTCATCGTCAAAGCGAAGGTGAGTGCTAATTAGCTAACGTGAGCTACCTAACGTTGCTTGCATGGGTGGTCAGCAGTGGCGGAGCTAATGGTTCATTGCAGAGGGGGCGGGGACTTGTAGTGGGCCCCTATACAGTATACTGTACGGAGATGTAAATTTACGGAGACGGAAGGGCGGAACGAGATAAATGCCTAACTTAGGCTATATAGAAAAAAGTATGCCTTTGTGTGGTAGCACATGCATGCATTCTCTGTAGCTAGCTATCCGTAGGCAACTAGGCATAGGCTATATTCTGTATTAGTCACATCATATATTCTGTATAAATCACATCACTTCTTGATTTTAAACTGAATTGAAACGCTCTGATCTTGACTCTTTTTTTTTTAAACAGCGAGGAAAACAGAAATACAGCAGGCAGGGAGGCTGCTGGTGCTAGCATGGAGGTAGTAATATAACGGGGTTCAAGGATTCATTTCAATGGCTTTTATTGTTACATCCCAGTCAGGGTCCGAAATTAACTTTTTAGCTCACCAGCCAAATGTCTGGTAGATGAAAATGTCTACCCGCCAAACTTTTTTTTACCAGCCAAAAAAAAATTATTATTACATTGCGGGCAGAACGTTCGACCTCCCTAACTTTATTTTCCTCAGTGACTAACGTTACTGTAGCCTACGGCAGACTGCTACTTCTCCTGGTAGGTATGCTGCAAATAGTAGGCTAGCTTTGGCTACGATAAACTTTTGTCATTGTTTTTAAGATAATGCAAACGCAATACGTGGCGAGGTAACTCTATAGCTCGCCATAGTTACATTATCACGGAGTTAGCAAAGCGCATGGTGTTTATGTGCAATGCGTAGCCTAATCTTTTTTTTACTGCGAGCCATAAATCCGTCTGGTAGAAGTTAACGTTGCCGTAGCAACAGCATACATCTGATTTTATCTTATTATCATAGCCTACCGTGAACAAGCTGTTGTTTTGTGGACGCAGATCGTAGCATAATAAATCGAGTGCCTTACCCGCTCATCTACAACATGTTTGTCATCACATATTCATTTTGGTTGAGCTATGATGTGTCTACTACGAAAAAAAATACTGTTTCGTAAGATGAGAAAGAATGGGATGTTTCAGCTACACTACAGGCCCAGTGTCTCGGAGCAAGCAGCCAAACTGTGGGTTAAGTATCTCTCAAATCAATTGCTCCATACCTGTATAACCGTATCAATTTAGATATTAATTTAGCTATTCCAACCCCTCCCGTACGCAATCGCCCCCTGTCATGAACGTTACCATTGCTTAGCAATGCTGTGTTAGCTAGCTAGCAAGCTAGCTAACGATATCTCACGTCACGGCAAGTCGTTTTAACATTTAGCTAGCAAGCTATCGATAGCTTATGGCAAGCCATTTTAATTTAACAGTTATTCGACTTCCTTGAAGTCATCCTTGCTGGCTGGCCATATAAGTTCGCTAGCTACCGTGATTGCCTAGCTAACGTTAACCAGCTGCTCTAGCTAGAAATCTAACCGGACATTTGTACACCTGGATAATTTTTTGAAGTCCCAAGAATTACGAAAATGTGCGGGGAATAGAGCCAGTGTTAGTGGTATGTTTGTACTGTTAGTTTTAGCTGAACCATAAATTCTGATATTTTGTTGCAAAAAAGTAACCCGCCAAAGTGTCGGGTGGCTTCCGAAACTGACACGCCAAATGAAAAATCTACCCGCAAAAAAATATTCAAAACATGTAATTAAACAACAAGGTGGGCCTCTTTAATACATCCATGGCCCAAGGTGGGCCCCTTGTAATTAGAGAACCGCGTGGGCCTGGGGCCACCGCCCCTTCCGCCCCCTGTCTATCTCCGCTACTGGTGGTCAGTGTAACGTTAGTCAGCTAACATTACTGCAGTTAGCTTTTCTAAGGCAGTAATATTTTGGTTAAGATAACACAACATATTGTGACATACATGTAATATAAACTTTTTTCCATTGTCAGGTAAACCATTCCTACAGCTTAAATGACCCGCTATTGACAGCCTGGGTAGCTGTAGAGAAGGAGGGATTGGTGCGATTTGGCCACTGCACTTGTATGGCAGGGTTAGGAGAAGTGTGTTCACATGTAGATGCCATACTCTACACTTTGCTAGCAGCTGTGAACAAACTGAGTGGCACTACATGCACTGATGATGCCTGCTCCTGGAATGAACCGAGCATGGCAGCCATAAGGACGGTAGAGTATGCAGAAGGGAGCCAGATAGCCTTCACAAAGGCCCAGCATTTTACTTAATTAGTCGCACAGGTGTTGACGAAAACGGAATATTTCAGTAATTACAATGATTACGTGCATATATGATTTCAAATACAATAATAAAAATAATTTGTGTATATTTAAGAATAACTTACCTGTAATGAAATGTTCGTTGCAAAGACGAGTGTACTTTGACGGCTGCCATTCTTTGGCCATCCCATTCTTGCCGGCAGGTACGGCGGTACGTCTAATTGCACAAATCCACAACCTCCTCCTCTCTGGGTTTTCCTTGTCAGACGGGATTCTGTACAAACACAATCCAGGCTCGTCTCCTCTTCGGTTAGTGCATCCAATTGAACAACAACTATCCGGCATTTTGGCAAACTTTTGGGAAAAGCGGAGTTGTCGTTGGCGGGCAGTGGAAGGTGGGCGGCTTTTTGCCCACCAGGTGGGCGTTCCCATAGGGCTGTGAATCACGTGAAAACTATGAATTGACTATAAAGAGCAGTAAACAGTAAAAAAACTAAATCAAATCAATATTTGGTGTGACCACCCTTTGCCTTTAAAACTGCATCAATTATCTTAGGTACACTAACGCAGAAGACAAATAATAAACATCTAAAAAAAAATTCTATAAAAAATTTGGATTCCTAAGACTTTTGCACGGTACTGTATGTGCATACACACACAAATACTACAATACGCACACCACACAATAGGTCCATTTAGTAGAACGTAATATTCATGTTTGTCTTGTTTAATAAATCTATTTTTGTTAAACCTGGTGTCTGTTTTGATGGCGTATGAACACGAGAGCTGAGTCAAACCTAATCATTAGAACGTAATACTTTCAACCCTTATGAATTATTAGTTATTAGTGCTTTGATGGTAAATTGAAGTAGTAGTAATTATAATCCATAATAATCAAATAAGACTGATTTAATTTTAACCTAACTTAAGAATAATAAGGGTAAACCTCATTATTCTATAGTTATTGCCTATATTTCTGGCATCCCATGTAAGAGTTTATATATATATATAGAGCAGTGGCGGCTGCTGACCAAAATTTTTGGTGAAGCAAACCCCAAACACACACCCCCCCCCCCCCCCCCCCCCCACTGTAAAATACACACTGTAAAATAGTTCACTTTAAATTTACAGTAAATTTCTGGCTACTAATTGCATTACTTTCACAGTAATTTCCATATCGTATTATCAGTAAATCTTTATGAAATAACTGTGTGCTGCAATTTCAGTCAACCTGACCATGGAATTACTGTGATATGCTGCTGTAGAATTACAGTAATCACCTGTATTTTGACATATCAACTGTAATAGTGCAACTCAGTAGTCAGCAATTTACTGTAGATTTACACTTCTGTAAAGTTGACATTTTAACTGTCATTTCACCACACCTATAAAAACAGACAATATTTGAATTGGGTAAACTTAAATGAAAACAAAGACAATATACATTTAACATATTTATTCAGCAGTTTTTCAAGAGTAAATATGCAGAGTATCTCAAGTGCAATTGCATATTTTAAGTGCAAATACTGGGCAAAAACATTTCATAGGCAGTTTAAATGTTATTTAATTAAAATTTAAATATCAACTTAAGTGTACAATTTGTACTGCTTGTGAGTGACACAAGATAGCTGAGCTGGACTTGATGAGGGCTGAGCTGGACCTGAAGAAGGCTGCTTGTGAGTGGCACAGGAGGGCTGAGCTGGACTTGAGGAGGGCTGCTGGTGAGTGACACAGGAGGGCTGAGCTGGACCAGAGGAGGGCTGAGTTCGACTTGAGGAGGGCTGCTTGTGAGTGACACAAGAGGGCTGAGCTAGACCTGAGGAGGGCTAAGCTAGACTTGAGGAGTGCTGCTTGTGAGTGGCACAGGAGGGCTGAGCTGGACTTGAGAAGCGCTGCTTGTGAGTGACACAGAAGGGCTGAGCTGGACTTGAGCAGTGCTGCTTGTGAGTGACACAGGAGGGCTGAGCTGGACTTGAGGAGGGCTGCTTGTGAGTGACACAGGAGGGCTGAGCTGGACTTGAGGAGGGCTGCTTGTGAGTGACACAGGAGGGCTGAGCTGGACTTGAGGAGGGCTGCTTGTGAGTGGCATAGGAGCGCTGAGCTGGACTTGAGGAGGGCTACTTGTGAGTGACACAGGAGGGCTGAGCTGAACTTGAGGAGGGCTGCTTGTGAGTGGCATAGGAGCGCTGAGCTGGACTTGAGGAGGGCTGCTTGTGAGTGACACAGGAGGGCTGAGCTAGACCTGAGGTGGGCTGAGCTGGACTTGAGGAGGGCTGCTTGTGAGTGACACAGGAGGGCTGACCTAGACCTGAGGTGGGCTGAGCTGGACTTGAGGAGGGCTGCTTGTGAGTGACACAGGAGGGCTGAGCTAGACCTGAGGAGGGCTGAGTTGGACTTGAGGAAGGCTGCTTGTGAGTGACACAGGAGGGCTGAGCTAGACCTGAGGAGGGCTGAGCTAGACCTGAGGCGGGCTGCTTGTGAGTGACACAGGAGAGCTGAGCTGAACTTGAGGAGGGCTGCTGTTAGTGAAACAGGCAGGCTGAGCTGGACTTCTGAGCTTGCTCCACAAGATAGGAAGGCTAAGCTGGCCTATCTAGGCTACACCGTTTTCCTTCCCTTTCCCCTTCATTTTAGTTCATTTTCCAAATCTGACACTTCTCATCTCCTGATGACATCCTTTCTTACTGACTGCTTTCCTCACCTCCTGATGATCATGCTATTTTACTACAAAATGCAAAATACAAAAAATGATTAATATGGTTATAACTTGTTATGAAAACCTGCAAAATCTAATCCATATTTAAATTACATTTAAATCCTATGTCCTCTACACTAAGAAAAACTAGTTACCACTGACCTGGTACATAGGTTATAGGAAAATAATGGTTTGGTTCAATTCTTATTAGATTTATTTTAGTTAACTGCACTTAGGCTATCACATTTCAACTAATTGTAGTTATACATTATTACTGCAATAGATGTTAAATGTTTGACTCAGCACCAGATTGAGCCGGTGAGCATAGCAATGAACAAACTCTGCGTGCGGTGCGACTGCTTTTACTTTCGCCTGAAGCCCATTTAATGAGGATGCCATGACAGCTGCGCCATCGTACGTTTGTCCAACCAGTTTCTGCTTGTAGTCATAACCAGCCATCTCTAAATCCACAAACTTAAAAACCGACTCTGCATCCCTGCCTGATGACACGTCGAAGAACCCAATGAAACGCTCTTGAATTATTCCCGCAGCATCGACATAACGCAGAATTATGGACAACTGAGCTTTGAAAGAGATGTCGGTCGTCTCATCTATTTGCCACGCAAAAAAAGGAGCAGCGGTTACTATCTCCTGCTGCATCGTAGCTGCAATAGCTTCGATCAGATCATTTTGAATCGTCTTAGACATGCCAGAGAACACAGTGGACGATTTCAAGTGTGCAGCCAGAACGTCATCATAGCGAGAAAGCATTTCAGTCAACTCCCTGTAGTTTCCTCTGTTATCAGAATTTTCACTCTCGTCATGTCCCCTAAATGCCAGCTCCTGACGACCCAAGAATGCAATTGCATCAACCAACCTCCTGAGAATGTCACGATTTTTCCGCACCATTTCATTGTGCTTTGCTAATTGGATACGTGCACCTTCATCAATTAAATGCTCGATTCTCACATTTCCCAAAAGACTCAACTGCACGGTTGCACTGACATGCTCCTTCGATTTCCCATGAATCTTAACAGACCTGTCGAAATTACGTAAATCCTCAAAGCCATCTCTCGCAAACTTTGAACATACATCTCCTGCAGCAGCGCACTTGAACAAGACACATGGCCAGCAATACAGGCGGTTCGTTAGCAAGCTACCAGTTAGCCACTCCACCTTGTCATACCGTGGTACTTTAAAACTCCGACTCACCGAGCCCACTCGCTGGACCAAATTGATAGCAGGCTTCGGTCTTCCCTCGGCCTTCACTCGCAGTTTTTCTTCGTAATTTAACGACTGAAAAGAATCCCGCAGAATCCGATCCAGGATGTTTGACGTTACATTCGCATTCGCAGATTCAATTTTCTTCCAACTGGAGCCAAATTAAATTGAAAAAGCTACCTTTTCAAAAAAGTGAGCTAGTTTTGGCTAACGTCAGCTAGCTAAATCACGTTAGCAATTAGCTAGCTAGCTAGCTAGCTGAGGTAAAAAAAATTATTGAGATCGCTTAATGACAAAAAAGATAACGCTACAACACCGATACAATTTTTTTACTATTTACAATATATACAAATCACCGCCGACAACGCCACAACCATAAAAATTGAATAAATTGAAAAAATCGCTCTCTCTCTCTCTCTCCAATACATTAACACACTAACGTCTCTACTACCAACAGGGAAAATTGGCGGGTAGGATGATTATATCTTGCTGGACAAATGAACTCCTGTTCTGTATGGTTAGACATTATGTCAATCATCAGGACGAGAACGCGCACAAGAACACGCATGATTGAAATACATTAGCGAGGCAGTGCTTCACGGGTGGGCTCAAAAAATGCGTCATAATCCACAATTATCCAATCATATTTTATAAAGTCCCCCATTGATTTCCAATGGTCTAGTAAGCAGTGCTTCACTGAAGTTCCTTTTAAAAGTCTAGGGGTGGTTTTTCACGATACAAGGCACATTTTTGAATCGAGGCACTTTTTTTTTTAGCTTCACAAGGGAAATGGTAGTTGTGATGATAATTCAATATTAAATAAAGATGTGTTGTGTGTGCTATGCATGTTCTTTTATTTATTTATTTTTTATTTTTTTTGGGTGAAGCACTGCTTCACCTGTTGTCTTAGAGAAACCTCCTCTGATATAGAGGCATATTCCTTACATTTATGGCGCCCCGTCGAGGATATTCTCTACAGTGGCGTGAGCTGGAATTTGAAGCCGTTTCAGACAGCAGAGTCTAGCTGGTAGCAAATCAAGTTAAACTAGCTTTGATATTTTATTCAGACCCAAATCACCAACTCATTTTTAATAGCCAATGCTCAATGTTTTCTGTTTACTCTCCCTTACTTTTCAAGCTAGTTTGCAATCGCATCCAGTTTACATTTATTTACGACTTTCCCATCTCCAATATTCTAGCAGAAGTTTAATGTTAGGCCTATAGCCTAAAATAACGCTGTCGGTCATTGATTGTAACGTTAGATATTACGTGGCCTAAGAATAAACATTGAATGGTTATATTTGCATATAGCTATTTTATTAGTCTATGCAAATATAAATCTTATTTTTTCTCAGATCCTAGAATCCAGTAGCCTATGGAAAATGTGGTGGATGGATGGCTGTACAGGAGAGATAGCCAGCCAAATCCGACAAACAAGCCTGATCTTGATGCGTGTGTCTGTGTACAGGAGCCTGTTTGTTTATTAGTTTTAAATATTATTTGGTAAAAATGTATTTGGACACCATAAAATATGTTTATTTGAACCATTGGGCTATTTATTTCTTCTATTATACAAAATTGTATTTATCTGCGTTGTTGGGTTCTAAAATAAGAGTTCTAAAATAAAAATGCCACCACTTTAAATAAGAAATAGCCTTGCTGTCATTAGCTGAACACAATCGCATATTAATTTTGTTTTATACTGCAATTCGGTTGCAAACAGTCACATGTAATAATTTCGAAATAAAAGGTTGGCTATTAAAGTGTTCGCATCTCGGAATATCATTTGATATAACAGAATACCTTTGTCAAGGTTTCTGGTTGATCCACGCTGAGTAGCTTGGCTAAACCTGATTATTAATGGTGTAGGCAACAGCATTTTCCCTCTGTTAAAACTCTAAAGAACTTTGGTTTGTGTCACGACTGGAGCCGTGGAATATTGCCGCAGCTTGAGTCAAGTTGATTTCGTGCTGAGAGTTGGGTAGTAGGTGACTGTAGGTGCAGTACTTTTAACTGTTAGCAGTAGTAATAATAATCACTTTGGAATGAGCTGGGGCGATTATCTAATTCACAAAAATGTGTGCAATATTGTTAGATCGGAGCAGCTCATTTAAAAAATAAAAAAAAACGGAAGAAATGAACGTGAACTAGTTCATTTTTTGGGACTGTGAACTTAGTTCAAAATTCTAAATTGTGAACGATGAACGTGAACTAGTTCATTTTAATTTGTGTGAACTGAACTTTGAGCTAGCTCTTGTGAAATGTGAACTTGCACAACACTGGTCTTGGTGTGTAGGGCGTGATTTCGCTCATCACTGAGTGTTTTCTTACTTTATATTTGGCTGGAGTCCCAAGCGTTTGGTGAGGCAGGCATTACACGGCGCATCTCTATCAACAGTAACAACAGGCACGTGCACAGATAGGGCCCAAGGGGGGGTTGAGCCTCTGCCCTTTTGTCAAAAAAGTGCCCATTTTTTTGGCTGGTGTTAATTGTATTTTATTTTTTCTTTATTTGTTATTGAAATTCTATCAAATATAAAGAGTGTAACGACCGGCTCAAGTCGAATACATGAAACCACGGAGACGCTGATGAAAGTATAACAAAAGGTTTATTTAAAGCTATTACAAAGTCAAAAAATGACTAAATCGTGCTGAGAGTAGGACCTCCCCTTGCCGATCTCCTCAGGCTTTATGCCTGGCTCGCCAGCCGCTGACAATCCCGCAATCAGCCGGCCACACCCCCTATCACCAACTCTGCAAGAGGAAAAGACAGAGGGGGGGGGGGACAGACAGACACACTAGCGGTCGTGACACCCCCACCACAATTGTATATGCTTAACCTCCAAATCATAAGCTTGCAAAAATACAATCCACCGCATCAGCCTTTGATTTGGGTTGTGCATGTTTTTCAAAAAGGTTAATGGGTTATGGTTCGTAAAAATAATAACCGGACCAGGAACCGAGCCAACATAAACTTCAAAATGTTGAAGTCCCCATATGAGAGCAAGTGCCTCCTGTTCAATAACAGAATATTTTATTTGATAATTATTAAATTTCTTTGAAAAAAATCCCACAGGATGCTCAATTCCTTCATCATCCCTCTGTAACAGTACCGCGCCTGCGCCAACCCTACTAGCATCGACCTGTAACACGAACGGTCGGTCAAAGCGGGGAGCAGCCAGAACTGGTGCATTGCACAAAAGTGATTTTGCAGATTTGAATGCCTCCTCACACCGTTCGGACCAAACGAAAGCAACTTTCTGTAAGGGGTGCTACAACAGTAGAAAAATTATGACAAAACCCACAGTAAAAACCAACCATTCCAAGAAAGCGCATGAGTTCTTTCTTATTTATTGGAACCGGAAAATTATCGATCGCCTCAACTTTCGCTCTTATTGGTTTAACTTGGCCCTGTTCCGACCACCTTGCCCAAATACGTGACCGTCGCCTTAGCAAACTCACACTTTGCCAAATTGACAGTCAAAGACGCACTGGCACTGGCACCGGCTAAAACCCTGTTCATTAGTCTTTGGAACATAGAGGGAGCATTTTTGAGACCGAACGGCACGGTAAAGTAAGAAAATAACCCGCTTGCTGTAATAAAAGCTGAGATTTCTTGCGCTCTGGGCGAAAGGGGAACTTGCCAAAACCCTTTTAAAAGATCCAGCTTGGTTACATACTTAGCTGGTCCCACTTGATCGACACAATCCTCTATACGAGGTAACGGAAAACAATCTGATTTAGTCACAGCATTAACTTTACGATAATCTGTGTAAAAGCGGAATGAACATCCGATTTGTTAATTAGAATACATGGGGATGACCATTCGGATATTGCAGGTTTTGCAATACCGTTTTTTACCATGTATTTTACCGTCTATTTCAGCCTCCAAATATTGCCGTTTTGGTGTGTTTTAATTAAGCATATCACATCGTCGCGTTGTTCTTTCGATAAGTAGCCAAACTGGAACTCCAAATTTTTTAAATAAACTGAATTTTCCAACCTGCCCTGGAACAAACATTCCGCCGGCACCTGAAAATCCTCCTCTCCAACCGTAACTGACTGTTGACCTGACACAGGTAACTCAAGAGCCGCCACGAGATTTGCACACGCGATCGATGTGAGGAGGGTTCAAGTCACTGGAGAGAACAGAAGGAACAGAATCGGGAGCAAAATATGGCTTCAGAAAATTAATATGACACAATTGGACGCTCTTCCTACAGTCAGGTGTACGAATTAAATAATTCTCATTTGACAGACAACGGTGGACCACATAAGGACCTGCAAACTTTGCTTGAAAAGGGCTGTTAATCAAGGGCAATAGCGCCAAAACTTTGTCACCAGGTTCAAAACTCCTAGTTTTAGCTTTTCGATTAAACAAGCGTTGCATTTTAGTTCGTGATTTTTCCAGCGTTTCATGCGCTGCAGCACGAGCCTGATATAAACGAAAACGAAAACCACTAACATAATCCAACACATTTTCTGGGGGCTCAGCCGTTCGCCATTCCTCAGCAATAACAGCCGTAGGACCTTGAACGGCATGGCCAAACACCAATTCGTTAGGACTAAACCCAGTACTTTCCTGGGCAACTTCACGACTAGCCAAAAGTAACCAAGGAAGACCCTCTTCCCAATCACCTCCCAATTCAACACAATAAGAGCGCAATAAAGATTTTAAAGTTTGGTGAAAAGGCTCTAATGTGCCTTGACTTTGCGGATGGTATGCACTTGAAACATTGTGTTGGACCTTGAGTTGTTTTAAAACCTTAGCGAATTGTTTGGACATAAAATTTGATCCTTGATCAGATTGAATGATTTTTGGAATGCCAAACGTAGACATAAACGTAGTCAGAGCTTTCAGAATGGAATTAGCAGTAATAGAACGTAACGGATAGGCTTCCGGATAGCGAGTGGATTGACACAGTCAACAAATAACAACACCCAGCCTTGGACCATGGCAAAAGACCCACACAATCCACAAGCAAATACTGAAACGGGTCAAACTTAGCAGGAATAGGTTGCAGAGGTGCTACAGGTATTTTTTGATTAGGCTTTCCAGTAATCTGGCAAGTGTGACACATTCTAACATAGTTAGCTACATCCCTTTTTAATCTAGGCCAGAAAAACTGACGCATGACACGACCATATGTTTTTCTAACACCAGTATGGCCAGCTATTCCATCATGAGAGACTCGCAACACTGCATCCCTGAATTTAAACGGGACCACAATTTGAATGATCACATCATTAAAGGAAGCATTCTGAAACGACCATTTACGGCACAACAACCCATCCTTGAGGAAATAGCAAAACTGTAACTCATGCACCCTCGCTTCATCAACAGCTTGAGCAAACAAATTCTTAAGCGTAACATCAACCAATTGTTCTTTAATCAAAGTTTCACGCGAAACATTAAAAAGAGAAAAGGGAGGTACGTCAACTCTTTTAGATTTAACTGAAACAGTGGTATTCCAAACAGTGTCGGCTTTATCATCAACAGTAACAGCATCGACCCGAGTAGCAACGGTATCATTACTGTCCAAAATGTCACAGTCGTCTACAGGGACGGAGTCAGCAGTTTTAACGGTGTCATTTGCAACAAAGTCAGGCTGTGATTCCAAATTAACAAAAAACGTGTCACTAAGATCACATGGAGTGCATTCCTTTTTAATTTGGCTTTTCTCAAACTCACCATTACGAGTCATTGACCGGGTGAGAGCACATGATGTAAACACTTCGGGAAACTGCTCACCAACCACATCTTGCCTCTCAAATGCAAGCGGATTATCAATGACCACCGGCGGAGTTAAGTTACCCAAAACTCGTGGACCAGCCAAATCATTCCCTAAAAGAAGGGACACGCCTTCAACAGGAATGTCCGGGCACACGCCCAGCACCACTTCGTTGGACACCAATTCAGAGGAAAGCACAACCTTATGCAGTGGAACTTTTAAATGCCCCGTTACACTTCGGATAAGAACACTGGTTCCAGTGTATGAATCCGGTGAAAACGGTAAAACACTTGACAATATCAAAGACTTAGAAGCCCCTGTGTCTCGTAATATTTCTACAGTTTTCCCCTGCTCATCACCCAATAGGGACACAACACCTTGTGTAACAAAAGGAATATAATCAGGGATAACTTTATCTTGAAATGAAGACCCAAACTCTGTCTTCTCAGACAACACAGTGTGCAAAACAGAACGAGAATCCAAAGCTACCAAACCCGCCGGCTTTGAGATTTGACTAAAAGACTTAGGCTTACTATTAAATTTAGTAGGACACTCATTTTTCTAGTGCCCCTGCAGATTACATGAATGACAAGTTCACGTCAAATCCAACCTCCCATCTGTGCCAGCAACCTCTTCACGCTTCACAGGTGAATTATCGCGACTAGAGGTGGCTTGACCTGCTTGAAGCTTAAAATTTGAAAGCAAATAAAGTCATTTTGATGAAAATTGCCTCGGGAACGAGAAGTAATCGACCTACCCTTACGGATCAGCATAAACTCATCGGCCAAAACCGCAGCTTCAGATGCTGTAAGCGCTTTTCGCTCAGTTACATAAGTAGACACAGAATCGGACACAGAATTTTTAAACTGTTCAAGAGCAATCAAATTGCACAATTTTTCATAAGTATCAGCCCTGTCGCACTACGCCAACGATTAAAATGAAGCAACATTTCCCTGGCAAACTCAACATGGGTCTGCTTCTCAGTGCGCCTCCATGTTCGGAATTTTAACCTGTAGGCTTCAGGGACGAGTTCGTAGATTTTCAAAATTGCATTCTTAACTTCAGCATATGAACAAGTCTGTTCTGGGGTAAGAGATGAATATGCTTCTTGGGCTTTACCTACCAAGATAGACTGCAACATTATTATTTGATCCTCTTCGGGCCACTTACAAGACTTAGGTATTCTTTCGAATAATACAAAGAAAGTGTCTGGATCTTTTTCAGAGAATTTTGGAATTAAACGCAAATTACGCGTAACATCAAATGAAGAAGGGCATTGTGGAGGAGAACTCTCACCAAGCACATCGCAAACTAAAGAAGCAGTCAAATCACCACGATCCAACACAGCTGCTTTAAGGGCACATTGCTCTTTAAATTTTGCTCGTTCTAGAGCCAATTTCTCCAACTCAATTTCCCTTTTCATTGCTAGCTCATTCAGTTCAATTTCCTTTTTCATTGCTAGCTCATTCAGTTCAATTTACTTTTTCAGTGCCAACTCACTTCTCATTTTCTCCATCTCAATTTCTCTTTTCAGGGCCAATTCTTTTAGTTCAATTTCTTTTTTCAAGGCCAACTCATTTCTCATTTTCTCCAATTCAATTTTCTCGTTAAATGCCAATTTGCGTTCTTTTAAAACAGTACGCTCCGCTTCCTTAGAATCAGACTCCTCACCTTGTGACACAGGTGTTAATGCTACAACATCAGCAGGAATGCCATTTTCAACTGCTAATAGCTCTACCAACCTTTGCAATTCAGCTTTTTTTAACCCTTGAGAATTGCCATCCCAATAAAGTACAAGTTGTTTTAATTCAATAACACTGAATGACAAAAAAACCTGTTGAGTAGAATCTCTTAGAAAGGATTTTACTTTCTCACTTTCTATTTTATCCAAATCAAACGCCATCGTAACACAATATAAACAAACGCAATATGAACAAATTAAGTTCTATGCTGCAGCCCAATCAACTACAATACAGGCTAAGAACAAGACAGTGCGAGGCAGAAAAACCAATTTGAGCAAAACCCCTTTTTATTTAAACTAGCTGAATCCCTAGTCTTCATATGACATTGCAGTGGGATGTTTAATCACAGAACCCAATATCGCCACACAAAGTCCAATTAACAAGACTATGCGCCACAATACGGAAGTGAGCCCAGAACAACCGCCATTAGCTGCGCCGTCATACAAAAATTTAAAAAAACTACCATCAAATTCGCTCAATGGAAATCCCTAAAGGAGAACCATCGCTACAACCTACCAGGGTATTAAATACAGCTCAGCCACTCCAAATTCAGTAAATATCACCACAACAAAATATCAAACTACCAGCACGGATGAGAACATCAGAACGAACCAAACCACCACTCCGTACTTAAGCAAAACGTTTATTTTATTATGCTTGGTGCAAATCAAACCAATATATACTCACACACGCAAAACAAACTTTAAACCTTATACTTTCAATCAGTATGTCTCCGTAACAATTTGTGCAACTCAATGCACGCAGCAACACTTCCTATATACGTGATTACGTCCAAGTAAACCCCAGCGTCGCCACCTTATTGGCCAAACACTGCACGTGATACCGTACTCAACCCAGGAAGTAAGCTAGTACAACACACGTCTCCCACAACCAGGAGAACCAAACAATTTAAACTGTTAGCCGTTTCAACAAGCGCACTAACAACAGTTTACATACCAGAAAGGGATATTTCTTTTCCAGAAACAAATCCCGGACGAGCCCCCATTTCATGTAACAACCGGCTCAAGTCGAATACATGAAACCACGGAGACGCTGATGAAAGTATAACAAAAGGTTTATTTAAAGCTATTACAAAGTCAAAAAATGACTAAATCGTGCTGAGAGTAGGACCTCCCCTTGCCGATCTCCTCAGGCTTTATGCCTGGCTCACCAGCCGCTGACAATCCCGCAATCAGCCGGCCACACCCCCCATCACCAACTCTGCAAGAGGAAAAGACAGAGGGAGGGGGGGGGGCAGACAGACACACTAGCGGGTCGTGACAAGAGGGAAATGTACGTATAGTAGTATCCACGACAAAATACACCTTATCAATTTAAAAGATTTTCTTCCTCGCACTGTTCCCTAGTGTGGCTGCAGATTAACAAATCATCCACATACTGGATCAGAGTGCTGGATATGTTTAAATACTGCAAGTCTTGTGACAACACTCTATTGAACACTGAGGGGCTTTCACAATATCCTTGCGGCAGCCTGGTGTATTTGTATTGCTGACCTTGGTATGTGAATGAAAAAAGATACTGTGATTCCGGATGTAGTGGTACACTGAAAAAGGCGGAACACTCAATTACTGTATACCATTGTGTGTCTGGTGGTATGTTGGACAGTAATGTATGTGGGTCTGGGACTATGGGTGCCTCTGCTTCAACAACAGAATTGATAGCTCTTAAGTCATGTACCAACCGATAGTCATTGGAGTGTGGCTTTTTGATAGGAAAAATCGGAGTGTTGCATGGACTCCCGGTTTTTACCAGCATTCCGGCTTTTTACAGGCTATCAATCGTGGGCTCAATTCCGGCTATTGCCTGCTGCCTAAGGGGGTACTGCCTTTGGTATGGCAGTTTGCCCCAACTTCAGTGTAATATGCACTGGCCTTGCTGACTTTACACAGCCAACATCCGTTTTGTGTTTTGACCACACATTTTCCGGCACCTGTTGTAACAATGTGTCATGCTCTGGTAAGATGGGCATCTGTGTTGGGTACCTATCATCTAACAGAACACTTTCTGCTAGACTGTTGTGCGTTTTTACTGAGATTCTAATTAATTGTCTATCTGGAGAGATATGAATGTATTTGTTATCCATTGGTGTCCATTCTAGCACTTGCAAAGCTGCTTTAACTATTGGTCCTAAGTCGTGTGACTCCCAGCCTTCTGCTACTAACAACGTCACATGTGGGGTAGACTCTTGAACCTGGAACCATTGATGTAAAGATGGTGGCAATGTTACTGCGGACGCTACTCCTTGTGGCCCTATGTAAATATTGTGACTTTCAATTGGAAAGTGGCGTCTGTTGATGCCTCATCCCAGCATGCTTCATAATCCTTGTGTGTTTGTTGCTCATCAAACATGAGGGTATGTAATGTAAACATGGCAATCGAGGTTGTACAGCATTGCCAAGTTAGGTTCGCACCCATAGCCCCCAGCTCTTCCATTGTTCGTGCAGCATTCTTAAGGGGTTAAACGCAACCAATATGCCATGGGTTGCATGAACCCACTTTGTTGAGGTATTATGGGCATCATTTTGTTCTGCAGGTCATCAGGGATGTCCACATACACTCCATCTTGTGTGCACATAATGTTAGCTTTTAATGAACATAAAATGTCTCTGCCTAGTAGATTAACTGGAGTATGGGCTGAGTACAGTAGGGGTGCGATTATAGTTCTGTCAGCAATGTGCATTGGGACCGGTTTTGTAAGTGGGATTATCTGTGGTTTCCCAGAGAGGCCGATGGTTTTAACAGATGAATTGGAGAGGGGGAGGTTAAAGCCGGTTTTCCCAATGCATGAGTAGGTGGCACTTGTGTCCACCATGAACTGATATTCTTGTTGATTGACGATTACCGGTATGGTGGGTTCCTCTTGTGGTTGTGTGGAAACGATTGCCATCATTATGTCCCCCTCTGGCTTCTCTAGGCATCCCTAACTGTGCCAGCCTGCTGCTGGCCCTGTCCATGGCGCTGGTCCTGCCTGTGGGTAGGTTGGCGCTGGTCCTGTCCATGGGTTGGTTGGGCAGTCTCTCCTACAATGTCCGGCTTGGTTACATCCCCAACACATTTTGTCACTGGGTTGGTTCTCTGCCAATTGTGGTCCTTGATTGGAGTAGTTTGGCGGCTGTCTGGGTGGGCCTCTCCCCCCACCCAGTTGAAACCCTCCACCCCTTTGTCCTCCTCTTCCTCTCATTTGGCCTCTTCCCCTCTGGGGTCAAAACCCACTTCCAGATTGATTGACATACATATGTATAAATGGGACCTGCAGAGCTGGGGCAGCCATTGGAGCCCCTGGATTTAACCCAGCTGGAATAGGCATCTGTAATTGGGGATTTTGCACTTGTGGCATTGCTGCAATCACCGGAGCTACAACAGCCGCAACCGGTGCAGCCTGTTCAGCTAGCACCACTGGGGCCTGTGTTTTACCTTTGTCCATCTTCTCTTTGTCTTTCTTGGGTTTAGCTAGTTCCCTCAATTGCAGTTGTGTAAGCTTGCTGGCCAGCTGTTTGTTCTGTTTGGCTGTGTCTTTCTTCTCCTTTCGATGTTGCTCCACATGGTGGGTTACGTGTTCTGAGAACATAGGCCACTTGAACAAGTTTTGTGTGGTGGAAATTGCATTCCAGGGACTTCCTGTTTCCTTTCTCCATCTGCGTTGGAATGTGTGCAGGAATTTCTGTACACTTTCTCCCTCTTTTAGCTCTTCTCCTTCCAGCCTCGATGGATCCAATTTGTCTGGAGACACTCGTTGTAGCTCTGCCCACACCACATTCCTGTATCCACCGAAACCAACATGGTCCGTGAATGTCCCGCTGCCACCTGGTTCAGTCCCACTGCTCTGAATATTCCGTCGGTAACATGCTTTCCGATAACTTGTATTAGTAGGGCTTTAATGTCTCCCAGAGCCATCCTGGTTCCCCCTGTGCTCTCTTCCAGAGCGGTAATCCATTTTCCAGCTCCTTCTGTGAGATCTGGCAATCGTCCCGCTAACCCCACCATGTCCATAAATGACTATGGTACATACTGTGTCCGACCTCCTTTGTCAACTAAGCACTGGAGTACCATTGTTTTCTCGTCTTCATCTTCTGCTGACTCTTGCTCCATTTCTTCCAATTGTTCAGGACTCACCTTTGCACTTCTTAGCCTACGGTCTGACTTTTCAGGGGCCCGTCTTTTTGTTTTCTTTATTTCCCTATTTATTTACTCTATCTGTCTGTGCTTGCTTGTCAAAGTCTGCATTCTTTCCTCTAGTTCCCTGTCTATTTCATCTATTTGTCTTTGTGATTCTTCCATGAAGGCCTGCATCTTTTCCTGACTTTCTTTCTGTCTTGCTCGTGCTGTTTTTCCATCCTCGATCCACACTTCTCCATGCACAAACCGTTTCATGCTTCTCTTTGGGGCTTCTTCCTCTTCTTCACTTTCACTGTCCCCACTGAACCTTACGAAGGGACTAGGTTCCCTTGGGGTAGAGGTGTACCACGCCTTGGGTCTGACTGTGGGTGGGCTCTGCTCCTGCCCTTTCCTCTAGCTGCTACCTTAGCATACTCCTGTCGATCCTCTGCTTCTTCTGGACACTCGCTTGTATCTTCTGCTTTTTCTCCCAATCTGGAAACTCTTTCACTCACATCCCTTATTTCTTCCCACAACTGGGCGTATGCTGCAGCTCCTGCTTCAGTACTCTGCTGTGGCTGCACCATCCCTCCAGCCTGGGTCTTGGAGCCCCCTTTCTTTATTATCATTCTGACTGTTCCTTGCAGCAGTTCAAACTCCACCCATCCTTCCACCTCTGTCGTTCCTTCTTCTGCTTCGGTAAGTACACCAAAGGGGAACTGACCCACTCAAAATTGATTTTTGTCGCCTGGATAGGGCGGTGGACTTGACTTAGGATGTAGCACTATCGGTTCGGGCTCTTTTTTCTTCTCTTGTTCTTGTTCCTTGTCCTTACCCTCCATTATATTTGTCATTGTCTTCACTGTCTCTCTATATTGTTTCCCTTCTTGTTGAAACCACCCTTCCCGTTTGTCACTCGTATCTTTTGGTTTGTGATGTTTTATGACAGTCTCCACCTTGTGACAGCAGGCAGGATCAAAAGTGCCCTCTTTTGGCCACTGTTGGCCACTGTTGGCCACCTGTGGTCCTTTTATAAAATTTTCCCATACACTTTTGAATGTGCTTTCTGCGATCTTGGTGCCGCTTCGCTATCATTTCCATGGGTGTTGTCACTCCCATCTCCGCAGCACTCCTACTCCTCTTCATTTTTCCTGCTTTCGCCCCCATGTATCCTTGTCTAGCTAAGGATCTAGGAATCTCCGGCTCTTCGTCCGACTCTCTAGTCCTTATTATCTTCTCTACCGTAACCCCTGATTTGTATTTCCCACGTGAATTTAATTCAAAGTAGGGGTGTTAACGATTAATCGTTGATCGATTAATTGCCGTTAATAATTTGATCGATCGACCATTTCAAATTTAACAATCAAATTGAACTATTTGCGGTCTCATCTTAATTGTGTCAATGGGAGCTGTTGGTGAAATGCAATCATTAAGTTAAACATAAGGGGGCCAGATTGACAGCTTGCCCACCCAGGCCCACCCATAGATCCGCGACTGTGCAGTATTAGCTTTTACTCTAAACTAAAATGTAAGAGTTCTGGTCAGATAGCGAAACGGACGAAAGTGCGCCATTTTGCGTAGAGGCGGAAACTATAATTACACCCTCATAATATCAGCGCTGCCATTGAAAATTTTAATTAGGCCTAACGGGAAACCGAAGCTGTTTTGGCAAGGGTTTTTCCAGATGCTATTTTGATCATTCCAGCATTCTGCGGTAAGGGAAATATTGCAGCTACATAAAAAAAATTAAAAAAGATTATATATAAAAAAAGAATAATATAAAAAAAAATTTTTAAATTAAAATTATTTATTTTCCCTCTTGTCCAAGCCAGGCGGCACGTGAGTTTGGCCGGGCGGCCCGGCCAAGATAATGGTAGGGGAAACACTGAATATGCTATTAACTTTACACAGAAGAAGACTCACTCGACCATGAAGCACGCTACTTATGCGTGCCTGGGACATCGGTCCCATCGGAACACGTATTTTCAGCAGCTGGTCTCGCTGTAAACCGACTGCGCACACGACTCACCCCTGATAACGTAAACATGCTTATATTCTTAAATAAAAATCAGCAGGCCTAGGTATTTACTGCACTTATGCAGTTTAAGTTTTAAACTGAGGCCTGAGCGGTCGTAGTTTGTCGTAGCTTTCTCATTTCAAGAGGGAACCTATTATAGTTTTCAAAAACGTTATTTATCTTTATTTATCTATTTCATAATCATTTTGCAAATTTAAGTTTTTAATTAAGGCTCATCTTACTTTTGTATATGTCATAGACGTACGTGTTAGTCACTGATTCGCCTCGGAAGAGTGAGCGCAATTTCCCGTGCCTTATTAAAATATCATACTTAAACAAAACAGCGTTCATAATTATATTTGTGTTATGCTATGAAACAGGTGTATTTCTCAAATGTTTCAATAAAGCTTTGATTGAGGAAAAAAACATGCATTTTGTATTTTCTATGTCATAAGCTATTTTTAGCTGTTTTGTTATCGATTGATCGATTGATTGTTCATTAACGTTGACGACTATCGATCAAGGAAATTCCTTAGAATTTGCAACCCTAATTCAAAGGTCAGCGTTTTCCGAGCAACCAGAGTTTTTTACCCTTTTGATGTCAGCCCACTTGCCCATTTCCCACCTGACTCTCCTTGGGTTAACGGTGACACACAGTTGAGGATTCAGTAACAGTCTGTCCCGTCCTGGAACAGCAAATCCCTCTGGTATCCTCAAGACCGATGCAAGTCGCTACACTTTCTGGATCGTCATACAGTCGGTCCAATATAAGTCGTTGCAGTAATAATAACCACTGTATGTCTGGAAAATCTATTTGAACCTGCTCCAAGTTAACCCAGTTAGTGAGTTGCCAAAGTTTAAAATTGATAAACTGTGTGTCCTGATAACTTTCTACCCCTTCCAAATCTATATAGGTACATTCTAACCAGAAGTGTGTCCTAATCCCCTGGGTTTCTATATCCCCCATACATTTTTACAAGCACATATAGAAGTAAATCGCATCAGCTTTTCGAGCCAGTAATTCTACAAAACAAAACCAAGTCAACTAAACAACCTGGGATTACACAAACAAAAACCTATATTTTTATATATTCACTTTATTGTGTCTGGTCCTCTACCACAATCCGGTACAAGTTTGCATTATGTATTTCCTCACACTCTTCTTTGTCCATGTTAAACGTGCAACTCGGATTCAATCTCTGTGTTTCAAACACCCACTCTTCCTCAAGACTCTTCAACAGAGTTCAAGCACGTCAAGCATGTGAAGTGTTTTTCGAGAATCGAGCCATCTGCTTTTTCAGACAAGTGAAATAGCATACCTACCACAATTCCCTTTCCCGTATTTACAGTGTTATGTTATATCCCATTTTTACAAGATTATGAAAGCATAAGCAAAAAGTAGAAGAGGCACTCTATTCACACGGCGTCAAAGCAATTTATACAGTTTTAGAACGGTTCTGACTAGGGTGGGTTTGATTGTATGCTTTGCGGATTTTGTAACACAAGTAAATGATCACGCCAATGACCACAAAACCCTCATACATTCTACTAAACAGTTCCAAAACACAGAAACAAGTACGCAGCTCGGGACGCTAAATCACTTTGAAATTCCCTTTATATCCATCTATGGCCTATTATCCACCATCTGATAACTGCTATCCACAACAACACAAATGCAGCAGCCCAAAGAACTAAAAACACTTGTATGCCCCTGTGCATGTATTGTTTAATTATTGCTTCCTCTGAACCTTCCTCTACTCGCACTGGCTGATTATTCAAGATAGGGTGTCCACCCAGCCGTTCAAGAAGGACATCCATCCATGACCATTTCACCACCCTTATTACTTACACGACCACACAGAAAGTTACAAGACTAGCTTTTATTTTATTCTCCGTCAAGGAGTGGTAGGTTGTTGTTATTTGTACTATTTTGATCCCAGACTAGAACTCCGTCTCGTCTGGCCTCATCTCTTTCCTCTGTCCACTCTCTGCGACTAACTCTTACAAGTTTTTCTAATCCACCGGGCCCTATTTCTTCTATCAGGTACCAATGCTGATTTCCCCCTTCATTCGTAATGAAATGGATTTCAGTTACTCTTCCATCACTATGGTACGACAGAACGTGGTGTCTCATCGATACCCGTTTTCCTGGACTAAGATGCTGGTCAGTCCTTTACTCTTATCCAATCACGCAAGTGAGGTTCAAATGATGTCACTTATATTTTATTGCACCTACTTAATTACTCAGCTGATTCACCACTCAGATTCACATAACACATTCTCCATTCATACCATTGCCGGCACATTCACATGTTTCTGGCCAGTGTCACTGTCGCGTAGCGACTTTTCTGTTTACCGTCCCGTAGGCCCCTTAGAAAACTTTATTCACGCAATCACACAACTATGACCACATTGACCAGTGTCAGCATCCCGTTGGCCCCTTAGCGACTACCTCGATTTGCCGTCCCGTAGGCCCCTTAGCAAACCTTAGTCTGGTCTGTAATCTGTTAGGCCCCCAGATGAACAGAGATACGCCCAAAGCCGGCGAGTCAAAACCAAACAGATGAGCACACGCAGCACCTAAAGAGACCCCGACCAGAGGAACAAAAGGGCGGATGCCACTAGGGCGAAACTACCAATCGAACACTCCGCCAAGGACTCTCCCAGACACCGAACAAACAGTCAGGTGAACGAACACCAGGTGAATCAGACAAATGGCTGAATTGAACGACACTCACTGGGGCCACAGGAGGGAGAACGGATGAATGGGTGCCAACTGGGGCAAACAGACAAACGAAAGTCCCACCCTGCTCCATCACCCAGGGGCACTTCTAAAAAAAACAACTGAATGAATGAGCACCCTTCTGTGAACGGAAAAATGCTGAATGAACGAAAGTTCCAGGGGTTCCTGAAGAGGACGTGGCGCCCTCTATCCTGCTACTGGATGAAGGGGTTGTAGCGGCGGTTGCGACACGGGGAAATTGAGTTACACAGGGTCTAATTAGCTACCAAATTGGGAGAAAAAGGGAAAAATCGGAGGAAAAAAAGAAGAAAAAAAAGGCCACCGGGGAAGGAAAAGCTATTCAATTCTGAGTCTTTTGATATTGTTGGGTCACAGACATCAGGAAGTCATGGCATGCAAAGGATATGCGACCAAATATTAAAAATTATTACTTTATTCTACATTATGTTAAACTGTCCAATATTTTTTGATGCCCGAAAATGGGGGGGGGGGGGGGGGGGGGGGGCTATGTACAAAAGGTTCTATAATTTCAAACGGTTCATCCGATATGGATGAAAATACCCTCAAATTAAAGCTGACAGTCTGCACGTCAACCTCACTGTATCCTTTCAAACTCAAAGTGCTAGAGTGCAGAACCTAAATAACAAAAAAATGTGTCACTGTCCAATGAATTATGGTGCTCACTGTATAATGCGCATTCATATTGTTAAAGCTGTAATTTATCATTTCAGGGAAATATGAATCCTATATTTGGGACGTCGATGACTACCACTAGGGGGCAACCGTGGATAAGGAAACTAAATAGCTAAATGGGATATTTCACTTCGGTAACATCTTAAGCTCTAGTTTCCTTCTATACAGGTTCATGCCAGCCGAACTCATGCATGCACACAGGATTGCTCTCTCTAAACCCAACTTTCTCACACACCATATCGGTCTATCTATAGCTTGAATATAAATAACAACATTTTAGCTTTATAGTCATTGTAAGTTAAATTTTCTTTATTGTCATCAGTGTTTCCCATTAATGTATTAAAATGTGGCGGCCCGCCACAGTTTAATTTCAACCGCCACAGTTTCAAATTTGTCAAATAGAAAATTGTAGGCTTTTTATGTGCGCAGCGTAGCCCCGTCACTTCAAAAAGACCCTCTCTTCACCCTGGTCGATGCCCCTCCCCCCTGCTTACACACAAAACCCGCGGCACACAGAGGCTGCATCTCCTCACGACTGATTCTGAGGAGACGTGGTTAGTATGTTTGTGAAAGTTGTTTCCGAATGTTAAACCCTCTGTGGTACACTATAATGGATACATATTGTTTCAGCATTAAGCTAGCCAAGCTCCCGACTGTTACGATATTAATTTATCATCAGCTAACATAACAAGGTTCTAAGACACTTTTTTTTTTGCCGGGCGCCAGGCCAGCCTAGATGAGCAAGAGTAGCTAACTGACTGACTGACTGATGTCTACCTTGTTGGTAAGTCATGCGAGAAGTGGCGTAAATAGGCAGAATAAATGGTGGTAGTATCAGAGACCAAAAGGGGGTACTTCCGTCATCAATTCTGGAAATATATGCAGACCTCGGCCCTCAGAAATGAATGGCAATGGAGCTTCAAGTTGCCTTTATGAGTAAATGTACAAGAGGCTTATTTGATTGAGCAACATATTTGGAATGAATTTGTCTAAGCAACGTTTTTGTGACGCTCTCCATTCCCGTCCCCGCTGTGCTCCTTGTTTTACCTTTTCCCTCACGTGTCGTGTTATGTTTTCATGTTTCCTGTTTGTTTCCCTCGTGCTGCAGGCTGGGCGTGGGTTTCCCTCTTTGTGTCACTCATTTCCCTTGCATTGTCTCCGCCTATCTCATTCCTTTCCCCGCTTGCATTCCTCACGCTCTCTGCTCAGTTAATCACTCACGCATACATTCTCATGCTGTACGCAATCATTGCTCATTAACTCTCTTATATATTCTCCCGGTGTTCTTTGTCTTGTGCCAGTTCGTTAAGTCTCATTGTTGAATTAACTCTTGTCTTGTCACGCTTTGTGTCTTGAAATCTAGCCTGGTCTTGCCTTGCTTTTGCTGCCTCAAGTCTTGCCTAGCTCAGCGTATTACGCTGCCTGTTTTGTTCTGCCTTGCTGTCATTAATGCCTTGTTCTGCTTTGCATGTCCGCCAGCCTGCAGCTGTCCTAGCCCACTCCACGCAGCCCCTGTCTCCCGCACCCCGCTACTCCTCTGCTACACCAGCCCAGGATTCCGCCATCCAGCCCCTTGCCTACTCCCACTCCCGTTCAACCCCCTGCTAACGCCATTCCAGGATCCAGTCCCGGCATTAATATTCTCCCTATACTTCTGTAGTTGTGGACGAAGTAATAAATTATTTATTGAAATTCCTGTCTGTGAGTCATGAGTTTGAGTCCAGTCCCTTCACGGAATCATAACAGTTTTTACGTATTTAACTCGATATGTTATTCTGCAAATCTTTTTAAAAAACGATTTTTAACAACATCTGGGTGCGCATTGACGACGTTTTTGTGATTTGAAGGGGTTCCGTTTTCATTACGAACACAAGGCTATTTATAGTTTGTGCATCAAAATGAGAAAATATATGGATTTTTTGCAATGTCAGTTAATATTCCTGATGTTTAAGCAGTTGATTCCTATTCTACAGACTATCGTAGGTGAATCAGATGTTCTGAATTAATACTTGTATCAGGTCATAGCTAATGTTGCTATCAGCGAATTTAGCAGCTTAGCAAGCCGTTGTTCTGTAGGCTATTGTGCTGTGTGTGTTAACGTTAATAAACTTTTAGCGCAAAACTGTGTTGTCCATATGACTTTGAATGTATGGTTTGAATGTTTGAAAGCAAAGATTGCAGTGAACAAGGTTGGAAAACAAATGAAAACGAACTGCATTTGGATGCAGTAACCGACAGCAAACCTTTCTGTGTTCGTGTTTCCAATTAACAATGCACAAAGTGGCCTATGTATGAAATTTCCTATAGCATAGTAATCACAATTTCAATTGCTATTCACAAAACTAGCTTTCTAGCTTGTCAGTGCTTCAGAAGACAGCCGTGAAGACTAAAACGCTAGCAAGGAACTGCGAGTGGGGTGGCTACTGGCTAGTGGCATTATATCCGGTAGCTAGGTAGCTTAATCAGAGGCGTTCTTAACTAGCAAACTTTACCTAGCATGCTAAGTGGCTAATGTAGCCAACGCCAGCCGAATTTCGAATTAAAAAGTTTAGCAAACGTTTGTGTGCTGGAACGATCGTCTGTAGAATAGGAATCAACTGCTTAAATATCAGGAATATTAACTGACATTGCAAAAAATCTATATGTTTTCTAATTTTGATGCATAAACTATAAATAGCCTTGTGTTCGTAGCGAAAACGGAACCCTTTCACGTCACAAAAACGTCATCAATGCGCACCCAGATGTTGTTAAAAATCGTTTTTTAAAGATTTGCAGAATAACATGAGTTAAATACGTAAAAACGTTGCTTAGACCAAATGCATTCCAAATATGTTGCTCAATCAAATAAGCCTCTTGTACATTTACTCGTAAAGGCAACTTGAAGCTCAATTCCCAGTATATTCCCAGTATATTCTTTTTCCATAAGGAATTACATGAAATTAACAGTCAAAATCCTAAAAACGTTCGTAATTATAAAGTCTCACCATAGCTAGCTAGCCAACGACTTAATATCTTGATTTCTGGCTAACGTTGCAGTGTTTTCCCTAACTTGACTCATCTGTGGCACACCTCCACAGCATAGCCAGAAAATAAAGTCTGTAGGGTACATAGTCATCACTAATGGGATTTATTTAGCAGAGGCTTGTTTGGAGACACACTGTCATGACAGAGGAACGACCACAGAAATTCCCCACATCGACAAGGCAACTAAAAAGGTAACTTTTTCTTTATCTCTAGGCTCTAGCTGATGATAAAGAAAAAAGTTTTATCTCTCCCTCCCGGTCCATGATCGCCGTTTAAATTAACGTTATGTACACCCACAAGGAAGTGGAATTGCTGCTGTTACCCCAGCTGCCTAATAAGATGTAGCCAAAACAACACATCATGCCGCGAGTAGTAGCCTACCCCCAAATGTATGGGGAAATATTGCTTGATGCTAACAGTAGCTAGGCATGTTGGCTGATCGATCGGTCGGTTTAGCTAACTACCTAGCCTCACAGCAAGCAATGTTATTTCATTAATTGATAGTTAGCAAATAGCAATCACTTACCATACAATTTCACGTTTCACACTCTAGGATGAATCTGAAGGAGCCGAGTGAACAGATCGGACAGTATCAGCCTCACATGGTCCTGTTTTCAAAATCCATATTCAATGTTTTGTAGATTGTAAATTCGTTTTTCAAGCCTTAATTAGGCTGTGCGGTTCGAGACACTTAAGAGGCTGTCCTCTTTAAATATGCTTTCTAATGTTTAACTCACTATGACTAATTTGAGTGCCGTCTTAAAATTAGGCCTAATTAAGCTGTGTCGTTGTCATTTCTTAATCATTAGGCTACATATTGGTCTGGATTATTCATAGACTGTATAATAATATGGACAAAGTCACTGTGATGTCACCCATTGCCTTCCCACGGCCTCAAAAAAACCGTTTTGAGTCTCCGGGAAGTATTTTTTTGCCCCGTGTTTATACACACTTTGGCTGTGTCTCAAACGGGGAAAAATGCTGCCTTCGAAGGCATTATTTGAAGGCAAGAAGGCATCGAGGCGTGTATCATTCGAAAGTTTGCATAAAATGCTGCCTTCTAAGGTGCCTTAGAAGGCAGCATTTGAAGGCATCATTGCATGTATCTTTCTCCGGGTATGGTATCCCATAAGTCTTTGTGATTACCTCAGGCTTCTCACTTCCGTTAAATTAATGGCGGCCAAAAACAACGTTTTGCCACGCTACCAGGGGAGCTTTTTTACAGTCTGAATATGCAGTAAACTCTGTAATTTGTTGTAGTTATATTTAAAAATGCATTTTAATTATTTTATACACTGGAATCGTGTATCTGATGTTTGTAAGCCTATGTGAGCTTTCCAGTAACTAGCCAGCTAACTTGCTAGCAAGCTGAAGTAGCGTAATGAACAAACGTGAACACTGATCTCACGCGACATCATCCTGCCTTTGAAGTGTGTCCCAAATTCGTTGCCTTTTGAGGTACCTTCAGAGGGAGCAAGACAGCAAGGCAGCAAGGCAGCTGCCTTCGGTTTCAGACACAGCCTGCATCTGCTCCGTGGATCATGGTCTGGACACAGTATGAAAAATGAACTTAAACTTCCTTAAGTAGCTAATGTTTTATAATATAACATTAAATTTTCATCCTCGATTTTACTGTGTTATTTATTCACATTGAATGTGTGACATTCGTCACGATTAACGTTTATTCAGTTACCTTTATAAATTTACCAATTTATATTCAGGTAACATCAGCTAATTTGATTAGCTGAGCTCGGTAGCCAAACTAGATGCACTGCATCACCATCACACATGGACGAACATAGGGTAACGCTATTGCCATGAACTATATTGACGGTCAATAAATCACAGATGTTATTTTGACAAGACTACTTTTATTATAAATGTCCCTCCCAGTGAACAAAAGTCGTCCTTGGACGGCAAAATTGTGTTGGAAACGCGTCTTTGGACGCCATTTTGCGCACTGGGCTAGCGCCGCTAGAAAGGTAGCAAGCTAGGCATTCAGCGACGCTGCCGCTGGTGCCACTTCTCGTGGGCGTTGAGTCCGATCCTTGAGCCGCACACCCGTCCGCAGATGGCGCAAGGGAAGCCAGATACCAGGGGGATGCCAACCGCCCGCTGGTGTCGTTGTGTGCGCCTCTCAGATCTTCGATCTTGGTTAGTTTGGTGTATTTGGGAAACTGCAGTGGCACAAGTGACTTGCCAGGCTGATCTGTCGAGTGCCAGAGTTTCAAGCTGCGTGGTGTTGATGTTCGCTCGCTTTAGGAGGTCCCTGGTATAGTCCTTAAAGCGTCTCTTTTGGCCTCCAGCAGCCCGCTTTGCTCCTCTCAGTTGACCATAGAGGACTTGGCGGGGCAGGCGGTGGTCAGGTATACGAATGGTGTGCCCTATCCAGCGAAGATGTTTTTTGGCCACAGCTGCGGCCATACAGATTGAGTTGGTCCTCTACCACAATCCGGTACAAGTTTGCATTATGTATTTCCTCCCACTCTTCTTTGTCCATGTTAAACGTGCAACTCGGATTCAATCTCTGTGTTTCAAACACCCACTCTTCCTCAAAACTCTTCAACAGAGTTCAAGCACGTCAAGCACGTGAAGTGTTTTTCGAGAATTGAGCCATCTGCTTTTTCAGACAACAAGTGAAATAGCATACCTACCACAATTCCCTTTCCCGTATTTACAGTGTTATGTTATATCCCATTTTTACAAGATTATGAAAGCATAAGCTTTTTTTTTCAACAAATCGTAACGTGACCGAGAAAAAAAATACGGGTTTACTTCATGGAAAACTTGGAGAGGGCCGTGAGTCGACAGCATGGGGAATCTCGAGATCACGTAAGTAGTAGCTAGTAGGCGATTGTGCAGGTTTTTAGGACAAGTTCGAATTTAGTAGCCTGTTAGGCTACACGTGTTTGCTAGATGAGCAGGGCTAAGCTCCAGATGGAAAAGCACAATGCAAACGTTAATTTACTGTAATTGAGGAAAACTGGCTATATCTGTTATTGTATTATGCAAATATAATATAACTTTAGCCTAATGTGTTTATTAATTTAATAGCATAAATGAAGCTCTGCAGATGCATTTCTTTTCTTTTTTTTAACTTTTATTTTTAAATTGTAATTACAAAATACCAGCATGACGGTGTTGAGAACTACACTGTTATGCTCAGTCATCGTATGCTCCAGCAAACTGAACACTAGCCTACATTAATCGGTTGACCCAGTGCTGTTATTACGTGGATGGCGCCTGTTGTGTGTAATGTTTGGTGGTTGTTTAGCTTTTCACTTGTAAATTAAGTTAACGTTAGTTTAATTGTTGCTGACTTAACTTAGCTACTCTGACCATAGCTTACCTCTTCTTGCTCTTTCCTATTTGAGCGTTTTTGTGCCCTTTCCCTGCGGTGTACTGAACTGACACTCTGGCCCTGTGCTGGTCTATCGGTTGACCCAGTGCTGTATTCGGTGAAATCAAACACAGACGGTGTTGCCTCTGGCTTAAGCCTGTTAGTCCTCTTCTTCACCAGCCTTCCACTGACACAGGGTCGGCGCCAGAATTAATGAAACGGGTGGGCATTTGGTTTTCATGGGGGGGCAAATCCGAGACCAAACTTACAAACTCATTATACATACAGTACGTTTGCAGAGGGGAGGGGCATAGCACAGTTCAACTAATATAGAGTAGATTAGAAGAGAATAGAATAGAATAGAACTCGAATAACAGAGATGCAGCGACCGTGCCGTATGTAGCCTACAGTATGCTTGGGGCTAAAACTTTGACCTCGCGCTGTGAAGTCGAGCGTTGACCAATTTGAAAGAAAGTGAGCCGTTCCGATAGTTTACACAAAAGACACACCGGGTGGTGCGATTTGTCTGGCCCACCAGACAGTAGCTAACATACTGTAAACTAGATATCTAGATTTAAAGCACATCCACAAAGAGACAGGAGCGAAAACAATACCCCCGGTGTAATATAATAGAATCATACTGAATACACCGAACACGACCGATATGTAGCTGCTATACACATTACCCTATAGCATAACTCAAGTTTTTAGACCGTCAATGCGTGAGATTTGTCACATTTCTAAAATTCCAATATCCACATAAAATTGGCCGTGCCGCAAATAATCCTGTTTTTTGACTGTAATGTAAATAAGCAAAACTGCACCAATGCTGACGCATAAAACAGCAGAAAAATCAGTAAACAGCTGGACTCACCATTAGAAGAGTTGGATGCGACGTGTGCTAGTTTGAAACCTCCGCAGTACATTGTCTTTCCACTCATCTTTGCACTTTCTTGTTAGGTCTTTTTCAAAGGCCAGCTGAACCAGCTGAGCCTTACGGGCATGGAGCATGGCGCGTCTGTGTTCTGTGAAGACATTCTTGAGGGTTGAGAATGAATTCTCACACATGGCAGTGGAGGCTCCGAATGTCAAGCCATTTTTAAGTGCCACCAGAACACTTGGCATCGCCTCCAATGCTTTGTTGTGTGTGGACAGGAGCTCTTTAATGGTCCATTTCCCATCGATTGCCTCTCCATCCATTTGTGTGCGGATAAATTTCTTTGCAACGACATACTCTGCTTCAACGATGGTCGACTTTGTTAAGTCCATGATGTGCTTAATGGCTTTGACATCCAGATATGTCTCGCTTTCTGGATCCAGAGCAACAAGTGCAGTTGCTAACATTGTGTTGCGCTCACTGAAGCGCGTGTCCATCTCTCCAAGCACTGCATCAATTGTACTAAAGTTCAGTCTCCATAGCTGCGTTTTGTCATTGTTTTTTAACCCGACTGGCTCTTCAACCACGTACTTATCCAAGTTCCTATTCAGCAAGCGTCTCCGTTTTGTGGGTACAGGTTCAGTCACTGCATGGTCGGTGGCTGCAATGGCAGTGTCCCACAACTGTGAATTCGGCCTCGCAGCGGAGTTCACGCACATACTCGGCGGCACTTGCCACCAGTTTCAGCCCCGTCAACAGGTCAGTCTCCTCTGCCTGAAGTAGCTTGTTCGGGGGTCCAGTAGCTTTAGCATCTTGTGTACCAGTTGAGCGATGAACATGAAGCTGGGCTCAGACACCTCTCGCAGCAGCCCAACTGCCTCCATCCTCACTTCTGCGCCATAGGCCCATAGATCGTCAATCTCGGTGAGTAGTGAGGTAATTTCATTAAAGGATGCAAGGATAACCGATACACTGGCTAGGTGACCAGTCCATCTTTGGTCTAACAAGCGCTTCAACCGCTCACCCTTGTAATGTAACGCAACAGTAGGTTTTCTGAAGAAATTGTATAATGTGCCACACACATTTAAAAAATCATCGACAGCTTGCTCTGCTGACATGGCATGTACAACTACGAGATGAAGCTGGTGATTTAGACAATGGACATACGGTATTTCTCGGCCTAGCTTGTCTTGCATGAGCTTTTGGACGCCACCTTTTCTACCAGACATAAGCGAAGCCCTGTCATAAACTTGACTCAAAATCTTGGATGTACTCAGTCCCGCTTTTTGCAGCTCTGCGATTATGGTGTCGGTCAAAGTTTGCGCATCACCTTTATCAGCAGTAGCCATAGTAAGCAGACGTTCAGTTACTTCGTTGGTTTCTGAGACAAAACGAATAACAATCGACAAGTTTTCACAGCCAGTTGGATCTTTAGTCCCATCGACTTTGATAGTATACCAAGAGTCACCTATTTCACCAACGATGGCTTCGGTCACCACACTGCTCATTATGCCTATAATGTCGTTCTGCACTTAATGGCTAGTGTAAGTAGCATTATGGGGGATAGCTTTAACAATCTCAGCTAACTCATGGTCTTTCTTGATTGTGTAGTCAAATAATGAAAGAAAGAGCCCACTTCCTCCCTCTGCCATGGCATCAAAGGCTTCCATCTTCCCTCTTAAAGGCAATTCATTAACCACAAGAAATTCAATCACACCAATAATAGCGGACATATAGTACCGGTTCTTTTTAAGTTGATCTGCATTCACAAGTGTGCAGATTTCCTTGCCAGTTTCAGCCCGATTATACCGCTCCTTCCACATAGCCATGCATGTCGAATGCTCCTTGGACATAACATGCTTGTGAAAACCTTTGTTGGGTTCCACAGCGTGTTTCCAATCCGTATATCCCTTTATCATAAAAGTTGAGTCAACAGTAGCTCGAGCAGAGCAAAACTTTCTGCATGGGTAACAAAATGCGGCATCTGCTTTGACGGAATACTCAAGCCAGTCTCTATTGCTAAACCAAGTACTCACGAATGAACGTCTTTTCCGTTGAAAAAGACGTGTTGGGTATTTGTCCAATATCATTTGATTCGGTTTGTCACTGCCAATGTCACCTGGGGGCGCTGGTTGTGGTCCCAAAGAAACGGAGGAAGGATTGGCTTCTTTGGTCCCAACCTGTTTTTCCAAAATGATGGCTGATTCATTAAAGTCAGTAGCATTGCTAGCTGGAGTATGGCTGCTATCGACGTCAAGCTGTAGGCCTACGCTAGCCACAGCCGTGTCTCCTTCAGATCTCCTGGTTGTTGACGGCGCTGATCGTGAAAGCCATTTTCGGATGTCCATTTTGTCGACAAACTTTTATTTAACCAACTAAATTTAATAGTGATCTTCCGATCATTTGCTAGCTATAGACATACTGTCGCCTAGTTATACTTTTTGTTCAAAGTTGAACTGAAAGTTTTCCAACCCGCATGATTAGCCCGCAGTTTGGTTTATGCAAACAGCGAGGGAGGAGTCAATTATTTTCTATTATACTTCCTATTACATTTCAGTTCCCCTGAACTGAACTGTTAAATTAATATCTGAATTGATAAGGTTATACAGGTATGGAACAATCGATTTCAGATACTTAACCCACAGTTTGGCTACTTGCTCCGAGACGCTGGGCCTGTAGTGTAGCTGCAACATCCCCTGCTGTCTCATCTCACAAAACAGTATTTTTTCATAGTAGACACATAGCTCGCTCCAAAATTAATATGTGATGACAAACATGTTGAAGATGAGCGACAAGGCAGTGAATTTATTATGTTACGAACTGCGTCCACAAAACAACTACTTGCAGTGGCAGCTCCTGAGCTGAAAATTGGGGTAGCGGAAAACTTCCCTTTAAACTGATTATTGGTCTTAATAATTTTTCAATCCGTTTCCTTGATTAACAATAGGCTACATCAGCGTTTAATTCACCAATTACTCAATGCGATCAAATGTAGCCGGTTCTCCTCGATTAGGCTATTAGGCAAGTAATAAAATTATTTTAACTTGCGTCGCAAAATTGTGCACATTTTAATCAACATTATAATTGTGGATACATGTGCTCTTCATTCTCCGCACTCTTAATTCCGAAAATATGAATGGAAATTAAACGATCTTAAAGCTCAGCTTGAATTAAAACGCACTGACTACTTGTTCACGGTAGGCTACTACTCAAAAATACAGTGTGTCTCTCTGTCCCAAGCATAGACTGTATTAAAGTAGGTCCCAAGATAGGGAGGTCGAACGTTCTGCCCGCAATGTAATCACAATGGGCATTCCACACACAAAACAAAAAACAAAATTGACGTCTGGGCTCATTTCAACATTTAACAAGGAAATCTAGTAAACGAGAGTAGATTAAGCTATTCATTTGTTTCAGAAGTGTACTTACACTTCAACAATGTTATTTTTTCACTTTAGAAGCCAGAAATTATTATGCTACTTTGACTCTGTTTACGAGCATTTGCGCCTATACTTAACGCTGTACCGAAATCAATGGGGTCATTATAAAACATCCAGCCACATTTAAGTCGTTAATACACATTTTATTACAAGAAAAACTCACTGTGAAATGTTTTAGGTGTTAATCGATCGGTATGTATCGATACTTTCGTCTATTTAGGTGTCCTGAAAACGTTACATGTGCTGCGCGTCCTGCGGGAATTCTACAGCCACTTCAGAAGCAAAATGGCACCAAAGACAATAAGGCACTCGCCACCTTATTCAAAATAACCCCAGAAGGGATTTTGTAATAGTGAAATGAAATGTTATTCAAATTGTAGCCAACCCCTGTCTTGACATCATGCCGATAGTTCAAATCCGATTGGTCCAAGATATGCTGGCAAAGAGGCGCTCTGAAATGTTTTCTGATGTGGCTAGGTCAGTAAACTCCAGATGAACAACGACATTTTTACATGTAGATCTTCATCAAAATCTTGTCTACAGTATGGTATAATGCATTTTAATATTGCGAATGGGTGTTTTTTTTAATTAACATGAAAAGGGAACATGCACCTTATAGATTCCGAATCCAAAAACTGAGAATTCTGATAACCAGTGCCAGCTAAAGTCGCTAGCTGCTATGTTTTTCTCTGGACCATATCGCTGGTAAACTCCAGATGAACAACGACATTTTTACATGTAGATCTTCATCAAAACCTCGTCTACAGTATGGTATAAAGCATTTTAATATTGCGAATGGGTGCCCTATACTGGGCTGCATTCAAATCCAATTTAACACGCTCCCTTCCCTTGCTGTCTTCCCTCGAGGGAGCTATCTTGTGACGCAATTAGCCCCGGAGTCAACCGCAGTGGCACTAGTGAGCAACGTCACTATGGCCGCTCCCAGTCCAACCAGGAAGTGAGCTTCAAAATGAACGCCCGGTTTTGGCCCCTTGGGATTATTCAGCGAATTAATTGTTTGATTAGCTAGGCTACTGAAGCCAAATAAACGGAAACAAGTCTAACGCTGTAGCCTATACCCCGCTTTTTCCAGCACACCAGCTATCAATAGGCTACATATAGGCTAATAAGTCAGTGCTATTTTATGACACAAAGAGAATGCTAGCACAGAAAAACATTCATTGACATTTGTTATTCAGTTGCTTGATAATTAAGAACTATAAATGGAAACAGGCCAAGTTGAGTTGTAGCCTATCATTTGTCCACTCAGTACTCGAGTGCTGTCCTTATGCGGTTACAGTTTGGTTTATTTTGCCAAAATATCTTTAGGAAACAACATATCAATGTCATTTTCTAACATAGTCTAACGTTACTTATTGCGCTAGGCATCTCCGGGGCAAGACCTCCAGCGCCTAATACAACTAATTTTAAATAAAAACAAAATAACATACCCTAGTTCATGCATATTGTATCTCATGGAAGATAATACTGACGTTATTCAAGGGAGATATCAGCACGATATAACAAAACGCAACCTGCTGTGTTCCTCCGTTTCCCTTACCAAAATATAGTTTCCCTTCAGTGTAGGCTCTCAGTTTTTTTTTAACAATCTCTGGCGTCACCCGGCTCGTTCGGCTTCTACGTCATATAACAGGATTTACTTTTTAAAATGGCTTTACTATGAAAAGACAGAGAGAAGATGAAAAGGAAGAATCAACAAAGGTAGCAAAGATGTAATAGCAAGCCAATCAGATTCAGAGGCTTTCTTGTCAATAAACAAGTTGTCAATAAAATTCAACTTGTTTTTGTTGTGGTTTTCAATCCCACTTAAAACAGGGCTGAGCTTTGGACTAGAACAGGTTAAAATGCATTGTGATGGTTTCTGTATTGTCTACTGACAAAAAGTCTTTGAATATTTTTCTTCAGACTGCATTTCTGGTGGTCTGATATTAGCTAGCTGTCTAGCCAAAAAAAGTAAACTAGCCAAAATTCAATATATTTCCCATGTTCCAATCACAAAGAATTGTGGATCTAGTGTTTAGATATCAAATTGATACATTTAGCTGTTGAAATTGACAAAGTTTTCTTCCGGGGGAGCATGATCCCGGACCCCCCTAGACAGTTTGGGGTCCACCCACCACAGTTTCAGAAAATCCTGTGGGAAACACTGCTGTCATTATTAAAAAAAAAAAAAAAAAAGGAACTGTGTTATAAAGCACAGTGGAGTGCGTGCGCTGACCAGTGGAGCACGCGCTCTGACCAGTCATATGACCCTCATATGATTTGTTAATCATACTAGATCAGAGGTTTTCAACCTGTGGGCCATGGCCCACTAGGTACTGCAGGGGGGCCGTAAAAATCTTTTTAAACAAAATAAAAAACCGTCAAAAAAAATAGGTTATTACCCCAAATTAAAAAACAATTTAATAATCGCGTATTTTAATTATTTTTGCTAAAAATAAGACGTCAGATAAGACATCAGATTTAGGGAGAACTCTACAGTGAACTCTACAGATAGTCTTTACCGTGGCTGGAGAATTGTTTGATCAATGTGACCACCATTTTAGCTGTGTTCATTCTGATTCTATTGTGAAGTGAAACCCTGGCACATTCTATTTTCATTGCGACTGTTTATTCAAATACTTGATGTTTGGTATGCAACTGCATATTTTACTCTGTATACTTGAATAATTAACCCCACACATTTCGATGCAAATGCAGACGACCACCAGACCCAGTCTACTGAATGCGAAATGTGGCTTTCTTATCCCATATGCGCTGACGTTACATGTAATGTCTGAAAACCCCCGCAATATGGCAAGCCGTTTTAGCTTTTATTCAACTTGTTTTTGATATCAATAATTCTATTTGAACTAATTATAATTCCAATTCTTGATATCAAGAATTACATTTGAACTAGTTGTAATTCCAATTCTTGATATCAAGAATTACATTTGAACTAGTTATAATTCCAATTCCTGATATCAAGAATGCAATTTCTACTAGTTCTAATGTTAATGAGCTTCATTTCCATGTGTGACATTTGCGTTTCTTAAAGGGCCAAGCACCAACAGGGGGAAAACACTGAAAAATACACTTCTCGTGAAAAATAAAGCCTACAATAATTTTATGATAAGGTCGTGGAGTAGGCTAGCTCATTAATTATACGTTTATGATTTTACCTTTACCAGACTTGAAAATGCAAACAGAAAGTTGCTACGTAAATTTATGGTTTTGATAAAGTGAGACAGAGGTATCAATCTTACTAAGGAATTACGACAGGATGTTTGTTTTTTTCCTTTAATTAGGATTAAGGAGTTTAGTAGGATCATTAGGACCCATGAGTATTTTTCTACAGTCTATTAGTAGGACACTTTGAAACTTTGCTTCCTAAGCTTCGGAAGTCTCAAATACAGAGGGTCTCCGGCCCCAATTTAGAATGGCAGACTTGGTGCTCCGTCGAATCGGGAGAAGGGTCATGACAATCGAACAAAGCTTCCAGCAAGGGAGCGCTGGAGTCGGTGAACTGATGACAATAGATTCTCTGATTCCAAACTTGCGACGTATAGAAAAGTATTTGAGGTTGGAGACATTTAGCGAATTGGTGCAGAGTCTAACTGCTCTTCGGGCCTCCCTTGACATTGATGCGCCAGCTGTTGTTTCCTACTCGGCCCAACGCATTCGCACAGGTAGATTGACCAACAGTTACCCTGCTAGAAAAAACATTAGAAACCATCACATAATGGTAACCATTACGTGATGGGAATTGGGACATCTTGGTTTTGGTCTCCCATCAGGATGTGATGGTTTTAATGGTTTCCACTGGTCTCCCATTAGGATGTGATGGTTTTAATGGTTTCCACTGGTCTCCCATCAGGATGTGATGGTTTTAATGGTTTCCACTGGTCTCCCATCAGGATGTGATGGTTTTAATGGTTTCCACTGGTCTCCCATCATGTGATGGTTTTAATGGTTTCCACTGGTCTCCCATCAGGATTTGATGGTTTTAATGGTTTCCACTGGTCTCCCATCAGGATGTGATGGTTTTAATGGTTCCCACTGGTCTCCCATCAGGGTGTGATGGTTCTAATGGTTTCGACTAGTCTCACATCGGGGTATATATTTATATTTATTCATTTATATTTAAATGTGTACACATACAAACACCATTATGAGCTTTCATCAAATCTAGTTCAGTACAATCTCTTAAGTACAATAATGTATCTCACAAAGTTTAACAACACTTGTGCATGCTACAAAATGTGCACGTGTCTGTAAACACATATATTTTTAGATATCCTTCTAAAAATTGAACAATATGAATTCCGTCAGTGGTGTTTGCACTACACTAATTGTAAGAAATACACATCTTATTGTTTTGTTTAACATTATCGTCTTAAACCTTATGCATGCAATATTACATGACACATTAACATTAAATCATTACCAATAATTGAGTTATTGTTAATGCACACACACATATTTACAAATATGATTCTTTAGTAATAGTGCCAGCCAAGACATGTCAATTTGTCCAATTATGATTGCATTTATTTATTTATCTACACTGCCCTGCACTATTATTGGCACCCCTGGTAAAGATGAGTAAATGGGTTATAAAAAAAAGTCACCGTTTGGTGAATTAGCTTAATCTCACACTGAAAAAAATGAGAAAAATCCAACCTTTAATTGAAGTTAATTTATTATGAGAAAAACAATCCCTCATCAATAAATAATTATTTTTAACAAAACCACCATGTGTGCCACAATTATTGGCACCCCTGCATTTATATATAGAATAAAGTAATCATTTTTAATATTTGGTCACATATCCTTTTACATGCCATGACTTCCTGATGGCTGTGACCCAACAACATCAAAAGACTCTTGATATCTTATTTTCTGGTACTCTTACAAGTGATACTATAACGTCTCTGCATTTGAATGTATCTCTATGGGAATTGGGGGGTGGGACTAGATTTAGCTGTAAATTATGCTGGAACAGTATGGAATGCATGGTTGGTAAAATGGCTGTAAGTCATCAGGGGTCTGAGGTATCAAACGAGCCTCAAACCATCACTCTGCTGCCAGATATGCAGTAGATATGGATGGATTACTTTAAGGGTTGTTTCTCCTGACAAATTTTCCTATTGAACTCTATGGAAATATAAGTCAGGAGAAGAAACCCTTCAAGTTATCCATCCATATCTACTGTATTTCTGGCAGCAGAGTGATGGTTTAAGGCTTGTTTGATACGTCAGACCCTTGATGACTTAGAGCCATTTAGCCACCCATGTGTTCCATACTGTTCCATATCCATTCAAATGCAGGGACGTTATAGTAGCGTTATAGTATGTGCTAATGTATGTGAAGTAAACAAAACATAAATGCTAGCCAACTTACCACTCAGCTAGGCAACGCGTGCAGCTAGCCAGCTAGTTAAAGTTTTCAGTATTGACTAATATTTTTATAAGTTGTTTTTTTTAAAGTATTTTATATAGCCTATTATATGCTTGACTCTTTATTAGACCTATTTGCTTAACTCACATTAACGTTAGCCATATGCTGCGCATCAACTGCAGCTCGACCATTCCTCTCGATTAGCTATTTCCTTGCCTTCATTCTAAATAATATTAGCTAACCAGAGATATGACATAACTTACCTCGACTCCTGATATTGTTGGGACCCCCTTGACAGAAACTCGTCCGAACAGAAGCTAGAAGGGTTGATCCGTTGCTTGTCCTTGGGCAAGACAGTTGCCGTCTTGCCGAAACAACGGCCCTGTAAACTCGGTTAAAATCTGGAACAGAAACTTGCGGCTCTTCTGTCACTTGAATCCTCCTCTCAGTCTGAACTGTCTATGGTCTGAACTAAGTTTGCTGCTCTAACTACAAGGAATCATTAATATACACACCGATACCGCGATCACATTGGACGTTGATCGGCCTATGCAAAAATAATTAGCATTTTATTTACATGTCTATTCTTGATATCAAGAATTTAATTTGAACTAGTTCGAATAGTTATTCTTGATATCAAGAATTTAATTTTAACTAGTTCGAATAGTTATTCTAGATATCAAGAATTTAATTTTAACTAGTTCAAATTGTTATTCTTGATATCAAGAATTTAATTTTAACTAGTTCAAATTGTTATTCTTGATATCAAGAATTTAATTTGAACTAGTTCAAATAGTTATTCTTGATATCAATAACTGAATTTGAACTAGTTCAAATTCAATTCTTGATATCGAGAATTGTATTTGAACTAGTTCAAATGTAATAATTGATATCAAGAATTGGAATTACAACTATTTCTAATTCAATTCTTGATATCAAGAATTACATCTGAACTAGTTCAAATTAAATTCTCGATATCAAAAATTAAAGGCCCCATTGAAATGAATGGGAAACCAACTTGAATTACAACTAGTTCAAATATAATGCTTGATATCAAGAATTGGAATTACAGCTAGTTCAAATGTAATGCTTGATATCAAGAATTGGAATTACAACTAGTTGAAATAGAATTCTTGATATCAATAATTTGAATTATAACTAGTTCAAATAGAATTATTGATATCAAAAACAAGTTGAATAAAAGCTAAAACGGCTTGCCATACCGCAATGTAGCGTACGACGTGTCGAAGACTTATAACGACTTGAATAAAGAAATGTGGCATGGAAGCATAAGTGTCATTCTCGAGTGGCCAGGTTAGTTTGTAGGCCTACTGTTTAAACGTGAGTGCATTTAACGTTACTCGCAAAACCTAGCTTGGCTTTTAATAATGATAGCTAGCCAGAATGCACAAAATACATTCCTTTACAACTCGCCATTCCGAACAAGCTTTTTATGTAATTGTAAATTATGGCTCTGGGATCTAGTTTTATCTAGCTATATTTTACAACTGTTTATGAAAACATTCTGAGTAACATTAGTCTGGCCCTCCAGTAATTTTCAATCAAATTAACTTAAATAACGTCACTATCATGTTTCTGTCCGCCTATCCCACACTATCGTTTCTATAACTAAAGGTTGAATTTGTCAATTAGATGAAACGACACATTTGATGAATCGCACATAACATCAGCATTGGTTTTGTATGCATTTGATTTGGCTCGTGAATTAACTGTGTCCATTCTCAATTAACAGCAGTGATTGCGTTGCTACTGGTTAAACATTTAGTAACGTGCATTTCAATTGTATAGTAGCGCCGGGGGATCCTTGAATGTTTTTAGCCGGGGATCCTTGAATGTTTTTTTTTCGCGGAAGCTTTTGTGGTCGGGCGTGTGGGCCGCGAATTGGGAACCTCTGTACTAGATGATTACAGTAATGAGTTGACTATTAGACAGATTTTTTGTAAAAAAAAAAAAGGATCATATACGGAGGGTCATTGGGAAATAGGCTATGATTCTGCCTCTAAATCCTTCATGTAAGATTTAAATGCAGTGTTATAGTAGCCTAATAATAAATGTGGTGAAATAAAAAAGGAGAGCACTTGTAGCTATCAGAAATGTGCATACAGGAGCACATGATCGTCAAACTGCTAACAACCATGGCTCATATTTAACAAAAATAGAATAAAATCAATAAGGTATTTATTAGATGTATAAGCTGTTACAAATAATCTATTTTGTAATTTTATTACCTGATGTGAAAAATTACTGCAGCAACAAGTATGGAGTTATGGAGTACAAGCAAACAGAACACGTATTACAAATGCCCTACGATTCGCGAACAGTGTGTTTTGCAAATGAAAAACACGATTCGCAGACAGTGTGATTTTCAAGTGAAAAACGCGATTACAGTCAAGCCGGAAAGTCTGAACACTCCTTTCACCTTCTCCACGTTTTATTACATTACAGACTTATACTACAATAGATTGAGTTCATTTTTTGCCTCAAACATCTACACACAATAGCCAATAATGACGAAGTGAAAACAGGTTTTTAGAAAATATGCAATTTTATTTTACTGACAAAAATAGGTTATTTAGGGGTTACATATCTGTACACACCCTTAGCCTAATACTTGGTTGCTGCACCTTTGGCAGCGATTACAGCTTCAAGGTGTCTTGGGAAAGAAGCTACGAGCTTGGCACACTTGTTTCTGGACATTTTTGCCCATTCCTCTTGGCATATCCTTGCAAGCTCCGTCAGGTTGGATGGGGAGTGTCGGTACACAGCCATTTTCCAGATGTTCAATTGGATTCAGGTCTGGGCTCTGGCTGGCCACTCAAGGACATGCACAGACTTTCTCCGAAGCCACTCCTTTGTTCTCTTGGCTGTGTGCTTCGGGTCGTTGTCATGTTGGAAGGTAAACCTTCACCCTAGTCTGAGGTCCAGAGCGCTCTGGAGCAGGTTTTCTTCAAGGATCTCGGTGTACTTAGCTGCATTCATCTTTCCCTCTATCAGGACTAGTTGCCCCGTTCCCACTGCTGAAAAACATCCCCACATCATGATGCTGCCACCGCCATGCTTCACTGTAGGGATGGTATTAGCCAGGTGATGAGCGGTGCCTGGTTTCCTCCAGACGTGACGCTTGGTATTCAGGCCAAAAAGTTAAATTTTGGTTTCATCAGACCAGAGAATCTTGATTCTCATGGGTTGAGAGTCCTCTAGGTGCCTTTTGGCAAACTCCAAGCGGGCTGTGATGTGCCTTTTACTAAGGAGGGGCTTCCGTCTGGCCACTCTACCATAGGCCTGATTGGTGGAGTGCTGCCTGGATGGTTGATCTTATGAAAGGTTCTCCCATCTCCACAAGGATCCGCTGGAGCTCTGTCAGAGTGACCCTCGGGTTCCTGCTCACCTCCCTGGCTAAGGCTCGTCTTCCGTGGGTGCTACACATTGGTGGTGGTAGAGGTGAGTTTCCCCCTCATCATTGTAAAGCACTTTGAGTATCTAGAAAGGCACTATATAAATGCCATGCATTATTATTATTATTATTATTCCCCGTTTGCTCAGTTTGGCCGGGCGGCCAGGTCTAGGAAGATTCTTGGTGGTTCCAAACTTCTTCCATTTACGAATGATGGTGGCCACTGTGCTCTTTGGGACCTGTAAAGCTGCAGAGATTTTTCCGTACCCTTCTCCAGATCTATGCCTTGACACAATCCTGTTTCTGAGGTCTGCAGATAATTCCTTTGACCCCATGGCTTGGAGTTTGCTCTGACATGCACTGTCAACTGTGGGACCTTATGTAGGCAGGTGTTGGCAATCCCCAATCATGTCCAACCAATTGAATTTATCACAGGTGGACTCCAATTAAGTTGTAGAAACATCTCAAGCAGTATCAGTGGAAACAAAATGCACCTCGGCTCACTTTTGGGTGTCATATCAAAGGGTGTGCACACTTGTGTACATATGATATTTTACATTTTGATTTTTAATAAATTAGCACAAATGTCTAAAAACCTGTTTTCACTTTGTCATTATGGGCTATTTTGTGTAGAATTTTGAGACAAAAAATGAACTCAATCTATGGTAGAATATGTCTGTAACGTAATAAAACGTGGAGAAGGTGAAAGGAGTGTTCAGACTTTCCGGCTTGACTGTATAAAAACAAACACAGCATGTTTTGCAAATACAAAACGTAGGCTACCTATTACACAAATACAGAACAGTTTTCAAGTAGGCTACAACACACTTCACATATGTATACAACGCTTTTTAGAAGTACAAATCAAGCTTCACAAAGACAAAACATGTTTTACAAGAGCAGCGTGAAGCTGGCAACAGTTGGCTTCAAAAGGTACAGCCTACATACAGTTGAAGTCGAAAGTTTAGATACACCTTAGCCAAATTCATTTAAACTCAGTTTTTCACAATTCCTGACATTTAATCCTAGTAAACATTCCCTGTCTTAGGTCAGTTAGGATCACAACTTTATTTTAAGAATGTGAAATGTCAGAATAATAGTAGAGGGAATGATTTATTTCAGCTTTTATTTCTTTCATCACATTCCCAGTGGGTCAGAAGTTTACATACACTCTTAGTATTTGGTAGCATTGCCTTTAAATTGTTTAACTTGGGTCAAACGTTGCGGGTAGTCTTCCACAAGCTTCTCACAATAAGTTGCTGGAATTTTGGCACATTCCTTCTGACAGAACTGGTGTAGGCCTAACTGAGTCAGGTTTGTAGGCCTCCTTGCTCGCACACGCTTTTTCAGTTCTGCCCACAAATTTTCAATTGGATTGAGGTCAGGACTTTGTGATGGCCACTCCAATACCTTGACTTTGTTGTCCTTAAGCCATTTTGCTACAACTTTGGTTTGGTCAAGTATACTTTGGGTCATTGTCCATTTGGAAGAGCCATTTGCGACCAAGCTTTAACTTCCTGGCTGATGTCTTGAGATGTTGCTTCAATATATCCACATACTTTTCCTTCCTCATGATACCATCTATTTTTTGAAGTGCACCAGTCCCTCCTGCAGCAATGCACCCCCACAACATGATGCTGCCACCCCCGTGCTTCACGGTTGGGATGGTGTTCTTCGGCTTACAAGCCTCACCCTTTTTCCTCCAAACATAACGATGGTCATTATGGCCAAACAGTTCAATTTTTGGCCCAGATAATGTTCCCTACATGCAAATCCACTTTTGGTGTTGTTTTCTCGCCACCCATTAAAAGCACAGCAGCCGAGAGTTGGCTCTAGTTAGCAAGCTAACATGTACAGTAAACTGAAAGTTTAATGAATGAAACGGACAGTGGGTTGGAAACGGATATTTCTCTCGACTCCACCAGGCAGTCTGTCATTAATTTTCTTGTATGGGGGCGAAAGCGAGTGGCAGGCTAGCTGTGCTGATTGTAGTGCAAATGTTACGCCAAATCTCAGTGCTCAATGCAGCGCAAGCTGCAAAGGCTAATGTTAATTCCAGTGGGCTCAGTCCGCAACAAGCACTGTCACTGCGGTCACACAAATGACACAAGCACACACACACACCCTCGCCTCCTGCTTCGTGCAACCAACAATCTGTAATATGTTTAACCATCTGGAATTTGGCATCGCATTTCACATAATAACCATTTCACCTTTCATTTCACATAGTGCAAAAGCAAAACGAGAAGGCTAGCTGAGCTAGCTAGGAGCAATACAGGGGCTGAAACCATTGAGGTGTGCGGGAGGGGGTTTCCAAATTCATATGGTAAAAGAAATAAACTAACAAAAACAAAAGTACAATATGAAATCACAACAGACGGTTTGTTATTGTGGAAATAGTTTCCATTCAAATGTACGTATAATAGAATGGTTTCATGTTTTTATAAAACTGCCTTTTCATTTTGATTATAGTTGATTATATATTGTACCTCAGATTTTTCCAGTTCTTATCCAAAATTAAGTCCAGAATATAGTTCTTATAAAAGGTTTTGAAAAGAAAAAAAGACGGACGGGGGGGGTGAATACTCATAAATTGCAATAGCAATTAATTTTAGACTAGAAAATATGACATTTCCTATATGTAACCCAACTTCCAGTCGAAGCCCCACCCACTTCCAGGTTTAAACCGAATACAGATACAGATAATGTTGATGGTGGATAGTGGCATCACTGCACACCCCTATTGCCTAGCTAACGTTACTAGCCAGACTGCTCTGTCACAGTCAAGTTAATTAGCGGTTAGCCAAAAAGACGGTGGCGGTTTGCTCATTTAAAGCCCCAGGAAACAAAGCCTAAAATTGTTAAAATGTATGTATGATATCAATCTTGAGTGTGTTATTAAGCATCCACCAAAGTTTGAATGAAAACATATATATATAAATATGATAAAACCCTGCTCAAAAACAGCTGAATTAGCTGATCAGAACTGTATTAGGACGGTCGGGGCGTAGTCGTAATATTCTTATGAGCACGCTTGATTGATATTCCTCTGTCGAAGAAGACACCAGGCATCACACACAACAAAATTACAAAATAGCGCAAACGGGGAGAATCGGGGTTGTACAACCATATACGTACGAACGTACCAACACTGAATTTGAGAGTGAAGAAATTCCACAACTAGATAACTCGCGTTCTCTGGCTTCACAGGTGGTGACAGAATGGTGGGTTTCAAGTTTCCATGTTTTCATAATAAACCACACTTCTTAACTTTGTTATAACATTTGTTTCTTCCAATAAAGACCTGGATATTGCTGCTAGTTAGCTAGCTAGTTGACGTTGGGTAGCTCCACAGAACGATATAAGAACTGTGGGTAGCTCACATGTTGAATGCCACAGAATTGTTTGGTTGGTTACCCTGGAAACTAAACCTCCACTCTGCTCTGCTTCAGTTCTGTGAATCAACTGCGCTGAACCCAGCACCAGCGAGCGCAGTGATGAGAAAGCATGCGTGACATTATTAGCTAACGTTAGTGCTACACAACCAACGTTAGCCAAGATACGCGTAACGTTACTGAAAGTAGTAAATCCACAGGGCTAGCTAACTCACTGGCCGTCGAATAAGGCATTAATGCAGGAACGCATTATTTTTTACAAATGCCGGTGGGAGGGACAAGCGACATGAACTTTGTAATTGGTTTGGGATTAGTGATGTCACCATTCCCAAGGATAGTACCTAATTAATTAACACAATTAGAATGCAATCACAAATATTTGTTCCCTGGGGCTTTAAGACTATGGGGACAGCTTGCTACCTTTCTAGCGGCGCTAGGGACATTTATAATAAAAGTAGTCTTGTCAAAATAACATCTGTGATTGATTGACCGTCAATATAGTTCAAGGCAATAGCATTAGGCTACCCTATGTTCGTCCGTGTGTGGTGATGCAGTGCGTCAAGCTTGGCTACCGAGCTCAGCTGGTCTGCTATCTAGCTAATCAAATTAGCTGATGTTAGCTGAATATAAATTGAAGATACTGAATGAACGTTAATTATGTGATGAATACCACACTTTCAATGTGAATAAATTACACAGTAAAATTGAGGATGAAAATTTAATGTTATATTATAAAACATTAGTGACTTAAGGAAGTTTACCGCGAGTTCTTTTGCAAAATGGTCGGTTGGGTCAGGTCATGCTAGTTAGCTAGCTAGTTGACGATGGGTAGCTCCACAGAACGATATAAGAACTGTGGGTAGCTCGCATGTTGAATGTGCGGTGGACCATGAAGACCAGATCCGGTTGACCCTGCTCCCGACAACGTCACTTCGGCTCCACGGAGCAGACGCAGTTTGTACAAACGGGCAACGAAAAAGTCTTCCGGAGACCCAAATCGGTTTTTATGATGCCGTGGGAAGGCAATGAGTCGGTGACGTCACAGTGACGTTGTCCATATTTTTATACAGTCTCGACATCCCGCGCGACCACAGATTTTCTTATATATTAGCGAGCTACCTATGGTTCATACCCCTGTTTTGCTTGTGTAATGTGTAATATTTACTAAATATACAGCTCAGGGTTTTTCCTACATAGTAAATTATTTGGCGGCCGCCAAAATGATTTCACGGACCGCCAAAGGGAAATCGCGACCGCCAAAATGACTATAATTGGCAAAACTGCAAATAAAATCATATCCAAATGAATTTAATTACATTTTTTGGGTGCAAAAAAATGTCTTTCGGCCAGCGGATGGCGATATATATTGTACTAGTCGCCTTCAGTATGTCAGTACTAGGAAACAAGTAGAAGAAGCATGGAACCATAGACTGTAGCCTATAGAAATGCCGCTCAGCTATTCTGTGGCAGAGTGCGACTCGTTGGAAAGACATAGTGTGGGCAGCGAGTTGGAACACGCTCCAATTTTGAATTAGGCTACCTTTGAAGCTCTAACTTCTGAAAAGGTAAAAGCTTTAACCCGATCCATGTTGGCGCCCCATAACTATAGTGGTAGACGTATCGGTCCCAATTACAGTAGCCTATTCATGTTTGTCTTAAATTATAAACTAGGCTATACAGCTTTAAGAAAACCCCAGGATTGATACTACAGTGCAATAAAATAAGAGGGTGCTGTTAATAAACCAAAGCGCTTACGACCCTCATCTTGCCACAGCCACAGACTGTAAAATGAACCGTTTACAAGAAAATGATGTTCAGATATAGCTAGAAACAATATTTTTTTAAACGTACAAATAGGCCTACGCATTAGCCGTTTTCCATTGCTTACTGTAGGCTACTATACAGTAGGCTACCTGATGCACTTTCGGTTTAGAAGACACCTAATTTTTTTCCTCCAAAATCTCTCGTAGCTATAAATATGTTAATGAAACCAAATATCTTACCTATAGGCTATATGCAGGTAGGCTACCACTGTGTTATGATTAACCCTGAAGAGTTTATCTTGTTACTTTTCTCCAAAGTCCCGTACAGTCGACATTTCCACAGTGACCTATCGCATTTAGGGCTGAAATAGTCTACATTGCTGTTGTTATGTAAAAACACAAATGGTGTTTTTGTACGTTTTTATTATTTTCTCAAATGTGTAGCTACACTTATATTTTATTTCTGTTTTAGAGTGTTGTTTATTTATTTTTCTATTTGTGCGCTATCAAAATAGCCTAAATGGTGTAATATTCAAATATTTAAAAAGCTTCAAGGACCTTTGATTTCTAAAACCTAACTCCTAAACACTACTTTACTTTACATAAGTTTACTTTACAACCAAAGCTTACATGGGCTCTTTGTATTCCAAAAACTGTATTTACGGTAAAATGAATGCAAGAAATGTTACTGCTCACGCACTGTGTGCACTGGCATTGGTACCGCCAAAACCCATTTCTCTGCCAGGAAAAACCCTGCAGCCCTATTTACATGTGCTATAGCGTTAATTGTGAAATGAAAAATTCGTTTTCTTACATTAGTAACGTAGTGAGAGCTCAACAGGCTGCACCTGCAGTGGTGGCAGTGGGTTGGGGGAGGGGGTGTGTCGCGGTTCCGTCTTCCAGAACCACGACACGAGACCGTGGACGTTTGTATCAAGGTTTCGGTCTCGGTTTCATAACCGTTACACCCCTAATATCCAGCTGCATAAATGGATAATATGTTAAAAAAATGCTTAAAAAGTTGTGTCAGTCGCTCTGGATATGAGAGTCTGCTAAATGCCTGTAATGTAATTTAGCAATTTGGTACTACACGCACGCATTAATATTTTGAAAGACAAAAAAAGGATAATTTATGACATTACCACTCCATGCACCCATAAACATTGTCTTGCTTACTTATTACCACTGTTACACTGAAATATCGGTGTTTACCAAAGACACGTCCACACTAATTGCATTAGGAAGGGAAACCATTTTTACAGGTGCTACCTAGCTAGCCTATGTAACGTGGGCCTACTGAAAATCATCGGAAGGAAATAAAAAATGATTAATAATAATAATAATTTTTAAACGTTTTTGTCTCTACCTATTATTACAATGTAATGTTACCGCTGCACATAGACATGGCATGGCGATGTGATCTATACACTGATGTTTTGGTAGAATGTTTGCAATACAATTCCAAGAGTAAAAAAAAGAGCACAAATTTCGATGTTTAGCTATGTAGCTAATTAGCTAGCTAGCTATGGTATCAGTTACGTTAAACATCCTTTCAAAAACGGACTCGCTAACAAACAGACACACAACATAACACCGATTTATTTTTTATTATTAAACTATGGTATACAGGCATGGAGCAATCGATTTCAGATACTTAACCCACAGTTTGGCTGCTTGCTCCGAGACACTGGGCCTGTTGTGTCGTAAATTAATTCTAACTGCTGCAACATTCCCTACTGTCTCTCATCTCACAAAACAGTATTTTTTCATAGTAGACACAACATAGCTCGCTCCAAAATGAATATGTGATGACAAACATGTTGAAGATAAGCAACAAGGCAGTCGATTTATTATGTTACGAACAGTGTCCAAAAAACACAAGCTTGTTCAGGGTGCTAAGGGACCCAGACAGCAAAATGAAACTGGGCCGGATCTGGGCCGGATGTATCACAGCATCTGGTGCGGATCCGCCCCAGTGTCTTTTTGCACAACGGGCCAATACCGGCGCGGATCCGCTTTACGGATCTGTACCGGCTTTGGGCCGTAACTGGCCCAGCTCACTCATACATTTTATATCCGGCCTGAATCTGGCACAGATCCGTATTTCAAATTTACATTTATAATAGGCTATACATTTTCCTACAAAAAAATAAATCCACACACATTCACTTTTTTTTTTAAATGTTATTTTTATGTTCACAAAACATAACCAAAAACGCTGTGAACAAAAGCCTTTTTCTGTGTTGTCACCTGAACGGGGACAGCAAACTATCCATCACATAGGCATATAATAGGCTAGTCTAAAATAGAATGCAATACAGGAAATGAAATGCATGTGCGACCTTTTTTAAAAGACAATCTAAATAGTCCATGTCTATATTATTTGGAATAACTCTGTAATCTGTGTTTCGATATAATCAAATAATCAAATGTAAAGTTTGCAAACAAACCACTTCGACTGCTTTAAAATAATTTTCTCAAAGAAAGCAAATGAATTTAAAAATAGGCTCATCTCATTGCACACTTGTGCGAAATGTTTGAAAGAGCGGATACAGTGCCCTCCACTATTATTGGCACCCCTGGTAAAGATGAGTAAAAAGGGTTATAAAAATGTCACCATTTGGTGAATTAGCTTAATCTCACACTGAAAAAATGAAAAAAATCCAACCTTTAATTGACGTAAATTTATTATGAGAAAAAAAATCCCTCAAGAAAAAATTATTTTTAACAAAACCACATGTGCCACCCCTGCATTTATATATAGAATAAAGTAATAATTTTTAATATTTGGTTGCATATCCTTTGCATGCCATGACTTCCTGATTGTTGTGACCCAACAACATCAAAAGACTCTTGATATCTTATTTTCTGGTACTCTTACAAGCGATACTATAACGTCTCTGCATTTGAATGGATCTTTATGGGAATTGGGGGGTGGGACTAGATTTAGCTGTAAATTATGCTGGAACAGTATGGAATATATGGTTGGTAAAATGGCTGTAAGCCATCAAGGGTCTGAGGTATCAAACGAGCCTCAAACCATCACTCTGCTGCCAAAATAGTGATATAGCCTGCCAATCTTTTTCAGAATAGTGTACTTAGTCTTAGTCTTCAGGATGGTTCTTGCATCCATTGGGAGATCAGGGTGGTAAAATCTCAACAAGCCTAAAAGCCCTGTAAGAGCAACTAGGGAAATTCCAAAAGTTAGGGCCCAATTACAGATACTGTCACTGAGGGTACATGTTTCATCAAAGGGCTCATCAGAATCCTCATCTGAATCTTCCTCAGACAAGTCCAAGCTATCCCCCTGAGGGTGATCAAAAATGTTTGTGTCCATATCAATGTCCTCCTCTACCACAGATTCGTCATTCTCAATTTCCTCCTCTCCCACTGATTCTTCATTCCAAATTTCCTCTACCACCCTTTCTTCACTCCCAATGTCTTCTTCCGCCTCAATGCCAGCATTTAAAGCCAAACAAGCACTGTAATCATCCCTTATTTGCTGAAGTCTTTGGTCAACATCTCGACGTGCTCTCTGTCTAACAGTGGAATTAGAGACCACAGTTGTATCCATGTCCAACTCACTTGTTGCCTGTCACAGTACAACGGCGAATGAAAGGAGAGGTGCTTCTACTGGCTGAGAAAAAAAAAAGAAGAAGACATAATTGGTTTGGTTTTATGACAACTTAAATCCAGCTAATTTTAATGCTCAATATCTAATCAGTGTAGCCACAGATAGATTCAATAGCTTCCTTGTTAAATGGTTAGCTGGTGGTAGTGTTATATTGAATGAATGCACGGATAGAACAAAAACTTAACCGTTTTCATCTCCAAAATATTAATAGCTTGACATGAAATGTGTCGTAAAGTTGTAAAGTTACTCCATTGATGTGGAGGCTTTAGCAGCATAAAATATGACAAACTCAGCATTTCTTGCAAATTAGCAGTGGATGTTCCCAGATAATACTGTGACAACACAACTTTCCTTCAGGGAAAAGTCTCACCATACTCATTATCTGGGCCTCAGGGTTCTTTTCCATTTCAAAATGTCATACTTTTCCAGACCTAAACTTCCATACTACACGGGGTATTTTTTCCCCACTTAACCTATGGTGAACCTATGGTTTACACATATTTAAGCCCAGAAGCAAGGTTTAAGTTATTACACAAGAGTACGGTACTTAGGGTTTTTCTTGGCAGAGAAATTGGTTATGGCGGGTACCTATGCGAGCATTTTTTTTTGATTGATTTTACCGTACAAAGAGCCCATGTAGGCTTTGGTTGTAAAGTACCAGTAGGGTTGTGTTTAGGAGTTAGGTTTTAGAAATCAAAGGTCCTTGAAGCTTTTTGAATATTTTAATATTACACCATTTAGGCTATTTTGCACAAATAGAATGAATATATGAACATGATTTTCTTGTAAACTGGCATTTTACAGTCTGGGCTAATAATAGCACGTTCTTATTTTATATTCCTGCAGGTTTTCTTAAAGCTGTAGCCTAGTTTATAATAAGACAAACATGAATACTGTAATTGGGACCGATACGTCTACCACGATAGTATGGGGCACCAACATGGATCAGGTTAAAGCTTTTACCTTTTCAGAAGTTAGGGCTTCAACCGTAGCCTAATTCAAAATTGGAGCATGTTCCATCCAACTTGCTGCGCACGCTATGGGTGTTTCTCAATACCAAGTCCGCACAAGTACGGACGTAGGATGACGTCCTATAACGGTCCAAGTTCTGTTCCAAAGCCAAGAACGCAAAGAAGCGAGGACGCTCAAAGATCCCGGAAATGTACTTGATCCGCCCCAAATGGTGAGGATGGATCGGATGCAAACTCGTCAAACAAGTTTGCGAACTCGGATATCCCTTATAGTTGCTGCCTGGTTTGTAGTATAGATTGGTTTGTAGCTATTTTCTAGAGTCTATGGTTTGTATAGCGAAACCACAGTCCAAACGTCAGAAGCACGCATTGCATCTCAAACAGGCTACACAGAGCTCTGAAGCAACGGTGCACAAACTGATAGCGACCCAAATTTGGCTCTCCTGTACGCAAATGTGTAGGCTACATTACAATGCAATCAGTCCTAGTGGTAGTCGCCAATGTTAATGCTATACTGTATTTGTAAAAAGAAATGCTAAAAAACTAAAAATTATATAACATTTTTTTACTGTTCACATTTGACTTTCATATGATCACGTAAGCCTACTTTATTTAATCTTGTTTTGGCGCGTCATTCCTACTGCACTCCAGGAGATGGCACCGATTCACCAAAAAGCTGATAACAGTAGCAGCCATTTGTGTTACAAAGCTAGCTAGGTTATTACTTGTATATTGCTCTTACAACAACATAATATTAACGGCTTTAGCTAATCATCGCGATCCAGTCCTTTTGTGCCTTTGACATACAATCTATATTAAAATATTAACTACACGAGTTCTAAGTTCTCCACTGGGAAATGGATAAAGTAGGCTACATCCCAGCAAAAAGAGATGCACTGACGATGACTGTATACTGTAAGATTCTAAACTGATCCACTCAAACACTGACAAATCAACCACGCCGCCGGCCGAATCAACCAACTTATCATAAATACAATGTAGGTTAAATTGTAAGTGAAAGCAGTGACTCGTCGCCACTGTTAGGCATAGTATTCAGTTATAGAATAGCAGCTGGGAGTGAGTGATCAAGGCCTATTTCAACCAAGGAAATTAAATTAGCAATACAATAGACTGGTTCCTGGTTAGACCACGGGAAGTTGCACCTTCAGACCCCCTACTGATGGACAGACTGATTGATCTAAGGGAGCCAGACAGTGTCTTCCTTAAATCAATCACATCATTTTTGAATATACATTTCTGTTTCCTGCCTGTAGAAAACAAAGACACTGTTATGTCTTTGTTTTCTACAGGCAGGAAACTGTTCAATGGCTTTGCAATATCTGCAGATATTGCAAAGCCATTGAACAGTTTACTTACGGGTAAGAAAGGAAAGAAGGACAAATTAGACTGGAGGCCAGAACATCAAGCAGCATTTGAACAATTAAAACAGGCTTTAGTCCAAGCACCAGCTCTACGCAATCCAGACCATTCACAACCATTTGTCTTACAAACCGCGGCCACAGAACAAGCTTTGTCTGCAGTTTTACTTCAGGAGGTTCAGGGGAACCTCAGACCCATTGCTTATGCATCACAAGTATTATCTCCGGTGGAGAAAGCTTTTGATCTATGTACACCAGTGGCGGCTCCTGAGCTGAAAATTGGGGAGGCAGAAAACTTCCCTTTAAACTGATTATTGGTCTTAATCATTTTTCAATCAGTTTCCTTGATTAACAATAGGCTACATCAGCGTTTAATTCACCAATTACTCAATGCCATCAAATGTAGCCAGTTCTCCTCAATTAGGCTATTAGGCAAGTAATAAAATTATTTTAACTTGCATCGCAAAATTGTGCACATTTTAATCAACATTATAATTGTGGATACATGTGCTCTTCGTTCTCCGCACTCTTAATTCCGAAAATATCCATGGAAATTAAACGATCTTAAAGCTCAGCTTTTGTTAGATAATTTTTTTAATTATTTTTAAAAAATAATCTAACAAAAGATGAGGTTGTGCTAAACCTGCAATAAAAAAGAATCTAACAAAAGCTGAGCTTTCAGATCGTTTAATTTCCATGGATATTTTCGGAATTAAGAGTGCGGAGAACGAAGAGCACATGTATCCACAATTATAATGTTGATTAAAATGTGCACAATTTTGCGATGCAAGTTAAAATAATTTTATTACTTGCCTAATAGCCTAATTGAGGAGAACTGGCTACATTTGATGGCATTGAGTAATTGGTGAATTAAACGCTGATGTAGCCTATTGTTAATCAAGGAAACTGATTGAAAAATGATTAAGACCAATAATCAGTTTAAAGGGAAGTTTTCTGCCTCCCCAATTTTCAGCTCAGGAGCCGCCACTGATGTACACGACACCTCTTATCAGTCCATTAGGCAATGTCGCATTTGGAGTATATCTATGGATTTAATGAAGTGGTGCTCCACACACCTCATACACCATTGCAGCTCCTACTGAATGGCAAGGTCAAAGGTGTTTCGAATGCTCGTCTCGCCAGATGGACCTTAGACTTAGGTTCCAAGAATCTGAAAACTGCATATAAACCCAATATTATGCTACCCCGCACCCTTTTGTATGAAGGCACACCACATAATTATGAAACAGAATTTGTCCCTGCTCCTGATGGAGTTTTTGGAGTGTCACCAATTGAAGGTGCAACTGATGTTTATGTTGATGGGTCATGATATTGGCAGGATGGTCAGTATCGAACCGGTTTTGCAATCCACTCTTGCGAAGGTGATTTTTTGTATCAATGTCCTCCACATTTTTCAGCTCAGAAAGCAGAAATTGTTTCGGTCTTGCAGACATTAACAGTTTTTACTGATTCGCCTTTGAACATTTATTCGGATTCTGCATTTGTGGTCAACTCTTTAACAGAATATCTACCTATTTGGCAAAAGCGTGGTTTCACTAGTGCTGATGGTCAGCCTCTAACACACATAGGTCCAATACAGGCTTTGTGGTCAGCTGCAACATCTCGCAAACACAAGATTGCTTTACTTAAGGTGAAGGCACATCAGAGGAAAGGCACCTGTGTGCATGGAGATGCTAACCTTGTGGTGGATGAATTGGCTAAGAAGGCAGCCATAGAAGGTGAACCGTTAGGTGACATACAAGATTCAGAGCGTATTTTCGCCTTGTCGGATGTTGAACCAGTTGATTTAAAAAGTGTCCAACAGGATGATCCATTGATTTGTGAAGCCATTAAAGTCAAACAACGACATGAGGCGATTACAGATGGCCCATTTTCCAAGTTTGATGCACAAATAATGATACATGACTATGTATTACTATACAAAACAACAGATGACATAGCATGGATTCCACCGTCAGGATTGCGGTCGGATATTCTATATCACATCCACAATCAGGGGGGGCATCTAGGTGCGGATAAGGTCAAAGATCGCTTGAAAGGCATGTTTTGGTGGCCAGACATCGAGATAGATGTAAATAAATACTGTTTGAACTGTTTGGTTTGTGCTCAAATGAATCCTTCACACATCAAAAAGAAAGGACGCTTAAGGCCCACATGTTTAGCTGAAGGTCCTTGGACGAATCTCCAGATGGACTACATAGGTCCACTCCCACCTGCAAAAGGAGGTTACAAATACATACTGATGATTGTGGACACATTCAGTAAGTAGATTGAGGCTTTTCCCATTAAAGCAGACACAGCCCTTGCCACAGCACGGGTACTATGGGAACAGGTGTATTGCAGATGGGGATTACCTCTTAGCCTGGAGAGTGATAGAGGCACGCACTTCACAGGACAAATACACACAGACCTAGCTAAACTTTTAGGAATAAAGCATCACCTACACATTTCACACCACCCACAAGCATCTGGAGGGGTAGAACGGGCTAATAGGACATTAAAAATATCCTTTAAAAAATGGTCCTAGAAAACGGTTCTAACTGGGCTCAAAACCTTCCGAGTATTCTAATGTCCCTAAGAGGAATTAGTCATAAAAGCACAGGCTTCAGCCCTCATGAGTTAATGACAGGAAGGAAAATGCGCATGCCAGAGCATCTATGGCTGGAGATGCCAAGACCTCTGGTGGAGGGGTGGACCACAGAGACTTTCTTTAAAAATTTGTGTTCTTCACTACCTGCAATGTATCATCAAGCAGCCAATCAGATTGGCGCCACGCAGAAATACAATAAATTGTATTATGACAAAGATGTTAAGGAACGTGCAATCAGACCTGCGTTGTCAATCTACCGTCGGATAGGCTTAAGTATCGTCTTTTTCATTTGGTTCAGCTGTGCGTTAGCTGATTGAACTGTTTGTAGTGTAGTCACGGTTTAGTTAATGTAAATTGCAGCATTACCGGCCACTTGTTTACTTGCTTAGTGTTTCTAGGTCAGCTGCTAGTGTTTTGTGTTGCTAATCGCAAATAGATTCACCTGAGTGAATAAATAGCGTGTTTTGCATTCCTAGTTCAGAGTGCAATCAGACCTGCGTTGTCAATCTACCGTCGGATAGGCTTAAGTATCGTCTTTTTCATTTGGTTCAGCTGTGCGTTAGCTGATTGAACTGTTTGTAGTGTAGTCACGGTTTAGTTAATGTAAATTGCAGCATTACCGGCCACTTCTTTACTTGCTTAGTGTTTCTAGGTCAGCTGCTAGTCTTTTGTGTTGCTAATCGCAAATAGATTCACCTGAGTGAATAAATAGCGTGTTTTGCATTCCTAGTTCAGAGTGCAATCAGACCTGCGTTGTCAATCTACCGTCGGATAGGCTTAAGTATCGTCTTTTTCATTTGGTTCAGCTGTGCGTTAGCTGATTGAACTGTTTGTAGTGTAGTCACGGTTTAGTTAATGTAAATTGCAGCATTACCGGCCACTTGTTTACTTGCTTAGTGTTTCTAGGTCAGCTGCTAGTCTTTTGTGTTGCTAATCGCAAATAGATTCACCTGACTGAATTAGCCCTGCAAGCAGCTGAGTGCAATCGAGAAATTAGCCAGTAGTCTATAAGTTAAAGTAGAGACTGCCGTGAAGACGGCAGCCTCGTCGGTAATTTGAACAGTTTGTAATGACCCCCCCCCCACCTAACCTGTCTTCTCACCCCCTATCATGTGTCTAACCCCCATTCCTCTGTGCTCCATGCCTCGCTCCAGGAGGCCCAACCACCGCAGACGCTGTCCGGCTAACCTGGTCTACCCACCACTGTCCTCTCATAAGGAACTCTCAGTGATGGGTGGACTATGGAACTGCCGGTCAGCCGTCCAGAAAGCTGACTTCATCACTGCATATGCCAAAGTGAAGTCCCTCCACTTCCTGGCTCTCACTGAGACCTGGATCACTCCAGATAACACAGCCACTCCAGCTGCTCTGTCTGCTGGCTACTCCTTCTCCCACACCCCCAGGGCCTCAGGCAGAGGCGGGGGGTACTGGTTTGCTCATTTCCACGTCCTGGAAATTCTCTATTCCCACTGTACCCTGCCTGAATATCTCCTCCTTTGAGTTTCATGCAGTCACTGTAACTCACCCATCTGCACTTAACATCGTTGTTCTCTATCGCCTCCCAGGTCCGCTCGGCGCTTTCCTGGATGAACTGGACACTCTCCTGAGCTCCTTCCCTGAGGATGGTACCCCAGTAATCCTACTGGGAGACTTCAACCTCCAACCAGACAGTGCCCAGTTATCCAGTGTCACCTCACTCCTCCAGTCCTTTGCCCTCACTCAGTCCCCATCGCCTACCACCCACAATGGTGGTAACCAACTGGACCTTGTACTCACCAGGAGTTGCGCCACATCTGAACTCACGGTGACCCCCCTCCACGTATCGGACCATTTCTTTATATCATTTTCTCTCTCCTGCCCACTCTCCCTCAAATCCGCTAACAACCCACCCGCTGTTATATTCAGGAGAAATCTCCGCACCCTCTCTCACACCTCTCTCACTACTTCTGCTCTCTCTGCACTTCCTCCTCCTGCTACCTTTGCTAAAATGCCCATTGATGTTGCCACCTCTGTGTTTAACTCATGCCTCTCTCAGTCTCTCAACTCACTATGCCCTCTTGTCTCCAAACCAGCCCGACTATCACCCCCTTCCCCGTGGCTGACGGATTCTCTCAGATCCAGCAGAACCATGCTACGAGCCGCTGAGAGAAAGTGGAGGAAATCCAGATCCCCAGATGACCTGGCCTCCTACCACACTCTGCTGGCAGCCTTCACAGCTGCAACCACATCAGCTAAAACTTCATTTTTCCAGTCGAAAATTGATACATGTCTATCTAACCCACGTAAACTCTTTTCCACCTTCTCCTCCCTGCTCACCCCCCCCTCCACCCCCTTCACCCTCCTCCCTCTCTGCAGATGACTTCCTGACCCACTTTGAGGGGAAGGTGGCCGCGATCCGGAACTCCTTCACGCATCCGGTGACACCCCACATCCCCCATACTGAACCCATCGCTACACTGTCGTCCTTCAAGACTCTGAAGGACTCCGATGTGCTCGAGCTGGTGACGCGCCAGCGCGCAACCACCTGTCCACTAGACCCCATACCTTCAGCAGTCCTCCAGTCTATATCTGCTGAGCTCCTTCCATATCTTTCCTCCGTTATTAACACCTCCCTAATCTGTGGCCATGTTCCTGCTGCCTTTAAAACTGCCCGTGTAACCCCACTCCTTAAAAAACCTAGCTTAGATCCCGCTGATGTCAGGAACTACCGTCCTGTATCTCTCTTGCCCTTCCTGTCCAAAACAATTGAACGTGCTGTCCATAACTAACTGTCTGTTTTTCTCCACCAGAACAACCTGCTTGACCCGCATCAGTCTGGCTTCAGAACCGGCCATTCCACTGAAACTGCTCTCCTGGCTGTGACTGAGGCACTCGCCACTGCTAGAGCCTCCTCCCTCTCCTCTGTTCTGATTCTCCTTGACCTGTCTGCGGCATTCGACACGGTCAACCACAAACTCCTGATCTCCACACTCGCTGAGATGGGCATTTCTGGAACTGCCCTCTCTTGGTTTGTATCGTACCTCACTGATAGATCCTACCAAGTCTCCTGGAAGGGTTCCATCTCTGCTCCCCGTCCCCTGTCTACAGGAGTCCCGCAGGGATCTGTACTGGGTCCTCTGCTGTTCTCTATGTATACTAAATCTCTTGGCTCAGTAATCCATTCACATGGCTTCTCATACCATAGCTATGCTGACGATACTCAACTCTTCCTCTCTTTCCCTCCCTCTACCCCACAGGTTAAGGAGAGGATATCTGCTTGTCTGACTGACATCTCTGAGTGGATGGCTACCCATCACCTGAAGCTCAACCTTGACAAGACAGAGCTCCTCTTCATGCCGTACAAGACCTCCCCACTACATGACCTCTCCATCACCGTTGATGGGACCGTGGTGGCTGCCTCCCGCTCTGCAAGGAACCTGGGGGTGGTCCTGGACGACCGGCTGGACTTCAAAGAGCACATCAGGGCGACGGCACAGTCCTGCAGGTTCCTCCTGTACAACATCAGGAGGATTCGACCGTACCTGACCACCTACTCCACCCAGCTTCTTGTCCAGACCATGGTCACCTCACGCCTGGACTACTGCAACTCCCTGCTCGCAAGCCTACCGGCCTGCGCCATTCTGCCTCTTCAACTGATCCAGAATGCAGCTGCCCGGCTTGTGTTCAACCTCCCGAAATTTTCCCATGTAACCCCCCTGCTGAGGTCTCTCCACTGGCTGCCAGTTGCAGCCAGGATCAGGTTCAAAGTTCGGACCCTGGCCTACACTGCAGCCAATAGGACAGGCCCCGCCTACCTGCAGGACTTAATCCAGAACTATGTTCCTGCTCGACCACTTCGCTCTTCTACAGCAGGGCGACTGGCACTTCCCCCCCCTCCGTGTCAAAGGCTCTCGCTTATCCCGACTGCGGAGTTTTTCCACATTAGCACCTCAGTGGTGGAATGAACTTCCCATTCCTCTACGTTCTACTCCAACCCTGCCTGCATTCCGTCGAGGCCTGAAGACACACCTCTTCAGACTCCACCTTGACTGATATCCTCACCTAGGAATATCAGTTCCCTGTTCCCTGTGTTTTCCTGTCTGTTTATTATAGTTTATAATAGTATTTGGAATGGTTTATAATAGTATAGTTTATAATAGATTTGGAATGGTTTATAATAGCATAGTTTATAATAGTATTTGGAATGGAAGTGTGGTGTTGCTGATTTGCCCACAGCTTACTGTGAACTACAGTCAACGTTCATTGCTAGGGATAGCTGCTACATTATGCAAAGGATGTGCTTTGCCTTGTCTGTTCTGTAATGATGATGATGTCTCTGTACGCACTTACTGTACGTCGCTTTGGATAAAAGCGTCTGCTAAATAAATGTAATGTAATGTAATGTAACGTAAATTCGAATTAGGGGATGAAGTAATGGTGAAAAACTACCACCACGAAGGCCCATGGTCGGCTAACTGGAAAGGACCATGCACAGTTATTGACAAATGTGGAGAATCCATATACAAAATCCAATACGAGGCAAAAACTGGACGGCACACAGCTAAATGGCATCATGTGGACCAGCTGAAACCTTATATAAAGGAATGAGAATCATATGTATAGGGAGGGCAAATTAATTGTTTGTATTATTGTTTGTCATTAATTGTTTATATCATTGTTCGAAATGAATTGTTTGTATGTTTCAGGCACCTGTTATGTGGGGGGGGGGGGGGGGGGTAATTGTTAATTTGTTGTTTCAGGCACCTGTTTGTGGACCATATGCATGATAATGATACTGCCAGCAGCCGTGGTGATAGGAGGATGTCCAGACCTATCCAATCGGGAGTGATGACAGCCCTACCCAGGAGTACCGGTCAACAACATCCAGTGGGTCCATGTTCCAGTCCTCATCAACCTGACAGCTTGGTCACCGGACATCTTACGACCACATTTTTGAAGGACCATGGCGCTGTTACATCCAACCCAGTGGCAGACCAACAAAAATCTACACCAACTGGACGAAAGCTCATGGGCTTTATTCATGGTCTCCTCGGAGCTACTGGAACAGGGCTGGGCCTCTCCAACTGGATAGATGCCCAGCAACTCCGAAAAAAAATTTAAATAAAAAAAATGAACTTAAGCTGAGAGAAATAGTGACCAATCAGTTTTTGCAGACGGACACTTATCTACAGGAATGCTTGACAGAAGAGGGGAACACCATAAGCAACATACACACCATTGCATTAGCACTATCTATTATCAAAGTAAAGGATAATGCTCTGATAAAACAGATGACTTAGAAATTGCTTACTCCGGTCTTCTGTGGGAAGTGACATTCAAAGCAGCTGTATGTGTTTGTCTAGTTCTTATTGTGTTTCAAAGTTTTATGTTGTATTGTATGTGTTCATTTCTGAAGCGGCAGAATTTTGGGTTTTCTAGCGACATCATCAGACAGGCAAATTGGATGAAGTAGTCCTTAGATCTACCTCCTCCTGGCAGCTGACTTTTATTATCACTAGTCTAAATTCTCAATAAAATTGTAATTATGATACGTTCCACCAGGTAAGAGCATGGCAGAATATGGCAATAAGTCCAGCTGGGTGTGGTGCTGGATCCCATGACAGGTAAGACTCTCCAAGCCAAAAGAGGGCAACCTAAGACAGGACAGCACCGCCACTGGCACACTTCTTGGGAATGAGGTGTTCATGTTTGTCAGACTTGGGTGAAGTGATGCTTTCTGGCAGATACGCATCAAAGGGGGGATTGTAAGATTCTAAACTGATATGATCCACTCAAACACTGACAAATCAACCACGCCGCCGGCCGAATCAACCAACTTATCATAAATACAATGTAGGTTAAATTGTAAGTGAAAGCAGTGACTCGTCGCCACTGTTAGGCATAGTATTCAATTATAGAATAGCAGCTGGGAGTGAGTGATCAAGGCCTATTTCAACCAAGGAAATTAGATTAGCAATACAATAGACTGGTTCCTGGTTAGACCACGGGAAGTTGCACCTTCAGACCCCCTACTGATGGACAGACTGATTTATCTAAGGGAGCCAGACAGTGTCTTCCTTAAATCAATCACATCATTTTTGAATATGCATTTCTGTTTCCTGCCTGTAGAAAACAAAGCCCTAAAATGGTATTTAAAGTCATCCATTTTACAGAACAGGATTCAGATTTTACTCCGCTGAATCCAGAGTGCATTGCTGTATCTCTGACAACTGCTGTTACGAAGAATAAACTTTGTCATTTTCAACATCGGAGACGTTCATTTTTTTTCTTACAATACATGAATTAAAAATATTTGGTTTCATCCTACGGTTTTCTGTCTTGCAGCTTTGAGCATTTTCCCCCATTTGCTTCATTGATAAAGCCGTAAGTTCTGTTAATTTCACTAATATGTTTTTTGTGATGAATTGCCTGCTAATTTCAGAAACTTTTCCGCCTTCATTTAGCTTTTAGGTAGCCTATTAAAGCATGGCTATTGTCAGCAGTTGAACAATGAGTGGTTAATTCATTTGGTCGCGAAAAGCATGGATCGATATCCCTGGGCCATCGCTAAAAAAAAACTACTTTGTGCACCCCTGCTCTGAAGGACAGAACGCTGCTTAGTTATACAAAAATATTTAAAATGAGGTAAAAAAAAAAAAAATCAGCTATTGTAAGATATATTTCTCGCCTCATTTTCGCCTCATTTTCATTCGTAGAAAGATTGCAGTCTCATTTATTGATTAAATGAGATAACTAAAAATGTAGCCTAGCCTAGTTGTAAGCGATGTCCCTATGTTTCATAAAGCAGGACAGTTTCCCCATCATTACTGAGTGTAAAAATGTTTTCATAATTTTGTTGCATGTTAGGGGAGAGGACGCTGGCGTTGTTTGTTCGCCGCTTCTCCGTCTTAATCTGAGTTTATCGAGTTTATCGTTGCTAGTTTAGCTGCCAGTTTTTAAATTGTTTTAACTACAAACATTGTTATCCTCTCCGTCTCGACTTTTTAACTTTTAAACTTTTAACTTATTTATTTGAATTTCTGAGTCCTAATCCTGACCACCTTGACTGTCTACCTGTTGCTGCACCTACCTGCTACCGGCTACCACCAGCTGTTATCAACGCCTCCGGATAAGCGTGGACCGTGCTGCTGATTGGATCCGTCCATCGATCCACCACAGTCGGATCATATTCCTCCACTGCCGCTGAGAGATTATTCGTCCATCGATCCATCACAGATGGACTTAAAACTGCCCTTCAATACCGCTGTGAGGTATTTTCCCCAGACAGCCTCCCTGCTGTTCTCGGTGCGGATAGCCTTGTTGCTAGGACCGCTGCCTGCACAGTGAGCTACTGTTCTTTGCTACCAGAGCTGTTAACGTAGTCGGCCAGCTCACCTTCACTCGCTATTAGCCTGGGTAGCAGACTGCTAGCCCAGGCAAGACCCAAGACTTCCTGGTGTCCTGACATGCTCTGGACTGTCCTTCTCTGCCTGTCAGCTCTCTGTCTCTGGGAGCCTTGCTCGCGGCCACCCACTAGCGACGCTAGCCTACCGGTTAGCAACGCTCTGCTATCTGCTTGCGGGGCTGGGCTACCGGCTAGCGTCGCTTGGCTAGTGGCTAGCGGAGCTAGGCTAATTTCCCCCTCTGGATAATATGATGAACAGCTATTCCACAAACGAACTCCTTCGTTTATATCTCCCAAGCACTCCAGGATACAATTCCACAATCAAGGAACATGGACTTCTGCGTCGGCCCCGTTATGTCCACAGAGGCAGCCGACGCAGGTTTATTTACTCTGTAAATTCCATCCCCTCTCTGATCAGTCGGTGTCCTGTTTCAACAGCACGACGTCATCACAAGCAGCACGTGCGCACTGTCTGTCTGAGAGCCTTAGCTAAGGCTTCTCAACCCATCAAATACCTATCCCATCTCAAACTTGCTCTTTTCAACACCCGCTCACTCAATAACAAAGGACTCATTCTCAGTGAATTTATAACTGACCTCAAACTCGATTTCCTATGCCTCACTGAAACCTGGCAAAAACCACCTGACTATTTCTCACTAAATCAAACTACACCCGCTGGATACTCATACATGGACAAACCTCGCCTGGATGGTCGCGGTGGTGGAATTGCCATCATCTACCGACTTAACATCAAAATTAGCGCAATTTCCATCCAGGCCCCCCCTTCATTTGAATCCCTTTCCTTTAAACTGTCTGGCCCCAAACCCCTTGTCATTGCAGTCATTTACCGTCCCCCCAAGCCTAACCCTGCCTTTCTTTCTGACCTGTCTGAATTTCTCACGCAGCTCTGTGCCATATCTCCATCCGTTCTACTCCTGGGCGACTTTAACATCCACGTCGACTCCACGGACTGCAAAACAGCAATAGAACTTCTGGAAATCTTGGCATTTTTCAACATCACCCAACACGTAGATTTCCCCACCCACAGTAAAGGCCACACCCTAGACCTGGTCTGTTCCACCGGCACCACCATCAGCCACCTGTCCAGCACCGACCTCACTATCTCTGACCATCTGGCCATCACCTTCCAAATCGACACTCCCACCTCTTATGAGAAGCAGAAACGCAACATAACTTTTCGGAACCTCAAGTCTATCAACCCCTCTTCTTTCTCCATATGCCTTTCTGAGGTCATCTCTGACTCCTCCTTTACTCAGAATGTCTCTCCCACTAAACTGGTTAATATCTACAACACTTCACTCTCCTCCTGCCTGGACCAGCTTGCACCCATCCAATCCAGATCTGTCTCTTTCACACACTCCGCCCCCTGGTACACTGATGAGCTACACCACCTTAAGTCCAAGGGACGCCAACTGGAACGGCTCGCCAAGAAAACCGGTCTCACCATCCATGCAGAGGCATACAAAGAACATCTACATCTATACAAAGACACTCTAAACACCACCCGTTCCTCCTACTACTCCGGAATTATCCAGTCTGGCAGTGGCAACCCAAGAGTGCTATTCTCCACCATCAGCAAACTCCTCAAACCCATGGACACTATCTCCCTTTCCTTCACTGTCGATAAATGTAATAATTTCCTATCCTTTTTCCAAAACAAAGTCGACACAATCCACAACCAGTTGGCCACCCCTGACCCCCCTGGACCCGAACCCGACCCCCCGCTACTGACTGGACACTCCTTCTCCTCATTTATCAACATCACCCCATCTGACCTATCCTCTGTGGTTGCAGGCATGAAGTCCTCAACCTGCCCCCTGGACCCGCTCCCAACCACCCTCCTCAAGGCTTGCCTCCCCATTCTCTGCCCACTCATCACCAAGATTGTAAACTCCTCCCTCTCCTCTGGCCTTGTCCCCTCTACCCTAAAGCTTGCCGCAGTCACCCCCATACTCAAAAAACCTGGTCTTGACCCTGTCTCCCCTAACAACTACCGGCCCATCTCCAACCTGCCTTTCCTGTCTAAAGTTCTGGAACGAGTCGTCGCCAAGCAACTCACTTCCTATCTGGACTCAAATGACCTCTATGAACATTTCCAATCTGGTTTCCGCTCCAAACACAGCACACAGACTGCCCTCATCAAAGTGACTAATGACCTTCTGCTATCCTCTGACACCGGCTCCCTCAACATCCTCATCCTCCTTGACCTCAGTGCTGCTTTTGACACCATCAACCATTCCACACTCATCACACGTCTCAAATCCACCCTTGGCATCACTGGCACTGCCCTCTCCTGGTTCAGATCCTACCTCTCTGACAGACATCAATTAATTTCTATAAATAACTGTCAATCAACCTCAGCTCCTGTTACCCATGGTGTCCCCCAGGGCTCGGTGCTTGGTCCCCTCCTCTTCATCCTCTACATGCTCCCACTTGGACAGATCCTTCGCCGCCATGGCCTTCAGTTCCATTGCTATGCTGATGACACGCAGCTTTATCTCCCCTCCAAAACCATCACCGCTACCACCCACTCCACCCTCACTACCTGCCTGACTGATATTAATAAATGGATGCAAACAAACTTTCTTAAACTAAACTGCAATAAGTCTGAAGTCCTAATCATAGGTCCAGACTCCCTTATCCACTCCGCACAAAACTTTTCACTCAGTATTGACGGCTTCATTGTCACCCCCTCCACCCAAGTCCGTAACCTCGGAGTCATCCTTGACCCCACCCTCTCCTTTCTGCCCCATGTCAATCAGATCACAAAAACTGCCTTCTTTCACCTCCGTAACATTGCCCGTCTTCGACCCAAACTGTCACTCACTGCTGCAGAAACACTCATTCATGCTTTCATCACATCCAGGCTTGACTACTGCAACAGTCTTCTTTACGGCGCCACTACCAAAGTCCTCAACAAACTTCAATATGTACAAAACTCCGCCGCCCGCCTGCTCACCAGTACCCGCTCCAGAGACCACATCACACCTGTCCTCCAGGACCTTCATTGGCTCCCCGTCAGACACAGAGTCAACTTCAAAATACTTCTCACCACCTATAAAGCCCTTAAAAATCTAGCTCCCCCCTACCTCTCTGACCTCCTTCACCACCATGCTCCCTCCCGTTCACTCAGGTCCGGTGACGCTAACCTCCTTCAAATCCCCAGGACCAAGCGCCGAACCTGGGGTGACAGGGCTTTCTCAGTTTCCGCCCCCTCTCTGTGGAACTCACTCCCAACCCACATCAAAGCTGCCCCTACCCTCTCTTCCTTTAAAACCACCCTTAAAACCCACCTCTTCAGACTTGCTTTCCCCAGCTAATCCCCCCTCCCCCCTTTCTTTTTGTTGTTTTTACCCCACACTATCCTAATCTTTTTATTCATTTTTTGGATTTTAATTATCTTATTTATCTTATTTATTTTACTTATTTATCTATTTACTTATTTTTTAATGTAAAGCGTCTTTGAGTACCTTGAAAAGCGCTATATAAGTCTAATGTATTATTATTATTATTATTATTATGTTGCCGTCTCATCTGCCATAACGAAATGGGATATCCAAGTCCGTTCACGTCAATGTTGCCAGAAGCCTGAATTAATTCCCCTCCCCAAAAAAATTCAGAAAACCCCCCATCTTCAATTGACTCCGATACAATTTTCTCACAATTCATCCCCCATTCCTACTTTTAAAATCCACCATTGACTCCTTTTAAATGGCACCATTTATTAAAAAATCCCCTACATTTAGGGGTTAATCCCCCAGTCTGGCAACTCTGTGTTGGGAGAGGGTGCATCCGATGCACCCTCGCGTTCTTGGAACAGAACTTGGCCGTTCAATATTACGTCACACAAGTTCACAAGTCCGCAAGTACAGACATTGAGAAAGTCCGATAGTTTGGGGCCGACGGAGAAGAGTCTGTGACGGCTCTTATGGCGAGTTGGTTGGGCAAGAGACAGCATGAATAGAGAGGGAGAGAGAGCACACCTAACCTTACATACATCTAATTCGGACTGACATTAATGTTAGCGCTAGCAAGCCAGGATATTTTATGGATTTAGAAATTAATATTAATATTTTGGTGTTTTTGGTCACTTCCATGACTTTTGGCCAGCCACAGGCGAAACGGACAGAGTTCAACGGCACTCGTTCTCTCAAAAAACGTGTGCACGCATGCCCATGCCATGGCTAAATTAACTTAGCTAGCTTAGCTAACGTTACTCACACCTGCTTGCAATTAACGTTAGGCTAACCAACACCAGGCCCAGATCTTCATGTCCTTAATAGAAAACCTTCTTTGCCAATAATTATTTTGACAATTCACTATAAAGAGCAATATAGCTAGCAAAATAGCTGCTAGCAAACTGCTCAAAGTTAGCTAGTTACGTTAGCTAGCTAGCAAGCAAGCTCGGCATTGCATTACATTACCCTACAATTCATCAAACCAACGCTAACTTAATTGGCTGAATCGTCAGAATCAAAACGTCAAACATAACCACATAAATAGATATTTTTGTGAAATGTTATAAAGTTATATTTGTTAATAACGTTACACTCACCAGCAATTTTCAGCTCTTCACTGGACTTCTGTGCTTCTGTCTGCTGCTGAATGAGTTCACTTGGCGCCTTGACCATTAAAATTTGAATTTAAGAGTGACGCCATGACGCAGGCGCAAAAATGCATGGCAGGCTGCTCGTAAACTTTCTCTTATTTCTCTTAAACAGTCCACTGAAATCTGCTTCTAAAAAAAAATTGATGTGAGAAATAGGCAAGAATGAATCGTTTGAATCATTTTAGATCCACAATTTAAAAATTGGTTCTTGAGGAGGCCACACTATGGCCAGAGGCGCGGGGCGGTCTAAGTGCGGATGTGATTGCTATGTGGATCTGCCGAAATCGACGCATAGGCGCAGGGCGGCTGTAGGGGCCGATGTGATTGCTATGCGGATCTGCCGGAATCGGCGCAGAGGCGCGGGGCGGTGTAGGGCGGATGTGATTGCTATGCGGATCTGCCAGACTGTGGGCGGATCCGGCCTAGTGTCAGCTGTTGTATGGGGAGCTTCTCTATTGACTTCCACTCAAAAAATACACCCCAAAACAGCCTGTAGTCTCTCTGTCGAGACCCCAGGCGTTACGCGTTTTAGACCAATGATTGTTGTCTCCCCTGGGTCTGACGCGCCCCAGTTGAATAGCACAGAGCTACCCAGTTCGACATCCCACGTGATTCAGTTGGATCGCTCACGCTCGAGATGTCCAATGGGTGGCGCAGAATGACTGGATAGGTGGTGTCTTGTTAACTGGACATATCGCGCTTAAAAACTGGGTAGCAGAGCAACTGGATATACGGTGTCTAGTTTGCATTGGCTTTTCAACTGTTTGGCCTGCCATAAGTTTCAACTTCATCTGTGCTCGCTTAGTTCATTGGCCTCCCTTCCTTCCTATTTTCGCATGACATTCACAAATGAATGCAACTGATGCACAAATGAATGCAACTGATTCACAAATAAATGCAGCTGATCCACAAATGAATGCAACGGATTCACAAATAAATGCAGCTGATGATTCACAAATAACTGCATCTGACCCACAAATGAATGCAACTGATTCACAAATAAATGCAGCTGATGATCCACAAATAAATGAAACGGATCCACAAATAAATAGAACTGATTCACAAATAAATGAAGCTGATCCACGAATAAATGAAACTGATTCACAAATAAACGTGACTGAGCATACTGAGCAAACGTGATTGTGTTCCATACTGTTCCAGCGTTATTTACAGCTTAATCTAGCCCCCACCCCCAAATTCTCATGGAGATCCATTCAAATGCAGAGTATTTCAATATTAAACTGAAGGCTTTTGTCGTACAGGTGCTTCTTTGGGCATTAACCCAGAGACTGACTCAAAATCAAAGAAGTGTGGAGGAATCAACCGAAGAAGTGTGGAGGCATGTACACTAAAGAAAACGTGTCTATTTTGAATGGATGTCAATGTAGACATTTTCTGACAGGACTCTATAGCCAGGAAACCTATTGGTATTGTTATTCTATTTGCTTCATGGGTAGTTAATGTCCATCTATAATTCTTAGCTGCAATTATTTATTTTTATTTTTCTTTAAACACTTCTTGGCACAAAACTTGTGAGGTATATTAATTGGGTCTGTTTTGTGTAGGAAAAGCTAAGGGATCAATCAGATAGTGAACAAGTTATTCAGCTTTCAGTTTTGAAAAATTTGCACAAAAAGTTAAACTGCCTATGAAATGTGTTTTTGCCAAGTATTTGCACTTAAACTGTAATTGCACTTGTGCTACTCTGCCCATTTAATCTTGAAAAATAGCTGAATAAATATGTAAAATGTATACGTTTTTGTCGCTGTAATATGGATTACAGTAATGCTGTCAATGACAGTACAGTACTTTGCTGTAATATGGATTACAGTAACGCTGTCGACATTACAGTAGCCTACTGTATTGGGATGGCAGGTATGCCATCCGCTAAGTTACGGCTTGGCGAGGCAGGCCCCATACCTATACAGCACAGAGAGTTTGGCACTTTTCAGGGTTTCCTACAGAAGTAACCACAATGACCACAGACTCTCAGCCCTTAAAAACATTAACTTCTGTACGTTCTGACCTCATGTAACCACACAGCATTCAGATACAACTTCACACATCCACACAATAAAAGCCCAAACTTGGGTTATTTTTTCTTCTTCTTCTTCTTCTTCTTCTTCTTCTTCTTCTTCTTGCCTCCATACCCTCAAAGAATAATTCTCCCCATTGGATAACAACATCGCATACCTGCTATCCCAAGCTTATCGACCAATAAAAACGCTTCAAACTAATGTGGACACATCACAGAATCACAGACAAAACTGCTATACGGCTGTGTGTTGTCCATGAAGCTACTGTGGCCTACTGGTTGGAGTTGCTGCCTCTCACACAGAGGATTGGGGGTTCGATCCCCACCAGGGTACAAGTTTATTTTCGACAAAAACAATGTGCAACTGTTATACTTTTCATTTATTAGATTTCAATGTTATTTTCACATTAACAAACATATTTTTATTGCAAAGGCAAAAGACATGTTTACAATATTAACAGTTCAATGTTTCATTGGTACTACAGCAAAATGGAGAAAGTCAGACGACACCACTTCAGGTAACATTACACAGTATGGAAACAAATGTTCCATTTGCCGTATACGCTGACAAATGGCCCGGAACCTATATCACATAACTGTATCCAATAAGCTTTGGTGTAGTGGTAAGTGTCAAGCCCTACCATGTGAGAGATCTGGGTTTGATCCCCGCTGGGTACTAAAGTGTAATTTTATTTTGGACTAAAACAGTGTGCACATGTTATGGTTTTCTTAATGGTTTTTCCCACATTAAAGAATGTCTTTTTATTGCAAAGGCAAAGACATGTTTACAATATTAATTGTTCACTTGTAGCCTGTTACTTAAACAATTCAGTCACTGGACACCACGGCAGTTGTGCAATAGCTGTTATGGGAACAGGTATTCCATGGCAATTTGTCAAGCAAAGAAAAAAGTTTTAACGCAGAATATAATCTGGTTAAGATCGCGTTGTTGCATTAACCTCTTTCTACCAAACGCCCCCTAGCGGTAACGCGGGCATTACGGAAGTTATTAAATTATATATTTCATTAAGTTAATAATATATAATGAACTGCTCACCTCAATATTTTGATTAAATATCCTTAAGATATATCCATTCCTTCTGGGAAGGTGGTTTTTAAATCCAAAATGTCAAGTTAAAACTTTGTAAATAACGTTGGAAACTCCAACCTAATTCCCAAACATGTATTGTTGTAGCTTGATGTCACGCCATGAACAATGTGCTGGTAAATTGTTCTGTTTAATTGTACACAAAACTTTGGTTTTAAAAATCGTTATACCTTTAGGCTTCAAGAAAAAATAGATTAAAACTTTCATACGGCTATACATGATTTTTTATTAAACTGACTTGTGCTTTTCTGCACTTCATCACAAGTAGTTTGGCTATGTTCAATTTGGCATTGTGAAACTCGGCCATTTGCTGGAGTACCAATCCCTTTCCTTAGTATGTTTTAGCCAAAGGGGTTTTGGACTTGATTGCAGAGTTTTATGCAAAACCGTCATCAATTGGGTGTATTTCTTTGACTGATAGCACAATAGGCCTATCTGAACTGGGAAAAACTAGCATCGACCCGCCTCCACCATTAATGTTGCTTATTAACGAACATGACTGTAGTGTTAGGATTCCCGCGGGGGGGACCGGACCCAAATGCAAGACTCGGAGACGGCTCAAGGGGAAACTCCACAGGGAGTACATTTATTGAAACACAAGCAGGGGCAAGACAGATACAGGACGGGTCGGGCACAGGACGGGTCGGGCACTGGACGTTCAATACCTGGGGGTGGCGTTCAGCCTAGGGGTAGGAACAGGTGCAGGGGTCCCGCGGATAGCGCGGGGGGCCCGCGATGGCACTCTAGCCGTGGGGAAATAGGAACCTTACGTGACCCAGGCCGTGGGGTCCAGGTTAAGGACGGCATGCCGGCCGTGGGTTCAGGAACAGGTGCAGTGGAGGCCCAGGGAACAACGTTCAATACCTGGGGGCGGCGCTCAGCCTAGGGGTAGGAACAGGTGCGAAGGGCCCGCGACGGCACTCTCACCATGGGGGGAACAGGAACAAGAAGGGACAGGAACGAGGAAGCCTGGAGGGAACGGGAGCCTGGAGGGAACAAGACAGAGACAAGACAAGAACAGGACAAGACCTAGACAAGAGGAGGGGGTCCATGACATGAGGGTACATAACCGGGGGGTACAAAACAAGACAAGACTACAACAGGAAACTTAGACGAGCAGCACAAGACGGTCCGGCCCTGAACAAAGAGACAGGGCAGACTATATACAAGACATAACAAGGACAAAACGAGCAACAGGTGGGAGAAGGGTAATGAGGACATGAGAGGAAAACACAATTCAGGTGTGGGGAGTGCAGGACACAAGTAGGAGGGAGAGAGGGAAAACACGGGATGGACTAGGGACTAAGTGCAGCTTTTGATACAATAGATCATGAGATTCTACTGAACAGACTCCAGGGCTGTGTTGGACTAAATGGTCAAGTTCTTGCATGGTTCAGATCATACTTATACAATAGGAAGCAGTTTGTTAAATTAAATGAAGAAGTATCCAGTTACTCAGTAATGAAATGTGGTATTCCGCAAGGATCAGTGCTAGGCCCAGTACTCTTCATTATATATGCTACCCCTTGGTGATATTATTTGGGCACATGGGGTAGATTTTCACTGCTATGCGGACGATACGCAGATATACATTTCCATGAAACCCGGCGAGGCACTACCACTTTCTCGATTAGAGGCTTGTATTGCGGATATTAAAGCTTGGATGCTTTCCAATTTCCTGCTCCTAAACTCAGAAAAGACCGAAATGCTGGTTTTAGGTCCAAAAAAACAAAGGGAGAAATTGGGTACATCTACTTTAAATTTTGATGGTTGTTTAGTTGTTCCAAACTCAACTGTAAAAGACCTAGGTATTACTATAGACCCAGATCTAACCTTTAGCGTGCACATAAAAAACATACTGTATCTAGAGTAGCTTTCTTTCAGTTAAGGAACATAGCAAAAATAAGGCACTTCCTATCAGAAGGGGACGCAGAGAAATTGATCCATGCTTTTGTTACGTCTAGGCTAGATTACTGTAATGCCCTGCTATCTGGCTGCCCTAAGTCCTTGCTAAATAATCTCCAGCTTGTGCAGAATGCAGCTGCTCGCATTTTAATTAGAACTAAGAAATATGAGCATATTACCCCAGTACTAGCATCGCTTCATTGGCTACCAATTAAGTTTAGGATAGACTTTAAGGTTTTACTTCTGACCTTTAAAGCTTTAAATGGACTTGCGCCAGTGTATACAGTCAAGCCGGAAAGTCTGCACACTCCTTTCACCTTCTCCACGTTTTATTACGTTACAGACATATTCTACAATAGATTGAGTCCATTATTTGTCTCAATATTCTACACAAAATAGCCCATAATGACAAAGTGAAAACAGGTTTTTAGACATTTGTGCTAATTTATTAAAAATCAAAATGTAAAATATCATATGTACACAAGTGTGCACACCCTTTGATATGACACCCAAAAGTGAGCTGAGGTGCATTTTGTTTCCACTGATACTGCTTGAGATGTTTCTACAACTTAATTGGAGTCCACCTGTGATAAATTCAATTGATTGGACATGATTGGGGATTGCCAACACCTGCCTATATAAGGTCCCATAGTTGAGAGTGCATGTCAGAGCAAACTCCAAGCCATGGGGTCAAAGGAATTATCTGCAGACCTCAGAAACAGGATTGTGTCAAGGCATAGATCTGGAGAAGGGTACGGAAAAATCTGCAGCTTTACAGGTCCCAAAGAGCACAGTGGCCACCATCATTCGTAAATGGAAGAAGTTTGGAACCACCAAGAATCTTCCTAGACCTGGCCGCCCGGCCAAACTGAGCAATCGGGGAAGACGAACCTTGGCCAGGGAGGTGAGCAGGAACCCGAGGGTCACTCTGACAGAGCTCCAGCGTATCCTTGTGGAGATGGGAGAATCTTTCAGAAGATCAACCATCCAGGCAGCACTCCACCAATCAGGCCTTTATGGTAGAGTGGCCAGACGGAAGCCCCTCCTTAGTAAAAGGCACATCACAGTCCGCTTGGTGTTTGCCAAAAGGCACCTAGAGGACTCTCAAACCATGAGAATCAAGATTCTCTGGTTTGATGAAACCAAAATTGAACTTTTTGGCCTGAATACCAAGCGTCACATCTGGAGGAAACCAGGCACCACTCATCACCTGGCTAATACCATCCCTACAGTGAAGCATGGCGGTGGCAGCATCATGATGTGGGGATGTTTTTCAGCAGCAGGAACGGGGCGACTAGTCTCAATAGAGGGAAAGATGAATGCAGCTAAGTACACCGAGATCCTTGAAGAAAACCTGCTCCAGAGTGCTCTGGACCTCAGACTGGGGCAAAGGTTTACCTTCCAACATGACAACGACCCGAAGCACACAGCCAAGAGAACAAAGGAGTGGCTTCGGAGAAAGTCTGTGCATGTCCTTGAGTGGCCCAGCCAGAGCCCAGACCTGAATCCAATTGAACATCTGTGGAAAGAGCTGAAAATGGCTGTGTACCGACGCTCCCCATCCAACCTGACGGAGCTTGCAAGGATATGCCAAGAGGAATGGGCAAAAATGTCCAGAAACAAGTGTGCCAAGTTCGTAGCTTCTTTCCCAAGACGCCTTGAAGCTGTAATCGCTGCCAAAGGTGCAGCAACCAAGTATTAGGCTAAGGGTGTGTACAGATATGTAACCCCTAAATAACCTATTTTTGTCAGTAAAATAAAATTGCATATTTTCTAAAAACCTGTTTTCACTTCGTCATTATTGGCTATTGTGTGTAGATGTTTGAGGCAAAAAATGAACTCAATCTATTGTAGTATAAGTCTGTAACGTAATAAAATGTGGAGAAGGTAAAGGAGTGTGCAGACTTTCCGGCTTGACTGTATATGTAATCTGCTTTTACCATATAAGCCGAAAAGATCACTTAGTTCCCAAGACGCAGGCTACCTAGTAGTCCCAAAAATATCTAAAAATTTGACGGGTGGTAGAGCTTTCTCCTACAGAGTGCCACTACTGTGGAACACCCTGCCAAAAATTTATAAGGGAATCAGACACAGTCTCAATATTTAAGTCTAGATTCAAAACGCACCTTTATGATCAGGCTTATAACAAGCTATAGTCTGGAGACAGGACCAGAGAAGCATTTAGCCATAGAGTAATGTGGGGTGGCATCCTTTCCTTACTGTCACCTGTCAACAGCTGTGATCCCATCTTCCTGGGCTGGCTCTTGATAGGTGGGTAGGATTGTTTTCCCTCTCATGACTGCATGGTTTCTCAAACCCTGTCTTCATAGCTATGCAGCCATAGATTACTCGGGGGCACTTGTCCACCCCTCCCCCACCCCCCACCCCCCACCCCCCAGTTGGTGCTCCTGCTGCTCTATTACACTTTCCCTAACTGTTTTCTCTCTCTCTTTTTTCTACATTCTGCCGGCGGGGCATATGCCCCGCATCTCGAGAGTTGCTGTCCGGCTTCCTGTCCGTTGCCGCTTGCCCCTCCCTCCTTACCACCGCTGCCAGCTACTCCCGCCACCATCGGCACCCGGTTCCCCACCATCATTGCCGCCACATCTGGACTGTCATCTAGCTGCTGTAAATTATATTATCATGGACATTGGCTGTTTTGACCATGCTGGTCTTTAAGCCCTAGACCCTGAACCGACCAGAGGAGGATGGGTTCCCCCCTTGAGTCTGGTTCCTCCCAAGGTTTCTTCCTAGTTACACCAGGGAGTTTTTCCTTGCCACTGTTGCCTTTGGCTTGCTCTTGTGGGGGGTTTTGGCTGGGTTTTGCTGTGAAGTGCATTGTGACAACTAGTTGTGAAATGCACTATATAAATAAATATTGATTTGATTTGACTATGAGACAATGGGAAAACCCGGGATGGAATCTGGGTGCCTCACATGTAGGCCTACATAAATATAGCCTAAGCATGACAGCTACCATTTCAGTAGCTATGTGAATATGCATTAATGAATTTATTCAACCATTCCAAAGGACGTTTTTAAATTTGATTTCAGAAATTACAGTAGCCTATGCCTATAGGTGAATTAGTGCTCGGTATGTTCAGACATCGGGGACATCGGGATTCTGGAATTACAGTAAATTGTTGTTTGCGTAGCCTATACTACAACATGCTTACTTTGATCTAATGTTGCTGATTACATGTTAATTAGTGTCTCGACGCAAACTGCAATACAGGCTTGTTTACATTGATGCAACTATAGGTTATTTGCACTTGTAACTTAAAATACATTTTGCAGCTTTAAATGGGCTGACCATGTGGAAGATCTGTGATTGGCTTTGGGAATATGTGTGGGTTCGGCATCAGTCAAAGTTATGATAGGGCAACTTCATCAATAGTTGACGCCGATTTTGATGACGGTGAAGCAAATTTGCTGTCCCAATTTTGTTCTCGGCTCCTCTCCTCCACTCCCCTACTTCCCTCCCTTCCTCCATATACTTCTGGGTAGTAGAGGAGTGGTAGTGGGGGAGTGGAGGTGGGGAGTGAAGAATATTGGGACGCACCCCCTCATTCAACACAAAGGCTGCGTCCCAATATTCTTCACTCCCCACCTCCCTTCTGCCACTCCCACACTAACAGTCCTCTCCTACCCGGAAGTATGCAAAACTGTCTCAACATTTCCAGTACAATTATTTACATGTACAGTATACAGTGTACTTGACATTGCGGTTTACGTCGAGACATTAATTAATATTTAACCATTAATACGTAATTAAGATGTAATCAGCAACATTAGATTAAAATACAAAGATCTGTTTCTGGGGCAAGGAGGAGAGGAGGTGGTAGTGGAGCAAAGGAGGGTGCATTTTTCGAGTATTGGAATGCACCCCTGAAGTAGCCGGTTGAATCCTTTGTGATATTGGTGTTTCCTGTTTGTTCTGATGAAGGCCCCGTGGGTCGAAACATAAACTAATAAAGCTTTATTTTTATAATACAGTGCTGCGTGGAGTTATTTATATTCTATACATATATTTATGAGGAATCACAAAGAGTTATTTCCTCCATAGTTCTTGTAGCTCATCAGGTAAAATAAATCAGAAAATTGAATGTAGGTACCCGTTTTTTAGTTTTTTCACAATTTCTGTACATGCATTGTTGTAATTAAGTAGCAAGAGGTGTATGTATATGAATTCTGACTGCTTAGTCATAATTATAGTGCAGTTCTCTGTTTTGAAAAAAGCTATGAACCATATTTGTAGCCTTTACAGTTTTTGAGATAAACGGTTTTGTTTGTCACTAGTGAAAACAGGCAAGAATTGGCATATTTTGCCCTTGGTAGGAAGAGGTTAATATAAAAAAAATATGTGTGCCAGGCTACATGTTTCCAGAAAGGTTTGTTTTAAAGACGGTCATTACAGAAAAGCCGACATAGTTCGGTAGGCTATCGCTACCACTGCACATACAGTTACAGTAGGCTACTGGAAAAAACATCCATGCATAGCGTAGGCCTAAATATGTTGTCAGCTATCAAACGAGCCCCAAACCATCACTCTGTTGCCAGATATGGAGTAGATGTGGATGGATCACTTTAAGGGTTGTTTCTCCTGACTTTTTTCCCCATAGAGTTCTATAGGAAAATGAGTCCGGAGAAATAACCCTAGCATTGATCCATCCACATCTACTCCATATCTGGCAACAGAGTGATGGTTTGGGGCTCGTTTGATAGCTCAGACCCTTGATAACTTACAGCCATTTAGCCAGCCATGTGTTCCATACTGTACCCGTGTAATTTACAGCTGAATCTAGTCTCACCCCCCAATTTCCATAGAGATCCATTCAAATGCAGAGAGGTTATAGTATCGCTTGTAACAGTACCTGAAAATAAGATATCAACAGTTTTTTGATGTTGATGGTCACAGACTTCAGGAAGTAACAGCATGTAAAGGATATGCGACCAAATATGAAATATGATACTTTAAAAATACGTTAAAGCAAAGGGTATGAATACTTATGTAAATGAGAAATTTTAGTTTTTTATTTTTAATAAATTTGCAAAAATCTCAAAAAAACTTTTTTCACATTGTCATTATGGGGTGTTGTGTGTAGAATTTTGAGGGAAAAAATGAATTTAATCAATTTTGGAATAAGGCTGTAACAGAAGAAAATGTGGAAAAAGTGAAGCGCTGTGAATACTTTCTGGATGCACTGTATATTTTCTTTACATTAATGCAACAACGCGATCTTAACCAGATTATATTCTGCGTTAAAAAAATGTTCTTTGCTTGACAAATGGCCATGGGATACCTGTTCCTATAACGTTAGCTATTGCACAACTGCTGTGGTGTCCAGTGACTGAATTGTTTAAGTAACAGGCTACAAGTTGTAATATTATAAGATTCACTCAGACACTGATAGATCAGTTTGCCGCCGTCCAAATGGTATCAGCCAATTTATGGTAAGTACAAGACGGGTTATAAGTGCAAATGGTAGCTCATTCCCATTTAAAGTTATAGTACTTAATTGTAGAATAGCAGCCGGGAGTAAGACATCAAGACCTATTCCAACCAAGGAGACTAGATTAACAACACAATAGACTGGTTCCTGGCCTCAAGATCAGGAACATCAAGCCCTTTATTGTATAGCAGACTATTTTAGAGAGGTGAGAGATGGCCGCTTAACTCAAGGACGCCACCTTTAAATATGCATCTGTTTCCCGCCTTAGAAAACAAAGCCCGAAAATGGTATTTAAAGTCATACATTTCACAGAACAGGATTCAGATTGACTCAGCTGAATCCAGAGTGTATTTTCTGTATCTCTGACAACTGCCATTCCTGGAAATAAACATAATTTCACCAAGTTCGAGAGACATCCTTTTTTTATTACATTGGCGAGCCAGCCAGGAGGTGATTTCAAGAAGCCTGAAGAAAACCAGAACTTTTGGAGACAGGCCGACAGAAGAAACCCACCGACGGCGATTTCTTCAAGATAACTGGGATCACTAAAATGACTTGGTAAGAGATTTGGTTCCTTGTGTTTATGCTGGTTTTAACCCTTTCCAGCCTGAGCGAATATTGGGTCAACATTCCATTCTATTTTAATTCTTAATGTGCGTTGCAAAAATGTTTGTAGTGTGATATTACATCAAATATTACATATTACATAAATTTATAAAACATTCTAAATGGCTATTTTCTAATGAGAAACCTACAGGAAACTTACAGTGGATGATATCTTCACCATTGTGTGAGTTGTCTAGAATAGGAATCAGAATAGATTTATCTTCTACTGTAATGGGGCATGACGTGTGAGGTAGGAGGAGCCAAACGCAGCAAGGGGATTCTTTAAGCCCTAAGGCCACTAAGGCGGGAAACCCCGCAGTTAAGGGAGGAGACAAGACAACGAACACGCCTACAGACGCTACTAAGCACAAGGACAGGTTTCTGAATAGCCAGAAATAATACGCGCCCTATCTCGGCAACGAGATGCACAAGAACGGGTGAGTAGCGTAATGGCAAAAAATAAACTGATAACAAACACTACAAAAATAATAAGATAGAATGAGGAGGCGAAAGGAACAGATCCAACGTTCCGAGGCTACTCTCAGACTCGCGGTCACACACAAACATGTCCACAACATCGCCCAATCTTCCCTATAGGAAGACATGCACCGAAAGACGAAACAGAACAGCAGTTCTGAACAAACTCCATGTAAGGAGAAAGGTACCGAAAGGAACGAACAGGACAGGCTGCACCGGACATTTACCGGCTAAAGACCAAAGCGAGATTAGTTGAAAATAAACGCCCTACCTCTCCATAAAGAGGAATGTAACGAGGCATACAGGAACAGAGATTTAACGTTCCATGGCTAGTTTCATAGGCTCGCAGTCACATGCAGAAAACATAAAGAGGTAAACGCCCGATCTCCCAGGAGAGAGACACATTTTACAGGCGAGCCGACGGAGCACCGTTGTCCCATAACTTTACGAATAAATATGACTAACGCAAGTTTTCAATTGAAAACACACGCCCTAGCCTCTCAGTAAAGGAATATGTAACGAGATGAAGGAACAGAGCTAACGTTCCGAGGCTACTTTCAGAAACACGCCGTCACACACAAACATGTCCACAACATCGCCCAAGCTCCATATAAGGAGAGACACACCAGGAGAACGAACAGAACTACAGTTCCGAACAAAATCGTCCCGCAGGTAAAAAGGGCGAGCAGAACAGCTGTACCAAAAGACTAACGCAAACTTAATAGAAAATAGCTAGCACTGCCTCAATATAATAGAAATAACCCTGACTCACAACAAAGGGGAACATAGTCCACGAGATAGAGACAAAACAGGGAACAAACGTACCGAAGCTACTAACCGGCTCACTGTAACATGGAAATGAGTAGAAGCTCAAACGCCTTCTACAAGATAAGTACGTAACTAAAGAGCCGGCAAGAATAAAGCCCTGCCTCAGCAACGAGATGTTAAAACAGGCAAGTAGCATGAAAGGTACAAATAACACACACCAAATAAATAAAACCCTAAAGTCAGTATGATAAAAATGCCCTGTCTCTTAGTAAGAACCTACTATACAGATACACGCAAACAAACAAATTCTCCTCTCGCTTTCACGGAAGAAAACAGACAGAGAGAGGAGAAAGGGACATCGAAAGGCACAATCTAGGCAAACGGACTAAAAAGGAGAAACCAGGAAGCGAGGACAGAAAAAAGCCAGGGGGGAAGAGTCCGAATAACTACATCCACATAGGCAGGTACGCCAGGGGGGACGAGTCCTAATAGCTACTTCCACATAGGCGAGTCCCGCATAACTCCAATGAAGCACAACGGAGAAAAACGGTCTCCTTAAAAACCTAGACCAGTAAACATACAAAGGGCAGAATAACACCACACACAAAACAGCACAATACAACACAACAAACAATCAATATAGAAGCCCCGAACAAAAGGAACATGGGCTTAAATAGCTCACCGGCATTACATCCCAGCTGTGAACGTTGATTAACTTACCCCTTTACGTTTTCTGGATCAATGCGGGACTTGCCTATGTGGATGTAGTTATTCGGACTCTTCCCCCCTGGCGTATTTGCCTATGTGGAAGTAGCTATTAGGACTCGTCCCCCCTGGCTCTTTTATGTTCCTGCTTCCTGGTCGTTGCATTTGACTGCGAGCCTATTAAACTAGCCATGGAATTTTATATCTGTTCCTTCGCCTCGTTACATTTCCTCTTTTACCAAGAGGCAGGGCTTTTATTCTTTATCAAACTCGTGTTGGTCTTTTAGCCGGTAATTCCGGTGCAGCTGTTCTGTTTCGTCCTTTTTACTTGCGGGACGATTTTGTTCGGAACTGTAGTTCTGTTCGTTCTCCAGGTATGTTTCTCCTTATATGGAGCTTGGGCGTTTTTGTTGACAGGTTTGCGTTTGACTGCGAGTCCCTGAGAGTAGCCTTGGAACGTTAGATCTCCGTTCCTTTTCGCCTCCTCGTATACTAATGCTTATTAGTTTTCAGTGTTTTTTGACTGTGTTTTATTTTTGCCTTTACGCTACTCGCCCGTTCTTATGCGTCTCGTTACCGAGACAGGGTGCGTATTACTTCTGGCTATTCAGAAACCTGTCCTTGCGCTTTTACCTATTGGCATGTGACAGTGAGCCGGTTAGTAGCGTTTGTAGGCGTGTTCGTTGTCTTGTCTCCTCCCTTAACTGCAGGGTTTCCCGCCTTAGTGGCCTTAGGGCTTAAAGAATCCCCTTGCTGCGTTTGGCTCCTCCTACCTCACACGTCACGCCCCATTACATCTACTGCTCAAAAGTTATAACCACTTCAGTGATGGGTAAGAAAAGGCTAAAAAAAAAAACGCTTTAGAATGTTAGGTTCATTGAAAATATGACACGTGTATGCAAAACTATTTGTTGTGTGATCATATTATGTTACACCCCTAAAGATAATATACCATTTTAAACAGGATAACTGGAGCTTTCCATTTATATACAATAATATTCTTACTTTAACACAATACCATCTATTTTTAAAACAATTCACCAAATAAATAATAATAAAAAAACTTTCTAAATGGCTATTCTCCATGAGAAACCTAGGTTTTTAAACATTCATGTTCAAGATCGAGGGAGACAAACTGTGTGGTATCTTCACTATTTTGTAAGTGATATAAAGTACAAATCAGAAGAGATTTATCATTTACTGCTCAAAAGTTATAACCTCTTAGTGATGTATGGAAAAAGGAAAAAAAATTTAATTAGAATGTTAGGTTCATTTACATTTCACATTACCATTTATCCATACTCCTAATGGGCCACTTGAGAATCAGTTGATATAATGCAAAATTGAAAGACGCATACACTGAAATATACAATTTATGCGTTCAATGAAACACACGCTTTATTTTTTTTTAAATGTATAACATAGTGAATGGGATGAACTAAGTAAATGGATAACATTGCAAAACAAATAAAAACAACATAACAACCCATAGCAAATATCAGTTTAGATGCCCGTAAAATTAATGCATTGGATTTATTTACAGTAAAATCATTAATGTATTAGTACAGATACAGCAGACAAATCTATGGTCAAGCATAAATACCTTCAATATGTTCAAAAATCAAGAAGATAACAGTAAGTGCATGCATGCCCTGATGGTCCTCTGTGTCGTGCTCTGCAATGACCCTCAGCACCCTCCTTGTTTTCAGGGACTGTATCAGATGGCTAAATGTCCATCCTTTGCTGCAATACATAAATATGTAATCATTTCCCATTTCATTAATCATATCATTACATATAAAAAAAAAACATTTCTGAGTCATTAAAGGGCTGTATATGTGCTATAACATCATCTTACAGCAAACACTTTATGCTTATGTCAGGAATAGATAAAATAGTTATTCTGCATAATGTCCATCCATCGCTGTAATAGATAAATATATTATCAGTTGCCATTTCATTAATCCATAACATATAAAACCATTTCTGAGTCATTAAAGGGCTGTATAGTGGGAATGACATTTTACAGAAAACACCTTATTCTCCAGAATAACGTTAGATAAAAAGCACAACAATAACACAATGTTAGACTACTTAGCATAATGTCCATCAATATAAAATATTGTTTTGAATGAACAGACCTAAATCATCAGTGACATTGGCTCAACTGAATGATGTCTTTTTGTCATATTTGTCTAAACAGGCTAATCTTGCTCAAGTCAAAAACATGAGTCTGAAAATAAAACGTGAAGCTGATGTTACGTTAGTAAATGTTTGCTGTTTAGTTCCCTACATTCATTTTCGACAAGACTGATCAACAACAACCTTCAAATTTATACATAACGTTATGTTAAAACACTAGCTAGTTAGTACTTGCTATTGATAAGACTAATAGTTGAGTATAACATTTATAAAGCTAGCAAGACAGACCGCAGAACTAGCTTTTCGAATTAGGAAAACAAAAATGCAGAAAATAAAATGGCTGTTCGCACGGCGAGATGATGAGAGCTCACTGTTAAACTAACGTTACTGGTTTAGCTTTAGTTAGCTATTATTTAGTTATCAAACTCTACACTAAATATGGAAAATATTCATATCTAACGTTATCACTTCACTTATTCATTGTATGACAGAATTTTTCACAATATCATCTCGAAACGAGCTGGGGGAAGAATAACACAGTGGCATCATTTGAAGCCGAACATAACGAATTTCAAGTGAAAATCTGAGAAAGTCTGCGGTACAAAAACAGGATTTTATTCAAAATAAAATCGTTTCTGAAGTAATATCTATGGTTAATTATTATCTTAAATACTTCTTACCTCAGGGGGTTTACTGGCTTTCCCTCAGTCATAGTAAAGTCTTCAGACGATAGTCTTCTGTCCGAGGTGGTCCGCTCCGCCCGCGGTGAGGCAAATGGAAATTTACGTGGTTGACGTGCGGTTTTATCTAATGGTCTAGAAATAAATCCCCACCCACTAAGCTCATGAACCAATTATATGCAATTGTAGCTTATTTTGTCATCTGTAACTAGAATTTTTCAAAAAGAAAATCAGTGATTGGACGGCAGAGCTATTATACAAACCATCGGAACAATTGTTCCGAAATGAGAGCTCTCCGGCTTTAAAGGGTTTTAAGGTATGGCAAAAACCCCCCTGGTTAAAACAACCTGGACGGGAGAAACTTTGTTGAGTTTTTGTTTATTTGGTAACTGACAGTAGGAGTTGTAGGCCAATTTTTATTCCGAAGTACTGGAATTAACTTTGGTAGGCCTAAAGTAGCTAACTGGTCTGTGGAATTAAAGGTGCCCGAAGTACTGGGACATTGATTGCTTACAAGTGATTCCTAAAGTAATTGGAATTGTTTGTAGTTGTAATTCTGAAGCACTGGAATTTAAGTTGGATCCTAAAGTAACTGGATCTTGCCCGACGAAGTGTGGCACAGTTGTAGGCCTAAAGTAACTGGTTGGTAGAATTAATGGTGCCCGAAGTACTGGGACATTTAATCTAAAAAGTAATTCCTAAAGTAACTGGAATAGTTGGGTTGGCTGTGTCTGAAGCACTGGAACAGCAACTGTGGTTTTATTCTAAAGTAACTGGGTAATTTGGTGTTGTCCTGATACCGTTAACTTATATCATTTGGCAGAATATTTGGTTGGTTGTAACAAGGCTAGACTATTCAATTTGGTTGTCGGTCAAGTTCATAATCATACACGTAACTGTCATGGTTTTGGTAGCCTCTTGTGGTTTCTGCGGTCGTTCCTCCTCGGAGCGGCACGAGGGCGCGCTTGCTTTATTTTTCCGTATTCTGTTCCGGGTTTTCGTTTCATCCAGGCACTTATTATTTTCACCTGTCCTAGGTTACTGCCGGCTATAAAAGCTCTGAGCTTCCGTCTTCCTGTGTTTCGTTGTTGTCTTACTAACTTCACGTTGCCGGTAAGGTATAGGCTTAGGCATTTAAAGGAGACCACTTTGCTTCATCGCTTTGCGTTGGAGTAACGCGGGACTTGCCTTTATTTGCATTAGTATTCCTTTAGGATTTTGTTTCACTTTTGCATTCGCTCTCCCTCGTTTCTGGTCTCCTGTTCTGTTCTCATTGAGACAGTTTTTACTTTACCCCCTGACAGTTTCCTTTTCTCTCTGCTACTGCTCTCTGGTATTGAGAGTGAGAGATTATAATTCCTCTTTTCTACCTATACTCAATCATTCGAGTTTTTTCACCCTGTTATTGTGGTTATCATTTTGTTTCTATTTTACTTACCTCCGTTTAGTCCTCTCTAAATTGAGAGTCGAGGTATTTTCTATCTGTACTTTGCTCAAGTTCCAAGCCTTGCCCTATTTTGTGGGTTGTCTTTCTTTGGCTACGCCGGGTGTTTTGTTCTTTATTTCTTTGTGTTTTCCTTCCCTGTTGCGGACACAGTTCCAATTTACTGGTATTCCACTCCATGGTTTACTTTTAGTTTCCTCTCTGTCGCGTCTGGTCCTCCGAGCGCGACTTCCCCATTACAGTAACGGGTTGTTTATTTACCTAACATCTGTTGTTGAAGGAACCTAGATTGTAGCTATGGAGAATTTTATGGTTCGTTACATTGCCAAGCACGGCAAATCTGCAGGGTTCCCACGCGTCCTGGAAAACCAGGAAAATTGTAGACTAGTTTTCCAGTCCAGGAAAACACATGGACAATTAGAGAAAATGTAAGTTGTCCTGGAAAATTATTCTCTCGTATTTTCTTTTTGCTGAGAACAAACTGTCTGTCAGAAGTCCCTGCAACAGCCAGCAGCTGAAAGGGCTATGTTCAGGACCAGATAAAGTTCAAATGGTAGTTTATGGGTGAGAGTATTTTGAATGGGCTGCGTTCGGTTATGTTGTGAAACACGGAACACCCCACAAAGTTGTGAGTTATTGAATGCACCCAGAGTCACGTCCAGGTCACGTGGTATCGCATACAGCAGAGCAGCACTTGGAGTAAAATAAAGAAGTTGGATGACATTATGACTGAAATGTAGCCAAAACTGTCAGTTCATTTATCCATCAAATACAAACATTAGTCACTGTTGTCTGGTAACTAGCTTTATTTGAATATGTTTGTAGAGCAATGGTAGTACACCTCTTGCAGGTACCGGTATATCGTTTCCCAACTCGTTTTAAATGGTAACGTGAAATAAACGGTAAATTGAATAATGTTAAATTGGCTCGCTAACATTGCGTGTTTGGTTAGTTTGCTAAAGTTGACATGCTTGCTAGCTTGTTTTGCCAGCAGATGTGTAAGGTCTGTGATTCAACTCTGGCTAATAGCATCAGCTTGAAATGTGTCAATGACGTGGGTGTTGTGCATTGTTGAGAGAGACTGAGAGGGAGAGAGAGTTGGAGAATGATGAATGGGAGCCGTGTGTGTACGTGTATGTGTATTTAGTGTGTCAGTTTCCTAATTTGAAGTAGGCTTTATAGTCCTTATTGTGACTTTACTTTTGAATCCATAATGCGTTAAAAGGCACAGAACAGAATTCATAATGTAGCATAGTTTGCTGCAGTTTTAGGCTATCTTCATCTCACCGCTATGTAAAGTTCAGTCTAGATGTGTTCAGGCTGTTATACCGGTTGCGGTAATAGAATGGTCAATATAGCTAATTCATAAGAAAAAAGGGATTCAGGTTATACATTATTATTATTATTATTATACATTTTATTTATGTAGCATTTATCAAGCAGATCACAAAGTGCTTTCCAGAATAAAGAAAATAAAATACAATGACAGAATATAAAATACTATAAAAACAACAGCTTAAAATAAAAATTAAATAACAATATTATTACACAAAGAATTAAAACAAGGCAGAGAAATAAAAAAACAACAACAGTAAAAGGAGATAGTAGTAAAAGTAGTAACATGTAAAGGTTATGCCCATACTCAAATATTTCTATAACAGTTCTTGTCCTCTAATTACAGAAGTGAGTGACAGAATGTCAGGACGACAGTGCAAGTTCAAGAGTGAGTGGAAAGAAGATCCCCAGTTCAGGGACTGGCTAGAGGAAGCATCAGGAGATGTACACAGGGCATATTGCAAGTTTTGTAGGAAGTTTTGTTTCAAGCCAAGCGGTACTTGAAGCAGAGATTCGCTGGGTAATTAAGATGGTCATGTCACACTACTCATTCAGCTCCAGCTCTGATATGTCAGTCATTCTCGGTCAGATGTTCCCAGACAGTGAGATTGCCAAACGCTTTTCATGTGGTGCAACAAAATCAGCTTACCTTGTATGTTTTGGCTTGTGTCCATATTTCAAAGAGCAGTTGATCAAAGATATAAGAGAGGCACAGTGCTATGTAGTGTCTTTCGATGAATGCCTAAATAAAGTGACACAAAAAGAAGAGATGGATGTTGTTGTGCGGTAATGGAGTGAATGCGAAGGGAAGGTAGCTGTGCATTATTTTGATTCAGAGTTTATGGGACACACTCAAGCAGAGAAGCTTTTGGAGAAAATCAAGAGAACCCTGTCACCACTTAAGAGTGATCCTAAGAGGCTTGTGCATATCTCAATGGATGGCCCCATGGTCAATTGGAAGTTCCTGAGGATATTCCAAGAGGACAAGAGCCAAGCGGACCCAGATGCAAAAAAGATGATCAATCTGGGATGCTGTGGTTTGCATGTTGTGCATGGAAGCTTTCAAAATGGAGAGAAAGAAAAAGGTTGGAAGATGGGAGATCTACTGAGAGCTCTTTGGCAGTTGTTCCATGACTCACCAGCCAGGCAAGATGATTTCATTGAGGTGACCAAAACGACAACATTTCCTCTGAGGTTCTGTGCCCATCGATGGATGGAAGACTAAGCAGTTTGAGAGCGAACAATAGAAATGTAGCCAGCTGGGCAGGAATACATCAACAGCCACAAGAAAATTCCGAAAAGTAAAGTGTCATCATCTGCATCCTACTGTACAGTAAAAGAGGCCACTGCTGACCCTCTTTTTCAGGCCAAGCTCCAGTTTTTTGCATTTGTTAGACAGCTGAAGCCATTTTTGGAGACATTCCAGACCGATGCCCCAATGGTGCCTTTTTTTAGCAAAGGAGCTCTAGTCCACCCTGAGAGGCTTGCTGTGACGCTATATCAAAAGGGAAGAACTGGAGAAGATAAAGACACCCGTCCAACTGCTGAAACTGGACCCACAAGATAAAGCAATGCATGCACCACTTAAACAGCTGGACATGGGATTTGCCACAAAGCAAGCTTTGGCTGTCCAAGAAAGAATGTGTCTCCTTTCTTGCTATGACCTGCAAGAAAATGATGGCAGTGCGGCACATGAGCTCCCTTGACCCTGTGACCATGGTGATAGAAGCGGAAAGTGCAATAGCAATGTTTGAGAAACTCCTACAAGTTCTCCTCAATGCTGGATGGTACACTGCCTCCCAGTGTGACCAAGTCCTTGCTCAGTATAAAGCATTCTCAATACATGTCAGTGCAAACCATAAAGCAGAGTTCCAAGATTCTGTTTACAGCTGCAGGCTTGATGAATTTCTTGGAAGATTTGTCAGTGGCAGAGCAGAGTATGCAGCATTGTGGGACCTACTGAGATGTCTCCTCACACTGTCTCATGGACAAGCTGCAGTAGAAAGAGGGTACTCTGTCAACAAGGATATGCTAGTGGAAAACCTGAAGGAGAGTACTCTAATATTATTGTGATTGGTCCAGGATGCAATGGCTGGGCACCCAATGGATGAAGCCCTGCCAAAGGACCTCATTCAACACTATAAAGGAGCAAGGATGAGGTATGTGCAGTACCTGGAGGATGAAAAGAAGAAGAAAGATGAAACTGCTAATGAGAAGAAAAGAAAATACCTCCACCAAGAAATGTCAAATATCAAAGCAAAACAACAGAGAATAATGCAAAGCATTGAGACAATGCAAAAAGAAGAAGACAAAATGGCAGACAGGGCAGAGAAAAAACAGGACTTCGCACTACTGTCAAAATCAAACGCCTATCGCAAAAGTGTTACAGAGAAAAGGGGACAGCTGTCAGTTCTAGAAAAAACTCTGGAAAACCTGCAAGAGAGTGTCAAGAGGCTCCACTAAAATCTTATTGAGGAAGCTTTTCAGTTGAATTTGACATTGGCTTTTTAAAATGATTTTATTGAGCACTTTGCAGGATGAATATCTATGATATAGCAGGCATACTTTGAGTTTATTTAAAAATGAATGTTTGTGTCATGGTTATTTGCAGCCTTGTTTTCTACGTTTTTGGTTTCCTTTTTGGCGTCGTCAGGACGCTCAATTGGATTTTTTCCACCTCCGTTCCGGTATTCGTGTCTTGCCCGACAATTATTCCCTTCACCTGTTTTTTGTTTCCTGCCGGCTATAAATACCTCGGGACTTCCGCATTTCCACACTTCGAGATTGTCTTTGTTATGTTGACATACGAAGTTGTTAAGGTATAGGAATTTCGGTCGCTGCATTTCTGGTTCGTACGAATAGGAAATGCAGCAAGTTTGTTTATACGATTTAGGATTAGATTGGCTTTCTCTTTCCTTTCCAATCTTTCTTTATCCTTTATTATTTTTTCCTGTTGCCAGTTGTGTTCAGCTCTTTTGCCACAAGAGCTTTGGCTAACTGGTCTTTTCTATTCTTTTCCTTCTCTCGTTTTTTCGAGTTTTATTTTGTTTCATTGTTATGCCTAATTATTTTGTGCGTGAGGTTCTTTTGTTAGTTATTCTCGCTGTTTATTGAGATCGCCTCAGTTTTTAGAGGTTGCTTTGTTTTGCCTTGTGCTAGGGAAGTTTTGCTCCCAATCCTGTGTTATCCAGTCCTGGTGTGGCTTCTTCCGCGTTTTGTGGCGTATCTCTCTCTAGATACGCTTTTAGAAATCTTTATCGGTCGCGTTTGGTTCTCCAAACCTTTCACTCCCCCTCACAGTTTGTGGCCAGACATTTGGATGTTGTTCAGGTCTATTTTGGCCTACTTTAAGTTATGCAGTGATCTTTCTGATTTTTATTTTTTTTAAGTAAAGCAGATGCCAGATGCTTTTTGCAGACTCTTTATTTTTCACTTAGCCCAATTTTTGTTTGAGAGAAAGAGACTAAAGAGAGAGAAGAGAAAGCTGCAGTAAGTAGGGCCCAGGCCAGACAGTCATTTTAGCCTGGTAATATTAATAAAGCGAAGTGCTGAACATCTGCAGGTGTGCGTTTGTATGTATTAGGCTATAATCAGTCGGACATAATGTCTAAGCATCTAAGGGCTGATTTCATAGATACATTGTAGCCATAGACTGCACATGTCTTTTAAATCAGACTTCCACAGAGAGGACTTATTAGTCTAGGGCGTGATTCCTGTCTGTCATACCAGCCGTACGTCACTGAAAATTTCCTGGAAAAGTACTGGAAAACGATCTATTGAAAAGAGTGGGAACCCTGATCTGACTTTCTGGAAGGGATTGAAAGTCTGGAGAAGCCGTATACATGGTATTTGTTCCAATTTGAGAGCCACCCAAAGGTTGGCAAATTAAATCAAAAAGGGAAGATTGCGGTAGCTATAACGGGTGTTCTTGCTTCATACAAATTGTGCAAAAAGAGATTAGAGGCTCTTGAAGTGGAGAACAACAGTTTAAAACAACAGATCGAGGAGAACCAAGCAGCAATTAAAAGTAATCACGTACACGCTAACTTGAATGCCGAAACACAATTGGATCTGCATAAAGAGGTTGCCGAATTAAAGCAATTTAATTCTGAGTTACAGCACAAATTGGATAGTACCCACACAGAGGTAAAAAAAAAAGTGATGTGGGAGTGATGACACAGCCCTACCCAGGAGTTCTGGTCAACAACATCCAGTGGGTCCATGTTCCAGTCCTCGTTAACCTGACAGCTTGGTCACCTGACATGGATGAGCACTGCAGGTGGGAAAGCATTTCGGGGATGTACAAAGACCTGCTGATGACCAAATTTTTGAAGTACCATGGCGCTGTTGTATCCAACCCAGTGGCAGAACACAAATCTACACCAACTGGACGAAAGCTCATGGGTTTTATTAGTCTCCTCTGAGCTACTCGAACAGGGCTGGGTCTCTACAACTGGGTAGATGCACAACAACTGCGAAAAAATTAACTAAGGCTGAAGGGAATAGTGGCCAATCAGGTTGTACAGACAGACGCTTACCTCCAGGAAAGCTTTACAGAAGAAAAGGACACCGTAAGCAACATACACACCATTGCATCGGCCCTACCAATCAGTGCTATAAAGTCTTTCTCAGCCATTCACAAGGAAGTACACTGTGCACAATATGCAAGTATTAAATATCAGGAAATTTCCCTCGTACAAAGAATGGCTGTAAAGTTTTAGCAGGCAAAGTTCCATCAACTCACAGAAGAGGTTATCAGGAAATGGTTTGGACTAAATGACTGCTTGGTCTGTAGGCTCCTATCGATTCCCTTATGTAAATGTGACAAAACAGACTATGTTTGTTAATGCTGAAGAAGAATTGGGTTTTACAGAGGATATTCCTGAATTCAAGTTTGACATGCCTAGACAAAAAAAGAACTCATGACCTTGATGCAAAGAAAAGAGACTCATTTAATTAAAGCACAACAATGTTTGGAGAGAAAGGATAAGGCCCTGTTAAACCAGATGCATGATGGTGACTTAGAAATTGCATACTCTGGACTTCTGTGGGAATTAACTGTCAAAGCAGCTGTATGTGTCTGTCTGGTTCTCATTGTGCTTACTTTTGTATTGTATGTGTTCATTTTTGAAGCAGCAGAATTTTGGATTTTCTAGGGACAGCATCAGACGGTCAAATTGGATGAAATAATTTTTGAATCTCACTCCTCCTGGCAGCAGATTTGTATTATTTAAAATCCAAATTATGAAAATTGTAATTAGGATAAGTTCCACCAGGTAAGGCCATGGCAAAATGGGGCCACAAGTCCAGCACCACCACTCGCAAACTTTGAGTGAATGATGTGTTTGTGTTGACTTGAGTGAAGTGATGCTTTATAGCAGATAAGCATCAAAGAGGGGATTGTAAGATTCACTCAGACACTGATAGATCAGTTTCCCGCTGTCCAAATGGTATCAGCCAACTTATGATAAGTACAATATGGGTTATAAGTGCAAATGGTAGCTTATTGCCATTTAAAGGTATAGTACTTAATTATAGAATAGCAGCCGGGAGTAAGACATCAAGACCTATCAAACCCAGATCTCTCACATGGTAAGGCTTGACACTTACCACTACACCAAAGCTTCTTGGATACAGTTATGTGATATAGGCTACAGGCCATTTGTCAGTGTATACAGCAAATGGAACATATGTTTCCATACTGCGTAACATTACCTGAAGTGGTGTCGTCTGACTTTCACCATTTCACTGTAATCAAGTGAAACATTGAACAGTTAACATTGTAAACATGTCTTTTGCCTTTGCAATAAAAATATGTTTGTTAATGTGAAAATAACATTTAAATCTAATTGTTACGTCCCAAAATCCACCTGTGTTGCAATAACCAGGTGTACAGTAGTGGAGGTAACACGAAGCCACTTAAACGCAAACCACAACCTCTTAGATAAAACCTGTTTAATAACACAGACACGTACGGTAGAACCTAATTTAGCTATTCTCTAAACATGTAACAGATTGACAGTATTTACTATGAGGGGCCGTTTAGGCCATAATTCATGTTGGACCTCTCACATACATATATTCTCTCTCTCACATACATATATTCTCACTCTCACATACATATATTCTCACTCTCACATACATATACTCTCTCTCGCATACATATATTCTCTCTCTCACATACATATATTCTCACTCTCACATACATATATTCTCACTCACATACATATATTCTCACTCTCACATACATATATTCTCACTCTCACATACATATATTCTCACTCTCACATACATACATTCTCACTCTCATATACATATATTCTCACTCTCACATACATATATTCTCACTCTCACATACATATATTCTCACTCTCACATACATATATTCTCACTCTCACATACATACATTCTCACTCTCACATACATATATTCTCACTCTCACATACATATATTCTCACTCTCATATACATATATTCTCACTCTCACATACATATATTCTCTCTCTCGCATACATATATTCTCACTCTCACATACATATATTCTCACTCTCACATACATATATTCTCACTCTCACATACATACATTCTCACTCTCATATACATATATTCTCACTCTCACATACATATATTCTCACTCTCACATACATACATTCTCACTCTCATATACATATATTCTCACTCTCACATACATACGTATATTCTCACTCTCACATACATACATTCTCACTCTCATATACATATATTCTCACTCTCACATACATATATTCTCACTCTCACATACATATATTCTCACTCTCACATACATATATTCTCACTCTCACATACATACATTCTCACTCTCATATACATACATTCTCACTCTCATATACATATATTCTCACTCTCACATACATATATTCTCACTCTCACATACATACATTCTCACTCTCATATACATACATTCTCACTCTCATATACATATATTCTCACTGTCACATACATATATTCTCATAAGAGAATGTATGTATGTAAGAGTGAAAATATATATATGTGAGAGTAGAATGTATGTATGTGAGAGAAAGTATATATATATATGGAAGGCACTTACATGAAACGGAAGGCACTTACATGAAACGGAAGGAAGTTAGTTTATGGAATCGTGATTGGCTCAGAAGCTGGCTGGTACCATAGATATAAACAACTACTGGATTCCTTATTCGCCCATTCAAGTTATGTCTGCACTGTTACTATAATATGCCATACAGGCTCTTGTCCAGTTCCCACGCATCGTGGAGGGGGAAGACCAGATACATGTATTACAACAGGAAATCGGAGTAATGCATAATATATTATCGCCGTCTAAAACAGGCAGTGTATTGTCCTCATCTCTTGAGGCCAGGCCAGCGCTGTATCATTCTGCGCCTTCTCACAGCGAGATGAGAGCGCGATTTAGTCCCAGTAACATGAACTCCAGTGTAGCTACCTTAAGAATCCTCAGCAGGTCAGCTTGGACTTGCTCGGAGACAGTCTGCCGTCCTGCACGATATAACACTCCACAACACTTTGACAACAGGGACTCTCGGTCGAGGAAAAGGTAACAACTAGCTAGGTAAAATAACTAGGTAAAAGAAAACTGAGTGAAGGGAGCCTCAGCCATGTTTTTGGGTAATGATACGGACTGCACAGGGAAAGATATTGAGAAATGATTGAAAATGCATTGTAATAGGACAATAGGACAGCACCTTATTCCTGAACTCCCCTCCTCGGTTGGTGAGAATGTGTTTTGGTGCCCCAAACTTGAATTCTATAATGAACTGTGCAAAGAATTCTACAATGCACTGTGCTACATCCTCGGCTTTCTTAAGACTTCAGCGGATATGCCTCAGCCCACTTGGTCTTGTAGTCAATCATGACGTCCCTGTGCAGTCCGTCTCATTACCCAAAAACATGGCTGAGGCTCCCTTCACTCAGTTTTCTTTTGTACTAACTGACTGTTGTCCATTAAATTCAGCTGAATATGGCTCTCTGCCAGAAGCTGGACATCGAGAGGAGCTTCTGCACACCTTACCATCCACAGACCAGTGGATTGATTGAAAGAATGAATGGGACAGTGACAAAGTAATGTGGACTTGACACTAAACTGACCTTGACCCATTTACACCACTAAATGGTACTATAGTCACTGTGTTAAGTATTCTATTTTGGTATTGTATTAAGCAGTGTGATTTGGGTCACACATCGCAGTCATAAGCTATGCTTTACAATCGAAATAGTATTTCATAACAATGTCAATATGTTTCAAAACTCTCACCAAATTGGTGGATGAGAATCCTTGGAACTGGGACCTCAGTGCAGCCATGTTTGGCTTGCGCACCAAAGTACAGATCACCACCAAGCACTCCCCATTCTACCTCATGTTCGACAGAGAAGCCAGATATCCATCTGAGGTCCCAGAGACTTTTGGAGTGAGTAGCTAGGTCTCTACATTTCCTTCACTCTAACTTATAGCTGACAGCATTTTCTCTCAATTCAAGGTATTCTGAGAATATAGAGGAAATTGTGGCTACAAAAGTTTATAAGTACTAAAATGGACTATACTTTCTTAAAATAGGTGTAATAGCCTTTGAGCTTTATTGGACAGCACAGTGTAGAGACAAGAGGAAAGGTCGGATTCGAACCGACAATGTCGCAAAGAGCACGGGAATCCTAGTTAGGACACGCTACAGACTGCGCCACGGGGAGACACGCCAGTAAGGCATACTTCGGCTCATACTTAAATAAATAAATCAAACTAATTGTATTTTTTTTTTAAATAGTTCGGTTTATACTTACAAAAAAATGCTGCTAAAAAAAAGTAAACTAGTTCTGTATGCCACTTGTGCTCACTGGATATCTAAATTAGCTTACTTGAGTTTTATTAACTAAAATGTGGCTTGTTTAGTCCATAATTTGTCATAGCCATAGGCTACGTGTAGCCTAGCTACGGTTTTTATTTGTTGTTTTTAAGGGTTTCCGTGCTGTTCTAGTTTTGACAGCTCCGCGTTATCATAGCTATGATGCAGCTTTAGCAAAAACGGGTATGCAGTAACAGACTAACCTTTTTATATTCATTCGTTTTTTGTTTTCAAAGAGGGCATTTCCCGGTATAATTGCTGACTTGTGACGAAAGTGCCGCCGTGGTGATAGATTTACCTAAACATCTGTCAGATGTCGTCGTTTTTCACGGTAAGAAGAAATTTTATGACAACGTTCTGTAAAAAGAAACAATCATGCATGGCTTTTTTTGTGTGAAAGTATCCACATTCTGGAATGAGTTAATTGTCTACAAATAGCCTGGCCACCGTCGGGCGGTCAGGATCCACGTAAATAAACGGTATCGTAGCGTATTGACAGATTAAGATTTCCTCCGATAAAATCGACTAACTCGCTTAATTTTCAACTAATTTTCGTGAAATAAATGTTAATCTGAATTCCAAATTTCTCAGAACAGCTAGTATTTGTAAAACGCCCTTTAACTATTATGCATACGTTGTCAAAATGTTGTCAGAGCTAATGGTGATTTTATTGTTTAGAGCTGCTAGAAAGCAGTAGAGGTTGGTTCTTTATTATCTTGGTAGCTCTGATTATTATAACCGTATTAGCCATAGCTGCAAATCTTGGATGTAGTTTTAATCGCAAATGGAGAGCGATTTTACAGCATTCCAGCTTGGAAGCAAAGTGGTGGAAGTCTGATCGCTGAGCTAACAAAGAGGCGTCCTATGGCATGGGTATAGGCTGTAAGACGTAAATAAATATTAAAACATTTCCACATCCGTTGTGCTCACGGCATATAGCCTACATAATATGACAATGAGCATAGTGGATTCTAATGGAAACCCGCAAGTGTACCTAGAGTGTAATATGTTGTGTGAAATGCAATAAACGATGTACAATGAATACAATTCTGAATGTCTTTATTTAGCAAAAAAGAAATGACTTGCATGAAATGTACAAAATGGATAATATTTGTTTGGGGTAGTAGTAGCCTACAATGAAGTTCACAGTGCAACTGGTAGTAGGCTTACCACAAGTGGCAGTGATACATTCCAGTAATATATTCAATTCAAGTAATTTAAGAAAAACGATTGCACACATAAATCCATGTGGGATAAGTTGAAAGCACAAGGTACATAATAAGTAAAAATAGAACCAAGTGCTGAAAACGCCCAAAAACAATTACAATTAGTGCTTCAATAGGCACAACATAGAACATAATTATGTGGTCAGTCTTTAAGGCTTCACCGTTGGTTACAGTTCTGTTCCACTCTTGTTTGCATGTGTGACAAAACCAGGGGTCATTTGCATCAGGTGCATGAGTCCAACACAATTAAGGTGGTTACACCTTAACTTAACATAACATAAGGTGTCACCTTAACATAACAGCTAACGTTACCGTTAATGTTTATAGTTTGCGTGTCTGCAAAAAGGCCGATAATACCCACAACGCAACGCTGGTGTGAAGTCGTGCCTGTATACAGTACCGTTTGTTTTTACACAGATCTTGACCGCCCTAATTTGGCGGCCGTGAAGATTTGAATAGGGCAACTGAGGTATCTATGTTTGTATATCTATGGTACCAGTCAGCTTCTGAGCCAATCACAATTCCATAAACTAACTTCCTTCCGTTTCATGTAAGTGCCTTCCGTATGTAACGTTCCGTTCCCTTCCTGGCCGTGTTCCGGGTTTTTCTGTTTGCCCTCCGTGTCATGTTGGATTCCCTTGTCCGTGTTTTCCCTGCTGCTGCAGGATGGGCGTTTTTCCTGTCATGTTCGTGCTTTCTGTCACGTTTGTTTCCTCCTATCGGTTTCCTTTCTCCGTGTTCACATTCCTCACCTTCGAGTTTAGTAATCACTCCCTGTTAATTACCTCACCTGTTTCCCATTTATGTTTTCATTTTATCCACTATTTAAACCCCTGGCTGGCTGCTAATCGGCGCCAGTTCGTTAACTAACCTACCTTGTCTATGTCCTGTCACGTTTCTGGTCCGGAGTTTGTGCAGCTTGCTGCACTAAATGTTGTTCACGTAAACTGCGGTTGGTAGCTATCTTCCCTGAACTGTCTTTGTTGCATGCTACTTACCTGTCTCCCTTCAACTCTCCAGACGCCGCGATTCCAACTCCCTGCAGCAGTGTTTTGTTTTCCCTTTATGTTGTGTGAGTGTGTTGCGGTACTCCCACCTCCAGCTCGGGGAAAGACCCGCTGTCTAGCCTGCCGGCTCGCTTCCGTTGTTGTTCCTGTCCGGCCTCAGCTACCTCCTGTACTGTGGTTACGGTTCCAGGATCCCTGGAGTTCAGCCGGCTTATACGAGGTCTCCCCAAGCTACACCTCACCAGCTCCGTGGGGTGTGTTCGTCAGCTAGACAGGCGGCGGACTATTCTACATCCTCACCTCTCATGCAAATACCCAGTCTGTATACCCTGCCTGTAACCTCTGCTTTGTCCCCCTATCCAAGTCAATAACCGGTCCAGTTCCTGTTCAGTCCCGGAGGGAGTTCTCCAGTGAAACTTAAGTCCAGTTTCGGCTTGGAACAGTCGCGCCGTTTCAGAACCTGCACCAGTGTGATACTCGCGGTCCAGTACAGTACCGTCCCGGTGGCTAACCCACCATTCCAGTAAATTCCAGTTCCGGCTTGGAACGAATTCCGTTCCAGCATCCGTTTCCAGTGTGGACTTCACGTTCCAGTCCAAGTCCAGTTCCTGTCCAGTTCCAGTTCAGTTCCAGTCCAGTTCCAGTCCAGTTCCTGTCCAGTTCCGGCTTGGAACATATTCTGTTCCAGCACTCATTTCCTGAGTGGACCTCCCGGTCCAGTTCCAGTCCAGTTCCTGTCCAGTTCCAGTCCAGTTCCTGTCCAGTTCCGGCTTGGAACATATTCTGTTCCAGCACTCGTTTCCTGAGTGGACCTCCCGGTCCAGTTCCAGTCCAGTTCCTGTTCAGTTCCAGTCCAATCCCTGTTTCCAGTTCCGGCTTGGAGCAGCAGGGCAGCCCTTTTGTTCCGGCTTGGAACTCACCGGACTTACAAGTCCAGCTCCGGCTTGGAGCAGTCCCTATGGGATTTTTGTGTTCAATGTACTAACCTGTTTTCTTATACCTTCTGTACAGCTTTGGGACTACCCCAAAGCTTAAATAAAAACCCCCTATATTTGAATCTGCCTCTTGGTCGTTGCACTTGGGTTCGACCCGTTTCAGGATCGTAACAGAACGAACTGGCCAAAAAACATGGACCCAGCCGACCTTGATCAGATTCGCCACGCCTTCTCCTGCCAAACTGCGGTTAGCGACCAACAGAGCCGCCGTTTGGATGACGTCTTGGAGGTGCTGAGGGGCATCACGGAGCAGGTGGCGCAACTTTCACTTCACCAGCCGTTACCGCAAATTCCTACGGGCCCCGTTCCTCCCGCTCCTGAACCCCTTCCGGAGGCCCCAGCTCCCACTTCAAGCCGGGAGCCCCGAGTGCAACACCCCGAGTTATATCGCGGGGGGTTGGGGAGATGTCGGGAATTTCTCTTAAAATGTGACATAGTGTTCCGCATGCAGCCTACCTCCTTCGCCTCCGACTCCAGCAAGGTCGCGTTTGTCATGAGCAGCTTGGGAGGAAGCGCCCTGGAGTGGGCTACATCTATCTGGGAGAGCCAGGCTCCGCTATGCAGCAACTATGCAGCCTTCACCGCCGAGATGCGGCGCGTCTTTGATCACCCTACCTGCGGGCGAGACGCCACCCAACGCCTACTCCAGGTTCGTCAAGGCACGCGCAGCGTTGCAGAGATGGCAATTCAGTTTCGTACCCTCGCCGCGGAGTCCGGATGGAACGACACCTCCCTTCAGGGGGCGTTCCGCCAAGCTCTTAGCGAGGAACTCAAGGACCAGCTTGCCACTCGAGAGGAGTCCAACTCCCTTAATAGTCTCATCAGCCTCGCCATTGCGGTCGATAATCGCCTTCGTATCCGGGCCCGTGAGCGGGGAGGAAGCTCTGGCCGTCACCTACCCTCCGGCTCTCCTAACGTTCGCTTTCACTCTGCTATTCCTGGATCTAGGGCGTCTACTGGCGTCTCCGAGGAGGAGCCTATGCAACTGGGCAGAGTTTCGGTCGACCCCGAGGAGCGCCAGCGCCGTTTCCGCACCAGGTCCTGCTTTTACTGCGGCAAGCCTGGCCACCAGATCGCCTCCTGTCCCATCCGCCCAAAAGATTGGGCTCGCCAGTGAAGCTGGGCGTACTGACGAGCCCCATCATCCCTAACCATGCAGCTCAGGATCGCCTTGTATTCAAGGCTACCCTCCTTTGGAGGGACAAGACCGCATCCTCCTCGGCTCTCATCGATTCCGGAGCGGATGCCAACTTTATAGATATCTCCTTCGCCAGGAGGGCCGGCATTCCCACGGAGCTTCTGCCTTCTCCTATTTCTGCTCTGGCTCTGGACGGCCGCAGCTTGGGGCTAGTCACCCACTCCACAGTTCCTATACAGCTTGTTTTATCTGGAAATCATCGAGAGTCTATTCAGCTCCTGCTCATTCATTCTCAACAATCTGCTCTTGTTTTGGGTCAGACCTGGCTCCGCCTCCACAACCCTCACATTGACTGGAAGTCCGGTCGTATCCTGGCGTGGAGTGCCCACTGTCTAGCCAGTTGTCTCCGCTCGGCTCTACCCCCTCCGGGGTCCAATAATCCCTGTTCTGAGCAGCCGGCGCCCGATTTATCTAATGTTCCTAAACAATATCACGATCTGGTGCAGGTTTTCTCCAAATCACGTGCCTTGTCTTTACCTCCTCACAGGCCATACGACTGTTGCATCGATCTGCTGGCGGGAGCCAAGCTGCCGTCTGGTCGCCTCTACAGCCTGTCGGGACCGGAGAAACTGGCAATGGAGGAGTATATTCACGAGTCCCTCGCTTCAGGAATTATCCGTCCCTCGTCATCCCCGGTCGGTGCAGGGTTCTTCTTCGTTGGGAAGAAGGACGGCTCCTTACGGCCCTGCATCGACTACCGTGGACTGAACCAAGTCACCATCCGTAACAAATACCCTCTTCCCCTCATTAACACCGCCTTTGAACCCCTCTCGCAAGCAGTTACGTTTTCCAAGCTCGATCTCCGTAACGCTTATCACTTGGTGCGCATACGGGAGGGGGACGAATGGAAGACTGCTTTTAACACTCCGTTGGGCCACTACGAATACCTGGTGGTCCCTTTCGGCCTTACTAACGCCCCAGCAGTCTTCCAGGGCATGGTGAACGATGTGTTACGTGACCTTCTCGGGAAGAGTGTATATGTTTACATCGATGACATTCTGATTTTCTCCAAATCCCCCCAGGAACACGTTATCCACGTCCGGGAGGTTCTCCAGCGGCTGCTGGAGAATCAATTATTCGTCAAAGCAGAGAAGTGTTCATTTCATGTTTCCACGGTCCCGTTCCTCGGCTTCATTATCGAGGAGGGCAGTCTCCGGGCGGACCCTGCTAAGATCAAGGCGGTGACAGAATGGCCCCAACCCACCTCCCGCAAGCACCTTCAGCAGTTCCTTGGGTTTGCTAATTTCTATCGCCGCTTCATCCGTAATTATAGTGTCATTGCCGCTCCCCTTACTAAACTCACCTCTGTTACCCTACCCTTCTGTTGGAATCCCGATGCCCAGCGTGCATTTGATCTGCTCAAGGCTCGGTTTTCCTCAGCTCCTATCCTCTGTCACCCGGACACTTCACGTCAGTTCACCGTTGAGGTGGATGCCTCCGACACCGGCGTGGGGGCCATTCTGTCCCAACGAGCCGCTCTGGATAGCAAGCTCCATCCCTGCGCCTTTTTCTCCCGGAGACTGTCCTCCGCGGAGCGAAACTATGATGTCGGGGATCGGGAACTTCTGGCTATCAAACTGGCTCTTGAGGAGTGGCGCCACTGGCTGGAGGGGGCAGGTAATCCCTTTATTGTTTTAACCGACCATCAGAACCTCATTTATTTAAAATCTGCCAAGAGACTGAATGCTCGCTAAGCTAGATGGTCGTTATTTTTTGCCCGCTTTAATTTCTCTGTTTCCTACCGCCCCGGTTCCCGTAATGTTAAGGCAGACGCCTTATCCCGTATTTTTTCCCTCCCCTCCAGTCCTGCTGATCCGGAGCCCATCCTACCGGCTTCCTGTGTGGTGGCTGCGGTCTCTTGGGAAATCGAGGGCATTGTGAAGGCCGCTCAGACCTCCCAACCAGATCCCCGCAGTAACCCTAACTCCTGCCTTTTTGTGCCCAATTCCGTCCGCTCCCAGGTCCTGGATTGGGTTCACGCCTCGTGCCTGGCATGTCACCCGGGTGTAGCCAGAACGATCACCCTTGTCAGGAGGAGTTTCTGGTGGCCCACCCTTAAGGGGGATACCCGTGCTTTTGTCCTGGCCTGCTCTGTGTGCGCCAGGAGTAAGGCCTCCCACCAGCCCCCCTCTGGTCTTCTCCTTCCCCTCCCTGTCCCGGGCCGTCCTTGGAGTCACATTGGCGTTGACTTCGTCACCGGTCTGCCATTGTCTGAGGGTAACACCGTTATTCTGACAATGGTGGACCGGTTCTCCAAGGCGGTTCATTTTGTTCCCCTCCCCAAACTCCCGTCTGCCCTTGAGACCGCTGAGCTCCTGGTGTTGCATGTGGTCAGGCTGCACGGGATCCCCTCGGACATTGTGTCTGATCGTGGGCCCCAGTTCTCCTCCCGGGTTTGGAAAGCGTTTTGTGTGGTCCTGGGTGCCTCGGCAAGCTTATCTTCTGGTTTTCATCCCCAGTCTAACGGCCAGGCAGAAAGAGCGAACCAGGACCTGGGAGCCGCCCTGCGGTGTGTCACTGTGCGTAATCCCGCTTCTTGGAGCCGTTTTCTCCCCTGGGTAGAGTATGCTCACAACTCCCTTAAGTGTGCCTCTACTGGGTTATCTCCGTTTGAATGCTCATTAGGCTATCAACCCCCTCTTCTTTCTACCCAGGAGGCGGAGGTGGCTGTCCCCTCTGTAAAATCCCACATGCTTAGATGCAAACGTATGTGGAGACTGACGCGCACCGCACTCCTCCGCGCCAAATCCCGTTCTCAACGTCTAGCGGACCTTCACAGGACCGCAGCCCCGCGGTATAGGGCCGGTCAGCAGGTCTGGCTCTCCACTGCCAATATTTCCCTTCCCTCCTCTTCTAAAAAACTCCAGCCCCGCTTCATTGGTCCCTTCCCCATCATTTGTTTAGTTAATCCTGTCTCAGTTAAACTCTCCCTCCCTACCTCCCTCAAGGTTTACCCTGTTTTTCACGTTTCCCAGATCAAGCCTGTCTCCTCCAGTCCCCTCAGTACCCCGTCCATCCCTCCTCCTCCCGTCCGAGTGATCAACAACGCCCCGGCCTACACGGTTAACCGTGTTATTGATATCCGCCGTAAGGGCCGGGGCTTCCAGTATCTCGTGGACTGGGAGGGTTATGGTCCTGAGGAGCGGTCGTGGCTCCACAAGAGCCTTATCCTGGATCATTCACTTATCATGGATTTCCATAAACTCTTCCCAGATAAAGCCAGGCCTCCTGGTACGCCAGGGGGCGTACATTGAGGGGGGGGTACTGTAACGTTCCGTTCCCTTCCTGTCCGTGTTCCGGGTTTTTCTGTTTGCCCTCCGTGTCATGTTGGATTCCCTTGTCCGTGTTTTCCCTGCTGCTGCAGGATGGGCGTTTTTCCTGTCATGTTCGTGCTTTCTGTCACGTTTGTTTCCTCCTATCGGTTTCCTTTCTCCGTGTTCACATTCCTCACCTTCGAGTTTAGTAATCACTCCCTGTTAATTACCTCACCTGTTTCCCATTTATGTTTTCATTTTATCCACTATTTAAACCCCTGGCTGGCTGCTAATCGGCGCCAGTTCGTTAACTAACCTACCTTGTCTATGTCCTGTCACGTTTCTGGTCCGGAGTTTGTGCAGCTTGCTGCACTAAATGTTGTTCACGTAAACTGCGGTTGGTAGCTATCTTCCCTGAACTGTCTTTGTTGCATGCTACTTACCTGTCTCCCTTCAACTCTCCAGACGCCGCGATTCCAACTCCCTGCAGCAGTGTTTTGTTTTCCCTTTATGTTGTGTGAGTGTGTTGCGGTACTCCCACCTCCAGCTCGGGGAAAGACCCGCTGTCTAGCCTGCCGGCTCGCTTCCGTTGTTGTTCCTGTCCGGCCTCAGCTACCTCCTGTACTGTGGTTACGGTTCCAGGATCCCTGGAGTTCAGCCGGCTCATACGAGGTCTCCCCAAGCTACACCTCACCAGCTCCGTGGGGTGTGTTCGTCAGCTAGACAGGCGGCGGACTATTCTACATCCTCACCTCTCATGCAAATACCCAGTCTGTATACCCTGCCTGTAACCTCTGCTTTGTCCCCCTATCCAAGTCAATAACCCGGTCCAGTTCCTGTTCAGTCCCGGAGGGAGTTCTCCAGTGAAACTTAAGTCCAGTTTCGGCTTGGAACAGTCGCGCCGTTTCAGAACCTGCACCAGTGTGATACTCGCGGTCCAGTACAGTACCGTCCCGGTGGCTAACCCACCATTCCAGTAAATTCCAGTTCCGGCTTGGAACGAATTCCGTTCCAGCATCCGTTTCCAGTGTGGACTTCACGTTCCAGTCCAAGTCCAGTTCCTGTCCAGTTCCAGTTCAGTTCCAGTCCAGTTCCAGTCCAGTTCCTGTCCAGTTCCGGCTTGGAACATATTCTGTTCCAGCACTCATTTCCTGAGTGGACCTCCCGGTCCAGTTCCAGTCCAGTTCCTGTCCAGTTCCAGTCCAGTTCCTGTCCAGTTCCGGCTTGGAACATATTCTGTTCCAGCACTCGTTTCCTGAGTGGACCTCCCGGTCCAGTTCCAGTCCAGTTCCTGTTCAGTTCCAGTCCAATCCCTGTTTCCAGTTCCGGCTTGGAGCAGCAGGGCAGCCCTTTTGTTCCGGCTTGGAACTCACCGGACTTACAAGTCCAGCTCCGGCTTGGAGCAGTCCCTATGGGATTTTTGTGTTCAATGTACTAACCTGTTTTCTTATACCTTCTGTACAGCTTTGGGACTACCCCAAAGCTTAAATAAAAACCCCCTATATTTGAATCTGCCTCTTGGTCGTTGCACTTGGGTTCGACCCGTTTCAGGATCGTAACACCGTATATATATATACTTTCTCTCACATACATACATTCTACTCTCACATACATATATTATCACTCTTACATACATACATTCTCTAATATATGTATGTGAGAGTGAGAATATATGTATATGAGAGTGAGAATATATGTATGTGAGAGTGAGAATATATGTGTGTGAGAGTGAGAATATATGTATGTGAGAGTGAAAATATATGTATGTGAGAGTGAGAATATATGTATGTGAGTGAGAATATATGTATGTGAGAGTGAGAATATATGTATGTGAGAGAGAGAATATATGTATGTGAGAGTGCAAATATATGTATGTGAGAGTGAGAATATATGTATGTGAGTGAGAATATATGTATGTGAGTGAGAGTATATGTATGTGAGCGAGAATATATGTATGTGAGAGTGAGAATATATGTATGTGAGAGAGAGAATATATGTGTGTGAGAGTGAGAATACATGTATGTGAGAGTGAAAATATATGTATGTGAGAGTGAGAATATATGTATGTGAGAGTGAGAATATATGTATGTGAGAGTGAGAATATATGTGTGTGAGAGTGAGAATATATGTATGTGAGAGTGAAAATATATGTATGTGAGAGTGAGAATATATGTATTTGAGTGAGAATATATGTATGTGAGTGAGAATATATGTATGTGAGAGTGAGAATATATGTATGTGAGAGAGAGAATATATGTATGCGAGAGAGAGAATATATGTATGCGAGAGAGAGTATATGTATGTGAGAGTGAGAATATATGTATGTGAGAGTGAGAATATATGTATGTGAGAGAGAGAATATATGTATGTGAGAGAGAGAATATATGTGTGTGAGAGGTCCAACATGAATTATGGCCTAAACGGCCCCTCATTATTTACAGTTCGGCGTACGGTAGAAACTAATTTAGCTATTCTCTAAACATGTAACAGATTGACAGTATTTACAGTTCGGCTACACAGGCTGCATGCTCTCACCAGGCAGCAAGTGTCCAAAATCAGACCCACGTCCAGATGACAAAAGGGTCTTCTCCTCCTGGTCTAGCGGGATGGTTGCTGTGGTGGTATTCAGCAGCTTTAATCAATTCACGGGCTATTTGCTGTAGTCTGTTAACACAGAACTCAGTGTTCAAGAAGCGTCGTGGAAGTCGTGTTGATCGTTAGTGTCAGGAACTCAAACTCTCGTGATGCAGACGGAGACAGGGTATTATAGTCTAGCATCTTTCCAATCCCGCTGCTCCGCGGCGGTCCTCGTCGTCCCCAGTTACGGCGTCTTTCACACAATGCGACGTCAACGTCTCCACGTAGCCCCCGGAGATGGTTGCTAGGCAACAGCGTGCGTCGTCTTTCCAGCGCAGCTCCCAGGATCTCCACATAGGACCATGACGTCAGCATCTCCATCTGCAGGGGAGACACAGACAAACCCAGCAGCCCAAAGCCAAGCAAACACAAAGCAGGGGAGGCAGAGAAACATAACACTAATAAATGAAAAGTATAACAGTTGCACATTGTTTTTGTTGAAAATAAACTTGTACCCTGGTGGGGATCAAACCCCCAATCCTCTGTGTGAGAGGCAGCAACTCCAACCAGTAGGCCACAGTAGCTTCATGGACAACACGCAGCCGTATAGTGGTTTTGTCTGTGATTCTGTGATGCGTCCACATTAGTTTGAAGCGTTTTTATTGGTCGATAAGCTTGGGATAGCAGGTATGCGATATTGTTATCCAATGGGGAGAATTATTCTTTGAGGGTACGGAGGCAGGGAAAAGAAGAGTAAGATGAGGAAGAGGAGGGAGAAGAAGAAGAAGAAGAAGATAACCCAAGTTTGGGGCTTTATTGTGTGGATGTGTGAAGTTGTATCTGAATGCTGTGTGGTTACATGAGGTCAGAACATACAGAAGGTAATGTTTTTAAGGGCTGAGAGTCTGTGGTCATTGTGGTTACTTCTGTAGGAAACCCTGAAAAGTGCCAAACCCTCTGTGCTGTATAGGTATGGGGCATGCCCTGCCAAGCCAGAGGCTCCTCCAGGGAGGCAAGGGAGGCACTGCCCTCTCAAAATAAAAAATATATATATTTGAAAAACTCCTAATTATAGTGTGGCAAGGTGAGTGCCACCGCTCCAGAGAAGAGTCGTAAACTTTGTTAGTTCGAGGGTTTTTATTATTTCACCCCCCCCCCCCCCACAATTGGCTCTTTCAGCCGGTTTTTCCGTGTGCTTTTCCTCAAAGCACATAGAATTTATAGCCACACCCGCAGCCACACTACCTACTCCCTCTTCTCCAGGTCAACAACCCCTTTTCCTCGCGGAAGTCTCCTTTTTATCCTCCCAGGCTCACTGTCAAACAATCAAGGCAATTGGTTAAGTGATTCAATCCACAATAATCATACGTCACCAATTGCCTGAATTCCGCCCGCTGTGCCGGTTCCACAAACCACCCGAGTTCACTCTCTCTCTTGCCGACAACGCCTAAAACCACGCCCCCCTACCACATACCCCCACCGCCCGCCTTAGGCCGGGAAGCCATCCGGCCGATGACCAACCCCCCCTCCCCCCCTCTCCGTCCCCACCGGGTGAGAGAGAAAGTCAGCCACCACCATCTGCGCTCCCGGCCTATGAACCACCTTGAAATTAAAAGGCTGCAAAGCCAGATACCAACGAGTGATTCGGGCGTTGGTATCCTTCATGCGGTGAAGCCATTGGAGGGGAGCATGGTCCGAGCAGAGGGTGAATGGGCGACCCAGTAGGTAATAACGGAGAGACCCGACCGCCCACCGAATGGCCAGACATTCTTTTTCTACCGTGCTGTACTTAGCTTCCCGCTGCAATAGCTTTCTGCTAATACACAGCACTGGTTGGTCGAGCCCCTCCACCTGCTGAGTCAAAACAGCCCCCAGCCCTCTGTCCGATGCGTCTGTCTGCAAATTAAAGGGGAGAGAGAAATTAGGGGTGAACAGGAGCGGTTTCCCACAAAGAGCTTCTTTAACTCGCTCAAATGCCTGCCTGCACAGCTCCGTCCACTGGACCGGATCTGAGGCACCTTTCCGAGTCAAGTCGGTTAAGGGACTGGTCAGCTCTGAGTAAGCAGGAATAAACCTCCTGTAGTAGCCGGCCAGTCCCAAAAACCTCCTCACCTCTTTTTTTGTCTTGGGTCGGGGACAGGTCGCAATCGCTGCGGTTTTATCCACGAGAGGCCGCACCTGTCCACTTCCCAAGTGGTACCCCAAATACCGTACCTGCGCTCGGCCAACTGCACACTTCTTTGGGTTAGCCGTGAGCCCCGCCTGTCTCAGGGACTCAAGCACCGCCCCCACATGCCACACATGCTGAGCCCAGCTGCTGCTGTGGATGATAATGTCATCCAGATAGGCTGCAGCAAAAGCAGGATGCGGACGCAGCACCCTGTCCATCAGACGTTGAAAAATGGCAGGGGCCCCGAATAACCCAAACGGAAGTGTCCGGAATTGGTATAACCCGTCCGGAGCGGAGAAAGCCGTTTTTTCCTTGGACTCTGGAGACAAGGGAATCTGCCAGTAGCCCTTGGTTAAATCCAGTGTCGAAAAAAAAAATGAGCTGTGCCCAGCCGATCCAAGAGCTCGTCGACCCGAGGCATTGGATAGGCATCAAATCGTGACACTTCGTTCACCTTACGATAGTCTACACAGAACCGAATAGATCCATCAGGGTTACCCACTAGCACAATGGAGCTATTCCACGCACTGTTAGACTCCTCTATTACCCCCAGTTCCAGCATTGCCTTTATTTCTGCCTGAACCAATTTCTTTTTATGTTCCGGCAATCTATAGGGCCGTGAACGCACCGTCACGCCCGGGGTTGTCTCAATGTGGTGGTTTATGAGGTTAGTGCGACCTGGTAGAGGGGAAAACACATCCGCAAACCGCTTTTGCAACAAGGCAAGATCCGCCCTCTGATTCGGTAAGAGATGGCTATCTGAAAGGGGTGAGGTTTGATTGGTAGAATTTGGTACCTCTGGCCCCAGCTCATCTCTTTCCTGATCTACCGTAACCAGGGAGACCGGTACCACCTCTTTCCATGCTTTTAATAGATTGAGATGATAAATCTGTTTCGCCCCCTCTCTATCAGATCGCTCCACCTCATAATCGACTTCCCCCACTCGTCATGTGACCACAAAGGGTCCTTGCCACTTGGCGAGTAATTTTGTGCTGAAAGTCGGGAGCAATACCAGGACTTTATCTCTTGGTGAAAATTGCCGTAGCTTAGTTCCTTTATTGTATTGCCTCTGCTGACATTCCTGAGCCTCGAGCAAATTCTCCCGTGACAATCTACCCAGTGTATGGAGTTTTGCGCGTAGGTCCATAACGTACTGAATTTCGTTTTTACTGGGACTTGGACCCTCCTCCCAGCTTTCTTTAACTAGGTCCAAGACACCCCATGGTTTTCTACCGAACAGCAATTCAAAGGGAGAAAATACTGTGGAGGCCTGGGGAACCTCTCGCACTGCAAACAATAGCGGAACTAGCCACTTATCCCAATTTCGGCTATCATCGTGTACGAACTTTCGAATCATAGATTTCAAAGTCCTATTAAAACGCTCAACGAGACCATCCGTTTGCGGATGGTACACGCTGGTCTTAATGGACTGAACACCCAAAAATTTGTACAATTCGCATAATGTGCGTGATATAAACGAAGTGCCTTGATCCGTCAGAATCTCTTTCGGGATTCCGACGCGGGAGATTATCTGGAACAATGCCTGCGCAACACTCTTGGCTGAGAGATTATGTAACGGCACTGCTTTGGGATACCGGGTTGCATAATCCACGAGAACTAATACAAATCGGTATCCCTGCGTGCTCCTGTCAAATGGCCCGATGAGGTCCATGCCCACTCTATCAAAAGGGACCTCAATCAACGGTAGAGGGCGCATCGGCGCTTTTGGGATGGCCGGGGAATTCACTAGCTGACAGTCTGCACAAGACGCACACCACCGACGTATGTCCGCCCAAATGCCCGGCCAATAAAAACGGGCCATTATCCGGGTTAGTGTTTTTTCATACCCTAAATGACCAGCCATGGGGTTGTAATGAGCCGCCTGGAAAACCATTTCCCGGCGGCTTTTAGGTACCAACAACTGGGTCGTTTCCTCACCTGTCTGAGTGTCACGACACACTCTATACAATCTGTCCTTAATAATGACAAAATATGGGTGAGAGCGTGCAGCGTCCGGGTGCATCAGCTGGCCATCAACATATATCACCTGGTCAAAGGCGAAGCATAGGGTGTCGTCACGAGACTGAGCGAGTGGGAAATCCTCCACGGGGTGGAATACCGGCACCTGGGGAGTCTCTACCGGAGGCTCTCCCGATGCCGCCCCCCCCTCGGCAGTATCGGACGACCCCGCGTCACCACTGTCAACTGCACACACCTCACACTTCCCTAGCGGTCGTGATCGCACCCCCATCAGCTTCTCAGCTACCTGTTTAAACCCCTTCCAATCTGTGCCCAAAATCAGAGGGTGCGAGAGGCGGGAGCTAACCGCAGCCTCTAGAATATGCTTTTTATCATTGATGCGAATTTCCACTGGTACTAAAGGGTATTTGTGTACGTCCCCATGCACACACCTAATAGTCACCCAATGTGCCGCCACCAAAGCCTCTGGTCGAACCAGGCTCTGTTGGATCATGGTCTGCATAGCCCCTGAGTCCAACAGCGCCCGGTGTTCACTCCCTTGCACCCTTACCGGAATGCAGTACGCCCCGTCTGGATCGGGAGCGGAGGTGGGCGGGCCGACAATACGGACCACCTGCCCCACCTCCATGAGTGGACAATCGCGCCGCACCGCCAACACCCCGCACCGCCAACACCCCGGTCCAGTTGTTTGAGGAGCTCCCTGAGGGCCGGACTGCACCGCCACTGAGCCTGAGTGGGGAGAAAACACAGGGGGATTAGGCATAGGGAATTGACATCTAGGAAAAAAACATCTAGGTTGGTGGGGCGATGGCACTGCACCCAGTTGGCTGTAGCCGCCGGCAGCCCCGCGATGAACCGCTCCAGGACCACCTGCTCCACTACTCCAGCAGCAGAGCGGATTTCTGGCCGGAGCCAGCGCCTCGCCATGTCCGTCAGCCGCTGGGCATACGCGAACGGCCGGTCCTCTTCCGTCAGGGTGGTCTCCCGGAAGCGCCGTCTGTGGTCCTCCGGGCTGAAACCCATTCGGTCGAGGACCGCCTTCTTGATATTCTGAAAGTCCGCCCTAGTGGCTGGCGGCAGGCTATGCGCAGCTTGCTGCGCCTCCCCTGACAAGAGGGGCAGGAGACATACGGACCACTCTCCCAGTGGCCACCTGCACGTCTCCGCTGCCACCTCGAATGCCTCGAGGAAAGCTTGAGCGTCATCGTCCGCGGTCATCTTCGGGAGGTGGAATTTTGGGGACGAGACGCTCCGCCTTCCCCGAGAGTCCGAATCGCTGGAAGCAGCCAGCTGTAGCAGCGCCTGGGTCTGGAGGCTAGACTGCACACGCAGGGCTTCCATCTGCTCTGCATGAGCCGCGGACTGTCGCTCCTGCATGGCAGCTATGCCCTCCAGCATCTTTCCCAGCGCTACTACCGACGAGGACTGCTCTGGCTGTTCTTGGCTGTGATCCATCTTTGTTTTCGTTTTTTTTTTTTTGTTTCAAACTCTTCTCTCTTCCTCTCCCCGTACGGGCCACCACTGTGGCAAGGTGAGTGCCACCACTCCAGAGAAGAGTCGTAAACTTTGTTAGTTCAAGGGTTTTTATTATTTCATCCCCCCCCCCCCACAATTGGCTCTTTCAGCCGGTTTTTCCGTGTGCTTTTCCTCAAAGCACATAGAATTTATAGCCACACCCGCAGCCACACTACCTACTCCCTCTTCTCCAGGTCAACAACCCCTTTTCCTCGCGGAAGTCTCCTTTTTATCCTCCCAGGTTCACTGTCAAACAATCAAGGCAATTGGTTAAGTGATTCAATCCACAATAATCATACGTCACCAATTGCCTGAATTCCGCCCGCTGTCCCGGTTCCACAAACCACCCGAGTTCACACTCTCTCTTGCCGACAGCGCCTAAAACCACGCCCCCCTACCACATATAGATATTACCTTATCTTTATAATGCATTTCCAGCAATTGATACCACTGCGAAGCAACCACACCTACAATGTTTTTAGGAATTGTTAATCCAGTTTAAATGAATGTTGTAAACAGCTGAAGAAAAATTATACTCCAGAAACTTAAACTTAATATGTTTAGGTTTAGGAAAAAATCTTTATTTCCCAAGTTACCCCTTATGAGGGCCCTTGGGAAAGAAAAGTTTGTACTGGCCATTCAGTGTACTGCAGCCTTTAATTAGGAATAATTTGGTCCCTCTTGTGTTGAAGTTTTCCCAGCGTTTGTTTAATCCTCCTGGGAATATGATGTCGAGTTGATGTCTTTCTGTTCTACGTCTGTCTTCCTGTGTCCAGTTAATGTTTGAGTGGAGGCACAATATTTCTCCTGCTTCAAGTCCATGGTGTAGGAAATGAGCCACTAGGTGTGTGTCTGTTTTTCTATGATTTTTTGGGCCCTATTTGGGCCCTTTTTGGGCGATTTTTTGGGCCCTATCTTACACTCGGCTCAAAAAGCGGCGCTAATCCAAACTTTGCTATTTTACACCCGGCGCTAGGTTCATAATAACGCCTAGCGCTTACGTCCTTTAACCACTCAAAAAAATAACTCTTTGAATGAACTTAATTAAATCATGGCAAAGATTTCCACATGATTAAATGGCTTTCTTTCAACATTAAGCAATTCGGTTTGTCCAACTTAATGTACTTGGGTTGGGTCAACTTCATTTATGAGGGTTGATTCAACTTATTTACTAGGGTTGGATCCAACTTAATGTACTTGGGTTGGGTCAACTTCATTTATTAGGGTTGATTCAACTTATTTACTAGGGTTGGATCCAACTTAATGTACTTGGGTTGGGTCAACTTCATTTATTAGGGTTGATTCAACTTATTTACTAGGGTTGGATCCAACTTAATGTACTTGGGTTGGGTCAACTTAAATTATTAGGGTTGATTCAACTTATTTACTAGGGTTGGATCCAACTTAATTTAATAGGGTTGGTCCAACTAATTTTACAGTAGTAAAAATTACACTAGTAAATGAAGTTGCTCCAACCCAAGTAAATGTAAGTTGGCCCAACAGAGTTGCTTAATGTTGAATGAAAGCCATTTAATCATGTGGAAATCTTTGCCATGATTGAATTAAGTTCATTCTAAGAGCTATTTTTTTGAGCTGTTACTTGAATTATCCTATGTACCTGCAGTACATGTACTGCAGGTACATAGGTTAATTCAAGTAACAGCTTGTTTACAGTGAACAGTAACTGAAACTTAAGGTACAACAAAGTCTACAGCCTGATTGGTGTCAAGGTTGGAAACATAACACAAGACAACGGGAGGTGTTGCAATAAAATTATATTTCCCAAAATAGTTTAACGTTTTGGCAGTTGCTTGCAAACAACACAAAATGAAAAATACAGTTACTACTCGTTTTTTTTTTAACTGTGTACTATAACAGTATACTGTATAACAGTACTATAGTAGTAAAGTTCAAGTCAAACAACATGTAAATACAGTAGGATATATAACTGTACTGTAACAGTGTAATTAACAATGTACTATATGTATAACAGTACTAGTAGTAAAGTTCAAGTCAAACAGCATGTAAATACAGTAGTATATACAGTATAACAGTATACTATACACTGCTTCCCTTAAGTGCCAACAGAATGGATCTTAATAGTTAATCCGTTAAAAAAAAAAAAAAAGTCTTTTAAAAAAACAAAAACAGTCTAAGATGATCTGAACTTTAAAGAATGTCCCTAACTGTGGTATGGACAACATGTTTTTGTTAACGTATGTGTTTCTGTGAGGTCAGAAGCACATTTAACTACAGGTGCAAGATTTAGTAAGTGCAAATGTTTAAGGGGAACGTGCAATGTTTAAAGGGGAATGTGAGTACAAAGACAGGGCCCCGTTTCCCAGAAGCATTAAGCCACCAGTGTCAAACACTGTCGTTTTTAGGATAGAAATTGAATTCAAAATGTAACTGAATAAAAAAATTTTTTAAAGTTAAGAATCAGGCTCTTTGAGCATTATAACAATTTAAATCATATTTTTGATTGCACAGGGTCTTTAAGGACTGATGATGGGCTCTATGAAGCCATCACTAGTGACAGGTGTAGGTACAGGTGTTTTTCCTCAATACAGTTCTAGTTGGGTAATGCGGTGGCAATCATTCTCAATTAAGTGACTAATGGGAAAGCAATATTTTGAGAGTTTGTGCTTTTGAGGATAGTTTGTTTCCATCTAGTTCCATAATGATCTTCTGCAGAGCTTCGAAGGTGTACTTGAGCTCTGGAGGGTAGCTCAGGATTAGAGCATACACAAGAGCAAGCAACATAGCCACTGCAAAAGGTACATTTCCCAACTCATCCAGTACGTCCACCCCCTCCAGAATGATTCCAACATCCGCAGGGTCATCACCGGGCTCTGCACCTTCTTTTCGAATGACAAAGATTCCAAAGACTGTCTCTGCCATGGCCGTTTGACTGCTTTCGTGATCCACGTCCTGTGACAAAACAATTAACAAAGGCAATGATTTTTCACTGATGTGCATTACATCCCATTTTTATAGCACTTGTCATTTTCACAGCATTACTGTAAAACAGCTATCACAAACTTAATTCACATAATCAGAAGAAATTATAACCACCTGATATTGAATAGTTTCACTGATTTTTTTGCCCTCAAGATTTATTTCCGTGTACTGACAACATCCGCCGCTTTGCAACTATGTGGGCCAGCGTTATTAAGGAGTCTGTGTGCAGCTTCCGCAACATATGTCTCATGCTTACACATTCTCATTCCCAACTCATCAAATACTGCAGCTTGGTCAGTGGCCCTACGCTTCAAATTATGACACTCTAGGTACCCCTTTAGCGCCAGGTTTCAACGTATTCTTATACAGGATATCACTGCGCCTGCGCAACACGAGCGGCCATTGCACGTGTGCAAGAGAGGGAGACAGACATGTCTGCCTCCCTCCGCCCAGGTATGACTTCTAAACAAATGTTTTTTTTAGGTTTAGGCATGTTTTTTAGGTTTAGGTATGATCGTTTATCGGGGTTGTGGTTAGCGATCATTTATTGTGGTTGGGGTTAGGGTAAGTATTTGGTGTAGGCTTAAGTTAGGTTGACATTAGGATTCGTACATATCCCAACGAAAATTTGTACACATGTTTTCATTCCCATAGACTTCTATAGCACTCCCACAAAGTTGTGCAAAACTGACGCTACAGGGCTACCTAGCGCGTCATAGTTTGAAGCGTAGGACCACTGAACAAGCTGCAGTATTTGACGAGTTGGGAATGAGAACGGGTTGCTCATGCTCACACTCTTAACTCTGGCACTATGCGTGGTCGCTCTATGAGCAGCATAGATCCCTAGGGAGTCCCACCCGAACCTTCCCTCAGAGCAGCTAGCCCAATGTGCTGCTCTCGTTGCCAAGTCCTTCTCCCATCGGAGAGACATGGATTCTATCCAGGTCCCCGGCGGGCAACTTACAATGCAAAACGCATCGAATATTATATTTCACAGATTAAAGACAATTAGAGAATGTAAAAGTTTCCAGACAAAATGAAAAGAGGCTTAATCGATAGGTACTTCATGTATTTATCTGTTGGCCTCTTTTATGTATATTGTTATTCTGTGCAGACTTCAATTTGTAAGTACATGACTGGTTTGTTTACAAAGGCAATGCAGTAGGCTAGTAGGTACATTTTAAAAATGTTTTAAGGCCTTATCTGTTCCCAATTTTAAAGCTAATGGGAACGCAGAGGAAACCCCATCCATTCTAATTGTGATCATCCCCTTAGTGACGATAAAGGTAAATTAACATACCATGTATTCCCTCACCAGCTTCTCTGGATCTTCGTACAAGTAGACGCAAAGACCTTTGTGGGTGCATTCTCGTCTGATGTCAATGCTGTCCATCTAAGTATGCAGATCAGAGAGAATATGCAGAAAGAAAAAAAAACATTAGGAACACAATCTCGACCAACCAGCAGAGTGGGTTTCACACACCTTATACAACTTTTAACTAGATTCACCAAATAACATTTAAATACTGGAAGGACATGTAGTTAGGTGTTAAATTAACACTCAGGATTTTCTGTGTATACGAATGACTATTCAGATCATAGGTTTCACTCTCTCCACTGTAAATCTAATCAGATCAAAAACGTCTACGACGTAAAAAAAAGTCAAGTTACTCACGTTCCAACTTGCAAAAACTAGGCCTGCCTTTAAAAGTCTTGATATCAAAATGTGGCCAAGTTACAACTAACAATATTGCCTGTCGTAGCTCACACTAAATAAACTAGCTCTATTCCAAAGCAATGCTATCCAAACTTTCCTAAATTATTTAATGCAACTTGGCCCTGTGTTTCTTCATCTTTGCATGTGAAGAGATTGTGCCTCATGGAACAACATATGATTTCAATGAATGCTTTTAACAGCTGATGAATAATTACACTCCAGAAAGGATATGGTTGTACCTTGTTGGCAAAATGTACAGGTTTTAAAATGTTAACTGCTGCTACAGCATTCTTTACAATTCACAGACATTTATATGAAGAAACATCATGTACAATAGAGAAAGGGGTGATGCAGATAAATGCAGATAAAAATGAGTAATATTTTTACCTAGAAAATAGCGTACATAAAGCATTTTTACAAACGTATCCAGACATGTTTGTGGGTTAGATGGTGGCAAATAAGTAATAGTACCAATTTTCTTAACATAATAGTATTTATGATATTTGCAAACAGAATTTTGTGAACACAATGATATCTATGCTCTGTAGGACCACACAGGTTTTGATAGAAATCCAAATCAATAAATCAATAAATTAATAATAATAATAATAATAATAATAATAATACATTTTATTAATTCTGTGCTTTTCATAGACCCAAAGCAGTGGATGCAGACAATTGTTCAAACATGCCCTATAGTGTAGTAATTTTTCTGTTTAATTTCTAAGTGCAACACATCTGAATCAGAGTATTTCCACTATAAATTATTTTAATTTTGCAGTTTGATGTGGCACATACAGTTTCATTGACCACATTCTCTTGAGATGGTAAGATGAAGAAACACAGGGTCAAGTTGCATTAAATAATTTAGGAAAGTTTGGATAGCATTGCTTTGGAATAGACCTAGTTTATTTAGTGTGAGCTATGATAGGCAATATTGTTAGTTGTAACTTGGCCACATTTTGATATCAAGACTTTTAAAGGCAGGCCTAGTTTTTGCAAGTTGGAATTAAGAACTTATGGACATCGCTATGTAGGCTATGCGTGAGTAACTTGGCTTTTTTTACGTCGTAGATGTTTTTGATCTGATATCACTTATTTTTTATAGCTAACTAATGATGAATAATGCATGAAGATAAACACTGAGAGAGACATGCATTCCAAAGAAATGTATGCAGACATTCGCTTAACCATAACGCCCTCTATTGACAAGAATGAGAACAGTTATCCTATTACAGACAGCACACAATTACATTAAAAGAGTTTGTAGATGAGCAGTATTTAATGTGTAATGAAATACAATGAACAGCACCACCTGAGCTATGGATCATGAAGAAGCATGTAAATTAATGAACCAAGTGTACATGGAGACATACAGGCAAAATGGGCTAGACGCAAACACATTCTAGCTTTAAGACATACAGCCTAAATAGCTAGTACAGTCTAAATAGTTTGCATCAGTAAAATATGGAAATACAGTTTTAAAATAGGGCTATTAGTATTCTATGAAATACATTTAACGTTAGGCTATTCAACAGTGAATTGCCGGATGCGTAACTCCAACCTTCCATGTGTGGGCTACGAGCTAGCGAGCGAGCTAGTGAGTTTCTGCACAGCAGAGTTTTTTTTCCGGTAGTGCAGAATGTTACCTGCGGGAAATGTTTTGGTAGTGGACAGCTAGGTTTAGTTTTGTTTTCTGTAGTGCAATGAATGTAGGCTATAATGCATGTTGATTCGCTTCGTAGTAGCCTAGCTTGTTTCTGCTTCCTGACAAGAAGCAGGAAGTAACGTTGGCGAACAAGCTTAATTGGACAACCCATATTTCCCAGGAATCTTAGCCAGAAAGAAAACAGTAGATACTACTAAGAAAGTACATACCAGAGATTATTCTTGTTCTTATTATTATTATTATTATTAAAAGTGTTTGCAGTAAGCTACATTATCAGCAGAGTAGCGTAGACTAGAGCTACATTTGGAGGCTATCTATTTATTTATAAGTGACTAACCATGAATCAGATATGTTTGGGGAATTGGCGGTTTATAAATCCGATCACTTAAAGGCTTGCAGCTTAAAAGAGGCTATCCTCAATTCTTAATGTTGGCTATTATCGTAAATTCTTAATTTTCCTAGTAGTTAATTTTATGGTGACTTTGTGTTATGTGTGAAAAGGATAAAGTGAACAGAGCAAGTGTTTCCACAGTCAGTCATGACCGCAAGAGCAGAGCGTAACACCCTCCCCAAACCAGACAAAAGCGAGCGTCCAGTTTGGGGAGGGTGTTATATAATACAAGTGAAACATTGAACAGTTAATATTGTAAACCTCTTTTGCCTTTGCAATAAAAATATGTGAATGTGTCAATGTGAAAATAATAACAGTCTAAGAAATGAAAAGTACTTAACAGTTGCACATTGTTTTTGTGGAAAATACACATGTGCACTGCTGGGCTCAAACCCACTATCCACTGTGTGAGAGACTGCAGCTTTAACCACTAAGCCACAGTTGCTTCTTGGAAAGCATAAAGCCATTAGCTATATTAACATTAAAAAAACATTAGTATGAAGCGTTTTTATTGGACGATAAGCTTGATGAGCAGGTATACGGACCATACCCTCAAATAATAATTCTCCCCATTTGACTAACATCGCGACGGAGGCAGGCAGTTTGGCAGGAAAATGGGAGGAGGAGGAGGAGGAGGAGGAGGAGGAGGAGGAGGAGGAGGAGGAGGAGGAGGAGGAGGAGAAGAAGAAGAAGAAGAAGAAGAAGAAGAAGAAGAAGAAGAAGAAGAAGAAGAAGAAGAAGAAGAAGAAGAAGAAGAAGAAGAAGAAGAAGAAGAAGAAGAAAAACTGCAAAATAACCCAAGTTTGGGGCTTTATTGTGTGGATGTGTGAAGTTGTATCTGAATGCTGTGTGGTTACATGAGGTCAGAACATACAGAAGTTAATGTTTTTAAGGGCTGAGAGTCTATGGTCATTGTGGTTACTTCTGTAGGAAACCCTGAAAAGTGCCAAACTCTCGGTGCTGTATAGGTATGGGGCATGCCCCGCCAAGCCGTAACTTTGACTGTATGTGGATTGTTGTGATTCTCTGGAATTCTGCATTCACCTACAAAATAAAAAAAATAAAACACCTAAAACTCAGTTTGGCTATTTTGATGTCACTGTTACACATTTGATATACAGTAGCAGTTCAGTCTGTTGAAGACATGCAAATGCATAATACATTTAATTATCTATATAATAGTTTCCTGCATAGAAATGCCACTGTTTGGCATAGTGCCAACAAAGGCTGATGTTGCTGGCCTCCAGTAAATTCTAATCAGTTTATGAATAACTTCTCAGAGTCTGCCAATACAGACATACATTGTATGTGCCATATATAAAATGCATACAGAGTATGTCTGTATTGGCAGACTCTGAGAAGTTACTCATGAACTGATTAGGATTTACTGAAAGCCAGCAACATCAGCCTTTGTTGTAAAAAGGGGATGTTCACTTACCTCACGAACATGGAAGAGAGCCGGCCACCTCGTTTTGAAATCGACTATCATGGGTGCCTCTCAAACTACCTCTTGCCTTCTGTGCGCAAAGGTCTTGTCCATCATCTTCGCCATGTTGTCCACATTGTTCCTTTTCTTTACTTCTGAGAGGAGGGACACTCTTATATCTTTTCTAGCATCTCCGCTGTTTCACCAGATGGATAGGAGGGGCAGTAATTCACTTCGGCTTTTTTCGGCCTCTTTACACCATAGGCAGGGCTGCATTTGCCAGCAGGTTTCTGTGTTAGGGCATTCACTGCAACTTCTGGGCATCCAAGTCGTCTGAGCTTTGTTCGGTAGTTACCAAGTTTATATTTCAAGCTCCTCTTCCAACCACCATATCCAGTGACTGAACCTGGCTCTTTCAAACATGGATGTGTTGATACAAGAGCTTCTGCTACATCTTCAAATTCACTGTCAGAGAGGTAAACTTTGTACTGGATAATCTTTTCAGCTAAGCCATCAAGAATGGCAGATTTAAGTTTAGGATCAGGATTCAACAAAGTTCCAGCTTCTTTCAAAGCAGTGTTGGCTCTGTCAAGCTGAAGCTCAGTATCATAAGAGAACCGGGGCACGAGGAACACAACAGGCCATCCAGAGGATCTTGTGGAGGTGGACTCAGAACATAATACGTATGTCTGTATCATATGAGCTACCAGATGAAAGGGATGAGGAGTCATCCCGAGAGCGGGTGGTGGCAGCAGCTGAGTATGGAGGGGGTGGGAAGCCAACAGGTTGAGCAGGTGAAACTGAATTAAAGATGACTTTGATGCGACCTTTGTCCTGGACATCTGATGTTGAGAGCAAGTTGGTGAATTAATTCCCAAAATCAGCATCCATGAATTGAAGCCTGAAGTCCCCTTCTACTCCACACTGACTCTTTATTTGCTGTGCGAGTTCAATGACAGACTCTGGAATCCCATCTGGAAGGATCAATGTCTGGACATTGTTTTCTCCTAGAATGATTCTGAGCTTCACTGGAGGAGCCATTTCACGACAGTCTGTGAATGAGGAAAGAGAAGATTAAATGTTTTAACAAGGGTAGATCTGAATTTCAACAGACTAATGAGGCAAAAAATCCATTCAACATTTAATCTGAAGGTTACCACACCTTATATGTGTCTTTTTAATGTCACCATTCTGAGAGCTCCAACAAAGTAGTCTGCCAAAGGGTAGTCATCAGCCAGTTCACCAAGCTCAATCAAAACAACTTCTCTGACTGGACATGCACTCAGCTCAAAGGCTCTGAAATGTTCCCTGTACCACCCAGAAAGCCTTCTCACCATGAAACACAATCTCTCCTTTACAACGCGAATTTGAATAATCTCTCCAAAATCAGGCAGTCCACTTGTAGTCCCATGAGCAACTATGATCCCATTTCTGAAATGTATACCTTTGCTTGACACACACTTAGTAAGGTGAACTTCAGTTGTACCAGGGAAGTTCTGTTTAATAGTCTGAGCTATTTCTTGTTTCAAAACATCTACAGGAACTCTTGAGACATTTGTGATCTCTAAGGCAGTTTTTTCAAAACTGGATGATCGCAAGTGATATGAAATCATTAGCTGATGCTTAATAGCTAACGAGAGGGGTATATTTTTGAAGCAATTGGTGTGTCACACTACCTGCTGAAAAAAACTGTGCTTGGCCTCAAATTGCATGGTCCAGTGTCCCACAAGAGGACCAAACATCCTGATCAGTTGGGGATAGTGCTCTAAATAATGATGTTTTGGTAGCAGTTGCACATCAGGGAAGAGTTCTTGGTACTTTTGTCTGTGCTCTGAAATTTTGCCCTCAAGATAAGCAATGGACTCGTCTGTGTGTGTCGGAGCAACCACAAGCTCTATAATGTCTTTTAAGTCCAACAGTATTTGCCATGCAATTTCACCCTCAGGCACCAGATGCCCAATTATGAATGGGAGTAGTCTTAACAGGGCCCAATTCTCATCCCAATTCCCACCTATTGTTTTCCTAGTTGAAAATGTGTGTGGGATCACATGTGGCCTATTAGTCTTGTCTGCCCACTTATAAGGGATGTTGAAGAAAATATAAGACCCCAGTCCGGGCCAGATGGACTGGAGAGTTTCTCCCACACAATTGAGTGTTTCTTCAAGAAAAACAACCATGATCTTCAGAGTCTGATGCAATCAGGTTTATTGCATATAAACATACATTATATAAACATATATTGCATAACATACAAAAAACCCCGGGCTGGTCTGCGCAGACCAACTCATATTCAATCTCAGCAATCGTAAAAAGCCCCCCTCATTTTTAATTACTAGGCCTTTTATCCTGTCCTTATCTCTACCTACTTGGGGCGGAACTTTGCATCCTCACAGAGGCAGGTCCCATCCTCTGAAATCCTACACCAGGCCTTTTTCTTTTCATGGCACAACATTTTAATTATGCATTACTTATGGCATTTATTTATACTGTAGTTTGATGAAATGCTATGATTTAAATATACAGGAAATGGCCTGGCCATGGTTTGACCATTCTAGTTCAATAAGTGATCATTACAATGATCTACTAGCTTAAAACAATAAAAGTACAATAAAGTAACAGAAATAAATACAGTCAGAAACCAAAAATGAACTAAATGCATATGACACATGTAATACAGAGACTATTGATTGTAGTTAATTTCTCCTTACATTTAACATGCGAAATATGGAACACAATATTAGTAAGCATTAACACCAGTTTGTGTGATACAAATAACAGCTGAGTTTCAGGTTATAGAACAAACAAATCTCTCTAGAATGTGTAATGTAATTGTACAATAGATAATTCTTACAGAATTCCTTTACTAGCAACACAGTTTTACAGTACAGCTCACCACATTTCCCCTTTAATCAATGTCATTTCAATACTTTTACACAAATCTAGAAAGCACTGCTTACTTTACACAATTGTAATTGTACAAAACACTAGTTTTCTCCTTCACTGCCAGAAAGCACTTAATGAGTTCCTTAACATTAGTTTTAGGGAAATATTTCTACTGCCTATGTGAACAGTAAAATGAAATTGAAAAGACCCACTGTGGACCAGATACTATTGTAGTTAATTTTCATCCACCAATTTTGAAAACCTTTGTTATAATGTACTTATCATACAACATTTACCTTTAAATATTTATCTAACAGTGTTCTCAAGACATAATATTTAAAATACTTGTGTTGTGTTGTAGTTGTCACATTTACATACAGCCCACAGTGGCATCAATAATAAGTTTGTGAAAAGAACATCAGGCCGTCGATTACTGTGAAGACACACTGAATAGCACTGTTGCCCTCACAGATATAATTTAATACTTATTACTCCCATCAATCTGACACACTCGAGAAACTATAAGTTTTATTTCCACAGACCTTTGTGTACGTGTGAATATGTTTAAGAAATATAAGCCAACATTTTCTCTAATATCATTCTCGAATGTTCGCATACACTCATTTTAACCTTTTCCTCTCGTCTTTGAACATTCCAGACAAAACCCAAGCTGGGCCTCTTAGCCTTGAGAGATCTGCAGCCCTAAACTTACTTGAAGAAGTGTGTGTGTTCTTTTCCTATGTGTGTGTTCATGTCCTTCTACCATGAAGCAGAAAAATACCTATAATTGCATCTGAATGGTCCTTTGTCCGAAGATGAGCGCATACTTGTGACTATATCTCACTTTGACACGAGCTAGATTAGGATGGGCCCAGGCTAAGAGACTGAAGGCCGTATTTTATTTTTAATGAGCACAACTGCATGAATGTGTTTTTGACGCTTCAGCTTGATAAGCTCGCCGGATCTCTCTGGTAGGATATGGGAATTTTCTCCCACTCAGATCCTTACAATACCAATTAAAAATGTGGCTGGGCCCCTGATTCCAGTGTGTGTAGGTCTGCCCATGTGTCTTTGATGGTGAGCGGCCTATGTGTGTGTATATTGGTGTGTGTGTGTTGGTTCTGGTTTAGACTTGTTTTGCGACTAGCCCAAACCCCCCTATACAGAATACCATCTTTATGTAAGCGTGTCATAAGCCAGTCAAGGCCATGCCCGGCACAGAATATCACGCCTACACAAAGTTAGAACAGGGCCCTTACTCTGGACATACAGTGGTCTGTAGTGATACATTATATACATATATATATATATATATATATATATATATATATATATATATATTATATACATATATACATATACCTAGATGCAATCATACATATACATATATACAATACATCGTGTATAATCAAATATAGTGGTCATATATTGTTTTTAGGCCTCATCATTCCCTTTTATACATTTATGTGTAAGGATACCTGGGTGGAAGATGAGGGCCACTCCCTCAATCTCCCTGCCCTTACACCCTGCACAATGCCTACCAGGATTATGTCATTACTGTTTATACTAGTACTATTTAGACACATTCTGAATGATTATTCTCATACCTGAATTTTATTCCACATTTCCCCCTTTGTGACTTTATAGTCACATTTTTGTCAAGCTGTCCCTACCATCTGTTGTCAGATAGTTATTGCTCAAAGAGATCTACAGCAGTATCACATGTATAAATCAATACCAACTTATTAAAATGGTTCCTTCAGGTATAATACATCAAAACTTGCAACATAATAAGTTTCTTCCCACTAATTATTTGAGTACATATGTTCTTCACTATTAATCCAGACCACATTGACCCGTTGGGAAGTAAATAATCCAGCAGACTCCCTAAACGGCCTTTCTGCTGCTTAGTGTTTGCCACTAGTAAATCGATTTGCCCAGTAGCCGTCGCCCAGTACTTGTAAGCGAATATGCGCAGTATGACAAAGCACTGCTTTAGGCATGCCCCCATTACATGCATCACGTGGCCCCCTCCCACGTGAATGCCGCCTGTGATTGTGACGGACAAAGACTGTGATTTCATCACCAACTTTTTCCTGAACTTCAGCAACAGGGCAAAGCGTGGCCATTGATCCACAACGAGGCTCAGTGTGGTCTGATTTTCTTCTTAAAAAACATAAACATTTAACCATGTGTACATTGTCTGCTTAAGCGTGAGTACAATAAAATAAGACCAGCCACGGGTTTTAGATGCACAATAAAGTCTTAAGTTACAGTGACATAAGATGTTTTTCGCAGAGTAACATCGCTTTGATCCTTCGAGCCTCCCTCTCGGGCGCAGCCCCAGGCTGGATCCCTTTCCGCTGAGTTCCTTCCCCCCGACTCCTCTGAGTGAAGGACCCTCAGCCTCTCTGCTTCCCAGGCGTTTCCTTTTCAGAAACCCTGATCACAGAAAGCACTGCTCGCTTACTAACGCATTCGGTTTCAGCTTACAGTGGCCTGACTGTACATTGAGCCGAGCGCGGCGGCCATGTGCTCCACTACAGGGACACCACTCATGGTCTTACTGCCCTCTGCGACCCGATCGGCCGGTGACCCAGTCGATAGCGATCCCCAGCCCAGCGTCTAAACACCGAGCCCCGTAGTGGTAACCAGCCACCCGGTTGGGAACCGACGGTCTGATCCCTATCCCACCTTGCTATGGGTATAGAAACTTTGACCGTTTTCACCAGCCTTGCCTGTTCACAGAGGTCGTCTCTTACGCCCCTCTGCTAGGTGTGGACTGTCATCCACGTACCACGCAGTGCCTGCATACTTACATGCGACAACTACGCCGACTAGACGGTACCACGGCAGTATGTCAATTCATACTTCATCAGACACGGGGGCCTTCAGTTTTCTCCCCTGCACTATATAACGTTTTTAACGTGCCCTCGGAACTTTGCAATTCCGCCGCCGCCTGTTGCACACTAGGTTCGGGGGGCCTAATCCCCTGCCTAGTGTGCATGTTACTATTTTTTACAAATAAAATTCAAAATATCCGTATTTGTTTGTTTTAGTCTATTTACTTTATGTTAGAGCCATTATGGTTGTAATATAACGTTAGCCGTTTCGTATCCATTTTTTGAAAATGTTAGACTGCACTTGGAAACAATCTGATGAGCCGTGTATCCTGATACTATTCTACCCCTTCTGAATCTAAATAAGCATGTTTTAACCAGAAGTGCTTCCTAATCCCTTGAGTTTCTATATCCCCCCATTAATTTTTACATAGCTACAAATATAGAGGTATGGCGCGTCAGCTTTTCAAACCAGTAATTCTGCAAAACCGAAACAAGTCTGTTAAACCAACCCGGGATTACACAGAAACAAAAAGAAAAGTTACTGCCACAATCCTGTGCACGTTTACATCACGTATTTCCTCCCACTGTTCTTTGTTCATGTTAAACGTGCGACGCGGATTCAAACTTTGTGTCTCAAGCACCCACTTCTCTATAAAAGTTCCCTCAGATCCTACATCAACGTCCAGGCACGTGAAATGTTTTTCGGGAATCGAGCTATCGGTTTTTTTCATATATAAGATGAATTAGCATATCTACCGCGATTCCCATTTACACTTTTGCGGGGACTCGAACCTTTAATAAAACTGGGGACTCTATCCCGAGTATAAAGTGTGTGTGTATAGGATCACTTTCAGGTAGCCTATGTTCTGATTTACACTTCCCACTAAAACTCTCTTTTGGAGTTTTTCTTTTGCATGTAATGTCAGTTATTGTGGTATCTTAATTGTTGTGTATTTTAATGAATTCAATTAAAGGGTATTCCCCCCTTATAAATGTTTTTTATAAAGATGTATAAAGATGTCTGAACTGATGCAGTGAATGATGTAAAAATGTTTTTAGGTGAATGCTTTTATTGTAAATTTAATTTACACAACCAATAAAAGACAATTAGAGATTTCCAAGTTTATTCCGATCCTTTTGCATGAGCGAATCAACCAGCAGTACACAGATGATCATAAAGACTTCATACATTCTACGTTAAATCACTTAAGAATTCGTTTTTATATCCACCATCAGATGTTTTATTATCCACCATCTGATAACTGCTACACAAAACACCACGAATGCAGAAATCCAAAGAACTAAAAACATTTGTCTTCCTCTGAACCCTTAGCTACTCGCACATTCAAGATAGGACCAGCACGCCGTTCAAAAAGAAAAGTAGCCTAAGTTACATAATGGGACTGTTTTGTTTGCCACTCTTTTGAACTCTAAATATCTAGTTTTAAAACTGAACCTTTTCCACGCATTTTATTTTTTTATTTATTGCAGTGTTTTCTGAAGAAACGGCGGAGGTAGCCATTTAGACGAACAGACGGTTCGTTTTTTTATTTCCGTACGACAACCGAATAGCAACAACATTTCAAAATATCGGTTTAGTAATAACGGTAAGAACAGCTTCCTCAAAATTCTCTGAACGGACCATGTTTACATTATTTTTCATTGGTTATGGTTACGCACAATTTACACCTCCTTAGGAGTAAATATTTAGTAGCTAATTACTAAGCTCAACGTACAAACTAGTTTGTGTGGCACAACCCGTTTTTATTTAGTAATGTGTAAACATTCATTTAGTAAACACTTACGTTATAACTAGCCTACGTTTGAACTTACGCATAGCCGGTGCAACCGGCCCCTAATCACTCGTTTATTTAGGCAAAAACCCACAGAACTATCAAAAACCCCCCTTAGCAATTTCAGCAACCACTTCCATAAGCATGAGAACCTTGCGCTACCTACTAAACAGTGTTGACGGAAACAGTCCACACAACAAAGGTTCCGTGAACAGTTACGGTGAATTATGTAGGCTACACATTAGACTCCGCTACAACTGGATAATTACATTTGTTTTATACAGTCACAATTCATTCTTTCCACTCATACACATACAGTTTATATTCAGGCACAATATTGCATCAGACTCTGTCTTACCATAACTTTTACCTTAATTTTTAATGTAGGTTCTTTTGGAGGAGAGGTTTCGTATCTGTCTGAGCCCGGGCGGAACACGCACTGCTCTCAGATTCAACAAGTATTCGCAGATTTTTAGAAAAAAGGCTCTGCTCACCTTATTAATTTTGTGGCCACTGGTGAATCGAGAGACAGCCGTTCCGTCCGAGCTTTCGACTTCCTCGAGCCTCTCCTGGCTGGGCACGCCATTAAATGTTGAAGAAAATATAAGACCCCAGTCCGGGCCAGATGGACTGGAGAGTTTCTCCCACACAATTGAGTGTTTCTTCAAGAAAAACAACCATGATCTTCAGAGTCTGATGCAATCAGGTTTATTGCATATAAACATACATTATATAAACATATATTGCATAACATACAAAAAACCCCGGGCTGGTCTGCGCAGACCAACTCATATTCAATCTCAGCAATCGTAAAAAGCCCCCCTCATTTTTAATTACTAGGCCTTTTATCCTGTCCTTATCTCTACCTACTTGGGGCGGAACTTTGCATCCTCACAGAGGCAGGTCCCATCCTCTGAAATCCTACACCAGGCCTTTTTCTTTTCATGGCACAACATTTTAATTATGCATTACTTATGGCATTTATTTATACTGTAGTTTGATGAAATGCTATGATTTAAATATACAGGAAATGGCCTGGCCATGGTTTGACCATTCTAGTTCAATAAGTGATCATTACAATGATCTACTAGCTTAAAACAATAAAAGTACAATAAAGTAACAGAAATAAATACAGTCAGAAACCAAAAATGAACTAAATGCATATGACACATGTAATACAGAGACTATTGATTGTAGTTAATTTCTCCTTACATTTAACATGCGAAATATGGAACACAATATTAGTAAGCATTAACACCAGTTTGTGTGATACAAATAACAGCTGAGTTTCAGGTTATAGAACAAACAAATCTCTCTAGAATGTGTAATGTAATTGTACAATAGATAATTCTTACAGAATTCCTTTACTAGCAACACAGTTTTACAGTACAGCTCACCACATTTCCCCTTTAATCAATGTCATTTCAATACTTTTACACAAATCTAGAAAGCACTGCTTACTTTACACAATTGTAATTGTACAAAACACTAGTTTTCTCCTTCACTGCCAGAAAGCACTTAATGAGTTCCTTAACATTAGTTTTAGGGAAATATTTCTACTGCCTATGTGAACAGTAAAATGAAATTGAAAAGACCCACTGTGGACCAGATACTATTGTAGTTAATTTTCATCCACCAATTTTGAAAACCTTTGTTATAATGTACTTATCATACAACATTTACCTTTAAATATTTATCTAACAGTGTTCTCAAGACATAATATTTAAAATACTTGTGTTGTGTTGTAGTTGTCACATTTACATACAGCCCACAGTGGCATCAATAATAAGTTTGTGAAAAGAACATCAGGCCGTCGATTACTGTGAAGACACACTGAATAGCACTGTTGCCCTCACAGATATAATTTAATACTTATTACTCCCATCAATCTGACACACTCGAGAAACTATAAGTTTTATTTCCACAGACCTTTGTGTACGTGTGAATATGTTTAAGAAATATAAGCCAACATTTTCTCTAATATCATTCTCGAATGTTCGCATACACTCATTTTAACCTTTTCCTCTCGTCTTTGAACATTCCAGACAAAACCCAAGCTGGGCCTCTTAGCCTTGAGAGATCTGCAGCCCTAAACTTACTTGAAGAAGTGTGTGTGTTCTTTTCCTATGTGTGTGTTCATGTCCTTCTACCATGAAGCAGAAAAATACCTATAATTGCATCTGAATGGTCCTTTGTCCGAAGATGAGCGCATACTTGTGACTATATCTCACTTTGACACGAGCTAGATTAGGATGGGCCCAGGCTAAGAGACTGAAGGCCGTATTTTATTTTTAATGAGCACAACTGCATGAATGTGTTTTTGACGCTTCAGCTTGATAAGCTCGCCGGATCTCTCTGGTAGGATATGGGAATTTTCTCCCACTCAGATCCTTACAATACCAATTAAAAATGTGGCTGGGCCCCTGATTCCAGTGTGTGTAGGTCTGCCCATGTGTCTTTGATGGTGAGCGGCCTATGTGTGTGTATATTGGTGTGTGTGTGTTGGTTCTGGTTTAGACTTGTTTTGCGACTAGCCCAAACCCCCCTATACAGAATACCATCTTTATGTAAGCGTGTCATAAGCCAGTCAAGGCCATGCCCGGCACAGAATATCACGCCTACACAAAGTTAGAACAGGGCCCTTACTCTGGACATACAGTGGTCTGTAGTGATACATTATATACATATATATATATATATATATATATATATATTATATACATATATACATATACCTAGATGCAATCATACATATACATATATACAATACATCGTGTATAATCAAATATAGTGGTCATATATTGTTTTTAGGCCTCATCATTCCCTTTTATACATTTATGTGTAAGGATACCTGGGTGGAAGATGAGGGCCACTCCCTCAATCTCCCTGCCCTTACACCCTGCACAATGCCTACCAGGATTATGTCATTACTGTTTATACTAGTACTATTTAGACACATTCTGAATGATTATTCTCATACCTGAATTTTATTCCACAGGGACATGCAGAATAGATTTGTTAAGGGTTTCAAGATTTAAATATTTCTTTGATATCAGCAATGCCAAACAACGTGCAAGCTCTACTGGCACTATGCCCTCAAAAACATCATGCATAATATCTGGATGATAACCCGTGTGAACACTGAAGTGGGCAAGAGTTTTAGTGATAACACAATGTGTTTTCACCCCAAAACAGCTTGCATCATTCTCCTGAGCTGATTTCACATGGGTCATGGAGTTCTTTTGTCCTGAGACTGAATGCATCTGACTTCACCTCTTTTGTTTGGACGTCTGTTCTTGTTCCTGTGCAAAATCGGCAGATATACCCACCAGAAAAGCTCTCATTAAAACCAGCTATACTGTGAGCTCCCAAGTTATCTGCCACAACAACCTGAATCGTGCCTTTAAGACATCTGCTAAGCAATGGAATGAACAGTCCCTCTTGCTCCAGAGTTTTCATATCTTGAAGAGGATGTAAGACACGGTCATAACCATACTTCTTCACATCATCAGTTTTACACAAGACTGCCAAGTAAATTGAGGATAGTGATGAATGTGAGCCTGGAGGCAAATTACTCAAAGTCCAGTAGATTCCATAAAGCTTATGTTTCCTGCGAGAAGTACCCAGAGGACTGCAGATCTCAAATTCATCAATGTATAAATTTAACAAAATTCTCAACTCATCCCCTGACAGAAAACTGTTTTCCTGGAAGTGTGAACCATCCTGAGAAGACTTGTAAGTATGTTGCTCACCAGTCACCCTATAACTCTGCTGTGCTCTGTGGTTTTCAACTACCTTGTCCACAACATCTTTCCTATCAAAGAGCTGCTGCAAAGACTTCAGTACAGGCACATACTGAAAACTTATTTTTTCCTTGGCATCAAGTATGTACTCAATGGGTTCTACAACGTTAAAGCTTTCTTTATAATACTGGTTGCGGAGATAAGATGTACTTAGGGGACCACCCTTCCCTATGGCTTTGAGCAAGGGGTTAGATGCACATAGAGCAGTGGCTACTTCTGTTATCACAGACTTATCAGTTGTGGGACTATGTTTCTGAAATACACCTTCAAGAATGTTAATGGAGAGGGGCAATGTTGCTGTACTTAGCAAGTAGTGCAGTTCCTCTAAGAACTCATACATTTTTGTGCCTGGCACATGTGCAAAATGCTCTAACTTGAGCAATGCTGCAGCAAAATTTTGCTCAATTACTTCAGGTAAGTTCTTAGTTATAGCCACATTACTTGAACATGCACTGTCTGCTTCAACTGTAGAGTCATCTTGATTACATGCATTTTCCTCAGGATTATCAGGGGATTCTTGTGAAACTTGAGTGGTTGTAACTACACCTGGCTTGAAATCTTTCGACATATGTGGGTTGTGTTTCCTGTTCTTGTGAGAGTGAAATGTTCCATGTATATTTGTTTGAAAACGGCAACCCGCAAACATACAAGTAACAGTTTCATTACTCTTCAAATGAGTGCCAATTGTAAAAAAGAATCCTTCTCTGTAGGAAGATCGCTACAAGTGCACAAATGACAACTGAACGTTGACAATTCCAGCAGCTCCTGAGAGTTCTGTTTTGGATGGACTCTACTTAAATGAGTGTGCAAAGCATTCCATGTCTTAAAAGTACATGGGCAGTTTATGTGTGGGCATGGGTAGCGTTGTCTATGCCGGTGCTGTAGTCTAAAATGTTTCAGTAGCTCATATCTACCAGACAGAGATACACTACAATCCTTACACCTCTACATCCCCCCACCCAAACAAAATCAAAACAATTTCTTTTTTTTCACTGACCTACCATCCAACTGACATACTGATGGACAGAGCAACCTAAATTAGCTGTAAATAATGAACTTGATAATGGCAGATGACCCCCTTTACCTGCAGTGACTGAAGCGGTTGAACGGCAGACAGGTGCGTTCTATTTCTGTCACAAATTGCAGTGATAAATTGAGAGAGATCAATCAATTAACGCCCATGAAGTTTAAGTTAGCAAATAATCATTGATATCCTGCACCCGGCCCGCATTTTCCAATAAGATAAGATAAAACGTTATTGATCCCCGGAGGGAAATTCAAGTGTCATTCGTAAAATTTTGAGAAATATTCTTAAAATACAATATCCATAGATTATTATGTACTGGCAATTATTTTTCATGTATATTTGTTACCATTTCATTGATGTAGTCAGATTTTCTTTAACATAATTCTTACCGTGTAGGAGCTGGGAGCTGTGTTGAGTTGACACGAGTCCTCGCAGTTCGCGCTATATTCCTTTAGTTCCGGTCTTCCTCTGCCAAACACCTTCTGGTTTAATTGACTCACCTAATCACAACGCGATCAAATTGCTTTCAGCTGACACTGTGAAGTTTAATTTAAACTCAACACATTATAATCACGTTCTATGGTAAAACATTGATTTGTTAAGTTGAACAAACGTGATGACCTTTATTATATTCAACAGGGGCTTTTCCCATTTTTTTGAGTGTAGCATGTATTCTTGCGCCCATTACAAGTGAACTGGGCGTGTTGGTCTTAAGATGAGGAGTGGCCAGGATTCTTTTTGGCGTATTGCTATCTTGAGCCAGCAGAAAGCGCTTGCGCTAGAACCACCACAAACCTGGTCTAAAGTCATGTCGCAGTTGTTTACATGTTATTTTAACGGCGCATATAAGTGCGTCTACATAGGCGTGTGCACAACGCGCGTAGCCTCCTGTCTGTTACACACAGGGGTGCGCACAAGCATGACTAAAATATCTAGATCACAATGTGAAATATTATTATTGTGTAGGCTATATGAAAAATGCATAATAATAAAAGGTTCCATAGGTCCACATACCTTTCCCTCAGCGAAGGGAAACGATGCCACATTACATTGCTCTCAGCCCACTCCATCAACATCCAGGTGATGTGCGATGGTACGGGACAATGGCTATAGGCTACATTAAAAAGGATCTGATAACACCTATATCAATGCACGAATTGTCATTCACACCTAATGCGTGAATTGTCATTCAATGGAAAACTCGCGCACTGCAATAGACGGACATTTGAGTTCTGAAAATGAGCTTCAGACGTCATTACAATACAGCTCTGTTTATCTAGGAATACAGCCTGTAAGTAAATAGAATGGTTTGTGACTGAAAAAAGTTAAAAACCTTGTCCAGTGAATATTGCTTTTATTGTTTTTCAAATAGCCTAGGCTACAGTGGATTCGCTGTGCGTAAGGTTTTTTTCGATAGCCTATGGTTAAAAAACGGAGATAAATGTCATCATGTTAACTGAATTGTAACCTTAGCTATTCTTCGTCCTTCATATTTTTTAAATTACAGTGACAAGGTTTCTATACACTCAGCTTATTAAAACCCTGCTGATTTCACCTGTTATTCCATAACTGAACAAAAGATTTTAAAGAGAACTAAGTGTCTAATTAGAAACAAAATTTGCAGCACGTTACACAATTAATTTACAATTAATTTTAATTCCATTATCTGCATGTGCGCTTTACGGGAGCAGGTCTGTTTCCCCTGATGTAAATCGCACTTTTCACGGTCTTCCTGGGAAAGTGGATCGTATTACGCTACCAGTAAAACAGGTTGGTCACATTTCCATAAGCAGGACATTATAAAACAAGGGAAAATATGCTGAACCTATGGGTTGCCAACCTGACAGATTTATTGTATTTAGTGTCATCATTAAGGCAAAATAACGTTATTTATGTTATTAATCAAAATTAGAATGCAGGTAGCCTAATGAACTTCGGATGAAGCTTGAACATGAGTTCATTGCATAATCAAACGAAATTCGTTAAACAAGCAGGCTAATTTGGCGTTTTCTAAGGTGAGACGGAAGATGGTCGCTTATTCTCAGCTGTTGCAGGTGCTTTTAACGAACTTTAACCGCATATATTTTGTAAACAGCACTGTCAGGAATTATCGGGAATTCATAATGGTTAGCCCTAATAATATTGATCATAGGCAACTATTGATCCATATAGCCTATTCCTTGATCGCACTAAACACGCACGAGCATGTCTGTTTCGCCATCATAAGCAATCCGCCAAGGTGGAAAAGCAGGCTTTTAAAGGGAATGGGATATGACATTTTGATTGGTTTATTGCATGTCACACCCAAGACACACCTATAATTAATGAAGAGACTAGGTTCAGCCCAGTTGCACCTTGCGCCGTGCTTAGCGCTCAAAAAACACGCCGCTAAAATAGCAAAAGTGGACTTGGACACGCCCTAAATGGACTTAGCGCCATGCGCTTAGACCAAGCGCCAAGATCGCCAAGATAGGGCCCTTTATGTTATACATTACATTACAATTATTTGGCAGACGCTTTTATCCAAAGCGACGTACAATAAGTAATAGGCTACTGTATATGTGTTGTGCCAATCTGGTTTTAATTGTATTTCCTGTCTCTCCTACATATTTTATGTCACAGTGATTGCACTTTATGACATATATGCAGTTATATGTGTTAATATTGGGCCTTGTGTGGGTAAAATATTGATTTCTGATAGTTTACTACTTACCAGATGATTCTTAAGGTTTTTGTTTTTTTTGTAGGCCGAAATGATTTTGTATTCTTGGAGCAGGTCTGTGTTTTGCAGAATCCTGGCCAGGTTCCGTTTAATTTTACCGTTCGCTATTTGGCTGAATGTCAAGTAGGTGGTGATAAGCGGAATGATTTTTCTAGTGTCCTGTTGTTTTGTAGCCAAGAAGGTTTTCCCAATCTGTCTGAGGAAATATGTGGAATACACCCTTGGTTTTAATGCATTGAAGAGGGTTTTGGTAGCCTCCTCAAAGTCTGTAATGTGTGTGCAGATTTTGTTGAACCTTAGCAATTGGGATTTAATCAGGCCTCTGAATGTATGTTTCGGGTGGATACTGTCCTTGTGTAAGAGTATGTAATGTGTGTAATGAATGTATGTGGTAGTGTCCAAAAAAGCTATATGTTCATAGTGTGTTTAATTGTGATAGATGGTGCATGAGGATCTGTATGAAGTGTTTGAAATATTCCAACCTGGTCTCACAGCCCATTCGTATCTATTCTACGAAATTCCAGTCCCTGAAAATTCGTACTTATTTTACGAATCAGAGATTACACACCACGTGACTTTACGATTTTCTCTGATGAATTACGAGACAAAACGGAGATCCACCATTTTTATTTCACGGTCAAATAAAGCGAATGGGTAAGCTGCCGGTATTGTACTTATAGTTTATACTTATCGTTATAGTACATTCATAGAATACCTTTCTTATTTTGTAATTGTATTTTAATGCAATATGATGTATAATTCTCAAGCTTCTTCCTCTCTGCTTTATCTGTGTGGGTTGCTATTTATAGGCTAGTCTTGTAGGCTATTACTTGCATTATACTAGCTGAAGTTAGCTAGGTCTGTTCAGATCAGTGCATACTGCATAGGCTGCAATATGATTATTAATGGATTTAGCTTGTGAGCTAGCCATCAGAGCGTGTAGTTTTCAGTTATTTTGAGACGTATAACATGAGAAAACCGAGCATATCTGTAATGGAAACAACCGCGTCTCCCCGTTAACTTCTGTAATGAACTGGAATTCCCATGATTCTGTGCGCTGTCTGTGTGTATTGCCCATAGACTGCAGAGACGTGACGGGTTGACCACTGAATTGGCTTCGTGCCCCAATGAGCAGCTCCCATAGGAATCCATGGAACTGGTAAGCGGAAGCTGCCTCCAGTTCTTTTTTTTTATCTCGATGGTTGAACTTCATTCATAAAACCAACAAAAAAAAGTCTGCTAGTCTGCAAATAACAGGATTCCTAAATGCTATATGCAAATCCCATATGCAAAAGGTTTGTACAAATCTTATAAAAAACACATATTTATTTTATTTAAGTTTTGTATATGGCACATGTGGTTTAGAGCTAGCATATACATTTCATGCTAAAATTAAATAGTTCCCTAATACATGGTACTCCTTATAAAAAAAACATTGAGAGATTGTATAAGAATTGTATAGAAATATATAATATAATAGGCTACTAATCAACATGCTTTTTTATAAAAACTTTGCAAGTATGATCATATATGATTTTTACAGACCTTTTGCATATGGGATTACCTTCGTAAGCATTTAGGAATCCTGATATTTGCAGACTGGCAGACCTTTTTTTGTTGTTGTTAGTTTAAGCCAACACAATCTCTCAAGCATGGTACACAGCAGATATAGAATGTACAAAATACGCACTGTTGTTATTTATAATAATAATAATAATAATGCAATTATATTTAAAACTTTTTTTTACAGCAAAATCCTATTACACAGTTAAAGTAAAATATATAAAAACAATGGATAAATAAAACAAAAGACTTATTAAAATGAACAGGAAAAAAATTCTCAAATCCAGAAGCTTGAGAAGCAATGCAATAATAATGGTATATAATGTAAGGAAGACTTAAAATTCAATAATTAGACTATCAGTTTCCTTTTCAATTTAGAATTAAACTAATTGTGTAGGCTGATAACAACAACGATAATTTTCCATGCCAAATAAGCGTTCACGCGCGGCTCTCAAGCCTACAATACTTTGGCATAACCACCAGGTAATGTGCGTATGTCAAGTGAAGACCTGACGTGGAGCTACGACCATTTCCACAGTCAAATCGAGTCACATTGAAATTTTATAAATCACTACTTTGTCGTGATTTTTTACGTACGCCACACGTAAGATCACTCAGAGACTTATTGAACTTCAGCGTCTTCAAGCTTTTATTAGCTGGACATTTAGCTTATTTAATCTAGAAGGGTCCATCACATTACAGAAGTGTATCAATACAGACATTTATTAATTTGGCAGATGCGCTTATACAGAGCGACGCACAATAAGTGCATACCGAAGGTCAATGACATCAGTTCAGATAGAGCTAATTTCTTATCATAACATAGCAGCTATCCATAGTCATGAACATTGAGTATAGTACACAGTAAGCTATGGCTAAAACAAGACATTATAAACTATAAAATCAACAAAGAATTAAGGAACAGGAAACAAGCGAAAAACAGTCAAGGTGGAGTCTGAAGAGGTGTGCAGGCAGTGTTTGATCAGAACGTAGAGGAGTGAACAGTTCATTCCACCACTGGGGAGCTAGGGTGGAGAAGCTCCGCAGTCCGGACGAGCAGAGCGAAGTGGTCGAGCTGGAGTTTAGTGTTGTATTATGTCTTGCAGGTAGGAAGGGCTTGTCCTTTTGGCTGTAGCGTAGGCCAGGGTCAGAACTTTGAACCTGATCCTGGCAGCGACTGGCAGCCAGTGGACTGACCTCAGCAGGGGGGTGATGTGTGAAAACTTTGGGAGGAGTAATCCAGGCGTGAAATAACCATGGTCTGGACGAGAAGCTGGGTCGAGTAGGTGGTCAGGTATGGTCGAATCCTCCTGATGTTGTACAGGAGGAACCTGCAGGACCGTGCTGTTGCCCTGATGTGCTCCATGAAGTCCAGCTGGTCATCCAGGACCATCCCCAGGTTCCTTGCAGAGCGGGAGGCAGCCACCATAGTACCGTCGACGGTGATGGAGAGGGCTTGCAGTGGGGAGGTCCTGTGAGGTATGAAGCGCAGTTCCGTATTCAGGTGATGAGTAGCCATCCACATAGAAATGTCAGCCAGGCAGGCTGATATCCTCTCCTTAACCTGTTAGGTAGGGGGAATGAGAAATAGTGCTATATAAGAGAAATGTCCAATAAAAAAACAATGGTATACTGAAAAAAAAACAGTACAAGTCTAAATAATACATTAACCAAAATGTCAGTAACATGGCAAGTGTTGATGTATAAATCACTGTTAACATACCCCTAAAATGCTATTTCAAAAAGCAAGACTTGCATGCTTAATTCAGGGAGCAAAGATGCAAACTAAACAGGCGAGTCTTGAGTCTACGCCAGAAGATGGTCAGAAGGGCAGAAGGGCCAAGACCAGGGGCCTCATTTATAAAAAGTACTTTTGATCAAATTTAATCTTACGTGGGGCGTACGGAAAATTATCGTTGTTGTTATCAGCCTACAAAATTAGTTTAATTCTAAATTGAAAAGGAAACTGATAGTCTAATTACTGAATTTTAAGTCTTCCTTACATTATATACCATTATTATTGCATTGCTGCTCAAGCTTCTGGATTTGAGAATTTTTTTCCTGTTCATTTTAATAAGTCTTTTGTTTTATTTATCCATTGTTTTTATATATTTTACTTTAACTGTGTAATAGGATTTTGCTGTAAAAAAAAGTTTTAAATAAAATTGCATTATTATTATTATTATTATTATTATTATTATTATAAATAACAACAGTGCGTATTTTGTACATTCTATATCTGCTGTGTACCATGCTTGAGAGATTGTGTTGGCTTAAACTAACAACAACAAAAAAAAGTCTGCCAGTCTGCAAATATCAGGATTCCTAAATGCTTACGAAGGTAATCCCATATGCAAAAGGTCTGTAAAAATCATATATGATCATACTTGCAAAGTTTTTATAAAAAAGCATGTTGATTAGTAGCCTATTATATTATATATTTCTATACAATTCTTATACAATCTCTCAATGTTTTTTTTCCAAGGGGGACCATGTATTAGGGTACTATTTAATTTTAGCATGAAATGTATATGCTAGCTCTCTACCACATATTTATTTTATTTAAGTTTTGTATATGGCATATGTGTTTTTTATAAGATTTTTACAGACCTTTTGCATATGGGATTTGCATATAGCATTTAGGAATCCTGTTATTTGCAGACTGGCAGACTTTTTTTTGTTGGTTTTATGAATGAAGTTCAACCATCGAGATAAAAAAAAAAAACTGGAGGCAACTTCCGCTTACCGGTTCCATGGATTCCTATGGGAGCTGCGAAGCGAATTCAGTGGTCAACCCGTCACGTCTCTGCAGGCAATACACACAGACAGCACACAGAATCATGGGAATCGCAGTTCATTACAGAAGTTAACGGGGAGACGCGGTTGTTTCCATTACAGATATGCTCGGTTTTCTCATGTTATGACTAGCCTATAAATAGCAACCCACACAGATAAAGCAGAGACGAAGAAGCTCGAGAATTATACATCATATTGCATTAAAATACAATTACGAAATAAGAAAGGTATTCTATGAATGTACTATAACGATAAGTATAAACTATAAGTACAATACCGGCAGCTTACCCATTCGCTTTATTTGACCGTGAAATAAAAATGGTGGATCTCCGTTTTGTCTCGTAATTCATCGGAGAAAATCGTAAAGTCATGTGGTGTGTAATCTCTGATTCGTAAAATAAGTATGAATTTTCGGGGACTGGAATTTTGTAGAATAGATACGAATGGGCTGTGAGACCAGGTTGAATATTCTGAGCTAGGTGTCCATGTTCCCCAAATGTCATCTAAATACCTAAAATAATTAGTGGGAAGTTTGGGGCATTTTTCAAAAACAGTCTCCTCCCAATGTGCCATGTAAATGTTGGCATAAGCCGTTGCAATTTTTTTGCCCATAGCTGTACCACAGAATTCTTTGTTGAATTCAAAGTTATTTTTGGTGAGGCTTATCTCCAGTAATTGCAGGAGTATCGTATCCGGTCGATTGTTGTCTGGGTACTTTTTCATCCATGTTTTTACCGCCGTTAATCCCGCTGCTGTGTTTATGTTGGTGTATATATTTTTGTCTATGAATTTGAATTCCTTTATTGTGATTGTACTGGTGTATACAATGAAATTCAGGCGCACTACCTGAACGGAGCTCCTATCAACAAAAGAAATAAACAATAAAAATATATAAAAACATAAAAAGAGTAAGAATATAAAACTGTACATACAAACTCAAACACACACACACACGCACACACACACACACACACACACACACACACGCACACACACATTATGCTACATATTATGCCTATACATATGCAATGCAGTGTGCAGTGACCGCAACACTGCGTGTATGGAGGAAAATCGCGGAGGCGCAGTTTGTGTGTTGGACTGCTTAATGCCACTGGACATCTCAGGACAGCGGGGGCTATTTTTAATCATGGCAGCATGGCTGTATTCCACTTTAATCCACTTGATTAATGAAATGATATTTGATATGTTTGTTTGTGTGCTGTGGGTCTGCCCCACTGTCTCTGTCTTTTTGTTGTTGCTAGGGCTACAACTGAAGCTCCCAAACGGGAAAATAAAAGTTATTCTATTCTATTCTATTCCACGGGAATATAAAAAAGGTATAGGATATTGCATGAGGGTAGCAACTGCACAGGATAAATATTGCGCAGAGGTAGTTATTGCACAGTATAAGTATAGGCATTGTCCATGGAGGATGTTCTTTTCATTGTGTTCAGTGTGATGATGGCCTTATGGTAGAAACTGTTCATTAATCTTGTGGTGCGTGCTTTGATGGACCTGTAGTGCTTTCCTGTGGGTCAGAGATGCGGGATGCTTTCCACAGGCAACGGAAGCTATAGATGTCTTCCAGGGCAAGCAGATGTGTGCTGGTGATCTTCTGGGCTGTGTTGATGACTCTCTGCAAAGCCTTCTTGTCAGCCGCAGAACTATTGCCGTACCACACTGGGATCCCCTGTGTCAGGACACTCTCAATAGAGCAGCGGTAAAAGGACACTAGCAGCTGTTGTGGAAGGTTGACTTTCCTAAGTGCCCTTAGAAAGTAAAGCCGCTGTTGTGCCTTCTTGACCGAGGAGTTTATGTTAGTTGACCATGTGAGATCTTCAGAAATGTGGGTGCCCAGAAAACTGAAACTGGAGAGACTATCCACTCTTTCTCCGTTTATGTACAGTGGGGGTGGTCACCTTGTTTCTTCCTAAAATCAATGATGAGCTCTTTTGTTTTTTTAGTGTTGAGTGCCAGGTTGTTTTCTGAGCACCAGCCTGATAGCCTCTGCACCTCCTCCCTGTAAGCTGACTCATCGCCCTCAGTGATCAGCACCACTACTGTTGTGTCATCTGCAAATTTAATAATTGTGTTGGTGTTGTGGGTTGGTATGCAGTCATAGGTGTACAGAGAATATAGGAGGGGACTCAGCACACAGCCTTGTGGAGCCCCTGTGCTGAGTGACAAGGTAGGGGAGGGGTGGGGGTCCATCCTGACTGACTGCAGCCAGTCTGTTAGGAAGTCCTTTATCCAAAGGCAGATGTTGTGTTCAAAGCCTAGGTCAGACAGCTTGGAGACCAGTCAGCTGGGGATGATAGTGTTAAATGCAGAGCTGTAATCTCTGAACAACAGCCGTGCATACGATCCACGTTGTTCTAGGTGGAGCAGTACAGTGTGGAGGGCAGTGGCAATGGCGTCATCTGTTGATCTATTTTCTCTGTAAGCATACTGGTGTGGATCCAGGGTGGGTAGGAGAGCAGCCTTGATGTGCTTAAGGACCAGTCTCTCTATGGTGCACTGGATGGCTTCTGTTACGAAAACCGATCGGAACCAATCGTAGACACCAGAAGTAATAGGAATAGGCTTTATTCGTAGTCAACAAACACAGGTCAATGTCCAACAAACAGTGCAATAGAGGGCAGGCAGAAACATAGTCAAATCCAGGCATGGGGTCAATGTCCAGCGATCAGTGCAATACAGGGTAGGCAAGAGCGAAGTCCAGGAACAGGCAGGGGTCAGAACCGGGGAATCCGTCAGAGCAGGGGATCAGGAGGACGAAGGGCAGGAGCAAGGCTAGGACGGGGGAGGGCAGGTAGGCTGGAGCAGGGCTGGACAGGAACAGGTAGGACAGGAGCAGGCTGGACAGGCAGGAGAACAGGAACTGGACGAATACACAGGACTGGACACAGAGGAGGCAGGGAACAAAAACGCTGGAAAGTAATGAGACAAGCATGAATGCATTGCACAAGACAATCTAGCACAGAACAAAGAAACAGGGGAGACTAAATAACAAACTAACGAAGAAACAACGAGGAACAGGTGAGATGAAACAAATGAGAAAACACAATTCAGGTGCAGGGAAGTGGAGACACAAAATGGAGGGAGAGAGGGAAAACACGGAACAGACTGCCAGATAGAAAATGCATATAAACGGAAAAACCAGACGTAGACTTAAAACGTAGGAGCACAGGACGTGACAGGCTTCTTCTGGTATTCTTGTGTTTTTTATTTTGTTAATGAAATCATATGTGTCTTTGATGTAGCTTTGTGTTGTGGACAGTGGATTGAGAAAGTAATCTACATATTCAGCTAGCCTATACGATTCGCTGTTGCAGTCTGAAATTATAGGCCTCCCTGCCAGGACCTCATATGGTATGCTCCAGGATTCTGGAGGCTTGTGTATTTTAGGGAGGAGGTAAAAAATTCTAGGTCTCGGGTTGTCCTCTCCCCTTAGGCAGAGGCGTTGTTTGGGGGTGGCAGGCAGGGGCGCAGTATGGGGGGGAAAGGTTAGGACGATTCTAAGGGTCCCTGACTGACAGGGGTCCTAAAAAATTATTAGAACATTAGGTACATTTTTTTCAATATTAAATTATTAACATATCATCATTAATAGAATATTTTATTTACAATGTACTAATAAAACTAACGGTTTCTTTTTCTTTTCTTGTTTTTGGCAAAAAGTAAACATCCAGAGAGCCTCTGTCCTCTGTATTACCCCCCCCCCCCCCCCCCCCACCGTACTTACATGAAATGGTTCGGTCCTGCACCCAAACCAGGCGCAAACGGTACTTGCTAGCCTAGCAGTGAAAATTGCGAGTGAGGAGTGCCGGTGGAGCATCATGTCTCAGCTTCTTAAAAAAAAACCTGGCTTCCAAAAACTACGAAAGAAAGACAGGAGAGAGAAAAGAAAGGGCAACAGTATGTCACCCAATTTTTCACAAAGGAAGGTAGGTGTAGTAGTCCATGAGTGGTGGAAATTAACCTGTTAGCTAGCCTTAGTCCATAGTGAAATAGGCTACTTTTGCTCCCCTAACATAATATCTTAAAGGGATAGTTCGCATTTTTTAGACCCATGTCCGCTGAGGAGCTCAATCTCTGTTAGCTGTTAGCTTTGTTAGCCAAATAACATTGATTTAATGGGGGCTTACAGACACCCTCTGACTATGGAACACAGAGAGTGCCACAATAATAAATAAATAAATAAATAAATGTGGAAATAAACAAAATAATAAATAAATAAATGTGGAAATAAATAAAAGAATAAATAAATAAATGTGGAAATATAAAAATTAATAAATAAAATAATTTGGAAATAAATAAATAAATCTGGGAAAGAATATAGAAATGTAAATGTATGTGCAATTAATTTAAGTTATTACATTAATTTATTTGTTTTCAAATATATTCATTTATTTCAATATATATTTCCCAATTTATTTCCATATATATTTACCTATTGTCATTGTCATTTCCCAACGAGCACAATCTGTCAATCAACTTTCTTTGCTCCACTCACTAAGTTCGCCACCTTCCAACATAGAGTACTCAAGTGAGTACGTCAGTCGTGGGCGGAGTCTGGTTTAGGAAGTAAATTCCCTATGGAAAATAGAATGGGCTTCGGAGACTACCGACTATTTCTTGAAATCTGATTCATAGAATGAGCCGAAACGTTCCTGGATTAGCCTGTGTGGTACAAGCATGTAGACCATATATCGCATGTTCCAATTTTTTTTTTTAAAGTAATGCATTAATGATTGTAGTTCGACTTGTAGTCCACTTTAACGGACTGCATATCCAGTACTGCAACGCACGGGTGGTTCTCGACCAATAAGATATCATCATCTCGTCTGTCTGCTCTGTGGCAGATTGGAGTAAGCTCGTGCCGCCCAAGACAAGCTAACGTTAGCTTGCTAAGTAGAGAAGCCCGCCCGACAAGGTCAGAAACTATGCTACGGTTAACCACATGAAGCAATTCTAGCTTTAAGTCCTTCAAGCTAGGTAGCTAACGTTAGAAAAAGGTGTTTAAAAACGGAGCTGTGTGCTACTGCTGGCTAACGTTATATGAAAACGTCTGGAGATAAGGCTGCTCGTTCGGAGGGAATTATGGGACGTGTAGTTTTTAAACAGTGCCAGCGCTGGGATGTTCACAAAAAAAATACTAAAACGTAAAATATACTCGAAGCTGGTCCAGAAAAACGACATAGTTTGCGAACGGGCGTTATATTGAACAATCCGGGAAATTGACGGTAAGACGTAATCAGTAGAAATGGTTTAAAAGTAAGCTTTAGTTAATGTCTACGCTCTAAATGAATGGGGAATTTACTTCCGAAACCAGCGTGACGTAGTCACTTGAGTACTCTATTGAGACTAGACTGTAGAAAAGTGTTTCAGAGCTACAGACAGCATTTTTCAATGTGAGCAAATACATTAGCTAATTGAAATTACTCACATATTTAGAGAAACGACGGATCGAGAAAGCTAGCTAGGTATCTGTTTTAGATTTAGATTTGCATCGGATGCCAGCGAACGTTGTAGGCTACATTGAATTTGGATGTCGCTAGCTTTCTCGGACACAAGATCGCTATATTGCTCACAGCAATATACAAGCTATCCGCCCGCCTTTTCTTTCAATATTTGAGAAATTGACTTCTCTACTTGCTCATAAGAAACGCTGTCAGTAACACTGAATAGCCTACATGGAGGGTTGGAACCTGATTGACTTGGAACTAGGCGAAATTAGTGGGTGGACCAAAGAAAGTTGACAGATTGTGCTAGCTAGCTTTCTCTATCCGTTGTTTCTCTCAATATGTGAGGAATTGTCTCCATGAATGTATTTACTCACATTGAGAAACGCTGTCTGCAGCTCTGAACCATTTCTCTACAGCCTATGCTCTGAACAGTGTTGCCAGATTTCAAAACTATAAACATGCTGAATCTTAATAAAAATAGGCCAATTTGGATAAAATAGGCTACATTAAGTTATGAACGGAAGGGGGGAGGGAGATTGGACTGGAGGTGGAGGTAGCCTACTGTCAGAACGGTAGCCAATCGATAGACTCTGAAATGTTTATGAATATGATTTGCGAACGCACACACACACGCTTTTAAGTTATGGGCTAGTTCTATTTTCCTAATCAAACGTTTCGTGCTTACGCAAAATCGGGGAAAGCAAGCTTGCACACACACAAAAAGCAAATTGAGCAACATAGAAGTAGTGGGCGAGAAATGAGCAGCCTATGTTTCTATGTTGCTCAACTTGCTTTTTGTGTGTGCAAGCTTGCTTTCCCGGATTAAGCACGAAACGTTTGATTAGGAAAATAGCTTAAACGAAAAGACACGGCACGGCAGTCAACGTGCGTTCAAAGATAAGACACGGTAGTCTACACAACAGTAAAGTTTACAGATCAGCCACGTCTCCCGTCTCCCCATCATGAACACAGCATAACAGCTACTAGCCTACTTTTCCACGAGCAACTGAGTCAGCGTTCTTTCTGATTTTCACGATTGCCTTTCTAACCTACTGGCAAGCCTCTGCATATCAAACAAAAGCAGCGACTATTAACTGGTTTCAATGACAACCGAGGAATAGGCAGAGAGAGGAGGGACAAACTAGGCCTACACCAGAGTTAATATGAATAATTAGCTGAAAGAGGAAGATGATAAAACGCCAAATCTAACAAAAAAATAGCCCAAATTATGACAAGCTGCAAAAAGTAATTTCCCCCCGCATAATAACATAAAAATAAATATCACAATTGGGCTGGAATACGCCCAATTTGAACACATACAGTTAGAAGGGTGTGAACGAGGCGAACTTAGTGGGTGGAGCAAAGCAAGTTGATTGACAGATTGTGCTCGAAATGACAATCGGGAAATGACAATGACAATCGGTAAATATATATGGAAATAAATGAATATATTTGAAAAAATATTTGAAAATAAATAAAAAAAGAAATGTAATATTAATAACTTAAATTAATTGCACATACATTTACATTTCTATATTCATTCCCAGATTTATTTATTTATTTCTGTCGTGGATTTTTCCCTTTCAACCCACAGTGAGCAAGTCTGTTCAAACAGAACCACAACGAAACAATGTAATAGAATAAGAAAAATAATTTCAGTTTATTGGAGATAAACTCAGGATGAGAGAGAATCTTACCAGAGTCCCTCTCACCTGACAAACAGCATACAGAGGAGATTTATACACAATCCATCATTGCTTTACTGATTTGCCACAAGGGGCGGTTTCTAAACATACAGAAACAAGGTTATCCATTTCTTGGTGTTTAGTCTTTCTAACCAAGTAACGAAAACATCCATCTCACAGACTGCCTGTCTCTGCAGGTTATTGAAGGTTATTCAAGAGACACAGAGGGAGTGAACCACGGCCTACTCAGTGTTCACAGAGGATACATTGTTTAATTACTTAACTCAATATATAATTGATCTATTATATAAAATGCTTAATGATAATCATGTGATTGTCTCTATGTTAATACACACATATTGTAAAACAGAAAATTCCTTCACAATTTCCAAATTATTTTATTTATTCATTTTTATATTTCCACATTTATTTATTTTTATTTATTTCCACATTTATTTATTCTTTTATTTATTTCCACATTTATTTATTTATTCTTTTATTTATTTCCACATTTATTTATTTATTCTTTTATTTATTTATTATTGTGGCACTCTCTGTGTTCCATACCTGACAGCTACTTAACAGACAAACCAAACTTAAATAAACACTTCATAATATGTTTATTTGCTTGCATAATTGCATACCTTGTTATCAAAATGTGTCAATATAGCCAAAAAATGGTATTATTAGTTAGTTTTGGACCATTTGCCTTATCAACGCGATTGTACTTCACGACACCTAGTTTACAACTCCTGGTTACACGACAGCTGATCATGCCAGCAGTTGCTTGGGAACGGTACATAGATAGCGTAATATTTATAAACAACGTTGACACAGACTAGCTAGCTAGTGATCCAATTTTTTGTGGACTATATTTGAATATGTCTTGTAGCAGTGATGACTATACTGAAGATTACTTTCATTTTTCAAGTGGTGTTCAGGGTTACAGTTTGAATCCGAATATATGGACGATATTGCGAGGGTAGAAAGAGAGGGAGTGCGACTCGCTGATGCTGTAGCTATTATCAGCTGAGAGTGAGACAAGGCAAACGGGCTAACGACAATTGGTGGTGCACCAGTGTGTTTTGAGTGTAACGTTAATTATGTTAGCTACTTAGTTTTAGTTAGATTTACAATGTAAACAGGTATGCCCCTCTTTCTCAAACTAAGATTCGTTCTTTCAATTACTCCGCAGTGAGGGGTTTATTTGACCAACAACCGCAAATATGCTAAATAAAATAAGTTATCTGTCATGGTTTGCGCCTGCCTTTCCTTAGTTCTGCAGTCATTTGTTCTTTTCTTTTCGATAGGCCAATCTATCAGATTTTTTCGTGTTCCACGCCGGGGTTTAATTGTTTCTGGCACGTTTCAGTTTTCCTGTCTCGATTTAAGCCCAGGATTTCCTTCTTCCGGTGCTTGGTTGTTATTTGCTCGTTTTGACAGTAAGCCGGTAAGGTATAGGCAGGCACTTTAAGGAGAGCTCTTTCCTCCATCGCCTTGCTTTGGAGTTACGGGTGACTTGCCTTCCTGTGCTTTAGACACACATAGGATACACGCTTTCCTTGGCATTTTCTGTCCCTCGCTCCTGCTATCTTTCTAGTCTCTCGGAGACAGCTTTCTTTTCTGTTTCTATTGAGAGTGAGAGGTATTTTCCTTTACGTTTAATTTCTCGAGCCTAGGAGCCTCGTTCGCCCATTTTCGGGTCGCTATTATTTCTCCCTTTTTTCAGTCTCCTCTGTTTTCCATCGGGTTCCAAGCACTGGCCGGAGAGACAGGGTGGTCTGAGGGTCCTTTAATTTTGCTGTTTATTAACACGTTATCGGACCATATTAAAGATGCCCTGGCAGTGCTCGAACCGCCTGCTACATTTGATGCCCTGGAGCCGGTTGCACCAACAGGGCTTAACTAAGACGGTCTTAACTGCTAAATAGGTCGTAGCTAAGACCCATGTTTAGAGAGGACTTTACGCCCGTTGCACCAACCAAAGTTACGCCTAGGCGCAACTAAGACCAGTCGTAGTAGTGCGCGTCCATGTGAAAACATAACAGTTGCTAAGTAGCGTCCGTTGCTAAGCAAAATTGTTTGCGTTGCTATGCGCGGGTAAAATATTGCCGGCTAATCTGCTAACGTTAACCTGCTAACCTCAAATTTGCAACAATGGACCAAAAAAAAAGAAAAAGCTACTTTACTGATAGTGAAATTAGAAAATTAATTGAAATGTATAGCCAGCATAAAACGACATTGACGGCTAAACATAGCAATGTTATTACAAATTTTAAAAAACAGTCAACGTGGAAAACAATAACAGATGTAATAAACCAACTTACGGATTCGGGGGGACAGCGAACTGTAGAGGACGTCAGAAAAAAGTGGAAGGACCTTGTTAGTAAGGCGAGAAAGGACGTGTCAGCCCGTAAAAGTCATCCAACGGGCGGGGGTCCCCCACCGAAAATATCCATCTACAGTGACATCATTGTTGATGTGTTTGGCGAGGATTCCCCAACTTTCACTGGCCTGGTTGGAGTGGACAGCAGTGACTGCCAACAGCCTGCAGAGGGGGATGTTTATGCCACATCTACTCCGAGCGATGACACTTTCATTGAAAGTATGATAGATCACGAAGGTGCGCATATTCCCCGTTACAAAATATCCTAAACGTTAACTTATGTTTAGTTATGCCTACTTTGCATGACTTGTAACGATAACATAAATAAGCTGTGAAAATAACTTGCTACAGACACATGTTCATAGCCTGCAGTAGCCTATTACTGACAATTTAGATTATTCCCAAACTGGACAATTTTCGATTAAGTTTAAGTAATATTAGTCTTCCAAAATGTCGATGAGATTGCTATGTTTGTCACAGACTCGATCGAGACACCGGGCAGCAGTGACAGCAGAACCCCGCCTTCCCAGAAAAGAAGAAGAGATGACCTACAATACATTCTCTTGGAGAAGGAGATACTGAGAGTGGAGGCAGAGACGAAAAAGCTGAAAACTGAACATGAAAAGTTAGAACTGGAAAAGCAGAAGTTGGCTTTGGAGATAGCTCTGCTTCAAAGACAACTTACTCCACGCATCTTTGAAGAGGGGGAGCGTTCTTTAACGATGCTGCATTAATCAGTTAGCCAAAACAATAAATGAATAGCCTAGTTTAACAATAAAACAGCAAAACAACAACAACAATAATAATAATAATAATAGAATGTGTACAATAAAAATCTAAATATTTATTGAAAAAGATTGTTGTCTTTTTTTAAGCACAGCCAAAAGCTGATAGAAATACGATAGGACACTGTTTGAGCCTTAGGTTAAAGCGTGTTTATTATGCGGATGCAAACAAGTCGTCCCGCAACATCTTCGGGCACTGCAGCAGGATTTATATGATCTACTGGTACTGCCGGCAGATCTTGATGACCGGGGATGGGGATTCTCTTTTCAATGCAGATGTTGTGGAGAACAACACACGCTGCGATGATAGTGCAGGCCCTTTCTGGATGCATCCTTATTTCTCCGTGAAGGCAATGAAACCTAGAACATAGATGCCGATAAACTGCGGTCAGGTCAGATGAGACTATGTTGCAAACTAACCATATTGGTCTTGTCATTAAGCTTAGCCTACATCACCTGCGCTAGAGGACACCGATGCATCACTCCACTACGGACCTCGTTACAGAGTGGATGTTATTGTATCGCCGCTCTTGCTCTGTTCTCGGAGCAATTATCGGTGTCATAAGCCACCGTTTAAGCGGATACCCACTGTCGCCCAACAGCAAGTCATTGCCTCTTCCAGCCTCAAACTCCTGGAACAACGCGCTCTCCCGGAGAATGCGTGCGTCGTTGGTGGATCCAGGCCACCTTGCCACCAAATCGAAAATCTTGTAGCTGGCATCACAAGCTATCTGCACGTTGATGGAGTGATACCCCTTTCTGTTAACATATGTGTATTCATGTTCAGAAGGGGCTTGGATGAGGACATGGGTCCCGTCGATGCACCCCACAATGTTGGGTATCCCAGATAGCTGTCTAAAGCGTTGCTTCATGACCGCTGCCTCCACTTCAGTGGGTAGATGCACGTAACGTCCAACGCGGCGACTCGGTGCCAGTGACACACGGCGGATGGCCCTGCAAGCGGTGGATTTATGTTTGCGTAAAAACGCAGTGCCATCAGCGTTTGCAGAGCCGGTGACAGTGCTGCGTTGCGGTCAGAAGCATGCCTCAATTCCGGTGACAGCTCGTTAATAAGCTCAAATAGGTCTCTCCTATTAAGTCGGAACCTCTCTACAAGTTCTGTGTCATCATAGACATCTAATGGATTGCTTCGATCCCTAATGATCCTTTCTCGTCTAAAAGCCTGCTCGTTGAGCATATGATAGACCAGGCGCGCCATTGCGATGAACTATGTTATTATTTACATCCGTAACCATAGAAACGTTCTAAAATTAGATTTACGCCTGCTCTCGGGTAGGCGTAGAATTTACGCCCGGTCTTAGTGAAAATAGTGTTTACGACCAGTTGGTGCAACGGTCTTAAAGTTACGCCCAGAAAGTTACGACGGTGCAACCGGCTCCTGGTGTCCACGGCTGTCCGCATCAATAACCGTATCAGGGAACGAGAGCAAGAGAAAGAGAGAGGTAACACGGGAATTCGGGCTACCCGCTATTTCTCTTCTCCTCCGGCAGCATCTTCAGCTGTTCCTTCCTCCCATGTCCCCATTAATAAGGAGGAGCCTATGCAGCTCGACGGCGCTTCTCTGCGCGAACCTAGGCACTCTAAACTCCAGGTAGAGTGGTGCTGTTACTGCAGACGCAAGGGGCATTTAAAAGACCAATGTCGTAAGCTGCAGGGAAAAGGGGGTCCTTAGCGAGACATAATGATCCTGTGCGGTTGATTGCTTTATGGATACCAAGTGGGCTAAGGAACATAGGGTTCCTATTCACCGCCTCATTCGGTCCCGCCTAGTCACGTCTCTCGACAGCCGCCCATTATGTCCTGGCACCATAAAAGAGATCTCTGGCTCTTTAACGATGCGCGTTTCACAAGAGGGTCATTCGGAGCTGATTCAGTGCCTTTTAGTTGATTCTCCAGCCTACCCCCTAGTTTTAGAACATTCCTGACTGGTTTGACACAACCCGTTTATTGATTGGGGCAATAACAATGCTGTTATTCTTCAATGGGATCCTCAGTGTGTCACACTGTCGGCTAACTGCGCCTCTCGTGTCAAGGGGGCGTGGTTACGGTTCTGAGTCCAGTTCTTTCAGTAAGCTGGAGGAGCTTAGTTCCTTATCTGATCAAGAAGATCCTACATCTCTCTCTGAGGCAGATGAGGAGAGTTTGGCTTGGGATTCCCTGGCCGACGGGAACTCCCCCTGGGAGGAGTCATCTCTTGAGGAGCTCTCTGACTCAGAGATTACGTGGTCTCCTATCCCTGATTCACCTCCTGAGGTAGGGAGTATTGTGGCAGGGGTGCTTGATTTTCCTTTGCCAGCCAATGTACCGGTGGAGTACACCACCCTGGCTGAAGTATTCAGCAAGCAACGAGCCACTACCTTACCCCCGCACTGATCTTATGATTGTGCTATAGATCTGTACCCGGGCACTGTTCCTCCTAGAGGGCACCTATACTCCTTATCGGCTCCTGAGAGCTCTGCTATAAAGGAGTATATTGAGGAAGCCTTAGTTAATGGTTTTATTAGACCCTCCACTTCACCGGCTGGCGCTGGGGTTTTTTTCGTTAAAAAAAAGGATGGAGGGTTGAGGCCGTGCATAGTCTATCGTGGCCTTATTGAAATTACCATTAAGAAACGGTACCCCACTGCCCCATTCCGCGTTTGAGTGCCTTCAAGGGGCAACTATTTTTACCAAACTCGACCTCCGCAACGCTTATAACTTAGTGCGTGTGCGTGAGGGCGACGAATGGAAAACCGCTTTTAATACTCACAGCGGCTACTACGAGTTTCAGGTGATGCCGTTCAGGCTCACTGGCACCCCCTCTGTCTTCCAGGCTTTGGTGAATGATGTGCTTCGAGAGATGCTGGAGAAATTTGTGTTCGTTTACCTGGACGTTTAATTTTCTCTTCTAACCTGTCAACTCACATTTCCCATGTCAGGCAGGTTTTGACAGCTCTCTTAAAGGCACGATAATTTGTTAAGGTGGAGAAGTGTTCATTTCATTCTAACACTGTTTCCTTTCTTGGGTTCATTCTATCGGAAGGAAAGGTCTGTATGGATCCTGAAAATGTTTCGGCAGTATTAAACTGGCCCACTCCATCATCGGTAAAACAGGTGCAACGTTTTCTGGGCTTTGCAAATTTTTATCGTCGGTTTATCCCCAATTTTAGTGCAGTAGCCGCACTGTAGGATATCTAATATTTCCCCCCCCTTCTCTCTATCTCTGTCTCTCTCTCTCATTCTCAACCCCCCATCAAAGATAAGCCAGTCTTTGTCATAAATGACCCCTCCCCCCCCCCCCCTCCCCCACACCTTAACCCAATCAGGACAGGGATGGTCTTCCTGTGGAGGTATTTTATGAGTGTACCGCAGAAAAAGAAGTTAGTCAATTGTGGAGTTTGTTTCAAGAAGTCATTCTTTTTGGTTCCTCGTGCGTTTCCTTTTGTTCCTGTTCAGCTGGAGGGTAAATAATTTGGCAATTTTTGGCTTATCTCTCTCTTTACTGGTATTTCCTAATTAATGTCTGGTTTAATGCCTTCACTTTTGTGAATTATAAGTAGTCAGCCTACATTCCTTCGTGAATGTATGATTCCCAGTCATTATTCTAATTGAATGTTTTCATTTAATAAAATTACTTAATTTCAAGACCTGATTTAGACTTTGTTTTGGCTTGTTGGTTGATCCACCAGGTTACTGTTCGACTTACCTATCAAAGAATTCGGCGATTTAATTGATGATTGTCATTTTTAATAATAATAATTAAATTAAATCACGTAAAGCTTATTTTGAATGTAGGTTAACCTCTTAATGCCAAACGCCCCCTAGCGGTCACGCCGGCGTGACGGAAATTATTACATTATACATTTCATTAATTTAATAATATATAATAAACTGCTCACCTCAATATTTTGATTAAATATCCTTAAGATATATCCATTCCTTCTGGGAAAGTGGTTTTTAAGCCCAAAACGTCGGGATAAAACTTCGTAAATAACGTTGGAAACTCGGACCTAATTCTCAAACATGTATTGCAGCTTGATGTCACACCATAAACAATGTGCTGGTAAACTGTTCTGCTTAATTGTATTTCACAAAACTTTGGTTTGAAAAATCATTATACCTTTAGGCTTCAAGAAAAAATACTTTAAAACTTTCATACGGCTGTACATTATTTTTTTCCAATTTTAAACCGACTTGTGCTTTTTTGCACTTGATTACGACTCGTTCGGCTGTGTTCACTTTGGCGTTGTGAAACTCAGCCAGTTTCTGGAGTACCAATCCCATGGCTTAGTATATGTTAGCCAGAGTAGTTTTGAACGTGCTTGCAGAGATTTATGCAAAACCGTCGTCAATTGGGTGTATTTCTTTGACTGATAGCACAATAGGCCTATCTGAAGTGGGAAAAACCGTCTTCCACCCGCCTCCACTCTGAGTATTATTTGCTTTCCATTGGGTTTTAAAACTGTCTGTCAAATAATCCAGCGAAAAGCCAAGACTTTTATCTTTCAAACGAGCTGTCATTTAACACATTTCCTTCGTAAATGAAGGCGATAACAGCACTGCGTATGAGGAAGTGGCACTCACGCGTAATTATCGAGCCAAGATGGCGCAGTGTTTTTACCTTGTAGCGTAGCTCGCTACATTCCGTTTAGCAAAGCACAATTAATTAGGTAAGGCCCGCAGTTACATTTTTTACTTTAGAGTATTTTTGATACAGTTTTTGTGTAGTTATGTCGAGATTTTTGAGGCGTTTATCCGTGCACCAAGTGCTAGACGAACTGGATAAGCCAGAAGATGTTTTTGCCGAGGGAGACTCATCCTGTCTCAGTGACGCTGAATCCACTGATGACCGAGATGATGTTGCTGACATGTAAGTTGTTTTATCATACTAACAGTGTTATGCTATAAACGCATTGAATTTCGCCATGGCAGGTAACGTCGTTAGGGCTGGTGGTATTACCGATTTTTCGATATACCAGTGTGAATTCACGCAATGCCATGCGGGTTCGTAATTACATTGTCAACTGTATTTTATTGTTTTTCATACAATTAATATTACAAATTGCACATTCCAACGGTATGATAAATAATTTATGAAGTAAACTTAGGGTGTATTGTCTGTGTTGACAAACTCGCACGTGTTACGTGGCGTTGCCAACAACACAGATGTTTGGTGTAAGCATCGAAGGAAATTTAGCTGCAATGCGTGAATCCCTGTGTTTCTTCTGTGAAGCTAACTAACCTTATATACTTATGCATAAAATCGGTCCCTCTCAGCTAAATTAATATAGATAGTATTGCCTTTACAGTGGCAAGCTAGCAAGCATCCCTGTGTTTTCCTGTCTGTTTATTATAGTTTATACGAGTATTAGGAATGGAAGTGTGGTGTTGCTGATTTGCCCACAGCTTACTGTGAACTACAGTCGACGTTCATTGCTAGGGATAGCTGCTACATTATGCGAAGGATGTGCTTTGCCTTGTCTGTTCTGTAGTGATCTTGATGTCTCTGTGCGCACTTACTGTACGTCGCTTTGGATAAAAGCGTCTGCTAAATAAATGTAATGTAATGTAATGCAAGCAAAATTACAGGTAACAAGCAGCTAGCTATCTATTTGTGTCTGAGATGAGCTACTAAAACGATTTTTTTGAGTGTGAAATGGCTTCTGGAAGTGTTTAGTAAAGTCATTGTTCCACCTGAGTAAATTGTTCTGTATGCAGTACAGAAGGTTGTGCAGGTAAACAAAATGGTAATTTATGCATGGTATGAGGGAGAGAACATGATAACATGAGGGAGTACTTGTTGATTATTATTATTGTTGATTGTTGTTGTATGAGGGGGACTAATGGGTATATCAACATGGTGGACAATTCCATGGACAGGGTTTGTGGGATTTGTAATGATGCAGATTGCTCTCCTGAGGGAATGTGTAGTCTAAATGGCTTCTGTATGAATGGTTAAATAATCTCTCCTCAACCTCCACCCCCATGTTTTGATCCTTTACCTTTTTTTGTTTTTAGTTCATTTTTTTTTAGCTTTTTGGACCCTGCCATTTTGTACTTTCTTTGTGTAAATACGGTAACTTCAGCAATTAGAGGCAAGGATCTTTTTATTTGTTACAGCAGGGGTGTTTTTATTTTTTATCTAGGAAACTGGTGGACTTTTGATTTTTTATCCACTGCACTTTTAGTAGTACACCTTAGTGCACTTGTATATAGTTGATATATGTTTGTCATGTATAAAGTTTTGCCTCCTAAAACCCAACCCCAACGTCCCTGTCATAGGAGGTGGCAACAGAATAAAGGACAGGACTGGCAAGCATTAATGTGTAGGGAAGTTTCATACTATTCCCATTATTCATTTGAAAACCTGTTTGCACATTCCTGGACTCATTTCTGGCTAATGGGGCTCTGGTGAAATACACAAGATTCACTGTGCTGCTACATGGGTTTTGACAGCTTTTTGTAACCTTGGGTAGTTAGTTGTGTAATATGCAGAACACCAAGAACACGTCTAAAAATGAACTTTTATTGCCAATATTGACAAATTATCTCATTTTATTGTAAAAACCTAAAAGATAAATCATATTGAGACCTTTCTGGAACATTGCCATTTTTGGCACATTTGGCACCATTTGGATAACGAAAAAGGTTCACCTGAAAAAAACCCTGTAAAATTTGAATGGTTTGAGATATTGACACCAGATTGTTACCAGAGGTAGGCAGCATATTGATGAATCAGATAGAGGAGTCATTTCCTTGATTGCATTTGTAGCTCCCCAGGTAAAAATTCTTAAACTTGAATGTAGGTACCCGTTTTTTAGTTTTTTTTATATTTTCTGTACATAAATTGTTGTAGTTAAGTAACAAAAACTGGATTTCTATGAGTTCTCACTGCTTAGTCGTAATACTGCAGGTGTCTGCTTTAATAAAAGCCATGAACCATATTTGTACCATTTATAGTTTTTGAGATAACCACCTTTGTTTGTCACTAGTGAAAACAGGCAAAATTTGGCCTATTTTGCCCTCGGTAGGAAGAGGTTAAGTGAGGGGTTCTAGCACGCAATATCGCTTGTGTTCAGTATTCAGAGTGCTGAACGGTTTAACAAGGGTATTGACTGTTGGAACCGCTGGATTCAGAAAATACACCTTTTATCTAGTCCTCACTTACCCGACATAATTGGAGGTTCCACCGAGATAGGTTGTCCTATAGCATACTAAATTTTGCTATTGAGTAAACTGCGGTAAACTCTGAGACAAGTTCAAATCTTTTTCTAATCGACTGGTCTTAGATGTATTGATTTTATTTATTTTTTATTTTTTTAATATTATTATGGCATACCAGACAAAGAGAGAGATGCCTCATTTACCCTCCACTGCTAACCTACCAGCATTCCCTGGCCAGTCAAGGCTGGATCAGCAGTGGTATCTCATGTTATCAGAACGGCAATATTTGATAGCCCAGTGCCCAAAATTTGCAGAACAGCTCAAGGCAATGGACCAGCTGAAGGAGGAGGCCCTTTACAACCTGCGGACTGAGTATTTGGACTATCTGATTTCTCCAGATAGTGATGAAACCAAGCGCAAGATTGTCCAAGGGATAAGGTCGTACCTAGAGAAAAGCCAACATTTTCTCTACCTCTGGCGGTCAAAGCAGGCATGGGAGGAGGTAAACCAGATGTGGAAACTGGCTTGGGAAAAGCACCACTCTAAGTCAGGAGTTACTACCAAACCAGTTTCTTCTGTGGCAGTCCAGCATGCGCTGGAAGGAGCAGTGCATGGCGCCATTCCAGCCATAACCCAGGCACCACCCCCCACCGAGGACAATACAGCACTCTCCATTGACTCATCCCCCACCCCCTTCAGGCTTGGACAATTCTGTGGATTTTGTCACCTCCACAGACAATGTAGCCGCCCCCCCTGGTGAGCCCCCCTTCCCTGGAGGAATTTGGGGAAAACAGCTCTGTGTCTTGTATCACACCAGCCACCACAGAGGATGTGACCCCACAGGACGTGGAATCCGCTGCTGCAGTCCTCTCAGCTGAGCCAGGTGAGGAGACCGTCGAACCCCTGGAGGCAGAACCTGCTACTGCAGACACAGCAGCCCAGCCTGGTGAGGAGACCGTCAAACCCCTGGAGGCAGAACCTGCTACTGCAGACACAGCAGCCCAGCCTGGTGAGGAGACCGTCAAACCCCTGGGGGCAGAACCTGCTACTGCAGACGCAGCAGCCCAGCCTGGTGAGGAGACCGTTGAACCGCAGGACGCGGAACCGGCTTCTACAGGCCCATCAGCCCTGCCAGGTGGAGAGGTCTACGCACCCCAACAGGTGGAGTCAGCCCCCACAGAAAAGTCCACCCAGGCCGAGGACCCCACCCCACCCCTTGTGGACTTTTCTTCCCCTCCTGCTGCTTCCCCTCCTGCTGAATCCGGGGAACCTCTGCCTCTGTCTGCTGCACAGACAGAAGGGGTGTGCTCTGTGGACTCTCCCACTTCCACAGTTCCTGTGATGGAGGAGATAGGGGGACTTCTGCGAAAGTCTCGCTCCCCTATCAGAGCTGTAAAGAGACCCCGGGAGAAACGGAGCAGGAAGCCAACCCCCGGCCGTTTTAACGACTCCTCTGGCCCTCAAAGTCTCCGCCAGAGTGTTGTCTTTGCAATCCAAAGCAAGATGAAAGCAGCCAATTTAGCACAACAGTTTCCCCCCACCCTCGTCTCTCCACCCCCGAGCCACACCTGCAAACTTCGCACACACGCGTCATCCAGGGAGAGTGCAAGAGCCCCTTTCCGACATCAGAAGTGTTCGGAGAGCAGTGATGGACTGCATGCCTACGAGCAACGATCCAGCCAGCTGCCCAGAGACGGAACCAAAGCCAAAACTGGCATAGACCCCTGGACAGAGATGAGACGGGCGTGGTTAAGGGGCATCCACGTGCGGAAGAAGCAAGATGACAGGATGCCTCCTGTCATCCCCGGTTTGCTGAACGCTGTGGCCCTCCGCAGCCAAAGGACTGCCAGTAACCACACTGGGGTTCTAGGAGGTAAAACTGGCACTCTGCCTGCCCCTGCCCCCCCCCCCCCCCCCCCCTCACCACCCCCCCACATCCCTACCACCCACCTTTTAACATAAGACAATGCCTATGTTTTTAAGTCCCTTTTCTAAAGTGTAGGTGCCCCCTCCAATGCTGTTCCTGGACACTTGTGGACAAGTCTGCCCTATTCAGGTGATTATTTGGACTGGCAATCTTGTGGATAGTAAATCCTGTCCGTAAGGTTCCCCTGAATGGACTAAGTGCTTATAACATGCAGTGTTCTCCTCTTCACATGTTGCTGTGAGTGATAAGGCCTAAACCCTCAAGTCCCACAGTCTTCTCCTGCCACTCCCCGAAGGACCCCCAGAGGCACAAGTGCAACCGGACCCCATACCCTGCCGCGGGAAGCTAACCTAAGCGACTGCCGTCAGCAGTCCCCCCCAACTGGACCCGAGCTCAAGGAGCCAAAACGGATTCCGACAGGGAAAGAGGTGCTTCCCCACCCGTCAGTAGATAGGTCTTGACCGCACTTTTCCGCCTGTGGATCATCCAGCTGCCTGTCACAGGAGACAGAGCCCCCCCGCACCGCTGTGCAGAATTGGTAGCGACACTGTGGAAATAGGTGGCCTTTCACTCACACAGTTACAACATTAAGGGGAATAAGCACTGCATGTTATCCAAGGAAGTCCAGGGAGCCTCTTCCCTTGCCAGTCCAGATACCCTGACTCTGGAGAAGGAATTGACCTGAACCAAGGTGCCATGACAGCAGTGAAAAAAAATAAAATAAAAAATGTCTGCACCACACCGGATCATCACAATGGGACTAGTAAACTGGACATGGACTAATTGTTTTAAAGATGGTTAATGAACCATTAGGACAGTTGTTTTCATGCAGCTATCATTGTACAATGATATTTATAATGTCCAAATGTGTGGTTGTTCTGATGATGGAACGATAGGCTCTTAGCAGCTGCATGCACCTATCGTTCCAAGAGAGGGGAATGACGGGATGTTGCCTAATGTCCTGTGCTCTTTCTCTCTCCCTCTCTCTGTCTCTCTCTCTCGGCCTCTCTCTGCCCTTCCCCCCCCCCCCCCCCCCCCCCCCCCCCCCCCCATCCCCTACCACCACCTTTTAACCTAATACCATGCCCATGTTGTGTTTAAGTCCCTTTTATAGAGTGTAGGTGCCCCGCCAAATACTGTTCATAGACACTTCTGGACAAGTCAGCCCTATTCATGTGATTATTTAGACTGGCAATCCCGTGGAAGGTAAAACCCTGTCCGTAAGGTTCCCCGGCATGGACTGACAGCGGTCATAACATGCAGTGCTATCATTAATTGTTCCGGTCTTCACATGTTGCTATGAGTGTTAATGCCTAAGCCCTCAACTCCCACAGTCTTCTCCTGCCATTCCCTAAAGGACACCCACAGACACAAGTGCACAACAAGTGCAACCGGTCCCACACCCTGCCGCGGGAAGCTAGCCTAAGCAACTGCCGTCAGCAGTCCACCCAATTGGATCCAGGCTGAAGGAGCCAAAAATGGGATTCCGACAGGGAAAGAGGAGCTTCCCCGCCCGTCAGAAGAGAGGCCCTGACTGCACTTTGCCACCTGTGGATCGTCCAGCTTTCCTGTCACAGGAGACAGAGCCCCCGCACGCCGTGCAGAAACTGGTAGAGACACTGTGGAGTAGGTTGCATTTTCACTCACGCAATTGCAACACTAATGGAAAAAGCACTGCATGTTACCCAAGTCCAGGGAACTTCTGGTCCCTTGCCAGTCTAGATACCCGGACACCGGAGAAGGAAGAGACTGAACCAGGGTGTCATAACAGCAGCGACACACAAAAGAGTGTCTAATAGAGATATGACTCTAGATCACAAAGGGACTATTAAACTGGGCATGGGACTAAATGTTTTAAAAATGGTTGGTGAACCATTTGGACAGTTGTTTTTGTTGTTAGCAGGTAAACTGCATCTTCAATGTCCAAATGTGTAATGTGATTCCTATTTGGTGATGTAAGAATAGGTTTTTAGCAGGTGCATGCACCTATTCTTACAAGAGAGGGATGTAGGATATCTAATATTTCCCCCCCTTCTCTCTATCTCTGTCTCTCTCTCTCATTCTCAACCCCCCATCAAAGATAAGCCAGTCTTTGTCATAAATGACCCCCTCTCCCCCCCCCCTCCCCCACACCTTAACCCAATCAGGACAGGGATGGTCTTCCTGTGGAGGTATTTTATGAGTGTACCGCAGAAAAAGAAGTTAGTCAATTGTGGAGTTTGTTTCAAGAAGTCATTCTTTTGGTTCCTCGTGCGTTTCCTTTTGTTCCTGTTCAGCTGGAGGGTAAATAATTTGGCAATTTTTGGCTTATCTCTCTCTTTACTGGTATTTCCTAATTAATGTCTGGTTTAATGCCTTCACTTTTGTGAATTATAAGTAGTCAGCCTACATTCCTTCGTGAATGTATGATTCCCAGTCATTATTCTAATTGAATGTTTTCATTTAATAAAATTACTTAATTTCAAGACCTGATTTAGACTTTGTTTTGGCTTGTTAGTTGATCCACCAGGTTTACTGTTCGACTTACCTATCAAAGAATTCGGCGATTTAATTGATGATTGTCATTTTTAATAATTATTATTAAATTAAATCACGTAAAGCTTATTTTGAATGTAGGTTAAGTGAGGGGTTCTAGCACGCAATATCGCTTGTGTTCAGTATTCAGAGTGCTGAACGGTTTAACAAGGGTATTGACTGTTGGAACCGCTGGATTCAGAAAATACACCTTTTACCTAGTCCTCACTTACCCGACAGCACCTATCACTGCCCTAACCAAGAAAACGCCAGTTTCATGTTTTCAATGGAACCCTAAAGCCGAAGCTTCCTTTAAAGAACTTAGAGAAGGTTCAGCTCTGAACCCATTTTAATTACTCCCAATCCCTCCCTCCTGTTTGTGGTTGACGTGGATGCCTCGGAGTTAGGGGTAGGTGCCATCTTATCCCAACATTCACCCCTAGACCGGAAAATACATCCGTGCGCTTATTTCTCTCGCGCCTTGACACCAGCCGAGAGAAATTATGACGGAGGGGATCGGGAGCTGTTGGCTGTTTAGCTGGCTCTTGAAGAGTGGCATCATTAGTTGGAGGGTGCCAAGCATCCCTTTACGGTGTGGACCGACCACAAAAATGTAGAGTACGTCCAACAAGCTAAGAGACAGGCACCGCAGGCCCATTGGGCGCTGTTTTTCACGCGTTTTAATTTCATCCTGACGTATCACCCCGGTTCTAAGAATGTTAAACCGGACGCCCTGACAGGGATCCTACCCCGGAGCCCATTGTTCCAACTACTCAGATCTTGGCCCCAGTTATGTGGGAGGTTGAGGTGGCGGTTCAGAAAGCACTGCGTCGTGACCCGGTCTTTTTGTGCCATGTAATCTAAGATCTTAGGTACTGCAGTGGGGTCATTCTTCCCAGCTGGTGGCACATCCAGGTGCTCATAGGACCAGGGATTTCCTGTCCAGACATTTTTGGTGGCCCAATATGGAGAAGGACGTGCAGGAATTTGTTGCCGCCTGTGCGGTCTGTGCCGCTCGATTTTGGTGCTCTTTTTGCACCCAATTAGGGGCGTCGGTCAGTTTATCCTCTGGGTTCCACCCGGAGACTAACGGACAGACGGAGAGCACCAACCAAACGTTGGAGAACACTCTTCGGTGCCTGGCTACTGCCAACCCCACCTCTTGGAGTCGGCACCTCGCCTGGGTGGAATATGCACATAACACCCTTACCAATGCCTCCACTGGCCTCTCTCCTTTCGAGGTGCAGTTAGGGTATGTGCCCCCACTCTTTCCTGAACTGGAGAGGAATGTGGAAGTACCATTCGCAGGCGCTTTCATCCGGAAGTGGCGAGCTGTTTGGAGGCGTGTCCATTCATCGCTTTTGCACGCCATGCCAAGGCAGAAGGTCTCCGCCTACAGGCATCGCCGTCCGGCTCCATCCTACCGGGTTGGACAATGAGTTTGGCTCTCCACACGAGACCTCCCGCTGAAGGTGTAGTCTCGCAAACTTGTCCTGCGCTACGTCGGTCCTTTTAAGAAAATTTACCCGGTTACGGTGCCTCTGCAATTGCCGTGTTCCATGCGCGTACACCCGACATTTCATGTCTCCCGATTAAAACCGGTGCTCATCAGTGCTCTTGCTTCGGCGGACAAACTGCCGCCCCCTCCCCGGCTCATGCGGGGAGGTCCGGAGTATACTGTCCGGCGCATATTGGCAGAGAGATGTGTGGGCAGAGGGCTCCAGTTTTTAGTTGATTGGGAGTGCTATGGCCCGGAGGAACGCTGTTGGGTCCCTGCTTGGAACATTTTGGACCCTGACTTGATTAGGGTGTTCCGCTGTGAGGGCCCTGAGGGATCGTCTGGAGTCTTCCTTTAGAGGGGGGCATCCTGTCATGGTTTGTGCCTGCCTTTCCTTAGTTCTGCAGTCGTTTGTTCTTTTCTTTTTGATAGGGCAATCTATCTGATTTTTTCGTGTTCCACGCCGGGGTTTCCTTTGTTTCCGGCACTTAGTGAGTGCACCTGTTTCAGTTTTCCTGTCTCGATTTAAGCCCAGGATTTCCTTCTTCCGGTGCTTGGTTGTTATTCGCTCATTTTGACACTAAGCTGGTAAGGTATAGGTAGGCACTTTAAGGAGACCTCTTTCCTCCATCGCCTTGCTTTGGAGTTACGGGGGACTTGCTTTCCTGTGCTTTAGACACACATAGGATACACGCTTTCCTTGGCATTTTCTGTCCCTCGCTCCTGCTATCTTTCTAGTGTCCCGGAGACAGCCTTTTTTTCTGTTTCTCTATCGAGAGTGAGAGGTATTTTCCTTTACGTTTAATTTCTCGACCCTACGAGCTTCGTTCGCCCAATTATTTTCGGGTCGCTATTATTTCTCCCTTTTTTCTGTCTCCTCTGTGTTACTCTCCTGTTTTTATTCCTCTCTGTGCCCTCATAATAAACGCCCACTATATCTATAAACGCTGATCTAAAATGAGATTAAATTGCAAAAATGTTTATATCGCAGATCAGATTCAGGCAACAAGGGGATTATTTGATGCAGCCAGTTTCACTCTCGATCCGAGATGAGTGATTGTGAACGAGAGCGAGCACGCGAGTACGTGAAGGAGGCCACCAAGTGATGAGGTGCAGCTAGCTAGCATTCAAAGAGGTAGCGTAACTTAAATTAGCCTGGCTAATTGAAAAATGAAACGAACAAACAGCTACAAATACAAGGATTTTTAAAGAAAACTAAATAACATACACATGACGAGTCAAATTCAGCATCATTAACTACTGAAGCTAACACTGCAGCAGCAACTGTGGATTCCGACACTACTACTAGCATGGACATTAGCACTGCTAATAGCAGCAAGACTAGCAACAGCAAGTGGGGTAAGCAGCATGTTAGACATTAGCAAGACAAAAAATGACCCCCCTGTCCAGCCCCAATTGTCTTGCTTTCCATCCACGAATGAAAGACGTTTTTCGGTACAAGCGTATAAGATTCACGAATGGATTGAGTATTGCATGTCATCAGACTCTGTGTATTGCTTTCCTTGCTGCTGCTGATGACACAGTCGTGGCAGGAGAGAAGAACTGGATTCAAATTTTCATTGATAAGGGGTTCACGTTCACATGCTGGAAGAATGTGCAGCTCAAATTTAGAGAACACTTGGAGAGTAGAAGTAACGCCTCCTTCTACTAATACTTGATATAAGGTGTTGACGCAGTTGACTTTTTAAAAGTACATTTTTATTGTATTGAAGCAGCCCCGTTCATGTGCTTGCTCTGTGGATTTCGCCGATATATTGCATTTGGTGCGTCTACTGTTTGTGTGTGTGTGCGTGCGTGTGTCAGAGCCGTGAGTAAAATTTGCACCGGGGCTGACGTGTCATATGGGGTGGCTACGCCAGTGATGATAGCATTATGGGTTAGGGATTATTGACTTTTTTATTTTTATCTTTTTTGTCACCCCCTAGTTTTTTCTGAAATGATGCCTCTGCCCTTAGGTAAAAACTTTGTTTTTTAGTGATGTATTTGTTTTCTACTAGTGTCTGTATGATGGCATGTATTTCCTGGGCTGTGTCTGGGTATATGGGTCCATCTAATTTTCTGTAATGTGTTATGGCACTTCCCTTATCTGCTGGTTTGATAATTATCTGTTTATTTTTTCCCAGCTGTAGTAGTGCTTTGGGGGTTCAGTGCCTTAATCAGTGTGTTCTTTAATAATCTGTGCGATCTCTTTCGGGATTTCTTCCGGTCTGGGTTCCCAGTTGGATTTTCGTGTGAAAGGTGTCTGTTCTCTGGTCTCCGCTCCCTCAAAGAAAGCTGCCAGTTTCAGTATCCTGTGGAACTCCTGGACTTTGAGGGTTTCTTTTTGTTTTCTGCCAATATTTACTGTGGGTATGAATGACAGACCCCTGTCCAGCAGATTAAATTGGTCTTCTGTGGGTGTAAAGTTGTTACTCAATAGAATAATGTTTTTGTTCCCCTCCCAGTTTGTGCTTGGGCTTGTTTATTTACTTTATTATTCCCATGGAGACATTTTTCTAGCAGCATATAATATTCACATTTACAAACAGACATTTATAGGGGGGGATGCATAAAAATGACAAATATTTAGGCCTACTAAATACATATTGAAACACATCCAGACGTATGTTTGCCCCATTAATGTACTGTATATTTGTCAGTCAGATGAGGGCAGTCATTAATAATAATAATAATAATAATAGTGCATTTGTTTCCCCCCATGATGTGCTTTTCACACACCCAAAGCACTGGATGCACACAATTGTTCAAACATAGATAGATCAGTCCTTTTTTATTTTAGTATTTTACCATTTTAATGTAACAGCTGAATTACACATTATTTCCACTATAAATGATTGGCATTTTACACTTTCACATGATTGTTTGAATGACCACATTCTCTTCAGATGGTAAGATGAAAAAGCACATGGCCAAGTTGCATTAAATAATTTAGGAAACACATTGGGTGGCATTGCTTTGGAATATAGCTTGTTTAATCTGTGTGAGCTAAAATGACCAGTATTGTGTAACTTGGCCTCATTTTGATATCAATACTTTTAATCGCAGAACTAGACTTTGTTAAGTTTTATTACAGTGCTTTGTATGCGTGAGTAACTTGGTATTTTTGTACGTTGAAACGTTTTTTTGAGATATCATCTACTATTAGTAGCCTACTTATCTAACAATGTCTTAATTGCAGTAGCCTATGTTAACAGTAACAAATAACATGAACCCATGAAAGCAACGATTGCATTTGACCAATTTTCTTCATAGTAGGGTTGGAAGCCTTTTCTTTCTGAAGGGGCGCTACCGCCCCACTCGTCACGTCCCTTGTTTTTTTGGGGTGTTTCTATCTGGGAACGGCCATCATTAGAGCTGCCGTGTCTAAACCATAGACTGTATAAAAATCTAAACAGAGGCAGTGGTCTGACTAACCAGGTAACGGTACATAGCATCGCTCCTTGGGGATCATCTCTGTCAAAGCATAGTTAAGTTAGCTCGCTGGCTAACTTACATCAGTAGCTAGCTAGTTCAACCTTTGTGAGTAGCGTTAAATCATGGATGCCAGCCAAGACAGCAAGATAAGAGCGGAGAGGAGACGGCAGCACCAGGCTGGTATGTTATGCGCCTTTTTAGCGGGCCTTCAGTTTGCTAGCTATTTTCTGTAGTGTTTAAAACGTGATAGAGACCTAGTAGCGAACTTGTTAATTTAGCCAAGCAGTTCGTCTGATTTAAAGTGATAGCCTATACATTTAGATTCCGTAGCGTAACGTTAGTTAGCTAACAGTTACCCTCCCACCAACAAACATTGTCTAACTAACTTAGCTAAGAGTAACGTTAAGTTCGAAGTGATCAAACGTTAGCTAGCTAATGCTAATAATAATGTTCATTCGACTAGCCAACGTTACTTGTTTTAGCTATCAAGCGATACATTAACATTCAAATTTGCTGTTCAGTTTATGTGTTGAGTGTAATGGCAAGTAAACTTATGACTTGTATTAGAAAATTTACTCTTTTTTTTTTTTTTTTTTACTGCAATTTTTTTTTATTGCATCTATTGCTGAGTTGTGTAACTTAGCTAGTTAGCTAACTTGCGAAGTTATTAATTTTGTAATTATTTTACAATTGCCTTGATGGGCAGCTTTGACAGTTTGCATTTGCATTGCAGTTTGCATTGCATTTTCAGTTCGGATTTTTGGCAGGGTTTTTGCGTGACCACACGGAAATGATAATGCAAACAGATACAATGCCATTGCATTTGAATTATGTCACTCTTGTGCCGCAAAAGCATGAAAACGATATGTTAAATGGCGAATTGAATTATAATTTCCTTTTTGTCATGGATCATGCGATTGCAACAAGAAACTGCTAATGCAAATGTGGTTTTTCATTAAAATTATGGCAGGGTTGTGTCGTAGAGGGCGAGAAAAATTAAATGTGAAATGGATTTGCATTAACATTTTCAAATTGTCAGATAAAGTGCGTACATTAACTTGCAAATGAAAACGCAATGTGCACCTTTTGCATTTTCATTTGAATTATGTCATGGTTTTTGCACGCATCGTATGTTAACGAAATGCAATCGCCGATTTGCATTTTCATTTGAATTTTGCCGCGGATATGCTTCCATACTTAGTTGGCATGACAAACTGTGTTGCCAAAGCAAATGCTACAAACAATAATAATAATAATAATAATAACAATAATAACAATCAATAAATAAAAATGTACTCAACAACCTATTAAATACACACATGTACACGCACACACATACTGTCATATAACTCTTAACTGCAGGTGTTGTCAGTTATGTTCCTGTGTGACAGGTTGCTACATACGAAGCAGCTAGTGGGGCTGTGTGTCCTTCACCCAGTACAATGGGTAACTTTTCTTCGTCTGGAAGTGTGGCAAAATTTGGATGTATTGTTGTTGTTTTTTCAAAAAATGCATTCCGAATTTCCCTATATTTATTGCAGTGTAGAAGGAAGTGTATCTCTGTCTCAACCTCACCTGTCTCACAGTGATCACATGTCCTCTCCTCTTTGGGGCGCCAGGTTTGTTTGTGTCTTCCTGTTTCAATGGCCAGGCTGTGATGACTTGGTCTCTGCTTTATATCCCTGACAGTTGAGAGATATTCTGCCAATTTGAAATTTCTTTTCAGCATATTATAACAATTTAGTTTGTTTTGCAATTTTGTCAGTCTTCCAATGTTCCAAATAAGAATCTTTTGTTTGATTTATTGATTGGTTGATTTTAATTGAAACTGCTGGTCTGAAACTGGCCATAATTAGTATTGTTATTTTTTGCTTGGTTTGTTAGTTTCAGGGCTAGCTGACTTCTATTGGGGCTTAGCTCATGGGATAGGAAGACCTTATATTGGAGGGAATTTAGTTTGCTTTGTTTTAGATGAGTCCAAAATTTTATTGCTCTTTTTTGAATGTTAATAATGAAAGGATAACGGCCTAATTCTGCCCTGCATGCATTGTTTGGTGTGTGAACATATTAAACCTGTCTTAAAGTCATTACAATGGCTACCTGTTAGGTCCAGAATTGATTTTAAAATCATTTTATTGGTTTACAAATCTCTTAATGGCCTAGCACCACAGTATTTACGTGATATGCTCTTAGATTATGAGCCTATTAGATCCCTTAGATCATCTGGCACAGGTCTTTTAATTATTCCAAAAGTCAGAACTAAAACTAGGGCAAGCAGCTTTTAGTTTTTACGCACCCTTTCTTTGGAATAATCTGCCAGTCGACGGAATCAGTACAGTTTTAAGAAAAAACTGAAAACATATCTCTTCAGTGCCACTTTTGATTAAGAACATTTTTTAATTGTTTTACTTTGATTTTAATGTACTTATGTTACTTTTATTTTCTTTGTTGTATGGTTTCTGTGTAATTTGCTTGTGTAAAGCACATTGAGTTGCTTTCTGCCTGAAATGTGCTCTATAAATAAAATTTTGATTTGATTTGATTTCGGTGGACCTGGAGTATGTTTTTGTAGAATTTAGCATGCAGGGTTTCCACTGGGTTTTTGTCCCATTGTAAATAGTCTTGATGGCTAAGTGGACCCCGTACCTCACTTCCATATAGCACAATCGGCTTTAATACGCTGTCAATTATTTTTAACCAAATTCTTACAGGAATTTAAATTTTGTAAAACTTTTAAATAAAAATTTCGATTTCAATTTGCCCTTTTGGCTTTGTCTTTTAGTGCATTCACTGCTAGGTTAAAGCTCCCTGATGCATTGATTTTCAGACCTAGATACAGTTGAAGTCGGAAGTTTACATACTGCTATGAACGCCTTTCCTCCTAGATTAGCTGTAGATGAATTAGCAATATTTCCCGTTATGTCTAAATTTGGTAGTTATAATTTATGTTACGTTAGAGTATTACATCCATCTTTATTGGCAATGGGCGCAAGGGGGTGTGTGTGGTCAGGTGGTCTCACCTGTGGCGGCAGGTGAGAGTATTTCAAGTTGGCTGCCGAAATGTTCGCGAGAGTGGATTTGTGCGAGGGTCACCAAAAGAGGCCGAGAAGAGGATTGCCACACACACAGCCGTGGCGCTGGTTGTCTTAAGGAAAATAACTAAAACTTGAACAAATAAAAGAAAAAAGAAGGAGCTGGTCGCTATCCGGAGCGAAAATTGCGTGGTCCTGTCTTGGGAATTATCGAGGGGAGATCATACTGTTCTACAGCCTGTGAGCTGAGTTTGTGATCCGTGATTGAGAAAGGAAGCGATTATCTGGGATTATCTGAGTCTGTTTGTAATAAAACCCCTAGACATTCCAGTACCTTGCTTTTTATATTCGGGAAGACTCGCCCATGATAAGGTGGAGGGCTCGCGTCCGGGATCTGAACATTTGATTCGCTATATGATTATGCTTTTGGTAACGTAGATAGTGAGTTTTGGGTAGTTTGATGGTGAATTTATAATTCGTTTGTGTATGGTTATTAGCTATTTTCCAGTCAAGCAATTCCTTGCATGAATTAAGGGATGCCTAGGAGTTTTCCCCTGCTAAACGGCGGGTGCGTGCCAGTGTAGTTAAGATAACGTTAGTATAGGGCGCACTTGGATCCGAAGAACACGATTAGTGTGTAGGCGTTCGGATTCGCACTAAGGAATTGATTGTGTGGTTGGAGTGAAATATTTAAACTTCATAGCCAGAGAGCAGTGAAGTGGGTAGCCTATCGGGTTACACTGTTCCCGCATATAGTATCGGATTACACTGTTCCCGCATATAGTATTGGTTAATCTGTAGTGACACGCCGCATTGTAGTAAGCCCTTTTGAAGGAGTAGCTTCTGTGATTTGGTTAATCATGCTGGAATCAGCTGAATATACCTAGGTAGCTTGGTAGGCTATGCATAAACTTGGAAGTTCTGTTTGGGTTATTGTTGTAGTATAGCCTTTAGTGTCGCATGTGGTAATTTCGGTGTTTGGAACTTTGGCAGAGTGGTATTGCACCATTTTCCCCCTCTTTTGGCCTGTAGCGGTTGTACCATTGTCTGTAGCTGATCATTCTGGCCTATGGTCTGGCTTTTGTGTAATGTTCCTTTTTGGGACCTTTTGTGGTTTGCCTAGAGTGTGCTTATAATTCCCATTGCTAGGGAAGAGCTGTGTATTGGCAGAGCCAATCTTAGGCAGTGGTTATTTAATGATTCATATTTGTGTCTATTCAACAAAATATTTGAGGTCCCCTGCTATATGGTAGACTGGACTGGTTAGTGAATGAGAGGTAGCTAACTGGATGTTACAGTTAACCCAAATAATTAGGGGCTTTGGGTAATGGTCATTCGCTGTCTTCAGTATATGGTCTCAGTGTGCGTTCTCCTGGTTTTGGTGGTGACGTGTTCTGCCTTGTTATAGTGCTGATCTTGGTAAGCAGGAGTTAGGTTAGATATTGTCTGGTCCCTGTGCATTCTGTGGTCTCTGTCCTTGGTGTGCTGGTGGGGAATAATTTCCTTTATTTTTTTGAGATGCCGGGCCAGGACGAGTTAGAGTCAGTAGCGGAGGAGGTTAGCCTGTTTCCTACACGCCGTCAGTTCCGACATGTCACTAAGGAGCAGCTGGAAGGTTTAGCTGACGGTGCCGGATAATACAAAAAAGCCCGCTCTGATAAAAGTCCTCATGGCCGAGTTTGAGTTAGAGGATATTTGGGCAGGTGAAGAGAAGAGAGAGGCCCGTGAGGCAGAACAGGCAGAGCGTGAGGCAGAACGGCAACTAGGATACAGCTAGCTAAGTTGGAGGTGGAGCGTGCTAAGGCTGTCCACGGACCAGCCCCGCCCTCCCGTTTTGATGTGAGCCATGTTAGGGGGTTGTCGGGGAGCTCTAGTGTTTTTTTTCTAGTGCAATAGGCCTATTTCTGTACGTTCTGGCCTCATGTAACCACACTGAACTTCCCACATCTACACAATAGGCCTATTTCACAAGATGGCGACCTAGACCGGAAGGGGGGGATAACTTTCTTCCGGTGCTGGGGACACCTGTATCTCCCCATTGGAATCCATGGATCTAGACGAGCTGTGTGTTTTTCCCCATTCTCTAATATCGCAAATGTGATGTGAGGCTTGACAAGGGTTATGTGTTCTTTCTTTTTTGAGCAATTTATTTTTAATTGTGAAGGTAGGCAGACAGGCAGAGGAAAGGCTAGAATGTGTAGCTTAGCTAGCTAACGTGGCTAACTAGCTAACATCACAATCTTGACATTTCACAGTGCTTCTAATACTGTTTATGCAACAAAGCATTAGATTTGCATCAGGAGATACAAAAGGCCACATAAAATTGCTGGTTAACAAATATTTTACCAAGCTATCTTAATGACAAGCAAAATGAAGAATGCCTTGTAATGACGGCATCCACGGGCTATGTGGTAGCTGCACTGGCTGGGGCTGGTTTCAAGTTCAGTTAGCCATCGAAAGCAAGCAGCCGGTGATAGCCCAGCTCACCAGTTTTAATCTTTTATTTTCATGTGAGAACTGTTACACAAGCACTCATAAACATTTGAATGTTATGTCATTAACCTAGCTAAAATGCTGACCTGTTACGATTTTAAACTTTTGTTTCACAATATGTAATTATTTGGAGTCAAAAGTAACAAAAGCTTTTCGTCTATGATAGTTGGGCATATGATCATATATATTTATATGTATAGATGAACGATGGCTTTATATTTTGTTTCAGCCTGGTTAATTTAAAGCTATCTATAGATATCTGACTAGTGACAGGTTGAGTGTTCACTGAACCACACTAGCTAATTAAAACAAAAAAATTGAGCAATCAAACAATAGGTACTGTTGGCTTGTTAGCTAGTTTAAGAGCAGCTCTGATTTAAAAACCTACTGTTGCTTGCTAGCTAGCTATCGGGCATAATGCCCCTAGACATAGCTGTCTCCTGGAACACTGATGCAACCCCTGGCAAAAATTATAAAATCACCACACTTAGAGGATGTTCACCCAGCTTTTTTTACTTCGTAGCAAATAAACAAATCGCAGATATGACACAAAACAATTTTTGTTTAATAGCTGAACATTCTGGCTTCGTGAAACATACCTCAAACAAATTTAATGAAATAATTTTAATTAATGGCCTATTTTTGTCCAGATCAAGTAGAGGAAAAAATTATGGAATCACTCAGTGTTGAGGTAAAATTATGGAATCACCTTGTAATTTGCGTTTCTAAAACAAACACCGGCAGAAGTCTAAAAATGCTAATTAGTCTGCAGTTAAGAGAGTGCTTACAGACCTTAACGAGCTGTTGGACTTGACTAATTGAAAGGAAACATGGCCCCAAGGAGGAGCAACAAAGTACGATTTTTTTTTGTTGATTCCATAATTTTTTCCTCAACATTGAGTGATTCCATAGTTTTTTTCCTCTACTTGATCTGGAAAAAAATATGCCATTAATAAAATAATTTAATTTAATTTGTTTGAGGTACGAAGCCAGAATGTTCAGCTATTAAACAAACATTGTTTTGTGTCATATCTGTGATTTGTTTATTTGTTTATTTGAAGTAAAAAAGCTGGGTGAACATCCTCTAAGTGTGGTGAATCCATAATGTTTGCCAGGGGTTGTAGAAGCTAGTTTTAACTAGCAACAGAAGCTAGGTAGCTAGTTTTTTTCTAGCGACTAAGTTAGCAAACAGAAGCGTTTATTTCGATCCAGCACTCAAATTTTAGATAACGTTTGCTTGTTAGCTAGTTTAAGAGCAGCTCTGCTTAAAAACCTACTGCTTGCTTGCTATTTAGCTAGTGGGGATAATGCCCCTACCCAAGATATAGCTGTTTGCTGGAACACTGACAGAAGCTAGTTTTAACCACTAGAGACAGAAGCTAGGAAGCTAGTTTTTTACTAGCGTCTAAGTGAGAAAACGAAAGCGTCTTTATTTTGATCCAGCACTCAAATGTTAGATAACGCTTTTTTTTTTTTTTTTTTCCATTTAGCAGACGCTTTTATCCAAAGCGACGTACAATAAGTGCATACAGAGACGTCATCAAGATCACTGCAGAACAGACAAGACAAAGCACATCCTTCCCATAATGTAGCAGCTATCCCTAGTAATGAACGTTGACTGTAGTTCACAGTAAGCTGTGGATAAATCAGCTATACTACAATTCTATTCTAAATACTATTATAAACTATAATAAACAGACAGTAAAACACAGGGAACTAGTACCATGAGGTCCTAGGTTAGAATATCAGTCAAGGTGGAGTCTGAAGAGGTGTGTCTTCAGGCCTCGACGGAATGCAGGCAGGGTTCGAGTAGAACGTAGGGGAATGGGAAGTTCATTCCACCATTGAGGAGCTAAGGTGGAAAGCTCCGCAGTTGGGACGAGAGAGAGCCGTTGACACGGAGGGGGGGAAGTGCGAGTCGCCCTGCTGTAGAAGAGTGAAGTCGTCGAGCAGGAACGTAGTTCTGGATTAAGTCCTGCAAGTAGGCGGGGCCTGTCCTATTGGCTGCAGTGTAGGCCAGGGTCAGAACTTTGAACCTGATCCTGGCTGCAACTGGCAGCCAGTGGAGTGACCTCAGCAGGGGGCTTAGCTAGCTAGCGGAGATAATGCGATAGGCCGATAACGATCATCCCCGCAATGTTGCCTATTGCCTTTCTTTTTGTCTTGTTTTCTTTAATTACTTTTTTCTTTTTATTACTCCTGATGTGGTAGTAAACATCCAAATTCAGAGGCTGCATGAAATGCTCTGGGAAATAGCATCACCACTGATATCTAATGTTGTCTTTGTCGATTAGAGAGCCAATCAGCAAGTCAGCAAGGTCGTACAGCTTCTATGTGATCATGGGATGTGTTTTTGGTTACATGGAAGAAGCTGCGGTATATCGCCAAGCCCTAAAACCTGCCTTTCAACAATCAGGATAAATTAGGAGAATCCTGAATCCCCCATTTATGGCAACGCGCACAGAGCTGGATTAAGAAAGCCTGTGTTCACTTAGCAAGTTGATAACCACCTTCTCAGTATAGAAGCATATCCACGGCAAAATTCGAATGTAAATGCAAATCGGCGAATGCAAGTCGAATTTTCATTTGATGTGCGCAAAAACCATGAGATAATTCAAATGAAAATGTCCCAGTCCTGACATTCTTGTCCTTTTTGTGTTCTGCGTTTTGCAGCTCTGGAGAACCCCGAGAGTGACGTTGGGCTGTGCGGGTGGTTTCTGATGATCTTATCCATCCTGCTGGTCATCGTCACTCTACCGCTCTCCATCTGGATGTGCATAAAGGTACCGCCGCTGGAAGACCAGGGGCAGGCACCCCCAAAGACCCCAGTGCCTTTGGAGCTCCTCTCACCCTGTCTGAACCCCGAATTTAGCAACCACGATTGATATTTTTGTAGGGCTGGGAGATATGGCAAAAAAGTGTATCACAATAATATTTTTTTATTGCTCGATATCGATAATTATCATGAAATACACTTAATGCTCCATTTAAACTTTGAAGAGTATTACGCTTCTGACTGAACCTGAAGAAACCAGAAGGTTCATTATGGTTTATTATTTTTTTTTTTTTTTGAAACCACTTTTTTTAGATTGACAAAAGCATTCAACAGAACCAAAATGTCTTTACATCCAGTAATGAAATGCCTCAACAAGGCAAATATGTATATGGGCAATTCCATGGTAACGGGATTACAATTCACAGAAATTTGGCCTTAATTTTACTTGCTGTGGATAAGTCTTAAAGCCTAACTGATCAGATGATACCGAACTTCTGATGATACCCCTGCTATCATATCAAAATAAAAAATGGGAAACTTCCTGCATGTGGAAGGGTCCAAGACCGAAAGAGCGTTGGTAACGGAATTACGGCAGAAAATTGGGTGTTGTTTTTCTCTTAATTTTTATAATTTTCCCTTAATTTTCAAAATTTTCTAATTTCTATGAGATCTATAATGCATGGGTCTTCCATTGATTCAAATTTTTATTACTCCTGGTGTCAACTATACCCTGGCAGGATTTTGGGGGTTTTTATTTGGATGAGTACTCCATACTGTACCTTTTTCAAAAAAAAAAAAAAAAAGGCAGCGGTAACGGAATTACACAAATTGGTAACTGAATTACATCTCTGAAATTTACCTGGAAAAATGACAATTGTTGAACATCAGATTATCAGAAATGACTGTGTGAACACTTTGTGTTACCTTCTTTAATATTAACCATAATACAAGCCACCTTTATGTCAAATTGAAAAACATTGGGAGAATATACCTACTAAAAAGTGTTTATTTTGAAAACAAAATGAAATTTCTGGGGTAATTAGTGGTGAGTGGTGACATAAACAAGTCAATCTCTGTTAGTATGGTTATTGCCTTCAAACTACTTAATACTGACCCAGTTTGTAGGTTAGAACATCCTTTACTATGCATCAAACTAATCTAATATGCACAGTAATAGAATTACGCATCTATAGGAGGTTGACATACACTGCTTTACATTGCATTGTCAAATCTGCCTAATATCTTCCATATTTGTCAAAGTCACTGTGAGTGGCATAATTTTGATCTTGATGCATTTCCAACATACAGTCACTATTTTAAAACACTACTTTCTACCTGTAATTAAACATACCTGTGCAGGCCAGCTGCACGTGGATTAAAGCCATAATAAACTATGATTTTGGTCAAATTTCTATTTTGTCATACTTTCACAAAAATTATTACAAAATAATCTAACTGTCAGCAAGGTTTTCTGTTCATTTTATGCTGAAATAAAAAACACTTACGCCTACAATCTTGACCATTCAACTGTAGAGCTCTGTGAGATTTATTATCGACTTACTGTTTCACAATAATACATGTAATTAAACATATTGCTCTGTTTTCCTACAAGCCACCACATTTTTTTTAAAGGATCATAATATTATGGCTTTAACCCACTTGTAAAAACTTTTTATAATTGGTGAAAATGAGGAACATAGTAAAACTGGACTAAAAAGCCCAAACTTGAACTATAAAACAAAAAACACTGAAACTCTAGCCTCAAGAAATAAAGTGGTAATTCTGTTACCAATGTAATTCCGTTACCAATGTTTTGATAGGAAGAAGTTAAGATATTTCAGAAGTTGATGTTTTAGGCTTAAAGTAGGTAGATGAAGGAAGAGAATTTACAATTACAGAATAATTCAGCAAGAAATAAGTTCATGAGAAAAACTTCTTTCATATTTAGGTAACGGAATTACAGTAAAAACTGGGCAGATTTGGTCATTCTCTCCTGCAAATACCGAATGCAGTTGTAGAAAATGCTTTTCAAAATGAGATTCCAGGGTATAAACCTGTAAAATTAGGATGTATACAAAAGAATACATTTTGGTTTGGGGATTAATTAAATATTTTAAGATTTGGCCAATTAAAGCCAATTAAAATCTTAAAATTTCAAATCAGATTTTCAGGAAAACCAATAAAATTATTCCAAAATGGTTTTCAGTTCCTTATTAAGTATACAGTTGTCCACATAGGAAATGTAATCTCGTAGAGATTTGGTAAACTTTCAATTTTGCTGTTTTTGTCATCTCCCATATGTTGGAATTGCCCATATATAGGCCATAAGCACAGATTTATCTGCCTTAATTTTCCCTTCTGATTATTTAACTTATAATGAAATAAGCATTAGGACCCTGCAGACGCCTGCTTGTGAGTAAGTGAACTTATACAATGTCGTGAAGGTTTGATTACATCTTAAGCTTTATCGCATTCACAACTGCCCGTCCACGTTTCTTTGTTATTTACTATGAACAGTAAGAAAAGTTACGGAGATTTTTTCTGGCTTCAGAAGGGCTGTCTGCAGCAGGTGTAGGCAGCTATGATAGCTAGCATTAGCAAAGTTAACTTTATTACCGTCATGGTTCTGTTACCAATAAGAGCACAAGCTAGACGAAATATAACTTTCAGCCGTACTGACGGTTTGCAAGGTAGGTGCGCCTGACGTTGACGCTTTATTTGTTATTGGACATGTAGCGTTGATCCAGTATATAAATTATTTCTGTATAACGTTGAACAAGTTAACGTCAACCAAGGCCTACTAACTACCATTTTCGGTGGATTATGCCGGTGACTCATTCCTATGTCAATTAAACACACGTGGTCAGCCTGAGTAGCGTTGTTTTGAGTGGGTGCTCTTTTACGAGGGGTGCCAATAGTAGTGGAGGGCAGTATTCAGTGCCCTCCACAATTATTGGCACCCCTGGTAAAGATGACTAAAAAGGGTTATAAAAAATTCACCATTTGGTGAATTAGCTTAATCTCACACTGAAAAAATGAGAAAAATCCAACCTTTAATTGAAGTAAATTTATTCTGAGACAGAAAAAACCCTCATCAAGAAATAATTATTTTTAACAAAACCACGTGTGCCACAATTATTGGCACCCCTGCATTTAATACTTTGTACAACCTTCCTTTGCCAATAAAACAGCACTGAGTCTTTTCCCGTAACATCTAATAAGGTTGGAGAATACAAAGCAAGGAATCTGAGACCATTCCTCTTTACAGAATCTCTCCAGAGTCCTAAGTCCTCTCTTGTGCACTCTCCTCTTCAGCTCAGCACACAGGTTTTCAATGGGGTTTAGGTCAGGGGACTGAGATGGCCATGGCAGAAGCTTGATTTTGTGTTCAGTTAACCATTTTTGTGTTGATTTGGACATATGTTTTGGGTCATTGTCCTGCTGGAAGATCCAACGACGACCCAGTTTTAGTTTCCTGGCAGAGGCAGCCAGATTCAGATTAAAAATGTCCTGGTATTTCATTGAGTCCATGATGCCATGTACCCTAACAAGGTTCCAGGGCCTTTGGAGGAAAAGCAGCCCCACAACATCACGGAACCTCCACCATACTTAACAGTGGGGATCAGGTTATTTTACTTTAAAAAGTAAAATATAAATGGAGAAAATGCTTCAGTTACATTTTGTTCATAAGAATTTCACATGGTTTTGTTAAAAATTATTATTTCTTGATGAGGGATTTTTTCTCTCAGAATAAATTTACTTCAATTAAAGTTGGATTTTTCTCAATTATTTCAATGTGAGATTAAGCCAATTCACCTTTTTACTCATCTTTACCAGTGGTGCCAATAATTGTGGAGGGCACTGTATATAGCCTATAGGATTCATATAGCGCTTTAGGTCTCTCTTTTATCTCTTCTCTTTCCCCCTCATCCTCATCCCCTTTTACTAGTAGCTACAAGTTGTAGCCCCCAAAAATTATGAATGAACAACACTGTGTGTATGTTTAACCCCTTTGCGCAGATGCCTAGTGGCCATGGCACCAGCAGCAAGATTTTGCTCAACTGAGACATTTGTTGCTCCTGCAGCCAAACTATGAGTGGGAAAAGAAACTCTGTGTTGTATCTTTATTAGTATATGATTCATCACAACTCTGCAGAATACGGAGTTTCTAAGTGTCACTATTCTCCCGTAGCAAGTCTAATTAACGAGCAACCCCCGACCCAGTCTCGCTTGCAACTATACCTACCCATGCGTGACGTAGTGGACAATAGCGTCTTATGTGTGAGATAATAAACATATTTCTTCATCATCTAAAATGAGTATTCCGTCATAGCAACAGGATAAACCCAAGAATAGCCCGATCGTATGTCAAAAAAGCCGTGAAAAGCCCTGCTCACCCAAATCCTAAATAAACGTGAAATTGTGTAATGATATCAAATCATTCTACTATCAATATCTGCTACTAAATATGAAATGCATATATACAATCCTACCATTAGTTTTATACATAGAGATGTTCCTTTCAAAATTCAGTGGTCATTTATTGTCTTGGACCATCTGTTTGAGAAATACACACCAGTTTAGACTGCTATTGCATAACATGGAGCGTTTGTGTGATGCACCCCATATACTGTACCTGCAGCTCTGAAGTATTCACAACTGTTTTATCTGATAGAAGACAGTATATTCTTAACAGTGTTTGCAATTTGTTATTGGGTGCTTTGAACAGTAAATTAATTTTATCAATGTAGTATGACTCAAACAGCTACAGAAAACACATTCGCTGACAGAAGTTTTTCGTCCTCGATATGAAAGTAGTACTGCTTGTAATATGCGGTTCTTCTCGCTGGCTACATATGTACGTTAGTTTTTCCACTCGATCCCCATCTTGTCCAGTAGGCTATGTTAGATATTATTATCTTCGCATTTTGAGTGCATTTCACACATTGTAGTGTAACGTTTATTGATGGCTCAGTCATGTTTTATGTTTGATGTACCAATTTCCATTGAAGCAAGAACATTTGGCAGCATTTTCCTGTTGGAGGAATATAAATTTATTGTAATGTTATCGTACATAATATAGGCTATAGGCTTATCTTCCTGGAAAATACTAAATCCAATTTACTGTGCGCTGATATATAGATAAAATGTAATATTTTCCTTGGAGTCATTATGAATGGGAACATTTATTTTATTTTTTAAAGTACAGAAAAATGCGATCTTAGTGCAAAATAATGCATACTGTAGAGTACAGGGGAAACTGATATTTTATTGAGGTACACGAGTGAATGATTAGGCTACATATTTAGGTGTGTGTAACAGTGTGATGTCAATGTTTTCATCTTAAAACCATCAGAAGGGGCAAATGTATAAATGTATATATAATGGAAAAAACTAATTTTATTCATTTTATGACATGTATTGGATAGGGTTTTGGACACATAGATATCTACCCCCCTATACTGATAAAAAGATAGTAATTCCCTCTTGAAAATTTTTATGAGCCAAAACAGTTGATTTGTAGTTAAATATATTATTATTATGATGACTTGGAGACACTAATGGACACCAGGGTACACTGCCTATATTTTGCATCATAGATCTTTAGTAGTTCTGCATATCATCCTCAGATTTTACACACTTGTGGACACAGAGTCTATGATCCAGGACATGTATAGATTTACCTGTTTCACATATGTAGCTCTCAGTATTTCATTGCAAACGAAAGAGATTTTTACAAAAAAAATTTTTTTTTACATTTCTTTGCATTTGTGGCACTTTATTTTGGTACAACTGTCTTGTTTCATTTAAGCCATTTACCAAGTTTCTGTGATGCTCACACCTGGAGTTATAACGCCTTAAACAGAGTACCTCCTAAATAAATTTGGTAAGAAGAGGTTATTACTGAGTAACTCCAACATAGGTAACATGGAACGACAGTAAGCGGTATTCATATTTAACGTTACACGTAAATATTTTGAAATATTTAATTTACACTCATAGGCCACATAGTCATAATACACAACAAATAAACCTTGCCTGTTAATTTCACAATGTGTCTTGATATGGAATGATTTAAGTTTAGCAGAAGAGATGTAACATTTAAGTTTAGCAGAAAAGATGTAACAGGGACCTTGTTTCACGTGTAATTAAGTATACCACTAACTGCTGTTCCATGTTACCTACATTGGAGTTACTCAGTAATAACCTCTTGTTATCAAATTGGTTACAATTTAACTACATAGGTATTAGGGGTGTCACGATTCTCCAAATCCGCGATTCGATTTGACTTTCGATTTTAAGGTCACGATTCGATTTTCGATTTTCGATTTTTTTTCAGCACAATTTTTTTCCCCAGCACTATAGTCTAGCTAATGGCTATGCCATTGTTAGACTATCGAGTCTTGATTTGTAAAGAAAAATACTTGTTTCTCAATAAGTAACTTTTATTTGCATAATAACAATTATAAATAATAACAAAAATATGAGAATATTTAAACACACCTAAACAGTTAAGAGCTTTATCAAAACTAGACTCTAGAATAAACAGTTGACAATTTACCACGCTATTAACAATTTACACCTTGGTTTTATGCCCTGACAACGGTCATTTACATTTTCAAATTCTTCTTTAAAAAGATGAGCGTGTTCACATTCTTTGAACAGTTAAGCTATTAACTATTTACACGTTTTTTTTCATGCCCTGACAACTGTCATTTGGGTTGTCATTTGAGTTGCCTGTGTCAATGTTTTTTTCCCAGTCAAATATATTTCTTTGTGATGCCTGCGAATGTGTCCTGCCATATTTGACGTGTTGCCTGAGGTGGTGTATGGTACTCGCGTGTAGCATAGCCGGCAAAATGTTGCCACACCGGTGACTTGAGGGAAGCAGGAGGATTTTCCAGTTCTGTTTCTCCATCTCCGACTCCGGCAGTGGCCATGGTGTGTCGAAAAGTAATGCAGGCTACCGGTAAGCTAACGTTAACTAGCAGCTGTGTCTTCTTTGAAATATCGTTGTTTTTTTTTCTTCGGACGCACGCCTGTGTGGACGAACAAAATGCAGTGGAAGGCGTCAAGTTTTGTTTTGTCGGAAACGCTTACATTAGAGATGGCCAAGTAGGCTACTTTTTTTTACATTTTACCCATCACATGAAAGGCTAAGAAGAGCGCGCGGGGGGCGGGGGGTGGAGAGAAAAAAAAAACTTGGAGAATCGCGAACCAGCTTGTGATTTCGAAGTTCGGAATCGAACGCTCATTTCGATCGATTTTCGATTTCGAATCGGTATCGTGACACCCCTAATAGGTATAGGTGCAACTTAATGTAAAGTGTTACCCAAAACTTTATAAAAGTGGGTGCTTCATATATCCTTGACGTTACTTGAGTTAAGAAATGCCATTTTCACGTTTTGGGAAAGTGCTTGAATTTTGCTGCTATCATTAGTGTTGTAGTAATAAATTGCCAATGAATTCAACATTTCAACAGCCATGAGGTGCTGGAAAATCTTTGAAAATGGTTCTTGAAAGAACTTTCTTGAATTTGTCTTCTGAAAAGGTGTGGGAACCCTGAATTCACAAAGGTAGTAGGCCCATGGTGTAGAAATGGTTATTTATCTTTCAGTTCCTGTAGACACGTTAGTAGAAGAGCCTTGCGGGTGTAGAGGGAGAGAGGTGCTGGTAACGGTTAGCAACAGGAGAACATGGTTATGTGGGGTTTTTTAATGTAATGTACCAGTTCAAAAGCTAGCTTTTCCTGGCTTAGGTTTGATTGTATTAGATTAGGTTTCTTTGTTGTCCTTGCTCAGAGTATAGGCTAGTCTTTTCACCTCTGAGTGAGGTGATTGCAATAAAGAGAGCCAAGTGCATAACCCATAAAGCAGATGTGAGATATAATCTCAGTAATTAAAGTAATGTTAGCAAACAACAGTTCACATGCAAAAGCAAAAACCTCGGTAATAACTGGCTGGAATAAAAGAACTGAAGCGCACATCGAACAGCACGCCACCAGTGTGTTATGTGTCTTGTGACATGTGAGTATAGTTTCACATCCATGAATGGCATCATGGTATTTATTTATGCATATTCCTCTTGTGCCTGTTGAAGAGTAATTATAATGGCCCAAGCTGAAATCTTTTGAGCATCGCTGTGCTACAACACAAAGTAAGGTGATCCATTCCCCGTCTCCTCTGACAACATTCAGACTACAGCTTTAGTGAGTTAGCAAGTTAGTAAAGTATGGTGTTGCGTAAACCGAAAAGTTTAGGGACTGCGTACGTTACAGATGTGCATGAATAATATTTTATTGTTGCGTGTTGGTCAGGAATATGTGGAGTGTAGCACAGTACTGCTTGTGTCTCTCTTCCTCTCTTCCTAGAGCTGACCCATTGTATGTTTGTTTTATGCAGATTGTGAAGGAGTACGAGCGGGCCATTATATTTCGGCTCGGACGCATACTGAAGGGAGGAGCTAAGGGACCAGGTACGACTTGCGCACACAGACACACGTGCACATGCACACACACAGATACACACATACGTGCGCACGCGCACACACTCACACATAGGCAGACACTAGGCTTTTGGGTGTTTTAGTGTGCTGAAGGTTCCATTGCAGAAAAGTGTATGAATACTTGCTATGGAGTGACCAAGCAAAAACTGCCAGCCAACAGGTGTTCCACCTTTCTGGATCAAACCACTGCCACCCACAGAGTGAGGGGGTGCTGCTGAAATGGTTCCGTCCAGAGAAGGGCTGATGGAATCAAGTATTGTAGACTCCGCTCTCATGAAGCCCTGCTATGATGAAGGAGTAAGAGAGGGGCTTTGTGACATCACCAGATGGCTTCAGGCTCTTATTTGGCTGGAGGTGTGATTGACAGCTGGACTGCCGTGGCCTGTATGTCTTCCATTTGCTAGGTGGGTTTCCAACCCTTGAAATCCCTCTTATATTTATTTTTTTGGGATTGAGTGTTGGGATCCTTTTCTATTCCTCACAATTGTGTAGACATGCTCTTGGCCAGTTTGTTTGAGTCCACATAATAAAATTGAAAGTAGAATGCGTTAAATCAGGTTAGGTCTGCTCACATCAAAATTAATATCAATAATAAGACTCAGAGTTTCAAATGTTTAAATTACTAACAAAAATCACATTCTGCACCAGTGTTGCAGTTTTTTTATTATTCAGTGTGGTTCACAGTAAATGTAGCCATGTCGCTTTGAATATGGCAGCGTATATCTAGCATGTCGTCCTTATGTCAGGCTGGTTGCAATTGGCGAGATTAAATTATCATGGACTGCCTTCCTGAAAGTAGATTAGAGTTGCCTCACAAATCATCTTAACTCAAGCTAGATCCTTTAAGATGACCAGGCATGGGGCTGTGTCTCCCTGTTCGCTCCCACGAGGCCACCCCTCTTTAATGTCTTCTGTTGGAAATTTTAATTGATTGATTGTTTGGCCCTGAAGGAACGCTGGTGATTCGGTAGCCATGACATTCCCCTCTGCAGTGCACTCTCTTTGATTGCGAGGGGACACTGCGGCACACACTGCCCTGTCACCTGTGGACAGAGTTTGGAAAGCTTTGCACTTTCCGCCTTCCTTCTATTGAAAATCGCACACCATATTTTACTAATTTATGCAACCGTTGCCATCCTCAGACAATGGCTGTGTCCCAAACCGCATACTTCCATGCTCCGCACTACCGTGCTCCCGAGTGCGCACTCCAGTCGAGGCTTGGGAGTGCGCACTCTGGAGCATGGAAGTACAGTAGCACGGAAAGTTTTGTTCAGTCGTGGAATGCACTTCGTGGCGACTAGTGATGGGCATTCCGGCTCTTTTCAGTGAGTCAGATCATTTGGCTCAGCTCACCAATAAGAGCTCTTTCGCCTCCCAAATGGCTCTTAATTCAGTAGCATTTACGGTTTTTCAAAATCGGCCAAAGTTAGCGATATTTTGACCTATGATTGGTGTTTGTGCACATCTATCACTTAAATTGTTCAAAGGAATCTTACTCTACCTTCTAATTACCAAAATAACATTATTTTGCATTTTGTTTGTTATAAAAACTATTTAAATTAATGTAAAAACAGTAAGACGCTATTACACATGTGCATTGAAAGTAGGGCATTTTTATGTCTTAAAAATAAATAATAATAAATTGCACAATAAACACAGTGTGTAGTTGAACATTTCAAAACAAAATAGACACTCATAAAATAGAACATAATATTGCGTCATAACAAATAAGTGCATAAAAAAATAAATGTGCAAAACTGCAGCATCAGAACAATTAAACATCAGGTCAATTTTTGGCCTAAAAAATTATTCTCTTTGATTATAGATGGAACTTGAAGAAAAAAAACTAATAAAAGTTCCACCAAGACCACAAGCACTTGTCTTGTGTTCATTTACAAAACAAATCGGCTCTTCAGACATGCGAGTCGGCTCCCAACGTTCACCTAAAAGAGCCGACTCGTTCGCGAACAACACACCACTAGTGGCGACATCTGATCTGACCCATAACCTTTAACCTTTCCCGTAACTATCAGGGAAATTAAATTCCGACGAGGCCTACTTTATCCGTGCTCCGTACTACCACACTTCGGTTTGGACTCACACTCCAAGATGGATGCGTGCTCGGAGCATGGAAGTATGCGGTTTGGGACACAGCCAATGTGACGGCCTTCTGCCTTATGCAAGCAGCCCCCGCAATTTTTTTTAAAGATGAAAAATAAAGAAAGATTACAGATTTCCAGATTTTTTTCTAAACATTTAAGAATAGCTGGATTACTTTTGATTACGCCAAATCACACTTTTTTTGTTTAACAAAGGCATTTCTGAACAGGCTTTGGATGAAACCACGTACTCGGTCTTGCCCTGTTCCTGACAGCCTCCATGCATTAGCGATGCATAGTGAAGTCTTGCTGCAGCACTGCTGTCTGTTAGCATGTGACCAGCGCACACCGAAAATGGAAACAAACTGAAATCCGACCCGGTGAAGCATAAGCCAGCTTTACTCTACCAAGAGTGGCTTAATATAGTGCAACTTTATATTGCTGTTATAATACCAACAAAGTGTAAAACAATCCTGTGCAGCTGTTGTGTGGGGAGTCCACGTTCCTGTGCTGGTATGGAGGTATTCGTGAAAGCAGCCGTGGAATTATTTTCCCTAAATTAATCCCTGCATAGTCCATTTCTTTTGTGCTCGGACTGGGATAGTCAACGATAGGGTAGTAAAGATGGCCGGGACCAAGAACTCAACAAAAGCCCCAGAGCCTGCGTAAAATTTCACATGCAAGCATTTCACAACCGTTGTTTTTCATACATCCTCTATATGGATCTTGGGTTTTTTTTAAATAATATTGGTTGAAACAATAGGAAGCCATTTAGTTATTTCTGTGGTTGTGAATATGTGGAATTTTGCCTGCGTGGTTCACCAGGGCATGCAGTCCTCTTGCCCACTGTCCCAGAATTCTGGGTAAATTGGTCCCAGATTATTATATTATAAGCGTAGAATATTTAAAGAAATGCCTTTTTCCTCTTCTTTTTGTTAAAAAACGTGTCCAGTTTTAAAAATCTGTCCAGTTTTTAATAAAAAGCTGTGCATTTTGGTGGCCCTTTTTTCACTGTGAAATTGGTTTGGATAGCTGTTTGGATTAGTTGAGGTCTCTCACTTCTACCAAATTTCACTCTCATGGGACTACATACATGCATCTATTGCGTGAGGCCTCACTTGGTTGATTTGTGTAGCTGTCATACATTGACAGGCCCGTGGTGGATATCCATTTTGCATCTGTTTGATACGTTTTGAATAAAATTCAAGATGGCTGCTGTATTCTATGACTTCATTGCATTTCTTTGACACATTGCTGCGATTGTCTCAAGTTCCTGATTCTAGCTCACAGTTTTGATTTGATGAGTTTATTAAACCAGTGGGTTAGTAAAAAATAATGTGGAACTCTAAGAGGCTGTGTTTGTTGTTTGTTGTGTGTGTGTGTGTGTGTGTGTGTGTCTCTCTTACAGGTCTGTTCTTCATCCTTCCCTGCACTGACAGCTTCATCAATGTGGACATGCGCACCATCACCTTCGACATCCCTCCACAGGAAGTAATGGCTCATGAATCTCGCAATCATTTCCCAGCAGCCTCTTGTTCTCCATTGTGCAGCAAGTTCCAGCCATTGCTATGGCAATGAAAGAGATATAAAACACCACCCTTTACAACTGTCCCTTTTTATCGCCAATTTTCATTAAACATGAAATCAATTAAATGTTAAATAATTTGTTTAAATATTGAAAAAGCAGTTACTTAAACCATTATAACCTCAGAAGCAAAGAATGGTCTTTGTTATATCATCATTTGGGTTTGACTCGTAATTAAGGGGACAAGCCATATTTGATGGTGATGTTTGTTTGTACCTCTGACACTAAAAGCTGTGACACGCGTAAACGTGGTATGACTTATGAAAATTAAGCAGGCAATAATGTCAAGTGTTTGTACGTGACACACAAATGCTGTGTGTCTAATGCCTTTTTGTTCTGTGCCGAAGGCTCTGAGTGTTCTGTTTTCTTTGTATGGAGAGCTGTGCAGTCATGCTAACGCTGCCCACCCTTGCCCCTCCCACAGGTGCTGACCAAGGACTCAGTGACGGTGAGCGTGGACGGCGTGGTATACTACCGCGTGCAGAACGCCACCCTGGCAGTGGCCAACATCACCAACGCTGACGCAGCCACACGCCTGCTCGCACAGACCACCCTGCGCAACGTGCTGGGGACTAAAAACCTGTCGGAGATCCTGTCGGACCGCGAAGAGATCGCTCACAGCATGCAGGTACAGCACCACGGTGACGCCCGCCCCACTTTAAATTATTCTGCTGTGACCCTGTGCATCGCATTACAATTTAGGGATTTAGCAGTAGCACTTATCCAGAGTGACTTACACAGCTCACATTCTTTTACATACAATCCATTTATACAGCTGGATATTTACTGAAGCAATTCAGGTTCAGTAACCTAGCTCATGGGTACAATGGCTGTGGCCTATCTACAACACAGGAGTTACAAGCCCAGTTCCCTAACCTCCTGTGCTACACTGGCGTTCACCGCTGGGCACACGAAAACCTGGCACATCTCAGCTTTTGCTCACCAGCTCTGCATTGCTCCCTATTAAGTGCCTTTGGAACAACACAAGGGATTATACTTATGGCTTTTTCATTGCACTGACATTACTTTCCTTATACTGCCCTAATCAGCTGGAGACGACCAGATGCAACTGCAAGTTATTTAATTCAGCATTCATTTTTTCCACGTAAAAGATGCGTCATTGTACAGTAGCCAACAGTGGTCTGACCCAGTCTCATCTTACCCAATTTCTCTCTCTTTCTCTCATTTTCTGTCACTTTATTGTACACAATCCATGCTGTTTCTATTTCCTGTTCTCGTTATGTCCCTCTCCTCTCAGTCTTTCTTCTCTCTCTCTCTCTCTCCCTTGGTTGTGGGAAGAGGCCCACCTGTCTTACAGGACTGATGGATAGATGATGCATTTTGTATCCCCCCTCCCTTTCTCTACAGTCTACCTTGGATGATGCCACAGATGACTGGGGCATTAAGGTGGAGAGGGTGGAGATCAAGGATACGAAGCTTCCTCTGCAGCTTCAGAGAGCCATGGCAGCCGAAGCAGAGGCCTCTCGCGAGGCTCGAGCTAAGGTACGTTCCCGCTCAAACTTTAGGCTTCTGCTAACAGGAGTACTGTATTGAGAGTTTCTGTTACCAGAGATAATGTATCGAATGTCTCTGTTACCAGACATAATGTATCGAGCATCTCTGTTGTATCGAGTAGGCATGTGCCGATATAAAAATCTCATAGTACGATTATCTTGGGCAACATTTTCACGATATACAATATTATCCAGATAATTATTTAAATAAGTTGAAAATTTTAAAACGGTATCAATATGTACTTTAATGATTTAAAAAATATTAATTTATACCAATCAGAAAACATCTGTTTCTAAAACATGTTTTATTGTTAAACGTATGTAAAAATGTTAATGTTTTGGTCAATAACTAGTTTAAAAACATAACAGAATTCAGAAGTAAATATAAACATAATGAAATTAAATATGACTACAGGCATAATCCTGGTCCCTTCTGTAAGGTAACCCTTGGTAGTTTGTTTTCCAAGAGTCGGAATTAGTCGTCTGTTGATTTCCATTGAACACAGAACGTATGGCATTGCACTTTTGATAGAGCCTGTTTTGTGTAATGTTACAAAATAAGGAACTGTTGTCGCTATAATATTGGGATCGTAAAAAACTTTATAGCGATAGAATCGTGAGTTTTAACACTTTCAAAATGGTAGCTATATTGTGTGACGAGATTATTTAAAAATGCCACTGTAAAGAAAACGCAATGAATACAAATCACGGGCCGGTGCTAGTTAAGGTGTTAAACAACACTAACTGCAGCTTATTCAGAAATAAATTTAAACATTTTGGCCTGTTTTTAAAGAAATAAATAAGTACTTATTTCAACAAAAAAAACATGTTCTGCTACTTTCTTGAAACATGTTCTGTATGCAGGGAGTTTGTCGTCCTTCAGTTTACCGTCAGCATCCTTCGCAAATACAAAGTATTTCCAAACTTGCACCTAACCCTTTTCAACATGGGAAGAGCTCAGTTATTTCTGGTAGTGTTATCTTGAGTCCTGATGCCGCAATGTATGACCTCCGCCTTCCTCCATGGTACAATGAAAACTTCCTTTGTCGCTGTGCCTACTGAGTGTCAGAGGATAAGAAGTGCACCCCTTATGACCGTAGCCGGTTATTAGCTTCTCTTCTTAATTTTTATAGGCAGTTGACCGATGCTAAGGTGTAACAGCTGGTTATTTCAGGTAAAGGCTGATATAAGCCGGTGCCACTCCCGCAAGACACCGGCCATACTCAGATCTGGCAGGACCGGGGATCAAACTGCCAATTCTTGGGGCGCAACTGCCTTCTTTCTTTTTAATTGTGTGAAATACAGAAAATACTTCAGCTATGTCCAAAACTGGCCTGCAGGCATTCTCATGCACCCTTTTCAAGCTACTGAAGCTAATCAGGTGTGGGCTTGGTCAACACTTGGATGGGAGACCTCCAGGGAAAAATTGCTGCTGGAAGAAGTTTAGGTTGCCTTTGAATGAGATGTTAACCCTAGGTCCTGAGTTATTGTGGTCATTGAAGCTCCCTACTAGGGATGTTAACCCTGATGTCCTTCATCAAATTCCCATCAACTGGCTAATTGGCCATCCAGCAGAGTACACAATCCCACAATCCTCTGCATTCCGACCCATTCTCATTACCCAGGTCATCACTGCGAACGAGATATTAGTTCTCCTTTGACCTACCCGGTTATATAATTAAGAAATAAAATTCATTAAAGGGCTATCTCAAGTACAAATACTTATCTTATGTCATTAAATTACCTGTCCTGCAAAATGGCAGAGCAGGGCATGGAAAATCCACTTCAGAATTTTAAGAACATGGCAATCACCCAGAATGGCAGCTTGTTTATCTCATTATATCTCATTATATCTGGAGACATATTCATGAGTATTTTTTTTTTTTTTAATTTCCAGCAGCTAGGTACATATATGTGTATTTGTTTTTGGCAGAGGCAATGAATATGTAGTTTTGTAATCTGTTTTACAGGGCATAATAAAGTCACCGTTGTAATATACACAATTTATTATGCAGTGTCTAGCAAAGGCACATTTAGTTTATTTGTAATTAGAGGCAATGCATATGCAGTTTTGTCATCTGTTTTAAAGAACATAACAAAGTCACCAGTGTAATATACAAACCCCAATTCCAAACAAGACTAGACATGCCTCGCTCAGCCCAGACGCCCCTATGCAGCCAGTGGGGAACATTTGACAAGGCACGGTGGCGGATATTGTTCTGGAGCATGCAGGTTGGCCTGCATACTGGGGCGACGGAGTGCATCTGATGCTCAAAGGTGTGTGTGTCAGAGTATGTGAGCCGGAGCGAGTGAGGAGGGGAAACGGATGTAATTTAATTAGAGTGATGAGCACTATTAGGACGTTATCACTCCACAAGCTCCAGTTAGGGAGGTCGAACGTTCTGCCTGCAATGTAATCACAATGGGCATTCCACACACAAAACAAAAAACAAAATTGACGTCTGGGCTCATTCAATTCATTTTACAAGGAAATCTACTAAACGAGAGTAGATGAAGCTATTCATTTGTTTCGGAAGTGTACTTACACTTCAACAATGTTATTTTTTTACTTTAGAAGCCAGAAATTATTAAGCTAATTTGACTCTGTTTACGAGCTTTTATGCCTATACTTAACGCTGTACCGAAATCAATGGGGTCATTATAAAACATCCAGCCACATTTAAGTCGTTAATACACATTTTATTACAAGAAAAACTCACTGTGAAGTGTTTTAGGTGTTAATCGATCGGTATGTATCGATACTTTCGTCTATTTAGGTGTCCTGAAAACGTTACATGTGCTGCGCGTCCTGCGGGACTTAGAATTCTACAGCCACTTCAGAAGCAAAATGGCACCAAAAAAATAAGGCGCTCGCCACCTTATTCGAAATAACCCCAGAAGGGATTTTGTAATAGTGAAATGAAATGTTATTCAAATTGTAGCCAACCCCTGTCTTGACATCATGCCGATTGTTCAAATCCGATTGGTCCAAGATATGCTGGCAAAGAGGCGCTCTGAAATGTTTTCTGATGTGGCTAGGTCAGTAAACTCCAGATGAACAACGACATTTTTACATGTAGATCTTCATCAAAATCTCGTCTACAGTATGGTATAAAGCATTTTAATATTGCGAATGGGTGTTTTTTTAAAATTAACATGAAAAGGGAACATGCACCTTATAGATTCCGAATCCAAAAACTGAGAATTCTGATAACCAGTGCCAGCTAAAGTCGCTAGCTGCTATGTTTTTCTCTGGACCATATCGCCGGTAAACTCCAGATGAACAACGAGATTTTTACATGTAGATCTTCATCAAAATCTCGTCTACAGTATGGTACAAAGCATTTTAATATTGCGAATGGGTGTTTTTTTTTTATTAACGTGAAACGGGAACATGCACCTTATAGATTCCGAATCCAAAAACTGAGAGAATGGAAGGTGGCGCTTTAAACACTTTGTTTATGACTTTTTAAATTCTGTTTGCTGTGTAATTGGTTCTACAAAACAACATGCAACATACAGCTTCCAATCAAAGGCCCCCACCCCCTACCCTTTTCCCATAACTGTTGCTGTTAATATTTTAAAAAATTATTTCTGCTTAGGACCCAAGAAGAGAACAACACTGAAAACATGGTTGTCTGTAGACTAGATACGTTAAAATTACATTCGCAATTGTGTGCCATGTGTAGATATAATTCTCTTTTGATAAGAAAGTAGGTGGCTCTGAAAAGAGCCTTTGGGGTGTGCAATAAGACCATCAGAGCTGTAAGGACAGGGCTGTGTAAATGTTGTCAAGAAATAGCCTGTTACCCTCTAAATTTAAATGTGTCCCATCACTGTCTAAATTATTTAAGCCAATGTTAGGATGCATAATGCAACCCATACCCATGTCTGACAGAAAGCCAAACATGGCCCGGTTTAGCCGTCGTCTGGTCCTTTCAAGGCCATATCCAGTAGTCGCGGTCTGACCCCGCCAGTTCCAGCGAAAACATCAATTTGGTTTTGGGAAATAGCAAATCGATTTACCTGATGTCTGCCTTCATGCGCCGCATTAGGCTATTCCTTGTATTTCCGTACGTGCCAATGCTGTTCCCACCGAGGTGAATCACCATCACATCTGGGTCGTCGCCGATGTCAGCCCATTTCGAGCGGAGAAGAGGCATTAAGTGTTCCCACCTTCTGCCCCCTCTGCCAGCCCAGGTGATCTGGCAATCTAGCCCCAGGTTCTGGTCCAGTCCAAATGCTTCTAAATGAGCCTGCAGCCTGGCGATAAGCGAGCTCCCGATTATCCAAACGCGTGGTAATGAGTAATCGGTCATGCTGTCAATAGAAATAAAAACGAACGTTTTGTGGCGCAAATACTGTATTTATAGCTTTATTATGCAATCGCTATTGGCTAAATTATCTCTATGCTAACCCACGATTGGATACTGTCCTCAAGTTGTGAATGGTCGAATGCATTACCTGAACAAAGCCAATAGGGTTTAATAAACAAATTATGAAATAGCCGCGCAATTTCAAAATGGGTCAGACCCAGACGCATTAAGTAGGCTAATCAATGTTACTGTTGCGAATACAGTGGAATTCTGAAGCCGCGGGACCCGCCAAGTTTGAAACTGAGACGTTTAGCACGTATGGCGTTTTGGGAGTACATATGTAATTGAATACAACACGCCATAACAATATATGTGAGTAAATGTGTAGAGTATATTACACAGTTTTCCTGTACGAATACCACAAAATATCGGTTCTTGTTGTTGAAAAAATAAGGATAACCGTATCCTAAAAGCAGCACAGATGATGATGTGTTTCCGTCCAACGAGAGTGATTACACAGAAGTGAAACGGGATAATTTAAAAAAATAATTTTAAAGCGAACAAACATCCTTTTTCTGACAAGCTAGCTATTGATATATTGTTATTTGATTATATTGTAGCATTTAGGACAATATACATGAAAAATAAGCTGGCAAAATGTTTTCTGAAAAATCACAAAAACGGGTTTGTCCTCCCTACTCCAGTTCGCTCTGGTTTATATACTGTGATAAAAATTGACATAATAATAATAATAATAATAATAATAATACCTTGCATTTATATAGCGCCTTTCACGACACTCAAAGCTTACAGTGACGAGGGGGAAACTCACCTCTACCACCACCAATGTGTAGCACCCACCTGGGTGATGCAGCGGCAGCCATTTTGCGCCAGAATGCTCACCACACATCAGCTGAGGTGGAGAGGGAGATAATGATTATTAGCCAATTAAACTGGGGGATGATTAGGTGGCAGATTGAAAGAGCCAGGTTGGGAATTTAGCCAGGACACCGGGGAAACCCCTACTCTTTGCGATAAGTGTCATGGGATCTTTAATGACCACAGTGAGTCAGGACCTCGGTTTAACGTCTCATCCGAAGACGGAATCTCCTACAGCGCAGTGTCCCTATCACTGCACTGTAGGAGATGCCGTCTTTCGGACGGGCGTTGGGATTTATTTGACCAGAGGGAAGATTGCCCCCTACTGGTCCACCAACACCACTTCCAGCAGCAACTTAGTTTTCCCAGGAGGTCTCCCATCCAAGTACTAACCAAGCCCATACCTGCTTAGCTTCAGCAATTCAGCAGGAGCAGATTGCATGGTGGTATGGCTGCTACAACATCACATTTTTTTGTTTAGATATCACCTTAGTTTATTTAATAAAATAGTTAGTTTGTTTTAATGACCTGTTGACATTTTCTGTACACAGAGAATGCACACATTGACTGCATTTTTATTTGCTCAAAAACATCAATTAAATAAATTAAAAGGTTAAAAAATGAAAAAAAGAATGCATCCTTGTCTTTAAAAGAAAAAACAAACAAAAATTTGAACATTAGTTCTATGAATTAAAACAAATCACGTAGGCTATTAGGTTAACTGCTTTGTCAATATAGGCTATTTTTCAACTGAGGTACTGTGTGTCAGTGGTTTTTGGGCGTTTGTTAAATTTAGTTCACTATGGGAAATTTCCATACAATTGCGAGGGCTACGCAGTATGTATTAATCAGATCAAAAACGTCTACGACGTAAAAAAAAGCCAAGTTACTCACGCATAGCCTACATAGCGCTGTCTATAAGTCCTTAATTCCAACTTGCAAAAACTAGGCCTGCCTTTAAAAGTATTGATTTCAAAATGTGGCCAAGTTACAACTAACAATATTGCCTATCGTAACTCACACTAAATAAACTAGCTCTATTCCAAAGCAATGCTATCCAAACTTTCCTAAATTATTTAATGCAACTTGGCCCTGTGTTTCTTCATCTTAGCATGTGAAGAGATTGTGCCTCATGGAACAACATATGATTTCAATTAATGTTTTTAACAGTTGATGAATAATTACACTCCAGAAAGGATACGGTTGTATTTTGTTGGCAAGTTTACTTTAGAAAATGTACAGGTTTTAAAATGTTAACTGCTGCTACAGATTTCTTTACAATTCACAAACAGACATTTATATCAAGAAACATCATGTACAATAGAGAAAGGGGTGATGAATAAATAGTGGCGGCAGTGTAGTATAATGGTTAAGGAACTAGCCTTGTAACTGAAAGATTGCAGGTTTGATTCCCAGGTAGGACACTGCCGTTGTACCCTTGAGCAAGGTACTTAACCTGAATTGCTTCAGTATATATCCAGCTGTATAATTGGATAATATATGTAAAAGAAATGCTAAAAAGTTGTAAGTCGCTCTGGATAAGAGCGTCTGCTAAATGCCTGTAATGTAATGTAAATAAATGCAGATAAAAATGAGTAATATTTTTACCTAGAAAATAGCGTACATGTAGCATTTTTACAAACGTATCCAGACATGTTTGTGGGTCAGATGGTGGCAAATAAGTAATAGTACCAATTTTCTTAACATAGTATTTATGATATTTGCAAACAGAATTTTGTGAACACAAGGATATCTATGCTCTGTAGGACCACACAGGTTTTGATAGAAATCCAAATAAATAAATCAATAAATACATAATAATAATAATAATAATACATTTTATTCATTCTGTGCTTTTCATAGACCCAAAGCAGTGGATGCAGACAATTGTTCAAACATGCCCTATAGTGTAGTAATTTTTCTGTTTAATTTCTAAGTGCAACACATCTGAATCAGATTATTTCCACTATAAATTATTTTCATTTTGCAGTTTGATGTGGCACATACAGTTTCATTGACCACATTCTCTTGAGATGGTAAGATGAAGAAACACAGGGCCAAGTTGCATTAAATAATTTAGGAAAGTTTGGATAGCATTGCTTTGGAATAGAGCTAGTTTATTTAGTGTGAGCTACGATAGGCAATATTGTTAGTTGTAACTTGGCCACATTTTGATATCAATACTTTTAATTAGGCAGGCCTAGTTTTTGCAAGTTGGAATTAAGGACTTATAGACAGCGCTATGTTAGCTATGCGGGAGTAACTTGGCCTTTTTTACGTTTTTGATCTGATATCACTTTTTTTTTTTATAGCTAACTAATGATGAATAATGCACGAAGATAACCACGTAGAGAGACATGCATTCCAAAGAAATGCATGCAGACATTTGCGTAACCATAACGCCCTCTATTGACAATGAGAACATTTATCCTATTACAGACAGCACACAATTACATTAAAAGAGTTTGTAGATGAGCAGTATTTAATGTGTAATGAAATACAATGAACAGCACCACCTGAGCTATGGATCATGAAGAAGCATGTAAATTAATGAACCAAGTCTATATGGAGACATGCATGCACAATGGGCTAGACGCAAACACATTCTAGCTGAAAGACATACAGCCTAAATAGCTAGTACAGTCTAAATAGTTTGCGTCAGTAAAATATGGAAATACAGTTTTAAAATAGGGCTATTAGTATTCTAAAAAATGAAATACATTTAACGTTAGGCTATTCAACACTGGATTGCCGGATGCGTAACTCCAACCTTCTATGTGTGGGCTACGGGCTAGCGAGCGAGTAGTGAGTTCATAAGCACAGCAGAATTCCTTCGCAGTTTTTTTTACGGATAGTGTAGAACGTTACCTGCGGGAAATGTTTTGGTACCAGACAGCTAGGTTTAGTTTAGTTTTCTGTAGTGCAATGAATGTAGGCTATAAGGCATGTTGATTCGCTTCGTAGTAGCCTAGCTTGTACCTGCTTCCTGACTAGAAGCAGACTGACGTTTCTCTGGCAACAGTAACGTTGGCTAACAAGCTTAATTGGACAACGCATATTTCCCAGGAATCCTAGCCAGAAAGAAAACAATAGATACTACTAAGAAAGTACATACCAGAGATCATTCTTCTTCTTATTATTATTACTATTATAATAATAATAATTATTATTATAAAAAGTGTTTGCAGTAAGCTACATTATCTGCAGAGTATCGTAGACTAGAGCCACGTTCGGAGGCTATTGTTTTTTTTGTTTTTTTTAAAGTGACTAACCATCAATCAGTGTTTGGGGAATTGGCGGTTTATAAATCCGATCTCTTATAGATAGGATTACTGCTTATTCATGTAGGCTATTATCGTAAATTCTTAATTTTCCTAGTAGGTAATTTTATGGTGACATTGTGTTATGTGTGGAAAGGTTAAAGTGAACAGAGCTGAAGTGAACAAATTAATGAATAAAGAAATGTTGGCAGAGGGTACATTGAGGTTTGGTTTCCACTGAGGTTTGGTTTCCACAATCAGTCAGTCATGACCGCAAGAGCAGAGCGTAACACCCTCCCCAAACCAGACAAGAGCGAGCGTCCGGTTTGGGGAGGGTGTGATATAGTACAAGTGAAATACAAGTGAAACATTGAACAGTTAATATTAGAAACCTCTTTTGCCTTTGCCATAAAAATACGTTAATGTGTTAATGTGAAAATAATAACAGTCTAATAAATGAAAAGTACTTAACAGTTGCACATAGTTTTTGTGGAAAATAAGCATGTGCCCTACTGGGCTCAAACCCACAATCCTCTGTGTGAGAAACAGCAACTCTAGCCATTAGGCCATGGTAGCTCCTTGGAAAGCATGAAGCCATTAGCTATATTAACATTAAAAAGCATTAGTATGAAGCGTTTTTATTGGGCGATATGCTTGATGAGCAGGTATACGGACCGTACCCTCAAAGAATAATTCTCCCCATTGGATAACATCGCGACGGAGGCAGGCAGTTTGGCAGGAAAAATAGAGGAAGAGGAAGGAGAAAAACGGCAAAATAACCCAAGTTTGGGGCTTTATTGTGTGGATGTGTGAAGTTGTATCTGAATGCTGTGTGGTTACATGAGGTCAGAACATACAGAAGTTAATGTTTTTAAGGGCTGAGAGTCTATGGTCATTGTGGTTACTTCTGTAGGAAACCCTGAAGAGTGCCAAACTCGGTGCTGTATAGGTATGGGGCATGCCCCGCCAAGCCGTAACTTGACGGATGGCATACCTGCCATCCCAATTAGTATTATAATTTAAAAAATCTGTATAGCTAGCCTAGGCTATTTGTCTGGGAGAGGAGACACAAAACCTGTGGTGTAGTGGAGATTTTTGAGGTGGGGGAGCTCTGTTTTCATGATCTACCATGTGTAACATAAAATGTGGTGTGTAAAAAGTACCATTAATTTCTATCAACAATACTATATGGACACAGTAGCACTACAATTCTGATTATGTTCTTTACTTTACCATAGTCTGTTAAATGAGCAAACTGCCACCGTCTTTTTGGCTAACCGGTAACTCGACTGTGACTGAGCTGTCTGTCACGGACGGTTTCCTGCAGCTTCCGATGAAACCCCGTTCTGAAAACTGTTCCAGAAAGTCGGCATTGTAGGTTAGTGGGTGCACATGCTAGCTAAAGCATAGTAGCCTACATTATATAGTAGCTGGCATTAACTTTCATCTGCATCCTGTAACCTAATCACAAACATTGCAAACATTTACAAACGCACAAACTTTTTGTTTCCACAATTCTTTTCCGATAAATTATTGGTTTTATTTTAAACATCCTTGTATTGAGTCAGTACAAGCATCAAAAATACCGCTAACACTTTGGCTTTATTCCCCGCACATTTTTTTAATTTTTAAATTAAATTAAGCACTGCAGCTCACACTGAACGGTGTCGTGCAGCGCGAGTAATAATTAGATTAGTTTACAAAAAATATTCGACATAAACAGGCCAGCAAGGGCACAGTGTGAACAAAGTAAACAATTGATACTTTACTTACGTAAAATTTTGTTTTGTTTTAACATAAAAATACAGGAAATATCCACACCTTGCATGTAACGCAGAGAGTAGCTCTCCATGTCCCTGTGAGATACGCAGTTTTCATATGCTTTATTCTATATATTTTTAATAAAGTAGCCGATATATAAAAAAAGAACTAGCTAACTACTTGCTAAGCTAGACTGAAAAACGAACTATCAAAAAACAAGTGAGCTAACTATAAAAATATACAGTTGCACTCAAAATTATTCAACCCCCTTCACTTTATGCACACTTTATTGTGTTGTAGATTTAATTTTAAATGGATAAAATTGCCATTTAGAAATTTCTTCCTCATAGAGTTCTATAGGAAAATGAATGAGGAGAAGAACCCCTTAAAGTGATCCATCGATATCTACTCCATATCTGGTCGTAGAGTGATGGCTTGGGGCTCGTTTGATACCTTAGGCCCTTGATGACTTACAGCCATTTCGCCAGTCATGTGTTCCATACGGTACCAGCATAATTTACAGCTGAATCTAGTCTCACCCCCCAATTCCCATAGATATCCATTCAAATGTAGAGAAGTTATAGTATCGCTTGTAACAGTACCTGAAAATAAGATATCGAGAGTCTTTTGATGTTGATGGGTCACAGACTTCAGGAAGTAACAGCATGCAAAGGATATGCAACCAAATATTAAATATGATACTTTAAAAATACATTAAAGCAAAGGGTTTGAATGCACATGAGCGATTTGAGTTTTAGATTTTTAATACATTTGCAAAAATTTCTAACAACATGTTTTCACTTTATCATTATGGGTTTTTGAGTGTAGATTGATAAGCAAAAATGGCAATTTTATCTATTTAAAATTAAATATACAACACAATAAAGTGTGCAAAAAGTGAAGGGGGTTGAATAATTTTGAGTGAAACTGTATATACCAAAAATAAATAGGCTACTATAACTAGAATATTAAAATAGCTGAACTGTAAGCTAGATATATCGCTCGCTCGCTCTCTCTATCTCCTGATACTCCTCCACGCAGATCAACCGCTGCACTGAGATTCGCTTTTATATCTGGGGCGTAGCCCGCCCTCGCTCCAAAACTTCAGGGCATAGCCACGAACTATCGGTGGGCGTAGCTGTACAGGTTTCTATTTCATCACCGAGGAAATTTTCAATATTCAGTGGCAGCAAACAGTTGGGCAAAGCTAAAGGATAGCATATGCATTGTCACTTGTAGCTACTGTATTGATTCACTGTAGCTTGCAAGCTCCAGCCTGATAGCTAGGCTACTTATAAAAGGTCACGTTTTCATTTAAAATAACACATATACGAAAAATCTATTAAAATATTCTTATTTATTAACCCAAATGCTCATCAAAAACCATCAGTCAATCAGTCGATAATTATTGTGCTTATTACTGATTCACCATTGACATCTATGTTAGCTAGCATCATTTAGTCATTTCCTATCTGGTGTCGGAGTAAATTCTGTCGGAAAAGTTGAAATTTTTCAAGAGTGGGTTGTAGCTGAAACGGACCGGTGTACACAGACCACTGGTCAGTATTACTAGGGGCGCTGGAGAGCAATGGACCAGTGTACACGGACCACACGGAGTGGTCCATGGGCAGACCTACTGGTCCGTGGACCAGTAATACATTTTATATAGTGCTTTTCATTTTACAGAGAAAATCTCAAAGTGCTTTACAAAGGCAAATACTGCAAACAGAGAAACAGATATAGCATCAAATTGCTACAATTTTTAAAAAAATAAATGAAATGATAATAATAATAAATATAGCTGCAAGCAGCGATTCCCGGGGACCGAGCGGCATGAGCAGCATTTGTCAAACACAGACTGCGAAATGGTAGACAACTCTCGATAGGGTTGACCCAAAAAGCAAATGTTTGTTTCGAATCAGGGCTTTTGCCATTGTTGGTATCTAAACTCGATCCCGTAAGGGCTTGTGTCTTATCGTAAATTCTTAATTTTGCTAGTAGACTACTTCATTTTTATGGTGACATTGTGTTATGTGTGAAAACCGTAACACGAACAGAGCTGAAGTACACATCCTCTTTGTCGCAAATGAATCAAGAAATCTTGCTCGCTAAACCACAATAGGACAACATAGGTAGGCTTACACATAGACGGATGTTTTTGTCGGCTTTTGTGTGAGATTGAGACTAGTGACGATGTTTGAAAATAAATGTTAAAACATGTAGCCAATGGCACAGTTATGAATAGATTTTTTACATTACTGCAACAACACGCTCTCTACCAGTTCATATTTTGCGTGAAAACGTTCTGTGTCTGACAAATGGATACTTGTTCCCATAGCCAACTGCGTAAACATGACCTGCGGTAAATCTGTCGTTGGTCGGTAGTATCGTAAGCTACTGGGCCATGTCGGCGGCCTTTTACATCTTAAGTACAAGTGAAACAGTGAACAGTTAATACTGTTAAATTTCTTAACCATTCCAATAAACGGCATTCGTTACTGTGAAAAGAACATTAAGAGAAGCTTAGCATTTGCACAATAATTTTGCCAAACATTAACCTAGCCATTGGTACCAAACGGGAATCGAACCACTGACCTCACGCATGGAAAGCCGAGATTGTAACCACTAGGCCAAAGCAGGTTAACAGAAATGTGCTGGTCAAATAAGACACTTGTGTTGCGGTATCAGATTGTGTTGGTTTACTGACTTCATAATTCAAACAGTTAAGTTAATATTGTGAACTTTCTTATCCTTTGCAATAAAAATACTTGTCTTATGTTAAAAGAACATTCTTAACATGACGTGCACATTGTGTGCCTCAAAAAAAAATGTTGTCCTGAAGGAGTGCGGGAAATTACCAAACTGAGACTTCTTTCCTGGTCGAGCTAGCTGCAACGCAGCTGCGTTCTTTATTTATAAACCTCATTCAACCCAAAGAACACGTCATAGAAGTTACCGTCTATGACGTAGCTGCGTTGACAGTAGGAGGTGAATTATATATGTATGTCCCAGAGGTAGCCACCACATCCGTCCCCCTAGAATTCATCAGAACTGGCAACGACAGACGAGGGGGAGGCCGAACCGCCCGACCGAAACGAGTCCGCAAGGTCGGAGCGGGGGCCGGAGTGGACACAGTGGGACCACAAGAAGGTAGGGGGCGCCGCGGTGGCGCAACAGACGGAGGGCGACCCCGCCGTGGGGGCTGAGCTAACTTAACGGGCTGGTCCAGATCCAAATGGGCTGGTTTGAGGCGGTCCAGGGAAACGTAGTCCGACTTACCACCGACATTCACTAAGAAAGTCTTGTCCCCGGCCTCCAAGACGCGAAACGGGCCATCATAGGGAGGGTAAAAACGGATGAAAACATACTCCGCCGCCTTCAGGTCGGAAGGGACATGGGACTGCGGAAGACCGTGCTGTGATGTAGGCACTGCTGCAAACGCCCTGGCGCTGTCCCGGAGGGTGGTTCGCTGTTGTGATGCCGACCAAGGGCTTGTGGCATTAGGAATGAAATCACCAGGCACTCGCAGAGGCTAAACCAGCTCAGCAGATGAGCACTGTAGGTCCTCCTTAGGGGCAGTCCTAAGCCCCAGCATGACCCAAGGAAGTCTGTCGACCCAACTGTCATCCTGGAGGCTGGCCCGGAGGGCGGCCTTCATTGAGCGGTGAAACCGCTCGCACAAGCCATCAGCCTGGGGGTGATAAGCGGTGGTACGGTGGAGCTTCACTCCCAGGCCCTGGGCGATCGCATTCCAAAGCTCTGACGTGAACTGGGGACCTCTGTCCGAGGAAACATCAGACGGTACACCGAACCGGGTGACCCAAGTGGCAATAAATGCCCGAGCCACATCGGCAGACGTTGCTGATGCCAACGGAACGGCCTCCGGCCACTGCGTGGTCCTGTCAATCATTGTGAGGAGGTAGGCGAAACCATGGGAGGGTGGCAGGGGCCCCGCCAGGTCCACGTGCACGTGGTCAAAACGCCTCTCAGGAACCGAGAAAGGCGCCAGCGGGGCCTTTACATGACGATGTACCTTAGAGTGTTGGCATACAATGCAGGTGTTGGCCCAGTTGCGGATGTCTTTCTTGAGGCCGTGCCAAACGAACCTAGCCGACACCATCTTCTGTGACGTCTTCTTGCCCGGATGGGAAAGACCATGAATGGCATCAAAAACCCGTCGTCTCCACTCGCCGGGCACAACCGGCCGTGGTTGCATCGTGGAAACATCACAAAGTAGGGTCTTGCCGGCGTCGTCGAAAGCAATGTCCTGCAGCTGAAGCCCTGTGCCAGCACTCCTACAGGCCTGTACACCTGGGTCCGAGGCTTGATCGACTGCCATGCGGGCATAGTCGATTCCAAAGTGGACGGCGCCGACGACGGCCCGGGAGAGGCAGTCGGCTACGCGGTTGTCTTTGCCCGCAACATGCCGGATGTCCGTAGTAAACTCGGATATGAAAGCGAGCTGGCGCTGCTGATGGGCAGACCACGGTTCCGACACCTTAGCCATGGCAAACGATAATGGTTTGTGGTCAACAAACGCCGTGAATGGCCGGGCTTCTATCAGAAAACGGAAGTGACGTATGGCCAGGTACAGGCTAAGGAGTTCACGGTCGAAAGTGCTGTACTTCCTCTTGTTGGGACGCAGTTGGCGGCTGAAAAAGGCGAGCGGCTGCCAGGCTCCATTAATGCACTGCTCAAACACGGCACCGACGGCGTAATCCGAAGCGTCCGTGGTAAGGGCGATCGTCGCCCCTGGTATAGGGTGTGCCAGCATGACTGCGTTGGCCAGAGCCCCTTTCGTGGCAGAGAAAGTGCTGTCCATCTCCTTAGACCAATCGATGGCCTTCTTGGGGGAAATGCCCTTGAGGGCCTCGAAAAGGGGCTGCATGAGCTGGGCTGCATGGGGAATAAAACGATGGTAAAAGTTCACCATGCCCAGGAACTCCTGCAAGGCCTTCGCGTAGAGGGGGCGGGGAAAACTGTTCACAGCCTCCACCTTCGACGGCAGTGGCACCGCACCGTCCGCGGTGCCCGAGGAAGTCAATGGCAGCCAGTTCGAACTGGCACTTGGCTGGATTAATAATAAGGTCATGCTGGCTGAGCCACTCAAAGAGAGTTCGAAGGTGAGACGTGTTCCGCCATGGAGGCACTGGCGACGAGAATATCGTCCAGAATTCCCAAAGGCCAAATGGCGTGATCACTGCCGTCTTCTGGATGTCCTGCGGCTGTACAGGAACCTGGTGGTATCCGCGCACAAGGTCCACCTTGGAGAAGATGACTTTTCCGGCCAGGCGGGCAGAAAAATCCTGAATGTGAGGAATCTGGTATCGGTCGGGGATCGTGGCGTCATTAAGGCGCCTATAATCCCCACAGGGGCGCCACCCGCCGCCGGCCTTCGGCACGATGTGGAGGGGCGAGGACCAGGGGCTGTTTGACCGGCGAATAATGCCGAGGCGCTCCATGGTGCGGAACTCCGCCTGGGCAACAGCAAGTTTCCCGGGGTCGAGGCGTCGAGCGCGGGAATGGACAGGCGGGCCGGTAGTCGGGATGTGGAGTTCTACCCCGTGCTTAGTGGAGGCAGAAGAAAAGGTGGGCTCAGTAAGGCTTGGAAACTCGGTGAGGAGATGGGAAAACACGTCAGCAGATGAGAGTGCGCTAGACAGTTTTGACGTGCCAGAACAGCTAAGTGAGCACGGGAGCAAGGTAAATGTCTCAGCGTTGACGAGCCGCCGGTTCTTAACGTCCACCAACAGGCTGTTAGCGCAGAGAAAATCCGCACCGAGGAGGGGGGTGGACACCTTAACTATGACAAAATCCCAAACGAATCGTTGTCCCCCAAAACACAGCGCCACGCTCCGCTTCCCAAAAGTGCGGATGGAACTGCCGTTGGCGGCTTGCAGGGCGGGCCATGTCCATCACTCTGTATGTCCAAGGGTGTTGCAGGCAGAACGCTCACTTGCGCACCAGTGTCACAGAGGAAACGCCGCCCAGAATCATTGTCAGTAATAAAAATAACAAGCTCCCCGTACGGCCGACGCTCATGGCAGCTAGTGAGCGCCGGCCCTGGCGTTTCCCGACGCCTTAAAGGTGCAAGGGGAGAGGCACTTGGTAGCCTTGGAGCCAAAACGTGCGTGGTAAAAGCACAGACCTCGCTGTTGTGTTGTAGCTGTAGTGCCGGTAATGGCCACTGCGTCCACCGGCAGTGTGGAGTCATTGTGGGCGGGACCCAGGGCGACCCCGCAGTTCTGCCGGCCGGCGGAAAAAAACTTGTCAGCTTCTTTAGCCAAAGCTCGGAAATCTTTAAGGGGTGTGTTAGCCAGGGCAGATCGTACTGCTGTAGGAAGCTGTTGCATGAACAGCTCCGTGAACAGGAAACACGGCTTATGATTTCCCAGGAGAGTCAACATATAATCCATCAACTCCGATGGCTTGGAATCACCCAGGCTAGGCAGAGAGAGCAGCTGACGAGCGCGCTCGGATTCAGTCAAACCGAACGTGTCCAGGACTTCAACGTCGCATATTTATCTTCCTCCGGTGGGTCTTCGAGAAGGCTCACGACTCTAGCCGCGGTGGAACTGCTGAGAGCAGAAACAACATAATAATATTTCGTATTATCATCAGCGATTCTCCGGAGTGCGAATTGTGCCTCCGTTTGAGCGAACCAAGCCACAGATTGCTGTTCCCAAAACTCCGGTAATTTAAGGGAAACTGCATTCGCCGCTTCCATGATGCGCGAGTTCAAAAGTAATCCTTGGAACCGTCCAAAGGCAGATCGGGGTCACCAATGAAGGAGTGCGGGAAATTACCAAACCGAGACTTCTTTCCTGGTCGAGCTAGCTGCAACGCAGCTGCATTCTTTATTTATAAACCTCATTCAACCCAAAGAACACGTCATAGAAGTTACCGTCTATGACGTAGCTGCGTTGACAGTAGGAGGTGAATTATATATGTATGTCCCAGAGGTAGCCGCCACAGTCCAGTGAATATTGCATTTATTGTTTTTCAAATAATGTAGGCTACAGTCCCCGGGATTCGCTGTGCATAAGGTTTATTCGATAGCCTACGGTTAAAAAAACGGCGATAAATTTCACCATGTTAAAATTTAAGCCTTATTCTTCGTCCTTTTTAAATTACAGTGACCAGGCTTCCATACTCTCAGCTTATTAAAACCCCGCTGAGTTCACCTGTTATACCATAACTAAACAAAACGATTTTAAAGAGAACAATTAATTGACAATTAATTTTAATGGCAATCTCTGCATGTGCGCTTTAACTTCACGTAGGCGCAGGTCTGTTTCACCTGCTTTAAATTGCACTAGTCACAGTCTTCCCGGGAAAGTGGACTTCTTTTTAAAGCATTAAGCTGCTAGTAAAAAGCAGGCTTTTAAAGGGAATGAGATATGACATTTTGATTGGTTTATTGCACGTCACGCAAAAGACACACCTATAATTAATAAAGAGACGAGGTTCAGCCCATTTGCACGTTGCGCCATGCTTAGCGCTCAAAAAACATGCCGTCAAACTAGCAAAAGTGGACTTGGACATGCCCTAAATGCACTTTACGCCATGCGTTTAGACAAAGCGCAAAGATCGCCAAGATAGAGCCCCGAGTGGTCCACACTCCGTGGACAGACTTATTGTTTAAGCTAGATTTCCATTTAAAAAATCTATTGCAGGCTACGTTGCTATCCGTTGTTGTTGACTAGCCTACCCTAAGAGGCGTTTATTGTCTATAACAATTTGACAGTAGGCTATAGGTCCGTGACATAAGTTGAATTTTCATCCACAATTGACTCAAGTGCACCATTTGCAAAAAATTAACATTTATTTACAAACCCCAATTCCAAAAAAAGTTGGGACAGTATGTAAAATGCACAAAAAAGCATTCTAAATTTTCTATGGTGGAAAAAGTGACTGTTCAATGAAAGTCTATGGAAAATGGAAACAGTTATTACAAAAAAGTATACAAGTATGAAAATTTCTTGCAGAAGCAACCTACGTTGAGCAATTATACACATTTTAAAGTTTGAGGGGTATTCTAGGTCAAACGGTGTGGGAGGAGTACGGTGGGCTGGTGTACATAATAAAGTGGCACCTCCGTGTATATCTCAGCATCACACATCAGAAATGTCACATGTCAAGCTTAATTCTTAAAATTAAGTGAAGAGCAAATTTCAGATGTGAATTTGCAATCACTGTCCTCCGGAATGTTGTATAAGGCCTTGGAGGATGAGAACTCTAACTCTATTTCTAAAAATGAATTACAACACTCCATTGTATTAGCCTACAACTGCCCAACGAAGGTCTAACGTGAAACTAACGTAACTGAAGTTCAACAACTAACTAGCCTACAGCATATTACATCTCTGAACGTTAACCGCTACTGCTGCATATTAAAAGATAACCTGCAGCACACCAGTGTTTGCAGATGGCAGTTGACTTTAAAACGAGTCAATATAAATATATTATTTATTTGTTCCACATGTAATGATAGCTTATTTCCTTAGGCTACTGTCGTAAAGAGATTACATCTCTTGGGCTGTGTAGCTAATCTGATCAAAAACGTCTCCGATGTAAAAAAAGCTGTTACTCACGCATAGCCTACAGAGCGCTGTCGATAAGTCCTTAATTCCAACTTGAAAAAACTAGGCCTGCCTTTAAAAGTATTGATATCCAAACTTTCCTGAATTATTTAATGCAACTTGGCCCTGTGTTTCTTCATCTTAGCATGTGAAGAGATTGTGCCTCATGGAACAACATATGATTTCAATTAATGTTTTTAACAGTTGATGAATAATTACACTCCAGAAAGGAGATGGTTATACTTTGTTGGCAAGTTTACTTTAGAAAATGTACAGGTTTTAAAATGTTAACTGCTGCTACAGATTTCTTTACAATTCACAAACAGACATTTATATCAAGAAACATCATGTACAATAGAGAAAGGGGGGATGAATAAATAAATGCAGATAAAAATGAGTCATATTTTTTTCTAGAAAATAGCGTACATATAGCATTTTTACAAACGTATCCAGACATGTTTGTGGGTCAGATGATGGAAAATAAGTAATAGTACTAATTTTCTTAACATAATAATAGTTAATAATATGATATTTGCAAACAGAATTTTGTGAACACAAGGATATCTATGCTCTGTAGGACCACACAGGTTTTGATAGAAATCCAAATATTCCAAATAAATAAATCAATAAATACATAATAATAATAATAATAATAATAATAATAATAATAATAATAATAATAATACTAATACGTTTTATTCATTCTGTGCTTTTCATAGACCCAAAGCAGTGGATGCAGACAATTGTTCAAACATGCCCTATCGTGTCGTCATTTTTCTGTTTAATTTCTAAGTGCAACATCTCATTTTGCAGTTTGATGTGGAACATACAGTTTCATTGACCAGATGATAAGATGAAGAAACACAGGGCCAAGTTGCATTAAATAATTTAGGAAAGTTTGGATTGCATTGCTTTGGAATAGAGCTAGTTTATTTAGTGTGAGCTACGATAGGCAATATTGTTAGTTGTAACTTGGCCACATTTTGATATCAATACTTTTAAAGGCAGGCCTAGTTTTTTCAAGTTGGAATTAAGGACTTATAGACAACGCTCTGTAGGCTATGTGTGAGTAACTTGGCTTTTTTTACATCAGAGACATTTTTGATCAGATATCACTTATTTTTGATAGCTAACTAATGATGAATAATGCATGAAGATAAACACGGAGAGAGACATGCATACAGAATACATGCATTGCAAATAAATGCATGCAGACATTCGCGTAACCATAACCCTGTACTGACGAGAATGAGAGCATTTCTCCTATTACCGATAGCCCACAATTACATTAAAAGAGTTTGTAGATGAGCTGTATTTAATGTCTAATGAAATGCAATGAACAGCACCATCTGAACTATGGATCATGAAGAAGCATGTAAATGAATTAACCAAGTGTATATGGAGACATGCATGCACAATAGGCTAGACGCAAACACATTGTAGCTGAAAGAAATACATACTGCCTAAATAGTTAGTACAGCCTAAATAGTTTGCAAAAGTAAAATATGGAAATACAGTTGTAAAATAGGCGTATTAGTATTCTATAGAAATACATTTAATGTTAGGCTATTCAACACTGGCTTGTCAGATGCGTCACTCCAAGATTCCATGTCTGGGCTACGTGCTGCCGACTTCATAAGCACAGCATAATTCCTTCGCAGTTTTTTTCCCGGTAGTGTAGCTGAACGTTGCCTGCGGGAAATCTTTTGGTACCGGACCATGTAGCTAGGTTTAGTTTAGTTTTCTGTAGTGCAATGGATGTATAAAGGCATGTTGATTCACTTCGTAGTAGCCTAGCTTGTACCTGCTCCCTGACTAGCAGCTGACCGACGTTTCTCTGGCAAAACTAACGTTGGCTAACAATTGGACAACGCATATTTCACAGGAATCTTAGCCAGAAAGAGAACTATGGGTGCGTCCCAATATTCTTCACTCCCCACCTCCACTCCCCCACTACCACTCCTCTACTACCCGGAAGTATGTGGAGGAAGGGAGGGGAGTAGGGGACTGGAGGAGAGGAGCCGTGAACAAAATTGGGACAGCGAATCTGCTTCACTGTCATCAAAATCGCCGTCGACTATTGATCAAGTTGCCCTATCATAACTTTGACTGACGCCGAGCCCACAAATATTCCCAAAGCCAATCACAGTTCTTCCACATGGTCAGCCCATTTAAAGGTGCAGAATGTATTTTAAGTTACAAGTGCAGGTAACCTATAGTTGCATCAGTGTAAACAAGCCTGTATTGCGGTTCGCGTCGAGACGATAATTAACATGTAGCTAATCAGCAACATTAGTTCAAAGTAAACATGTTGTAGTATAGGCTACACAAACATAACAATTTACTGTAATTCCAGAATCCCGATGTCTGAACATACTGAGCACTAATTCACCTATAGGCATAGGCTACTGTAATTTCTGAAATCAAATTTAAAAACGTCCTTTGGAATGGTTGAATAAATTCATTAATGCATATTCACATAGCTACTGAAATGGTAGCTGTCATACTTAGGCTATATTTATGTAGGCCTACAGTAATGGTCATTCATAAGCAACGTTGAGCAACGTTAATGTGCAAGCAAATAAATAAAGCTGTTTCCCCGACTTAAATTGCCAAATTTTTATGTAGGATATAAACCACAAAAACGGACTGGCATTTTGTTATCCATTGTAGGATGCTGTGTTCTTTGTGTGCTAATAGCCTACTGAAGCACACACAATTTAGGCTAAATATCTTGCATTGGAGCATCATTATCTTGGGCAAATTCGTATAAGGCAGAGCTACGCATCATCACTGTTGCCTCTGTGGGCGTGAGCACGATGATGTCACCCAAATATGTGAAAAAACTTTTGCAGTAGCATACATCGATGTATGCTTCGCCGGAGGGGAGGAAAAGCCGAGTTTGAAGCCGCTTCGCTGGTCTTCTACACTATTGGGACAGTGGAGGGAGGGAGGAATGAAAGATTGGTTTCCGGGACACGGAGTAGAGGAGTGGTAGTGGAGGAGGAAAGGTTGCATTTTTCGACTATTGGGACGCGCCCTACTAAGAAAGTAGCGTACCAGAGATTATTATTCTTCTTATTATTATTATTATAATTAAAAGTGTTTGCAGTAAGCTACATTGTCTGCAGAGTAGTGTAGACTAGATCCATGTTCCCAGGCTATTGTAAAGTGACTAACCATGAAACAGAAATGTTTGGGGAATTGGAGGTTTATAAATCCGATCTCTTAAGGGATTGCAGCTTATAGTAGGCTATCATCAATTCTTAATGTATTATCGTAAATTCTTAATTTTCCTAGTAGTTAATTTTATGGTGACATTGTGTTGTGTGAAAAGGATAAACTGAACAGAGCTGAAGTGAAGAAATGAATGAAGACATAATAAAGAAATGTTGGCCGAGGCGAGCGTTCGGTTTCCACAGTGAGTCTTAGACATGACCGCGGCACAGCAGGCTCCACACAGACAAATTTTTTTGTCGGCATTTGTGTAAGATTAAAACATGTACTTTTTTGTACATTAATACAACAAGGCGATGTTAACCAGATGATATTCTGCGTTAACTTTTTTCTTTGCTTGACAAATGGCCATCTTTAACTAACAGGCTACAAGTGAACAGTTAATATTGTAAACATGTCTTTGCCTTTGCAATAAAAAACATTATTGTATGAGAAAACCAGGACATGTGCACACTGTTTTAGTCTAAAATGAAATTACACTTTAGTACCAGGCGGGGATTGAACACACATCTCTCACATGGTAAGCATTGACACTTACCACTATACCAAAGCCTGTTGGGTACAGTCACGTGATATAGGCTATAGGCCATTTGTCAATGACATTTGTTTCCATACTGCTTAACGTTACCTGAAGTGGTGTCGTCTGACTTTCACCATTTCGCTGTAGTAAGTGAAACTTTGAACAGTTAGGCTAATATTGGAAACGTCTTTTGCCTTTGCAATAAAAATGTTTGTTAATGTGAAAATAAGTCTAAAAAACGAAAAGTATAACAGTTGTACATTGTTTTTGTCGAAAATAAACTCACACCCTGTTAGGCTCGAACCCCCAATCCTCTGTGTGAGAGACAGCAACTCTAACCAGTAGGCCACAGTAGCTTCATAGAAAACACCACGCCATGTAGCCGTTTTGTCTGTGATTCTGCAATGTGTTTTTGTTTGAAGCGTTTTTATTGGTCGATAAGCTTGGGAGAGCAGGTATGCGATGTTGTTATCCAATGGGGAGAATTATTGTTTAAGGGTACGGCAGGAAAAATGAGGAGGAGGAGGAGAAGAAGAAGAAGAAGAAGAAGAAGAAGAAGCAGAAGCAGAAGCAGAAGCAGAAGCAGAAGAAGAAGAAGAAGAAGCAGCAGAAGAAGAAAAACTGCAAAATAACCCAAGTTTGGGGTTTTATTGTGTGGATGTGTGAAGTTGTATCTGAATGCTGTGTGGTTACATGAGGTCAGAACATACAGAAGTTAATGTTTTTAAGGGCTGAGAGTCTGTGGTCATTGTGGTTACTTCTGTAGGGAACCCTGAAAAGTGCCAAACTCTCGGTGCTGTATAGGTATGGGGCATGCCCCGCCAAACTGTAACTTGGCGGATGTCATACCTGCCATCCCAATATCGCCATCTAATGGCGCAAGGAAAAAAGGACAGTGTGATATGGAAGGAAGAAGAGTTGGAGCAAAATAAACTAAACAGTCGGCTACTGTATTCCTCCCAAAATCGAGTCCAAATTTTATTGTTTTAAGGTTGGATGACCTAGGCCTATATATCCATACCAGCATAAGAACCCGACGTTTGCACATCACACTACTTTTGTTTTACTTTATTTGTTTATGTATTATTGCTGTATTCATTATTAATTTGCCATGTGAGATTCTACATCCAGAAATACGTGGAGCGTCGAAGCAGTAATTATTGCCCGATCTTTGTACATGCACTGGTTATGATCAGATGGACTGTACACGGACCAGTGGTCCATGATGCTCCACCTTATAGTGCTAGACCAGTAGTCTGTGGACAGACCACTGAATGAGGTACAGTCCCGATGCGCGCTAGTCTAGTGAATGATCACTGGTGGATGACGAGGCTACAAATAGCCTAATGTTTTATTACGACACAGGTTCCATTTTTATTGTCTACATATTTCCTACTTGAAGCAAATACTGTCAAATTGACATAGACAACAAATGCTTCTTAGGGTAATCAATAACAGCGGATAGCAGTATGGCCTACAATGGTTTTTTAAAATGGAAATCTAGGTCAACCAATAAGTGTGTCCACGGACCACTCATGGACCACTAGGTCTGTTTTCAGTATAGTGCCCCATAGTAACTGCGATACAGAATATTAAATGTCTGAGCGTTAACCACTACAGTAAGATGATAGCTACTAAAACGTCTATAGGCTACACATGGACCACTAAGTCTGTCCATGGACCACTCGCACACTGAATGTACCGAGTTGAAAATCCTTCTCTATCTGCGTCTGTTAAAATTGCTGTAGGCTTTATTTTAAATTTTTATTATCATTATTATTATTATTTTATTTTTTGTAGCACTTTGATTCTCTGTTTCTCCGTTTGCTGTATTTGCCTTTGTAAAGCACTTTCAGATTTTCTCTGTAAAATGAAAAGCGCTATATAAAATGTATTACTGGTCCACGGACCACTAAGTCTGTCCAATGACCAGGAGGTCTGTTCATGGACTACTCGTGAGTGGTCAGTGTACACTGGTCCGTTGCTCTCTAGCGCCTCTACTGGTAGTGACCAGTGGTCCGCGGACCACTCGAAGTGGTCCATGTACACTGGTCCGTTTAGAAGGACTGTTCAAGCCTACACATTTCCTTATTTTTGCTTATAACCGCAATTGACTTTAGATGGGCGACTGTTCAAGTAGGTTAGGCTATATTAGCCTATTTATTTATTTCACATGTAATGATACATATTTCCTTATTTTTGCTTTACTTTATTTGTTTATGCATTTATTGCTGTAGGCTATTCATTAGTCATTTGCTATAGTAGCTAAGATGCTAGATACTAAAACGTCTGTACACAGACCAGTATACCGAGTTGAAAACCATTCTCTACCTGCGTGCCAGTGTTGCTGTCTGTTAATAATTGCTGTATGTTACGCACTTTGATGCTCTGTCTGTTTCTCTGTTTGCTGTAGGCCATTTGCTGTTGTAAAGCACTTTTCTCTGTAAAATGAAAAGCGCTATATAAAATGCATTACTGGTCCACAGACCAGTAGGTCTGTCCATGGACCACTCACGGACCACTCAAAGTGGTCCGTGTGCACTGGTCCATTGCTCACTAGCGCCTCTACTGGTAGTGACCAGTGGTCCGCGGACCACTTGGAATGGTCCGTGTACACTGGTCCGTTTAGAAGGACGACTGTTCACTTCAGACGGTAAAACAGATCAATCCATATTTATGTGACATGTAATGATAGTTAGGCTACATATTTCCTTATTTTTGCTTATGACCGTAATTGACTTTAGAAAAAGGACTGTTCACTTCAGACAGTGAAACAAATAAATCTGTAGGTTATATTAGCCTATTTATTTATTTCACATGTAATGACACATATTTCCTTATTTTCGCTTTACTTTATTTGTGTATGCATTTATTGCTGTAGGCTATTCATTAGTCATTTGCTATAGTAGCTAAGATGCTAGATACTAAAACATCTGTACACGCGGACCACTCGCGCACAGAATGTACCAAGTTGAAAACCCTTCTCTGTCTGCGTGCCAGTGGTGCTGTCTGTTAAAAATTGCAGTAGGCTTTATTTATTATTATTATTTTATTTTATTTTACTTTAAAAACATTTTTTGTAGCAATTTGATGCTCTGTCCGTTTCTTAGTACGTTTGCAGTATTTGCCTTTGTAAAGCACTTTGTAAAATGAAAAGCGCTATATAAAATGTATTACTGCTCCACTCTATCCATTGAGATGGTCCGTGTACACCGGTCCGTTGCTGTCTAGCACCTCTACTGCTAGTAACCAGTGGTCCGCAGACCACATGGAGTGGTCTGTGTTAGAGTTCTCAATGGGCCTGAAAATTCAAACCCGAACCGACCCGAGTGAGTTGAAGCCCGAGCCCGGCTCGCCCGAGATACATACAATACTGAGCCCAAGACCGACTAAACCTGGAAAAAAAACAAAAAAACAAGTCGGTTATTGCCAGAAAAGGCTGCGCAATTTACGTAAGCGGCGGCTCAAATCACATAGCACAACGGGATGCGAGAGAGTGAGAGTGAGAGAGCGAGAGAGAAGGAGCGAGCAAGCAGGAACGCCACAAACTAGCTGTGTTTTTAGCCTACTGTTTTTGAGTTTTTAACAGATTTAGTAATTGAGAGCAGCAGAGTAAACCAATTTTGCCGAAAGGAAGCAATTAGATTTGTACTAATGTTTTAACCACTTGGCGCAGATGGCAAATTTCACCTATTTAGGGGGTGCTCTGTTTAAGGCTTTATAACTCCAGGTGTGAGCATCACATAAACTTGGTAAATGGCTTAAATGAAACAGGACAGGTGTACCATTTACAATACAAACTTAGATTTGTTTATTTTCATAATTTAAGTCAAAATAAAGTACCACAAAAGCAAAGAAATTTTGGGGGAAAAAAGAAAAAAAAAAATTTTTTTAGTTTGCTCAGAGCTACATAAGTGAAATCGGTAATATACATTTCCTGGATCATAAACTCCATGTCCACAAGTTTTGCAAAATCTGAGGATGATATGCAGAACTACTAAAGGTCTATGATGCAAAATATAGCAGTGTACCCTGTTGTCCATTAGTGTCTCCAAATCTGTCCAAATGGCTAAATTGTGCACTGCTCTAAATAAAAAAAGAAATTATGGTATTTAACTACAAATCAACAGTTTTGACTCATAAAACTCACTTTTGCATAATTTTCAATTGAGAATTACTATATTTTCATTAATATAGGGGGGTAGATATCTATGGGTCCAAAACCCCTATGCAAAACATGTCATAAAATGAATAAAATTAGTTTTGTCCATTATAAAGCATATACATTTGCTCCTTCTGATGGCTTAAGATAAAAAATATTGATATCACAGTGTTACATACACCTAAATATGTTGCCTAATCATTCACTCTTGTACCTCAATAAAACATCACTTGTCCCTGTACTCTACAGTATGTATACTTTTGTCCTGGGATTGCATTTTTCTGTAGTTTTCAATTTTTTTAATTTTCCTATTCATATTGACTCCAAGGAAATTTTTACCTTAATCTACCACATATCAGCGCACAGTAAATTGGAATGAGCATTTGTCATGCCCTAAGAGACAAGTATATACGCCATAGCCTATATTATGTATGATAACATGAACATAAAATAGTATTCCACCATCTGCAAAATGCTGCCAAATGTTCTATCTTCAATGAACATCGGTAGCCTACATCAAAAATACATTTAACGATTGCACTACAGTGAAATGCACTCAAAATGTGAAAATAACAATGGGGCTATCAAACATATTGGAAAGACAGTGCTCGAGTGGAAACACGAACGTACATATGTAGCCAGTGAGACCAACTGTATTTTAGACGCAAAAATACTTGCATATCGGAAAAGGGAAACTCCCCTCCCTAATGCGTATTCTATAGAGCTTGTGTAATACTAGACCGTTAAAACGAAAACTGCCGTAACGCTGGGCTGTAGTAAATAGTTCAAAGCACCCAAAACGACATGGAATATACCATTGCTAAGTTTATAATGTATTCTATTGGATATAAAAGCTGACAATTAAACCAGAATGAACTGTAATGAATGGGACAGGCTTACAGGGCATGGGGGTATTATGCGTCGACGTTTCATATAGTGTAATAGCGGTATAAAGTGTTGTATATTTCTCAAACCGATTGTACCAGACAATAAATGACCACTGAATTTTGAAAGGAACATCTCGATGTGTAAAACCAATGGTAGGATTGTATATTTATTTCATATTTAGTAGCATATATTGCTAGTAGAATACATGGTAGAATGAGACGGTACTTTCACAGTTTATTTTGCATTTGAGTGAGCAGGGCTTTTCACGGCTTTTCTGGCATACGATCAGGCTATTGTTGGGTTTATCTCGTTGCAATGACGTTATTCTAATTTTATATGATGAATAAATATATTTATGAACTCAAACATAGACGCTATTGTCCACTATGTCACGCATGGATAGGTATCGACTAGGTGGGGGTTGCTTGTTAAATGGACTTGCTAAGGGGAAATAGTGACACTTAGAAACTCTGTATTCAGCACAAATCGTCACGAACCGTCTATAAATTTAAAACACAGTGTTTGTGATTTCCACTAATAGTTTGGCTGCAGTAGCAACGAATGTCTCAGTTGAGCAAAAAGATTCCGCTGGCGTCACCTACGCAAAGGGGTTAATGTTTGCCATTTTTCGTTAGAACGGGATTCTAATTTTTTATTGTGTAGTTTGCATGTTCTTGCTTCATTATTATTGCCCTATTATCATTTATCACACAGCAGATGATACTTCAACTCGAACGCCTACATTCGCCGTATAGTTACAGCAAACAGGAGATGTTGGATGAATAAAATAAATAGCTACATTTTTTAATAAATAGCTACAAGAGAAAGTCTTCACAATTGATTGACTCCAAAATTAGCAATCAGCACCACATGTAAAAATGCAGATTAGCCTACTGTAAATACACACAGAGACATTCTTTTTTTTTTTTTTTTGCACAACCCGAGCCCTACCCGACCCGACTAATTAGCATAAATTGTCAGCTCAAACCCGCCCCTTCCGGACGGGCTTTTTCAGGCCCCATCGGCCTCGGGTTGAAACTGAGAACTCTAGTCTGTATACACTGGTCCGTTGCTCTCTAGCGCCTCTAGTGATAGTGACCAGTGGTCCGTGTACACTGGTCCGTTTTGGCTACAACTGCTGCTCAATTTTTCAACGTATCCGTAGCCTCGGTCGGACAGAAAATCCCCGCAGCGCAGTCCACCGGAGCTCCTCGCATCCGACACATGACTGGCCATAGAAAAATCATGACTTCCGGTAATTTCTTGTACGTACGTCGTATTCAGTGGAAAGGCGGCTTTAGTCTACTCGCTACCAACAAAACATTCACCGCAGGTTCTTATTTACGCAGTAGGCTACAGGAACACATATCCCATTTCTCAGGCACAGACAATACAGTTCTAACGCAAAATATCGCCTGGATAACATCGCGTTGTTGCATTAATGTAAAAAGAATTCTATAAATATCTGTGCCATTGGCTACATGTTTTAATCTCACACAAATGCCGACAAAATTTTTTTTCTGTGTGGAGCTATTCTGTGCTATTCGGTGCTATTCGGTCCTGTCTGACTCACTGTGGAAACCGAAGCTTCAACGCTCAACTCTTGTAGGCCAAGATTTCTTTATTATGTCTTCATTCATTTCTTCACTGTTCAGTTTATCCTTTTCACACAACACAATGTGACCATAAAATTAACTACTACGAAAATTAGAAAATTAAGAATTTTCGATTTTACAAACGGATTTGGGTTTATATATCAGTTCATTAAAGACTGTTTCATAGTTAGTCACTAATTATAATTACAATAGCCTCCAAACATGTCTACTTCTGCAGACAATGTCTATTGCAATGTCTTTGAGCTACAATGCATGTGTGTGTCTGCATGTATTGTGTATGCATGTCTGTCTTGATGTCATTATCTTCATGCATTATCATCATTTGTTAGCTACCAAACACATTACTTTAGTACACAAAAAGAAGTGATATCTCACCAAAAAAATTTTCAACATAAAAAAATGCCAAGTTACTCACACATAGCCTACAAAGCACTGTCTGTAAGTCCTTAATCCTAACTTACAAAAACTAGGCCTGCCTTTAAAAGTATTGATATCAAAATGTGGCAAAGTTACAACTAACAAAATTGCCTATCGTAGCTCACACTAACTAAACTAGCTGTATTCCAAAGCAATGGTATCCAAACTTCCCTAAATTATTTAATGCAACTTGGCCCTGTGTTTTTTCATCTTACCATCTCAAGAGAATGTGGTCAATGAAACTGTATGTGCCACATCAAACTGTGAAAGGACAATAATTTATATTGGAAATAATCTGAGATTCACGTGTTGCAATTACTACAGTACAGGGTATGTTTGAACAATTGTCTGCATCCAGTGCTTTGGGTCTATGAAAAGCACAGCATGAATGAAATGTATTATTATTATTATTAAAATTCTTGCAAATAACATTGAAAGTCAATAAAGACAAACCTTTATTTGTCACATACACATCATACATGTACAATGGCAGTTAAATGCTTCTTCTGCGAGCCTCCCCTAGAATGTGCGTGCATCAGAAAAATAACTCTGAATGACCAATAAAAACTTGATAAAACTCTTAATAAACTCAGTAAAAAGAAAACTTGCAATGTAAGGTCCCTAATATAAACAGTTACAAGTAATTAAAATCTAAAAACTAGGATCAGGAATGTAGGTGATAAGGTAATTGAAGTAATGTAAACAATATACAGGAATCGTGCAAGTGCACAGATGTGCAAATGAGTAGATGTGCAAATGAATGGGTGTGCAATGTAGGGATGTAAATAATGAATAATTTGGTATTCAATTACTCACTTTCTCTATTCGAATAGTATTCGGTTACTCGTTTGAAGGGGGGGGGGGGGGGGTAGGCAGAAGAAAGAAATTACAGTAGCCTATGCTAAAGTTCAGATCAAGAAATAATGTTTATTGTATTGCTTTTACCATTAAGCAATAGAAAGTATAGAATAACCTTAAGGTATATGAATTCAGATAAATAAAATAAATAAAAAGATACATTAAAATGTGTTAAATTGCAAATAACGAAAATATCAAAGCATTGTTTTTTTCTTTGATTTTCCATTTAACTCAGTTTAAACACAAGCCGCAAACAAACGTGGGCTGACAGCTAGATAACTTAGCTAGTCGAACTTGAGTCTAACTCAAAAATATTAGCATGTCGACATGCTCCGGAGTCAAACGTGCGTGCAGTCTATTGACCGTTATACCTGCGGCTGAGCGGCTGCACAGTTCGTCAAAATGTTGATATGGACCATTGTAATGACCTGCTCTATCAAAATCAGTCGCACTGACCCCCAAACACATTTTGTGCTTTATCTACTACCTGAGGGAGGAAAATGTAAGCTTTCTAATGATACCAAAATCTCTCTAATCCAAATATCAAGCGAGTTATATTGTGTTACATTTGGAATGCCATCAAACCATGTTTTTGAGAAAAATGCCTTCAAAGTTTAGCCACGAAAGTTACTAGCTAGCTATGTGTTAACGTTTCTGGATAGAGCTGGGTCTCATAACCAAACTCGGGTGTTTTGTCATGTTACGTTTAAATGCTTCAAAACTATATTTTTAAACTGAATATGACATTAACACACACCGATCATGAAAGCCAAGACAAGGCTTGTCACCGCAAAAGTAGCTGATGTTATTGTGTGACTGCCTACAAGCTGGCTCCAAACTATATGCAAAGGACCAGTGCTAGCTTGTGATATGACTCTTGAAAGCTTCAAAGCTATATTTTCACAATGCATTTGACATTAAAACACGCATATCATGAAAGCCAAGATATTTTTCAAGTAAAATCAGATTAAACCCAATTCATTTGTCGCCTTGAAAGCAGCCGATGTGATTGTGTGACTGATGGTGAAAGCTGGCAAGACAAAACTACACAGCTACGGCGCTAGCTTGTCATGCTACGTTTAAAAGCTTCAAAACTATATTTTTAAACTGCGACTTCCGACTGATTATGATAGAACACGTCACCACTTGTCAAGTAAAAAGTAACATAAAATCATATTTTTTCCCCTCGGTCCCCTCAAAAGTGGAAAATATTTGCTTGTTCTAAGTCTCATTACAAGACTAAAGCACTTGTCAAGACAGACATTTTTTGCAGTGTAACTATGGCATGTGTAGCTTTGCCAGACAGCCTGCTTTGTTCATATCTGCCATGGAGTTTATTTGTCTAAAGCGCCCTCGTAGCGCCCTCGTGCGGTCAGGAGGTGTAACGTAATTTTTATTATTCATTATTTGTTTGCATTATCCGAGTTTAAAATTTCGAACGAGTAACCGATTACCCGAATAACTGTTTACATCCCTAGTGCAATGTCCTTATTGTCAAGTGTTATTGTTTAGTATCCGGATGGCATGGGGATAATAACTTCTCCTGAATCTCTCAGTGTTGGCCATGAGGCTGCGGTAGCGTTTGCCCGACCGCAACATGGAGAAGAGGCAGTTGTTCGGGTGGCTAGAGTCTTTTACAATTCTCTTGGCCTTGGTCCTGCACCGCTTGGTGTAGATGTCCTGAAGGGTGCACCTCCGATGGTGCGCTCAGCCGACCGAACCACTCTCTGCAGGTTGATGCGGTCTTGTGAGGTGCTGTTCCCATACCAGGTGGTGATATTTCCTGATAGGATGCTCACAATGGTGCATGTGTAAAAGTTCTTTAGCATCTTGTGGTTCATTTTGAACTTCCTCAGACACCTGAGGAAGTAGAGGCGCTGCCGTGCCTTCTTCACCACGCTGTCGATGTGTGTAGTCCAGGTCAGGTCCTCAGATATATGAACGCCGAGGTACCTGAAGTTGCTCACTCTCTCGACCGGTGCCCCGTTGATTCTGAGGGGATTGTAGTTCCTCGACCGTGTCCTCCTAAAGTCCACAATCAGCTCTTTAGTCTTGCTGACGTTTAGGGAGAGGTAGTTCTCTTGGCACCACAGCGCTAGGTTCTCCACCTCTCCTAGGTAGGCCCTCTCATCATTGGCAGAGATCAGGCCCACCACAGCTGTGTCATCTGCAAATTTGACAATGGTGTTGGAGTCGTGCTTGGCCACACAGTCGTGTGTCTACAGGGTAAAAGAGGGGGCTCAGAACGCAACCTTGAGGGGCCCCTGTGCTGAGAGTGATGGTGAGGAGGTGCAGTTACCTACCCTCACCACTTGGGGTCTGCCTGTCAGGAAGTCAAGGACCCACTGACATAGGATGGAGTTCAAGCCCAGGTCCCTGAGCTTGGTGACAAACTTGGGGGGGTGTTGAACGCTGAGCTGTAATCAATGAACAGCATCCTCACATAGTTCCCCTGCCTCTTGTCCAGGTGGGATACAGCGGTGTGCAGAACATGCACAATCCAATGCGTCTTGTAGCATCGCGTCACTGGGGGTTCACGCTTGAGGCTTTGTTGATATTTTGGCAGGAGAAAAATGGTGGCGTGGTCTGATTTACCAAACGGGGGTAGTGATTGTGCCTTGTATCCGTTCTTGAATTGCGAATAGCAATGATCTAGTGTCCTCTCACCTCTGTGTCTAGTGTCCTCTTACATGCTGGTAAAAGTTCGGTAGTACCTTTTTGAGATTCGCCTTGTTAAAGTCCCCAGCCACGACGTGGGCAGCATCCAGGTTTGCTGATTGGAGACTGTTTATCCCATCGTGTAGCTCTGAGAGTGCATTGTCAGTGTTAGCTTGAGGGGGGGATGTATACTGCAATGAGGATGACTGAGGTGAACTCGCGGGAGAGGTAGAATGGGCGAGTTGGGCGAGCAGTAATCCGATAGTCGTCATGTTCTTAATGTCGCACCATTTGTTGTTAACCATGAAACATACTCCTCCACCCTTCGATTTCCCTGACTCCTCTGTTCTGTCCTTGCGGTGGACAGAGAAGGACTCTGATGGTTGGATGGCATGGTCTGGTACCGAGGGAGTAAGCCATGTCTCTGGCATCCTGGCCCTGATGTCGTCCAGCTAACAGGATACTAGGGAGAGGTGGACGGTGAGCTTGGGAGCGAAGCCTGTTCTGGACTCCAGTGCGTCTCCCCCGGTGCTTCTTCCTATGCCTAGGGCTAGCGCCATTCCTGAGAATGTCCTCGGGCCAGTGTATGTCGGCGAGCCGGTCAAAAAGGTGAACTAACCAGTGAGTAGACTGTAATCCAATATTGATAAGTGTCTGATGGTCATATACGTTAACTGCTGGGGCGGTTGGCACAAAACAAGCGAAATAATAAAACTATGCAAAATATACAATATATGCACAATCCAGTCGGAGCCCACAGGACGGCTACAGAACACCGCGGCGCCATTTTTCGATACATAACTATTATTATATTAACAAATTAGTACTAATTAGGCATCATCTGACCCACACACATACAGTAGGGTACATTGACAGGGCGAACATGTACCTGGATAGGTTTGTAAAAATGCTGTATGTAGGCTATTTTCAACGTCAACATATTTCTATTTTTTATCTGCATTTATTCATCCGCCCCTTTCTCTATTGTAAATGATCTTTCTTGGTGTAAATGTCTGTTTGTGAATTGTAGAGAAATCTGTAGCAGCAGCGAACATTTTAAAACATTAATTGAAATATGTTGTTCCATGAGGCCATTTTGTTATTTGACATTTAAAGTTTGAATGACCACAATCTCTTCACATGCTAAGATGAAAACACACATGGCCAAATTGCATTAAATAATTTAGGAAAGTTTGGATAGCATTGCTTTGGAATAAAGCTAGTTTAATTAGTGTGAGCTATGATAGGCAATATTGTTAGTTGGCCACATTTTGATATCAATACTTTTAAGGCAGGCCTAGTTTTTGCAAATTGGGATTAAGGACTTACAAACAGAGCTTTGTAAGCTATGCGTGAGTAACTTGGCATTTTTTCTACGTTGAAAACCTATTTTTTGGTGAGATTGAATATTCTGCCCCAGCATTGTGTGCACCTCTACTGTGATGTTGCTTAGAAACCGGTCTATTTACCCAACCGATCAGCGGTGCACGATATGAAAAAAGTGCCGTTGGTTGTTAGGTAACCATGCTTACACACAAACACTGCAAGATCAGTATACTACCACCATTTACTCTGCCTATTTACACCACTTCTCGCGTGACTTTCAACAACATAGACGTACAGTTGAAGTCGGAAGTTTAGAACACTTAGGTTGAAGTCATTAAAACTCATTTTTAACCACTCCACAGATTTCATGTTAGCAAACTATAGTGTTGGCAAGTCAGTTAGGACATCTACTTTGTGCATGACACAAGTAATTTTTCCAACAATTGTTTACAGACAGATTATGGACAATGACCAAATGGACAATGACCAAAAGCATACTTCCAAAGTTGTGGCAAAATGGCTTCAGGACAACAAAGTCAAGGTATTGGAGTGGCCATCACAAAGTTAATTCACTATATCACAATTCCAGTGGGTCAGAAGTTTACATACACTAAGTTGACTGCCTTTAAACAGCTTGGAAAATTCCAGAAAATGATGTCATGGCTTTAGAAACTTCTGATAGGCTAATTGACATTATTTGAGTCAATTGGAGGTGTACCTGTGGATGTATTTTAAGGCCTACCTTCAAATTCAGTGCCTCTTTGCTTGACATCATGGGAAAATCAAAAGAAATCAGCCAAGACCTCAGAAAGAAAATTGTGGACCTCCACAAGTCTGGTTCATCCTTGGGAGCAATTTCCAAACTCCTGAAGGTACCATATTCGTCTGTACAAACAATAGTACGCAAGTATAAACACCATGGGACCACGTAGCCGTCATACCGCTCAGGAAGGAGACGCGTTCTGTCTCCTAGAGATGAACGTGCTTTGGTGCGAAAAGTGCAAATCAATCCCAGAACAACAGCAAAGGACCTTGTGAAGATGCTGAGGGAACAGGTACAAAAGTATCTGTCCACAGTAAAACGAGTCCTATATCGACATAACCTGAAAGGCTGCTCAGCAAGGAAGAAGCCACTACTCCAAAATTGCCATAAAAAAGCCTGATTACAGTTTGCAACTGCACATGGGGACAAAGATCTTACTTTTTGGAGAAATGTCCTCTGGTCTGATTAAACAAAAAACTATTTGGCCATAATGACCATCGTTATGTTTGGAAGCCGACAAACACCATCCCAACTGTGAAGCACGGGGGTGGCAGCATCATGTTGTGGCGGTGCTTTGCTGCAGGAGGGACTGGTACACTTCACAAAATAAATGCCATCATGATGAAGGAAAATTATGTGGATATATTGAAGCAAAATCTCAAGACATCAGCCAGGAAGTTAAAGCTTGGCTCTTCCAAATGGACAATGAGCAAAAGCATACTTCCAAAGTTGTGGCAAAATGGCTTCAGGACAACAAAGTCAAGGTATTGGAGTGGCCATCACAAAGTCCTGACCTAAATCTAATCAAAAATTTGTGGGCAGAACTGAAAAGGCGTGTGCGAGCAAGGAGGCCTACAAACCTGACTCAGTTACACCAGTTCTGTCAGGAATGAGCCAAAATTCCAGCAACTTATTGTGAGAAGCTTGTGGAAGGCTACCCAAAATGTTTGACCCAAGTTAAACTATTTAAAGGCAATGCTACCAAATACTAACAGAGTGCATGTAAACTTCTGACCCACTGGGAATGTGATGAAAGAAATAAAAGCTGAAATAAATCATTCTCTCTACTATTATTCTGACATTTCACATTCTTAAAATAAAGTTGTGATCCTAACTGACCTAAGACAGGGAATGTTTACTAGGATTAAATGTCAGGAATTGTGAAAAACTGAGTTTAAATGGATATGTTGTGACTTAATAGGTTACATGATTAATGACATGATTAATCTTTATTGAAATTCATTGAGACATTTATTATTTGCAGTATTTACATTATTTACAGTTACAAGAGAGTTAAAAGGATGTACTGTATTTGATTTGTATTACATTTGATATATTGGAGATGCATTTATGTTGTATTGGCTAAGAAACTATTAAGAAACCACAACTACCAGAATGCTTTGCGTCTGAAAAGAAAAAGTAAAGAACGTGACTGTGTTAGTGAGTTAGTTAGCCAGCCGTCCACCTGTTGGAGAAAAAAGATGCCATGTGAAAGTAGTTAGCAGATCGGTTCTGATTGTAATGCGACCACCGTTTTTCTATATAAAGAATCCTTCATTTTATATCTGTCGTCTTGCCATTATTTGAAGGTAGTTATACTACAATTTTTGGTGCCGAAACCCGGGACTATGAGCCTTACGGATAACGAAGACACAGCTGTAGCTGCTAGAATGGCTGAAGACGAACGCGAACGGACTGAAATGGAAAGAATGAGACGAAAGCGGGGTGCCATCAGAGGTGCTACTACACGAGTTTTGAACCAGATTGACTTGGAAATGGCGAAGACAAGTCCGGATGCCGATCACTTGACCACTTTATTGGATGTACTGGGCGTTAAGGAGGACAGTTTGTTTGAACTTGATAGTGGGATAGAACAGCTAACCACGTTGGATGATTTGGAGGCTGAAATTGAAACCGCGGAGGAATACCGGGAGCGTGTCATCATGATGAGGAGCCGTGCACAACGCATAATAAGGAACGGGGAACAACAAACCTCAACGGCAGCACCGCAGAGGGTGAGCGATGCTAACACTCATGACTCAGCTAGATCATCAGCACAGAGACCGCCAGTAAAGCTACCAAGACTGGTTATTGAGAAATATAATGGAGATGTCAGTGTGTGGCAGGAATTTTGGAGCCAATATGAGACTGCTATTCACAATAATGATGCACTGTGCAATAGAGAGAAGTTTACTTATCTGAAAACCTATCTCACTGGACCAGCTGCAAAGGCAGTAGCAGGACTGACCTTAACAGATGAGAATTACGACAGCGCGGTCGCTTTACTGCAAAGTAGATTTGGAAGGAAGGATCTAGTGATCAGTGCTCACATGTCAAGGCTACTGAATCTAACTCCTGTGAAGAAATCCTCTCGTGAATGCACTGAGGCAGCTATATGATGAATGTGAAATTCAGATTAGGAGCTTGGAGTCACTGGGTGTAGTGTCAGAAACCTACGGAAGCCTGCTATGCCCAATCTTACTGCAGATGATTCCAGATGACATAGCTCTTGAATATAGTCGTCAGAGGGGAGTAGATGATGAATGGAAGGTTTCTGAGATAGTCACATTCCTACAGAAGGAGGTTCAGAGCAGGGAAAGAGCACTGCAAATGACAAAGTCACCCAGCCAACAGAAGGCAGAGAGCAAGCCATGAAAACCGGCATGCTCATCCAGTGAGGTGAGAATAAGAAGACCCAGCATGCAATCTGCCGCTGCACTGCACACAGCCAGCCAGAAGACACACAACTGTTTATTCTGTGACAGTGCAGATCATAGATCAGAACATTGCCCAGAACACAACGTTGCTGAACGCAAAGACAAAATAAAGAGAATGGGAAGATGTTTTGTGTGTTTAAGACAGAAACACATTGCCAAATTCTGTAAAGTGAAGGATGTATCATGTGCAACCTGTGGAAGAAGACATCACATTGCTGTGTGCACCGGCAAGAAAAGTGAGGAGCAGCCCTCCACTGTGTCAGAAGATGCTCTTGCTCTCGTTTCCTCAGTCATTCCTCATTCAGTGAAGATGAAACCAAATGGACAGAACACTGTGCTGCTACAAACTGCTAAGGCATGGGTGGAGGGCCCAGGGGGCAGGACAATAGCTCGTTGCTTACTGGATGGAGGCAGTCGGAGGAGCTTCATCCATGAGAACCTTGTGAAGAGCCTTAAGTTACCAGTAATCAGACAAGAGACACTCACCCTTCACACGTTTGGCTCCTCTGTCCCTACCATGTCACGACGCAACACAGTGAATGTCGTCTTGGGGAATGTCTGGGACACCCAGCAGAGAATAGAAATAGAGGCTATAGAAACCCCGCAGGTGTGCTCAGCGGTGATGAAGGTTCCTGGTGACCAGATTCAACACGAGCTCAAGAGGAAGGGACTGCAGCTAGCACACTTCCCAGGAAATGACGATGATCCTGAGCTCTCCATCCTGATAGGAGCAGACTACTACTGGCAAATAGTATCAGGCAGAGTGGAGAGACTAACAGAGACTTTGGTTGCTTTGGAGAGCACCTTCGGATGGTCGGTGCAGGGACCAGTGTCCATGTCAAGTGTCGCTGAGGCAACATGCATGTTCATCCCCCTTGATGAAGACACACTTGTCTCCAAGCAACTGAGTGCATTCTGGGAAATTGAGTCTCTGGGTATAACAAGCGAGAAAACACAGAACCCAGCAGAAGAAGAGGCTCAACAGATGTTCGAGAGAACAACAACCTTCAAAGATGGGCGATACCAGGTGGAGTTGCCATGGAAAGCAGAAAGAACAGAACTCCTGTGGCTCACCGGCCCACCAAAAGGAAAAGAGGATGAAGAGCTGCGAGTGCTGAGGATGACCAGAGTGGTGTTTGGTGCTTCCCCAAGTCCATTCTTACTCGCTGCTACAATCAGGAAGCACCTGAAACAATATGAAACAGAACATCCACAAGTTGTAGAGATGCTTAAAGAGTCACTCTATGTAGATGATTTTATTGCAAGTTCCCACAATGTTGAAGAGGCTTACGCTGTGACAACTGCTAAGCAAATGCTGTCGACCGCAGGCATGGACCTCTGCAAATGGATGACTAACTCTCCTGAGCTGAAAGGGAAATGGGAGGAGAGCAAAACCGGCCACACGATGGCGCCAGAGACGCACGGAGCAGTGCTGAAAGTGCTAGGCTTAGTGTGGAGACCAGAAACAGATGACTTCACGTTTGACCTCAGGCCGCTGGTGAGCATACTAAAACAGAAGGAGAACACAAAGAGAAGCGTTCTGCAATCGTCTGCACGCATCTATGACCCTCTTGGTTTCCTGACTCCCTTCACAGTCAGAATCAAGTGCATGTTTCAAGAAATGTGGGAGAGAGGACTCTCCTGGGATGAGGAGCTACCACCCGATCTGACTCGAGAATGGCAACAGTGGTGTTCGGAACTACGTCAGCTACACCTGCTCGCCATCCCAAGGTGGTACGGAATAGACCTGCAGCCGCGGAACAGCCACATCCTGAAACTACATGTATTCTGTGACGCCAGCGAAAAGGCTTACAGTGCTGTAGCCTACCTGCAAGGCGAAATGCAAGATGGATAACTTACTGCGAGCTTTGTCGCATCCAATTCCAGGGTAGCCCCTCTCAAGAAGATGACGCTGCCACGTCTGGAGCTCATGGGAGCTGTGATTGGAGCGAGACTAGCCAACCACTTGATGACCACTCTGAAAATGGAACAAAACCAGATCAGAATGTGGACAGACTCTATGATTACGCTGCACTGGATTTGCAGCTCAGCTCAGAAGTGGAAACAGTTTGTCGCAAACAGAGTGACAGAGATCCAGTCCTTGACCAACCCAGAGTCATGGTCACACATAGAAGGGAAGGTAAATCCAGCTGACCTCCCTACCCGAGGACAAACAGTTGAAAACTTGATACAGAGCAAGCTATGGTGGAACGGACCTGAAGTTCTGACATCACCCGGTTGGTCAGAGGGGACTGAAGAGGACCACAAACTCAAGTCCAGTCACCAGGTCATAGTCAATGCTCAAAAGAAAACAAAGACACAAGGAGAACTGACTGCTGATGAGCTCTTTGAGGCAGAAAAGTACTGGATCAAAGTAACACAACATCAGAGTTTCAGTCAGGAGATCAAACTACTGAAGGCAGGAAAAGACCTAAACAATGACTTTAAAATCAAGGAACTCAGACCATTCCTGGATGAACATGATCTACTCAGCGTGGGAGGAAGACTGCAACAGTCCAACTTCACCTTCAGAGAGCAGCACACATGGGTTCTGCCCAGCAAACACAGATACTCAGAAATGCTGATAGAGTACAGCCATGAGAAGGTGATGCATTCAGGAGTGAGGGACACTCTAGTACAAGTAAGAGAGAGATACTGGATCTTGCGTGCTAGGCAACTAGTCAAGAGTGTTGTGGCAAGATGCACAGTCTGTAAGAGATTCAAGGCAAGGGCAGGACGGCAGATCACTGCGCCTTTACCAAGAGACAGAATAACTGAATCCCCACCATTCGAAGTCACAGGTGTGGATTTTGCGGGACCGCTTTATGTGAAAGCAGATGGATCTGTAAGGAAGTCATACATCGCACTGTTCACCTGTGCTGTAACCCGAGCAGTGCACTTGGAACTGGTCTCAGATCAGTCAACAGAGACATTTCCGTTAGCTCTGAAAAGATTCATATCCAGAAGAGGATTATGCAAGGTAATCTACTCAGACAATGCAAGAACATTCAAGAGAGCTGATCAGGACTTGAAAGAGCTGTGGAAAGCCATCAAAGATCCTCAGCTGTTGGAGTTCTTCTCAGAAAGGGGCATCACCTGGCGGTTCATAGCCGAGCGAGCAGCCTGGTGGGGCGGATTCTGGGAGAGGCTCGTCAGATCCGTAAAAACATGTCTGAAGAAAGTTCTTGGAAGAGCTTCCCTCAACTTTGAAGAGATGTGCACCGTCCTGACCGAGGTTGAGGCTATCCTAAACTCTAGGCCTCTGACATTTGTGCACAATGAAGTGGACGAACCACAACCACTGACTCCAGCCCACTTCCTGGTGGGTAAACGACTCACATTTCTGCCACCCAAGCCATTCCCAGCTGACAAGCAGCATCCAAATGCTAAAAGGGAAGAGGTCACTCGAAGATGGAAGTACAGGCAGAGACTCATAACCAGCTTCTGGAATAGCTGGCGTAAGGATTACCTATTGGATTTGAAGTCAGCACATCGCTGTGACACACCGCCGCCCACCCCTCTGAAAGTGGGTGACGTTGTACTCATTGGAGAAGATAACACACCCAGACAAACTTGGAAACTGGGAAGAATCAAAGAACTGTTTCCAGGCCGAGATGGTCTTGTTAGGTCGTGCTCAGTTCGCACTACCTCAGGGACTTTGTTGAGGAGACCTATTCAGTTACTGTATTGTTTGGAGATTTAGATGAACACAGTAGTTCATCGGGGGGAGAATGTTGTGACTTAATAGGTTACATGATTAATGACATGATTAATCTTTATTGAAATTCATTGAGACATTTATTATTTGTAGTATTTACATTATTTACAGTTACAAGAGAGTTAAAAGGATATACTGTATTTGATTTGTATTACATTTGATATATTGGAGATGCATTTATGTTGTATTGGCTAAGAAACTATTAAGAAACCACAACTACCAGAATGCTTTGCGTCTGAAAAGAAAAAGTAAAGAACGTGACTGTGTTAGTGAGTTAGTTAGCCAGCCGTCCACCTGTTGGATAAAAAAGATGCCATGTGAAAGTAGTTAGCAGATCGGTTCTGATTGTAATGCGACCACCGTTTTTCTATATAAAGAATCCTTCATTTTATATCCGTCGTGTTGCCATTATTTGAAGGTAGTTATACTACAGGATATGGCTAAGGTGTATGTAAACTTTTGACTTCAACTGTAAGTCAATTAGTCAGTGAGTTAGCGACTTTCGCTCTTCTAGGCCGGCCTGTCGCCCGGCAATAAATATGAGTGATACTAACATTACTTGTTTTATTTTTGCACTCACTTTGTGGTCTGGGTCTTTTGTTGGCAGTGGCAGGAGGATTGTCTGTTGCACTTGCACGCTTGAGGAAACGTCTTATTGTTTGTAAAGCCCGGCGCACACAGCCCGACTGAACAAATGTAGGCTCATCTGAACTCAACTGGTTTTTATCAGTCGGTGTGTGTGCACGTAAAAAAAACTGAGAAATTAGTTGAGCATGATTGAGCATGTTGGATCTCAGTCAGTCTTGGATGGACTCAGATTTTCAGTGTGCACCGGGTTTAAAACTGACAAAAACTGGTAGAACGATTTCCAGCCAATAAACAGGCGTTATTGTATTAGAACTACGATCAAATTGCGTCACTATTCATGTTTCCTGTTTCGCTGGCTGGGAATAGACTGTGTAAACATCAGCACAGTGATTTTGGTATTGCTCAACCAATGTGTATGCAACTGAGTAAATTGTAGTAATCTCGGGTAATGGCTAAATGATTGCCTTTTGCGATTTTTTAAACGACTGCACAAGTCACCTGAAAGCAGCGAGGAGAGCTTTGAATAGTGTAGCAGTGTACCGACACATTTGTATGGCTAACCCACTGCCGCAGTAACCTATGTGTCAACTTTGTGTAAAAAAACCAAAAACAAATAAAATTACACGATAGTTCGTCCAGCTTTCATCCTCAAAAGCCTAGCAACTGTCCTGATGCTAATTATCAGGACCGTGAGGAATGGCTAAATTGTGCACTGCTCTAAATAATAAAATAATGATATATTTAACTACAAATCAACTGTTTTGGCTAAAAAAACTCACGTTTGCATCATTTTAAAGTGGGAATTATGATATTTTCGTCAGTATAGAGCGGTAGATATCTATGGGTCCAAAACCCTATCTGAAACATCTCATAAAATGAATAAAATTTGTTTTATCCATTAAAAAGCATATACATTTTCTCCTTCTGATGGTTTAAAATGAGAACATTGACATCACACTGTTACACACACCTAATATGTAGCCTAATCACTCACTCTTCTACCTGAATAAAATGTAACTTTTTCCTGTACTCTACAGTATGTAGCCTATCCTTTTGCCCTGAGATCACATTTCTCTGGAGTTTTTTTTTTTTTAATGTTCCCATTCATATTGACTTCAAGGAAAATTTTACATTCATCGAGCACATAGCGCTCAGTAAATAGGAATGAGTATTTTCCATGCTCTAAGTCAGTGGTTCTCAACCCTGGTCCTGGAGTACCCCTGTGTTTGCTGGTTTTCGTTCCAACCACAATTGCAATACCAGAATTTTAATAAGCTGCTAATTTTTCTTAATTAGGTGTTTTTCATGTTTATATTTGCCTAAGCCCAGAGCTGTCAATAAGAAACCAACTTCAGCCCGTTTTCATTTGTTTCTTAGCATGAAACATGTACTGGGCCAGGCACAAATCACTTTTTATACAAAGTACATGTATATTTGCATTGATTCCCTCCGCCCCCAGCATTGCTTTGTTTGTTTGTGGGCAGGATTACGTAAAAACTACCAGACCAATTTGTGTGTAGTATAGTATGTATGTGTAGTATGGGCCAAGGACGAACCCATACAATTTTGGAGCGGATTTGATCTGTGGTTTTCGAAATAATAAATATGTACACGTTTACAATGTTTTGCAATGGGGGCGCCGCCATGTTTAGTGATATTTATATATTTAAAAAAAAAAAATTTGTTTCAGATTTTTCCCCATTTTTCTCCCAATTTAGTAGCCAATTGAACCCCTATTCTAATTCAATTGCCCCCGTGTAGCAACCGCTAGAGAATCACCACTACACAACCCCGTCAGCCGGCGGTAGGACGCCACGTCCTCTTCAGGGCGCGGCGACTCCTAGCTCCTGACCGTGATTCCAGCCCGCCCAGGGCCGCTATGCATGCAGCGATTCTCTCCGAGCCCCTCCCCCCACCCGGAAGCAGCCGCCAATTGCTGCTCCCACAGGGCGCCGGCCATGCTCGGATCTGGCAGGACCGGGGCGCGAACCCCAATCCTCGGAGCACAACTGCACCGACAAAGTCGGCGCTCTTACCGTTGTACCACCACAGCGCATGTTTAGTGATTTTGACCACTAGATTATGCCCCGGAGCATAAATAGTTTGCTCTTTCAGAAAAACTACATCTAGTCTGCTGGATACAACAGGAACAGCTCTACGTTCGACATTCGAGGTACTTGGAAAATATAAGGTAATAACCATATTATTTCTGAAAATCGTAGTATTACGCTACATGTTTCTGTTCACGTGAAGTGGTCCCTTTCTCTGTGTTATTGGTAGCCTAGCCGATTTGGGTAGTTGATGTAACTGACTATTCGGGGGAGTATTCCAGTAAACCCGTTTTCTGACATACCCCCCGATGTGATTGACCAGCGGAGTTCCGGTTAACGGATAGGCTATAGAAGTTCTTTCACCTATCTAACTAGCCTATTCAAGCCATCATCAATTAACTGATAAGCTTAAATAGGCTAGCTAGCTTAGAAGCTAGGCTAGCGTCCCCCTTAGATACCACCCGCTATTCCATAGCAACAAACAACGAGTCTAGTTCAGCAAGTTGCTGGAAGGACGGTAAAGACGATTTTTAAGGACATACATAGCTGATGTGTTTATACAGTGTTCTGTTTGGTCCAAAAAAATAAACTGAAAAGGATATCTTTTATTTAAAAACAACTTGCCAGTCAGGGGAGAAATAAAGGTACTGTAGGTTTACTACACCAGAACTGATTAAAACGTTGTCCCACATTACAATAGAACATCATCATCATATCAATGCAGATGCATGGAGTCCGCTAATAGTACTGTAGGCTACTAAGTACTGTAAACATCTTGCCACAGTCATCTAAGTGGGAAGGGTGGAGCAACAAAAGAGGTGAGCTTGAATTACATTAGAACACTTGAATAGACAGATCATCATATCAATTCAGATGCATGTAGTCTGTTTAGAGTACTGTTGGCTACTCAGTACTGTGACATCTTGCCGCAGTCATGTAGGGGGGATGGGTGGAACTGAAAAGGTGTGCTTGAATTACATTAGAACAATTTCCTTTGAATGGTAGTCTATATATTTGTATGTCTACAAAGTTGAGGACTAGAAGAATGGGCAATGTAAGGCATATATTCTATTTACTAAACGAAAAGGCCAGCTATGAAACAATGAGCTTTTTGGGAAGAGGTAGTCACCCTCTAATGGTCGGTCGAAATTATTACACAAAAATAGAAAAACTATTCGTGGGCTTCAGTTGCTGCCTGACACCATCTAGTGGTCAAAATCACTAAACATGGCGGCGCCCCCATTGCAAAACATTGTAAACGCGTATATATTTATTTCGAAAACCACTGATGAAATCCGCTCCAAAATTTTATGGGTTCGTCCTTGGCCCATACTACACATACATACTATACTACACACAAATTGGTCTGGTAGTTTTTACATAATCCTGCCCACAAACAAACAAACTCACCCACACCACCGAAAACAATAAATCATGTTTATTGTTTATTAAAATTGTCAAAATGTATCTTCTATTGAGATTTTATTATACTCTAGGCCTACTAAATGATCTCTGATAGCCTACAAAGAAGAACAAATGGATCAAACACTATGCAAGATTACTGCTGTCAGTCCTGTCACATTTAACTAGTTTTCATTTCATTTTGACATGGAAAATATTTACCCATACATACTCTGTCTGCCCATGGTATGAGCTTCCCCTGCAGAGTCAGTAGTAAAAGCACTTCAATAATCCCAACAAATCTTCAAAACTAATTCCAACTGCTTATCAATGTATACCTGATTTTACGGTACATGCATCAACATGCAGCATGGGCGGAGGGATGCGCTCTCCGAGTGACCTTTCTAGTGTAGTGTATGTAATGTGCGGCCCAAGACGATTCAAGCCTTTAAAAACTGTTCAGAAACAAAAAATTTAAGGTGGACCGGGAATTACGTATAAGAAGCTGCGAATAAGGAACTATCTTCAGCCTCGTTGTATGTGACGATTCTGACATAACCTACATTTATTCTGTTGTAAAGGCTATATCTCGGTAAAACCTGAGCTAATGTTAACCTAGTCCGTCTGTGTCAAAATGTCTCAAGATTTCCACCCCTCTATAGATAGATACCGGCTTTTTCTCACTGGGACATTATTACCCACTTACCCACCAAGATTTCCTTCCTGTGTATGCACGGAAAACTCCATCGTGTTTTCTAGACACGTCTTTTTAGATTCCACAAATCCCTGGTCGTAGTAATCACATATCCCCGCATTCACCCTCTGTCATTTATTTTTTACCAAACATTTGTAGGCTATTTTTGGCCTTTTCTTTTCGATAATATTTGGCAAATTCCATGACTGACTGCAGACTGCAGCTAACTTTAACAGAGTGTATAATGTGGTGAATGCTGACATTTAACATGTTTGCTAGTGGGATGGAGCGCAGCTCCGCTTAGACAGCAAACTTCTTACCGTAATTACTCAAAAATGTACGAATGAGCTTTTCAATTTTCTTAATTACTCGAATATTTACAACCACTCTGGCCAGTGGGTGCTACCATGCATCACCCTAAAAAGCTCTGTGATCCTACAAGTGCATTACATTATTTTTACTTCTGCATTCTCACTGTCCCCTCTTTTGGCAATTTTTACCCTCTGCATCTGTTCCCCCTCACACATCCACCCACCTCCCTCCCCGTGCTTGCGCCCCCTACAGGTGATCGCAGCAGAGGGTGAGATGAACGCCTCACGGGCACTGAAGGAGGCATCCATGGTGATTGCCGAGTCACCCTCCGGCCTGCAGCTGCGCTACCTGCAGACCCTCAACACCATCGCCGCCGAGAAGAACTCCACCATCATCTTCCCACTGCCCATTGACATGATCCAGGCCTTCATGAAGCACTGATCTGGGATCAGCCCAAACGCCATCTGCTTTTGCCCCATGACTGAAGCACTGATTGACCTGGGGTCAGCAGGAAAGAGCCTCCTTTGTTTGGGTAGTTATTGAACAGTTTGAGGTATCTTGTTTAGTTAATTTGGAGGCTTTGAAAGAGATATTTGTTCTGTCATGAACCGAGTGAGTGAGTGAGTGGTGTTTTGTGAAATTCAAACAGAGATGAGCAGACTGTGTTGAAAAGAAACCGAACAATCAGAATGACTCGACAAAGCCTTAAGCCATTGCCATTCAGTTAACATTTGTTACATTAAATTTACACTTATACACTTATACACTTAATCAGAAATTGATATGCTGTGCTTTTAAAGCTTTTCTTTTTTTGAGAACATATTTTTTATGGTAAGAATGGAATTATATGAAACCCGACTGTTTTATATTAACAAAATTGGATTACTGGCAGGTATGAGCCCCATTACCAAAATCAAAACAAATATGTAAGGCTAATATGCATTTTACCCACCAGCCTGACATATCGGCATCATCAGTCTGTCATGGGTGCCATACCAAAGATTTCCGTTTTTTAAAAATGGATAAAGTAATGTTTGACTGTTGTTTTTACTCATGAAATGTTAACCTACTGAACTACTGCAGTTATGAAACGGCTATTAAAGCTGTTGAAAGCCATTATATATATAATGCATATCCATGTCTTTCATTTTCACTTTTTTTCAGATGTTGAGTATTATCAGATATGTTTGTCATTCTGTATATTGTGCAGTTCCTAACTGAAAACTAGACTAAGTAATGTGCTGCTTTCATCCCACTTTTTTTCAGCTCCAGCTGATGTTCAATTAAAAATATGTATGAGACATTTCTGTGGTGAAGACCATGCTTTGCTTTGCTTGCAAACGTACCTTGAAAGGGAGTTTAATTTTTATTTGTTACTTAATGAATTAAATCACAGTGCATTACTGACTGGGTGGTTGACACATCTGGAATAAACTTGCAGCTGCCAACATTTTTCTTTCAATGTAGGAGGTATGTTTAGAAGATTTGAAAGGAAAATATACCAGAGAACTGTGGTGTTCAAACTTTTTGTATTGGTTTATGAAGGAAGCGGTGACAGTCACATTATGACTAGTAAGCAAAGGATACAGTCCCAATAAATACACAACGGTATTAAACAGCCACACAAGAGCAGTGGATCAACAGTAGCCTAGCGGTGAGGTGGAGAAGAGTGCTTGTATTAACCTTTATCACAATGTGGCCGAAAGCAAAAACGGCAACTTAGTAGGCTAACTCACAACTATGGGACGATTTAAAAAAATAATAATAAAAAAAGAAAATTCATTTTATTCCGGCACCTTTTCACTATTTGTGATCAAATGCTCTGCTGTATCACAAACAGCTGGTTTTGCGGTGACCGCTTTGAGCCTCTCCCAATGAAAAGCTTTTGTGGAAAGCATCCAACAAGCCGAAAGCATTTCCCCGGAGTAAAATTCGGTTTCAAATTTTTGACCAATTAGAATTTTTGACCAACCTATAATCGTATAAATCACTTTAATTGTTCACTTGGACTGTGTCCGAATCAGAGCCCCATCTACTGTGAACTAGCAGACTGTGTTGTGTTTACTGCATAACCTACTGTTTAGTACACGACATGCAGTATGCAAAAAATATCCTTCATACTATTTTCCAACCTGTGGAAACTAGTGTTTAAGTGTGTAAGTCGTCCCGCCCTTGCGCGGCCATGCCATAGTGTAGTTGTTGAAGGAACACGTCATCCTGGGATTTTAAGTACACTACATTTAGGCTGTGTCCAATTCAACGCCCTTCTATACTTTTAAATATGCTAGTTGAGTACAATGGATGAGATTAATTAAGTAGGCAAGATGTTCTCTAAATGTAGTGTCCCTGGATGATATACTTATTTCTGGGTTTTCGCTGATAATGTTATTGAGGATATTTTTCACATTCTGCATCATGTCACCAAACAGTAAGCAGTACACAGTATTCTAGTACAGAGTACACAACAAGCATACTCAATACTATGGAAGGGCGCTGATTCGGACACAGCCTGCATTCTCAGCCATGCCAGACCTTGGGTAGTGTCCAACGGAAACGCTACAATTCGGTCCCTCAAATATTCCAATGAATAAAGAATTGCTTGACATTGGACAACGATTCTAATTAAGTGGAGAAAATGCATTTTTTATGAATACACTTATGATTATGTACTTCATTATTAAATATTGATCACTTTTAAAACTAAAAATATGCACACATGCAGGATATATTGATTAGGATAAGCTTTCCAAATGAACAGTGTATTTGCCATAAGCAGCAAAACCCAAATAATGGTGTAGGGTTTCCTTGCCAACATTAGATTTTGACCACAATTGTCCGAATTGTCATAAAACCCAGGTGTCAAAATCCAGTCCTGGAGGGCTGTAGTGTGTGTTGGTTTTCCATGTGTAATTCATTTAAGATGTTTATTGGCTAAAAAGTGGATTAAAGCGCTTTATAATAAATGTAAAGGAACGGTAAATTGGATGTATGTAGGGGTGTATGCGCGACGTGGCAGATGAGGTGGATCATTTATACACGTCACACGTTCTGAGAAAAGGCTTCCGCAAAGGCTACACATTTCCTCACTGAAGCATCCAATGGGAGCCTCTTCGTTCCTTGCTCCTCCGAGGAGCATTTACTGGTTTGGAATGTCCTTAAAGATGGAAAACCTCGATCGATTTCCTGGGTAGGTGAGGACCGAGGAGATGAGGACAGATAAAATAAGAGATTGGAATGAACCCCATGGCTGTGTCCGAATCGGAGCCCTATCTACTGCGTCCTGTCTCCTGTGTACTGAGTGGCTGTGTATTGTTTAGTATGCAACATGCATTATGCTAATACATATCCTCCATACTATTTTCCAACTGTACTGTGGAGTAAGACGTCCCACCTTTGCACAGCCATGTCACATTGTTGTTGTTATTGAAGGAAAACATCAGCAAAGCGATTATGCACACTTGTCTAAAGTGAACGTTCACGCGGCACTCGTAAGTGTAAGATGCCAACGCGCAGTACACTTAATGCACCCTTACCCTAATACCATTTCGGAGCGGTATTTGGAGTTAAACTGGCTATATATAACGTTCATAAAATACCACCAGTGGCCGTAAGTGAACTGCAGCCAGTTCTGTGACTGCAGCAGCAGAGAGAGGGAAGGCACTCATCAGCGAGCTTAGAGTCACATCATTCACAAAATGATTTTCCCGGGCAAACCTGACAAATTCTTTAGATAAAAATCAACCCGTAGGCTCTTAGACGCAACAGAACGTCAGGGAAGGTCTAATTTTTTAAATTACGTTACAATCTGTTCATACATTGGCAATTTAAAGTGATTCATGCATGTAAAAATCTTACATATAGCCCCTTTAAGTGTACCCCACAATTCATCATCATCGGAGACCCATCCCCCCACCACAACCAGGAACTAGTCATGGGCATAACATTGGCTAACGAGGGGAAAAAAGAGGCAAACTAAATGGATCATTCACTGAAGAAAATCAGTTTCCGTTCACCAAAGAGCCATTCAAAAAAAGTTTGCAAACGACCTATTATGACCGGGAACAACATCTTCGAGTCGATAAGAGTGTCCGAATGCACAGTGAAAATCCTCCACACACCGCAGTCCTCATACACTGGTCAGTTACCGGAAATGCGTAACACAAGTGGCCACTTGGATAAGTACAAAAACCGCAAGTGTGAGTAATGGGACAGGTCCATTCTCAGCGAAACCCCGGAAGTAAGTATATCATCTGGGGGTTTTAAGTATATTGCATTCGCTTACTTAACTTATTTCTCATCCTCTCTACTCAACAAGCATAATCAATAGTATGGAAGGGTGCTGATTCAGACACAGTCCAGGACTACAGTTTGACACCCCTGTCCTAAACCATGCCTAATCTACAGAGCCTCTTAGGCGGAATAATATAATCTAAAAGTACTTTTTGCCTTTAAACAAACTGGTTTTAAAAAAAAAAGAAGCCGTTTAAGCCCTTTGACATTGGAGAAGTGCAGAAGGCTAGGGGGTGGGGCCAGGATTGGGGGGGCAGGGCAGAGATCAGGTTATCAGAGTTCACATCTCTAGCTCAGCCATGGCGCGTTCCAATGGATCACTGCTCCAGTATTCATTGTCCCAGCCCAGGAACCAGCCGGTGAAGGTGGGCAGCTCCAACCCTTGCTTCATCTTCACAATGGGAGTCCTGCGGTCCCGGTTGGCAGGGTCAGTCTCGATATAACGGACAGCTGACAGAAGGGGAGGAAGAAATTCATGATCAGTCTGCGGTCTCCTTCTGTGTACATTATGGTGGGTTATGCATTTAGAGGTACACAGCACCACCTACTGTGCTGGAGTGCAAATTACACTCCAGCACAGTAGGAGATCCTGACCCAGTCGGAAAATAATCGACATTGAGCAAATTTATGATTGACATTGCAGTCCACCAATCCCTGCTTGGAAACGTTTTTTATGTACAACTTCCTCCGACATCTAGCTCCAACACTGTAACTGAAACATTTTAGCTGAGAGCAGAAAAAACTTTAGCTGCAAGTTACAAAGCTTCTTCTGGAGATTGTTAAAAGGTAACGCTGTGCTGGTAAAATATGGAATTTTAATGACTTAATTAAATGCAATCGTTTAGCAACACATTGTGGAATGTAATACATATCTGCGTTTGCTTTTAAATAAGGATTTTTCATGCCATAATTAAAAACAAAACGCATATTGCATTGCATTTCATTGTGTGTTCTGTAAAAACACTCATACTCTAATACACCCCGTATTGTATTTATTTTCAACGCCAGCTGCGTCATTTTCATGACAAAATTGAAATTTTCATCCCATTGCATTTAGCTTTGTCAGCATAGTGTGGCGCACAGAACGTGACAATTCAAAGCAATCCTCGTGATTGTATTTATTGACATGCAGAGCGGTCTGTCATTGCATTTATCAAAGTGCTCCGCAATTCAGTGACAAAATAAAATGTAATCAACTGTCCAATCATAGTCCGTGGGGTGGGGCGTGGGAACGAAACAGTGCGGAGAAGTCCATCGTCCTCGGTTTAGTGTGTGTGGGTAGCCAAAGCTATCTTGCAAGTGAATCGATTACCTTGTGATTCATGCTGTAGGCTTATAAGGTTTTTTCATTTTTTTTATTTTATGATGTATCCTATTAAAACTAATGTAAATGAGAGGCCAGCGGTGGTGAATGAGAAGCCGGCTTGATTTGCCGAGGCTGGTAACTGTGCCTTGTTTAGTAACTGACTGGGCTGGTCACTAGCATTCGGCTGGTCACTCACGTAACCTACCTAGCCTGGCAACCAACTGTACTGCTGGTTTTTTCTCCGCGTGTTTGCTAAATGTCCCGTGAGATGGTACATCTTAGAGACTTGAAACGTGGCACACTCATCATAAATGTATGAAATGAAGAGTGTTTAAAATCTCACCTCAATCAGCCTCATGGTGGCGCTATAATTTTAATTTCTATTTAGGAACTGTGAGCCAATCAATGTGAGATTTGGCGTGACCTATCAAATAAATGGCCATAATTCATTGACCGTTCATCCAATTTGAACAAAATGTCCAAATCCGTCCACGGGGGCTGCTATAAACCTTAAAAATGTTTTTCTAATTAATGGCTCAACATAATCCTGAAATTCTATATACATGGTCCAGGGCTGGAATTTATGAAATTGGCCATGACCTATCACCTGGACCACCAGTTTTTTATCTTAACCACATGACTCGCAGGGATTTAAACTCGTAATTCAACTGTTATTCTCCAGTGGAGTTGGCACTCAAACGGCACAATCAAGTGAATAATTATCCAATTGAGAGGAAAAAATTAAAAAATTATGCAATTGGAGTTGCTAATTAAAACACTAATAAAAATAATTAGTTGACATCGTACATGTGGAGGCTGCAAAAGCCCAGCTCCACCCGAAGCCTGAGTGCAGAGAAACCCAGCTGCCGACAATTCAATGCAATTAACCGACGCAACTGCCGTCTGCATGTTCAAGCAAACAAGCCTATTCACTGCCCTCGCATTCTCCCTAACATTCTTTATTTTGTGCATCAAGAAGTAAACGTGAGTACAGTTATTTATTACTAACGCAGCGGTTATGTTGAACTTCCAAAAAGTTGAAAGAAGTAAAAGATAAATCAGGTGAAATGATAGTCACTTAATTTATTTAAAGATGTGAAAGATTTTATAGGTAGGCTACTTTTAATACGTTTCAAAAACTTCAACCGCAGAATTAATAACTTGAACAACTTGTTCCTATTTCAGAAACCTGAATGGTAAGTTAATGCTCCTAGCTGTTATTCATTTTGAGAGAATTGAGTGCAGTTGGGTTAAGCTGCGTTTTCCTAGCAGGCTCAGCAAAATTCCGCCCGTAGCCAGACACAGTATCTTAGCTAGTAGCCACAACGGCGGTGCAGTGTGGACGTTTAAAGGCTATGACCAGTTTGCCCGTAATCCATACTTTTATCGAGCTATATCCAATAATTTCAATACAAACTAGTGATTCCTAAAATACACCCCCAGCCAGCGGCATCAGTGCTGAGCGCATGTGTTGCAGGGTCAAAGTGAATAAGTTTGTGGCGCTGCAAGACGGCTCTACAGAAAAATGTGTCACTGTCCAATGAATTATGGTACATCATACGGGGGTTTTAAGTATACTTAAAAATATAGAATTTTTTTTGCCTATTTAACAACTTTCTCATCCTGCCTACTCAATAGTAGGCTATGGAAGGGTGCTGATTCGGACACAGCATGACATGGCTATTAAGGCTGCTATAGCTGAAAACATATTTGTCGGAGCCATTTTTCAGTTAAAGCTAATGTAAGATGGCATTTTAGTAGCTTTGCTGCAAGACAATTTTTCAACTGTTTGCTTTGGATAGTGTACCTTTACACTCGAGACTGACGGATGATACATAAAATAAATTTGAGGATAAAATAGAGTTCATTAGGAAACTAATAGGAAATTCAAAAATGGGAGACTAAAAATAAGTAAGTAAATGAGATATTACAGTGTAATAATACACTTTATTTTGTAATAGAAAAATTGATTATTGCTTCAAATTAAAGAGAAGGGAGAAGTTTTAGTCTCACACCATGGTCTCTGGTTTGGTCATTCTGCTGTTGTCTGGTATAACTACTGCCTCCCATCGCAACCTACAGCATTCTGATTTACCTGGTCTACCAACGCAAAAGTTAGCCACTCGAGTCAATGGACTACATTCACAAAGATTCCCATAGACATTCATTGTTTTTCAATGTTAAACAGGAAATATTCTTCTGATTTGTGTAGAATGTGTATCATTGCACAGCTGCATGTCATATTGCTTTTATATTCTTAAATGTCGTATATACTTGACTTTCTTTAGGCTTTTAACGGTTCAAACCCCCTAATTGCCGCTTGCGGCTATATTTTTAATTTTTTTTACAATTTCTGTATTAACTTATCATCTCTCATTTGCAGTTTGAGTCTGTGATATCCACAAGGCAAGAGTCGTTCAATTCAATGACAGCAGTATTGGATAAATCAAAAATAAATCTGAAACCTCATCTCGGCCAATGACACAATGTCTAATACTGGTAGCCATTCCCAACAGTGTTGAATAGGATTATCCCTGTCAAAAAGAGAAAGAGTTCTGCCCCACGTGGGATTCAGACCAAGATCTGGATTTCTGGGCTACCAAGAAAGATGCCTATTCTTTGGAATAGGCCTATCATAAGTTGAAATGCTCGATCGGTTTTGCGATTCAAATTTGTAAAGAGATTTAAACAGTGGAGATGAAATCATTGAACTGTAATTAATTAGAAACTAGGTTTTTTTGTTTTGTTTTAATGGGGTAAAATTTGACAAGCCGGTTATGAATATCTTAGCCACGGCGGCCCCCTAGTGGTAGTTGTCGACATCCCAATTATATGTTTCTCTGAAATTATTTACAATAATTAAACCCCCAAAATTCCGCCACAACCTTCATCTTGTCACCTTCACAGACAATAAATGCATAAAACGCACTGTTTCTTCATGCTAAAAAAAATCATGTTTTGATGTAGGAACATTAATTGCCTATATTATTAAAATGTTGTAGCCTATAAATAGCCTACAATTTCGGTTTAGTAGACAGCTAATTTTCTTTCCTACAAAATCCGCGATATAAACACATGTTAGGAACCAAATATCCTGTCTGGCACTACAAGTGTTTTCTTATTGGCTAACCCTCAAGAGTTCATCTTAGGCTATTACAGTTCGCCAATTTCCAGCATTTCCACAGCGACCACCCATCGCACTTGCGGCTGTAATAGGCTACATTTCTGTTGTTGTAAAACATAGGCCTACCTTTAATGTCAGGCCTTTTTTTAGACTATATAGCTATTAAAACATTAGGCTACGTATTTTTATGGGTAGCCTAAATTATGCAGCCTATATCTAGGCTACTGTATGTGACGATTCTGACAGCCTACATTTATTCTGTTGTAAATTTATGAATGGTACAGTCTCTTCTTCAATTCGAACTTTAAAACATGGATGTGCAGTGAATAGTTTTTGATATATGACACTTAACTAGTAGGACCTAGATGAAAATGGCTTCTCGTGGGCCAAATTTAATAGGGTTAACTGATTTTGTAAGTCCTTCGCTTGAATTGAAAAATTTGTCTGCAGTCATGCAAGCTTGCACTTAAGAATTTCACTCGCTCCTTTATACTTGGTGTAAAATTGTGATGTGACAATAAACTTGAAACTTGAAAACTGTTGCCTTGTTGATACTGCAGACTCAAACTGCAAATGAGACAAAAAAATCGCCAATCCAGTGGGTTGCCAGGCTAGGTAGCCTACGTGAGTAACCAGCTAGTGACCAGCCAATTCAGTTGCAAATCCAGTGGGTAGCTATGCTAGGCATGTGAGTTACCAGCCTAGGAATCTAGTGACCAGCCAAGTCAGTTGCAAATCCAGTGGGATGCTAAACTAGGCACAGTTACCAGCCTCTGCGAATCAAGCTGGCTTCACATTCACCACCGCTGGCCTCTCATTTACATTAGTTTTAATAGGATACATTTATTTATTTTTTCATAAAATAAAAAATAAAATAATAAATAAAAACCATATAGGCCTACAGCATGAATCACAAGGTAATCGATTCACTTGCAGGATAGCTTCGGCTACCCACACACACAAAGCCGAGGACAATGGACTTCTCTGCACTGTCCCCACGCCCCGCCCCACGGACTATGATTGGACAGTTGATTACATTTAATTTTGTCACTGAAAAGGCGGAGCATTTCGATAAATGCAATACAAATACAAACACTGGGCAATGCAAACCGCACAGCTGAGGGGTGTACTACGATGCAAGATTAAGGGGATAGCGAGCTAAATTAAGCTTCAACCCTGGGTTTTCTGTATCACGAAGCCGACTCATTTTGCCACAGCAATTTACTTTGCACGGCTAACCTGCTCCGGGGCAGGTTATGTTCAGTATAACAGACTGAAACATATAAAGGCACTGCCTTTTGACCAATCAACTCCTTGGCTTTGGAAAAAGGCGTCTCTATTCCAAAGGATCCTGTAGAGATATGTGCGGATACTGAGGGAATCTCTTCAAAGGGCGAGATTAGTGAGTTCTGCAAAAGATTGTCTGAGTTCCGGAAAATGCTGAAAAAACATTGATGTGATTGCTTCAGCGATATTTTAAACATGCTGTATCAAGTTTAAAGTTTAGAGCTCGAGAATGTAGTAGTACAGTTGTCACATCAGAAATAAACTGTATAACAATGTACTGAGAGTAGCTATAGATTTATTTGTTACGAGTGGGAAGGTGAATAAGGTATTAACTAGCCTAACGAATTTAACCGACACGATGAGCATTTTTTTTATTTTTTTTTTACAAAAGGTCCTTCCTGGCTTTGTTGGAAGCAACGGTGTTACTTTTTGCTCATACGTTTGTTTCAAGTTCTTATGCATCCATTATATCTGTCCGTATCAGTCTTTTTTTCCCAACAGGAGAGAAATACGTTGCTCTAGTACAGCCCATACTGCACTGCTATAGGCTCATTGTTGCAGACAGTGCCCCTTTTATGGGAACGCGTATGTACCTTGATTAATAAAGCACGTGTTCACTTAGCAAATTGATAACCACGTTCGTAGTACCGGTTAAGCCAGATTGCGGTGGTTAGGCTCTCTGAAGCCAGCTAACGCAATGAAACCCTGGCTATGTTAAGCTTCCTTTGTAGTATACCCAGGGGGTATACCCAACTTTCCCCGGAGCAGGAGTAAGTTGCAGAGTAAGTTGCCGTATATATACCCCGATTAAAAGTGAGTCGGCTTTGTGATACAGAAAACCCAGGGTTGAAGCTTAATTTAGCTCGCTATCCCCTTAATCTCGCTTCGTAGTACACCCCTCTGGTGTTGAAATGCAATGACAGACCGCTCTGCAGGTCAATGAATACAATCACAAGGATTGCTTTGAATTGTGTCACGTTCCACGCACCACGCTATGCTGACAAAGCTAAATGCAGTGGGCTCGTTTACATTTCAATTTTGGCACGAAAATCGCGCAGCTGGCGTTGAAAAGTAGTACACCCCGTATTGTATTTCAGTATGAATGTTTTAACCCCTTGGCGCAGATGGCAAATTTCACCTATTTGGGGGTGCTCTGTTTAAGGCTTTATAACTCCAGGGGCTCTATCTTGGCTATCTTGGCGCTTGGTCTAAGCGCATGGCGTAAAGTCCATTTAGGGCTCCAAGTCCACTTTTGCTATTTTAACGGCGTGTTTTTTGGGCGCTAAGCACGGCGCAGCGTGCAAGTGGGCTGAACCTAGTCTCTTCATTAATTATAGGTGTGTTTTGGGTGTGACATGCAATAAACCAATGAAAATGTCATATCCCATTCCCTTTAAAAGCCTGCTTTTCCACCTCGGCGGATTGCTTATATGATGGCGAAACAGACATGCGCGTGCGTGTTTAGTGTGATCAAGGAATAGGCTATATGGATCACTAGTAGCCTATGATAAATATTATTCGGACAAACCATTATGAGTTCCCGGTAATGTCCGACAGTGCTGTTATTTTACAAAATATATGCGGTTAAATTTTGACACTTGCGTTTGGGTTAGCGCCGCTTAGCGCCGGGTGTAAGATAGGGCCCCAGGTGTGAGCATCACATAAACTTGGTAAATGGCTTAAATGAAAGAAGACAGGTGTACCATTTACAACACAAACTTAGATTTGTTTATTTTCATAATTTAATTCAAAATAAAGTGCCACAAATGCAAAGAAACTTTGGAAAAAAAATTTTTAAATTGTTTTTTTTAATTTTGCTGAGAGCTACATAAGTGAAATCGGTAATATATATACATTTCCTGGATCATAAACTCCATGTCCACAAGTTTAGCAAAATCTGAGGATGATATGCAGAACTACTAAAAGTCTATGATGCAAAATATAGCAGTGTACCCTGTTGTCCATTAGTGTCTCCAAATCTATCCAAATGGCTAAATTGTGCACTGCTCTAAATACAATTTAAAAAATGATATATTTAACTACAAATCAACAGTTTTGGCTCATAAAACTCACTTTTGCATAATTTTCAAGTGGGAATTACTATATTTTCATCAGTATAGGGGGGTAAAATGAATTAATTAGTTTTGTCCATTACAAAACAAATACATTTGCTCCTTATGATGGCTTAAGATGAAAAACATTGATATCACAGTGTTACATACACCTAAATATGTTGCCTAATGATTCACTCTTGTACCTCAATAAAACATCACTTGTCCCTGTACTCTACAGTATGTATACTTTTGTCCTGGGATTGCATTTTTCTGTATTATTTTAATCTTTTAGATTTTCCTTAATGACTCCAAGGAAATTTTTACCTTAATCTACCACATATCAGTGCACAGTAAATTGGAATGAGCATTTGTCATGCCCTAAGAGACAAGTATACGCCATAGCCTATATTATGTATGATAACATGAACATAAAATAGTTTTCCACCATCTGCAAAATGCTGCCAAATGTTCTATCTTCAATGAACATCGGTAGCCTACATCAAAAATACATTTAACGATTGCACTACAGTATGTGAAATGCACTCAAAATGCGAAAATAACATTAGGGCTATCAAACATATTGGAAAGACAGTGCTCGAGTGGAAACACGAACGTACGTATGTAGCCAGCGAGACCAACGGTATTTTAGACGCAAAAATACTTACATATCGCAAAAGGGAAATTCCCCTGCATAATGCGTATTCTATAGCGCTTGCGTAATACTAGACAGTTAAAACGAAAACTGCCGTTACGCTGGGCTGTAGTAAATTGCTCAAAGCACCCAAAAAGACTTGGCATATACCGTTGCGAAGGTTATAATGTACTCTATTGGATAAAAAAAGCCGACAATTAAACCAGAATTAACTGTAATGCATGAGACAGGCTTACAGGGCATGGGGCTATTACGCGGCGACGTTTCAGATAGTGTAATAGCGGTATAAAGTGTTGTATATATCTCAAACCGATTGTACCAGACAATCTCGATGTGTAAAACCAATGGTAGGATTGTATATTTATTTCATATTTAGTAGCATATATTGCTAGTAGAATACATGGTAGAATGAGATAGTACTTTCACAGTTTATTTTGCATTTGAGTGAGCAGGGCTTTTCACGGCTTTTCTGGCATACGATCAGGCTATTGTTGGGTTTATCTCGTTGCTATGATATGTTATTCTAATTTTATATGATGAATAAATATATTTATGAACTCAAACATAGACGCTATTGTCCACTATGTCACGCATAGGTAGGTATAGACTAGGTGGGGGGTTGCTTGATAAATGGACTTGCTACAGGGAAATAGTGACACTTAGAAACTACGTATTCGGCAGGAATCGTCACGAACCGTCTACCAATAAATTTAAAACACAGAGTTTGTGATTTCCAATAATAGTTCGGCTGCAAAAATGCGCATCCTTCTGTAAAAGCAAACGCAGATATGTATTACATTTCACAATGTGTCGCTAAAGCGATTGATTTAATTAAGTCCCAAAAAATCTTCCATAGTTAATGGGGGGGAAAGAAACACATTTCCTGCTGTTTTGTAAGGATTCAGTTTTTGGAGTTTATATGTTTGCTCACCTGACGTCATTGCCTCAGTCTTCTCCTCCTCGTGGGCCTCGTTTCCGATCCACACAAAGACCTGAAGGAAACCATCAATACAGTCTCAATTCACCCTCAAAAAACAGAAAATTAACTCCATTAATCACCGTTTAAACCTCATGATTAAAAACATGATATAAAATGCACAATTTAATTTAAATCTGTCCCATGATTATTACATATAAATATACTCTGGCATCCACTTTCTTGTTCTGATCTAAATGCAGGATGATGGTAACCATGGTAATCTACCCTCATTTGAACCCACTAACAAAATTCCACTACAAAGCCAAATATATATTCTACCCTTTATTGTCGCTGTTTTTATTCTCTCACCCTGGGTATACTACAAAGGAAGCTTAACATAGCCAGGGTTTCTTTGCGTTAGCTGGCTTCAGAAAGCCTAACCACCGCAATCTGGCTTAATTCTTTCCTCGCAAATATGGCGTTTCCTTTGATTGTGCGGAGACGGAGGCACGCTCCAAATCCAGAATCTTCTTTGTGATCGCTTCCACCATTTAGATAACTACGGAGATTAGTTGCTAGAAATATATCCCTTACAAAAAAGTATTAGCCTACATAAAAGTTTTTTTTTTTTTTTAAAGTATATTTACCGCAAAACTGGTAGCTACTACGAACGTGGTTATCAACTAAGTGAACACAGGCTTTATTAATCAAGCTATGTGTGCGTTCCCATAAAAGTTAGTGACCCAACACACTATTATATGACTTGACATTCATGTCTGTTTTTCAGTGTTCATTACCTGGATGTCTATTGCAAAATATACAATATATATAAACCATTCTCTCTTTATTAATTAAATAAAATTAAGAGGTGACTTGTTATTTAACGCAGGTGAAATGTGTCCTGTAATTCACCTGTTCCCAGGTGTCCAAGATCATGACATCATCAGTGGCCAGGTCCTCTTGGGTCATCTCCCCTGGAACCTCTTCAATCTGGGAGAATGAAACAATGGGCATGAGGTAATGTTTCTGACATTACAATCTGCAACAATCTGCATCATGTAAAATAAACCTGTTTTAGAAAAAAATGTTGTATACACAGCCATAGTAACAAGACTAGGAAGCCTAGCTCAGCCCGGACACCTGTATGCAGCCAGTGGGGAACATTTGACAAGGCACTGCGGATATTGTTCTGGAGCATGTAGGTTGGCCTGCATACCAGGGTGACGGAGTGCATCTGATGCTCAAAGGTGTGTGTGTCAGAGTATGTGAGCGAGAGCGAGCAAGGAGGGGAGGCGGACGTAATTTAATTAGAGTGATAAGCACTATTAGGACGTTACCACTCCACAAGCTCCAGTTCACTCCGGTTTATATATTGTGATAAAAATGGACATTGCATTTTTTTGTTTAGATTCCACATTAGTTTAGTAAGCAATAATGACCGAGGAGCCGAGCATTACAGTTTAAATGCCCGACGCGAAGGGCATTTAAACTGTGTAATGCCCGGTTCCGAGGTCATTATTGCGCTTATACCATGGTTACCAACAATTAATATAAATGTAACTATATATAATTATTGATTTTTATCGACTTAATCAGCTAAAATTTTAATATCCTTCCAAGGCCATTTTGCCATTTTGTTCGCCGTTATCATGCAAAACTGCTCGTTGGTAGTTCTATTTCTGGTTACTAGTTCTATTTTGTCCGTAGTTATGCAAAAACCTCTCGTTGGTAGTTCTGAAAACAATTGATTCTATAAGGAAACAAATAGTTCCTTCTCAACTTTATACCATAAAATTAGCATCAATTTTGGTTATTTTTGTCAGCCAGTCTGCCAGCCCCATTAGAGTCGACCCTTTTATGAATGGTAACCATAGCAACACCAACAGCTGATTAATAAAGCCGGCAAATAATGCTAAATTCGCTGATTTAAAAAGTTTGTATTCGCCAAATATCTTAGTTACAACAACTTTAATCTAGCAAAAACGCACTTTTTCAGACTCCACCTCGACTAAAATACCTATAGGGCCATTCTTTAGTACTCGCTTCCTGTTTTGTTTTTTTTGCTTGTTTTCTATTTAACTTGTGTTTTTGGTTATTTTTAGTTCAGAATGTATAGCTGACTGTGTGTACTACTTATGTTCATTGATAGATCCTACGCTGTGAGAAAGTTGTGCTTTGTCGGATTTGCTTTGTAGTCGCGTCAATTAGGCTACCTTCAATATTCACTTATTGTACGTCGCTTTGGATAAAAGCGTCTGCCAAATGATTGTAAAGTAATGGAATGGAATGTAAAATAAGTTTTGTGGTTAGAGGTGCAGTATTTATTCAGTTTGGAAATATGAACGTAACATAGCCTAGTAGGGCTTTACCTAATGTAATGTAACGCAACGCTAACGTGAGCAACGCTGGTTGCGAATGCGAGCAAGTTAGCCTACTTCACAAAGCATGTTAATCTGTGTATTAAAAAAACATTTTATCCAGCGAAATGTCTTAGATACATCTAACAGTAACAAACTCTGTATCTACAGTAGCTAGGCTATTTTTTCAGATGTTTAAAATAGGCTGCGTGACCAAAGCATTTTTAAAAAGCAAGATGGGAGAGGGAGGTAAATTGAGTTGCGGTTTCATGCAATTTTCTTAAATAACGTAACAAATGACAAAAAAAACAAAATTGGTGCTAATTTTATGGTATAAAGTTGAGAAGGAACTATTTGTTTCCTTATAGAATCAGTTGTTTTCAGAACTACCAACGAGAGGTTTTCGCATAACTACGGACAAAATAGAACTAGCCTAGTAACCAGAAATAGAATTAGCAACGAGATGTTTTCTGTTCAAATAGAACTATCAACGAGCAGTTTTGCATGACAACGGCAAACTACATGCCAAAATGGCCTCGGAAGGATATTTAAATTTCAACTGATAAAGTCGATAAAAATCAATAAATATGAATGTAACTATATATAATAATTGTTGGTAACCATGGTAATAACATTCCACTCCCATCCTATAGAGCAGTGGTTCTCAACCCTGGTCCTGGGGACCCCCTGTGTATGCTGGTTTTCGTTCCAACCACAATTTTAACAAGCTGTTATTTTTTCTTAATTAGGTGTTTTTATTGTATAGAGAGAACACTTTAAACTCTTTACTCTCTTAAGCCACGTTATGTTAGCAATAGCTATGCATGCTTTGAAGAAAAAAAATCCCATGTTCGTTATGCTTATTGTGTTATATTGCAAACAATTACAAAGAAGAGGTAAGAACTGAATAGGCTCCTAATTAGGTAATTGAACACAAGTTTAAGTTCCTTCATAATTTTTTCCTTAAACTTGTTAACACAATGCAGGTTTGGCTCGTTATCATTTGCTTTGTCTTTGAATTCTTCATTATTTACCGAACGGTTAGTTTTAGTGGCCATGTGGACACAATTTCACCAATTATGAGCCAATTGATTCACCGCAGTCTTTAATTTGATCAGTTAAAACATTTTTTTACCTCATTTTAATTGTTTACAATACAGCACAATGTGAATATTGGACTTTTATTCTTCATGGCATGCATAGCTATTACTAACATAATGTGTCTTAAGAATGTAAATAATCCCTCTAAACATTAAAAACACCTAATTAAGAAAAATTAACAGCTTGTTAAAATTCAAGTATTGCAATTGTGGTTGGAACGAAAACCAGCATACACAGGGGGTCCCGAGGACCAGGGTTGAGAACCACTGCTATAGAGTACTCAAGTGAGTAGGGCCTACGTCAGTCGTAGGCGGAGTCTGGTTTCGGAAGTAAATTCCCTATGGAAAATAGAATGGGCTTCGGAGACAACCGACTATTTCTTGAAATCTGATTCATAGAATGAGCCGAAACGTTCCTGGATTAGCCTGTATGGTACAAGCATGTAGACCATATATCGCATGTTCCAATTTTTATTTATTTATTATTTTTTAAAGTAATGCATTAATGATTGTAGTTCGACTTGTAGTCCACTTTAACGGACTGCATATCCAATACTGCAACGCACGGGTGGTTCTCGACCAATAAGATATCATCATCTCGTCTGTCTGCTCTGTGGCAGATGGGAGTAGGCTCGTGCCGCTCAAGACAAGCTAATGTTAGCTTGCTAAGTAGAGAAGCCCGCCCGACAAGGTCAGAAACTATGCTACGGTTAACCACATGAAGCAATTCTAGCTTTAAGTCCTTCAAGCTAGCTAGCTAACGTTAGAAAAAAGTGTTTAAAAATAGAGCTGTGTGCTACTGCTGGCTAACATTATGTGAAAACGTCTGGAGATAAGGTTGCTCGTTCGGAGGGAATTATGGGACGTGTAGTTTTTAAACAGTGCCAGTGCTGGGATGTTCACAAAAAAAATACTAAAACGTTAAATATACTCAAAGCTGGTCCAGAAAAACGGCATAGTTTGCAAACGGGCGTTATATTGAACAATCCGGGAAATTGACGATAAGACATAATCAGTAGAAATGGTTTAAAAGTAAGCTTTAGTTAATGTCTACGCTCTAAATGAATGGGGAATTTACTTCCGAAACCAGCGTGACGTAGTCACTTGAGTACTCTATTGTTTCGCCGTGTTTTCCCCCCTCCCCCTGTTTCGTGTTTGTCTCCATTGTCCGTTTTCCCCCTTGCTGCAGGTTGGGCGTGTTTTCCCGTTTGTATCACTCTGTTTCACTGCTCCTTTCTCAGCCTATCCCATTCCCCCGTTTCGCATGCATTCCTCACTCTCAGCTCTGTTCAATCACTCTTGCGTACATTCACACGCGGTTCCTAATTGATTCCAATTAATGTCTGCATTTAGTCACCCGGTGTTTTCTGTCCTGGGCCAGTTCGTTAATGTTCTTTGTCTGAAACCTCTGGTCCTGTCTGGTTCCCTGTCTAGTTGCTACTCTAAACAGTCTAGTTCTGTGCCGGCGTTTATTCGCCCTGCTATTCTGTCTAACCTAAGTCTGATCAGTCTGGAACAGCACTACCCGCTGTTCATTGTTTCGTCTCACTATACTAACTTTGTCTGCTTCCGTCAGCCAGCCTGCAGTCGTCTGTAATCCCTGCCTGTGTTGCGGTCTCCCTGCCTTCCACCTGACGTTTGTGCATGCAGCTTGGGCTTCTGAGATTCCATCCTGCGGCGGTGCCCGCTTACAGCCAGTGTTGCGGTGCTGCTGACGTGCTGTCGCTCCTGCCTCTGCTGTCGCTGCTGCCGCCCTGCTGTTGCCGCCCTGCTGTTGCCGTGCTGCCACTGCCGCTGCCCTGCTGCCACGCCTGCGTCCTGCCCGGACCCCGCTCCACTGTCCTGCTCTACCGCTCCTGCTCCCACTCATCCCCTGCTCCTTCAACCCGGTTGTCCGTCTCCATAACTTTCCCTGGCTTCTCCCACTCCCACTGCTTCCCCGCAGCTTCAAAACTGGACTGTCTGTTTTCTATGTTCTCCCTATGCTTCAGGAGTATTGGTCGAAGCATAATTTATTGGATGCTTAGCGCTCCCACTCTGTCTGTCAGTCTGTCTAGTGTATAAAGTCCAGTTCCGGCTTGGAACAATAACGGCTTGTCTGTAAAGTCCAGCTCCGGCTTGGAGCAATACTGCCCTGTCTGTTAAGTCCAGTTCCGGACTTTAACTGCTTTTGCCTTTCTCCCCATGCTCAGGACTTCCCTGATCATTAAATAAATATTGAGTTTTGGCATTCCTGTCTACGAGTCGTGCATTTGGGTCCAGTCCTCTTCCGGGGTCGTAACAATAAGCGAAATAATGACCTCGGAGCCGGGCATTACAGTTTAAATGCCCTTCGCGGAGGAATTTACTACCTCCGCATCGGGCATTTAAACTGTAATGCCCGCGGCTCCTAAGCATTATTGCTTACAAAATATACATTTATTAATCGTTTTGTTAACCTATATGGAGAGTTGGAAGTTGTTTTAATGAGGGCTCGTTTCACAAAAGCGATTTGCGAGGATTTCCATTTGCAGATCGCAATTTCTTGTCAAAACGCGTTTCACGAAAATGCTTCGCTCGCAAATCGCAAATAAAAGTGCGATGACTACAGGCCCACTCGCACATACAATTCTTTCCTCACAAATATGGCATTTCCTTTGATTGTGCGGAGACGGAGGCACGCTCCAGAAAGAATCTTCTTTGTGATCGCTTCCACCATTTAGATAACTACGGCGATTAGTTGCTAGAAAGATATCCCTTACAAAAAAGTATTAGCCTACATAAAAGTTTATTTTTTAAAGTATATTTAAGTACATCAAGTTTATTTTAAAGTAGACTATATTTTACATAGACAACTTTATAAAACTAAATAGGTCTAGCCTATGTATTTAAACTATTTACAGTATTTATGTATTTCCTGGAATAAACCTAAACCATTTATGAACTACTTCTAAACTTGTAGGGTACTACCATAAATTGTTAGACTTGAAGTAGCCTATTTGAAACCGTAATCTGAATTTACTTCTGCAAAGTAAAATGAAGGTGCACTTTAAAGGTAGCCTATACTATGTAGTTTCATTGTAAACAACTCGTTCTTTGTTTACATTCAAATTTTCTCCCCAAAAAACATTGTATGTGTCCTTGTGGTCCAATAAACATGTTGAATGTATTTCCTACCTCATAAGTCGTTCGCAAAGTGTTTTTTTGTTAATGTTTTGAATGCTACTGTTCATATCCCGCCGCCATTTTTAAAGCCAGAAACAGCTAAAATTGTGTAAACGCATGAATGGGCGGTTCCTGCTAATTTGATTGACATGGCCAGGCCATGTGGGCAGGCTTCCAGGTAAACTCTTATTTTAGCTTAGAACCGAAACATACCTCAGGCAAATAGTAACCTGATGAACCACTGTTATTAGTAGTAGTGATATTTCTGCATGGCAAATAATTTACTTGTAGATGTAGTAGTGTAATAGAAAAACAACAGACCCAACTGTCATGACATGCACGCTGCTTGTTCTGAGTAATTGACTCATTCATTGAAAGGGGCGTGTTCAAAATAATAGCAGTGTGGAGTTTAATTAGAGAATTCATTCATTCTGTGAAAAAACAGGTGTCATTAATTGTCCTTTATTAAGGAAGAAGGGAAGCAAATGTTTCACACATTGTTATAAAATATATTTCCTTCTGAATTGCTAAGTAAAATGGGACGTTCCAAACATTGTTCGGAGGAACAACGTAATTTGATTAAAAAGTTGATTTGAGAGGGGAAAACGTATAAAGAAGTGCAGCAAATTATAGGATGCTCAGCTAAAATTATCTCGAATGCTTTAAAATGGCAACAAAAACCTGAATCACGCGGAAGAAAACGAGCAACTACTGTTAAAACGGATCGAAGAATAGTCAGAATGGCAAAGATTCAGCCAATCATCACCTCCAGAAAGATCAAAGATGATCTAAAATTACCTGTAAGTGCTATTACAGTCAGAAGACGTTTGATCGAAGCTAAGCTATCAGCAAGAAGCCCCCGTAAAGCACCATTGTTGAAAAAACGGCATGTGCAGAATCGGTTAAAATTTGCCAAGGAACACATCGATTGGCCCAAAGAGAAATGGCGTAACATTCTGTGGACTGATGAGAGTAAAATTGTTCTTTTCGGGTCTAGTGGTCGTCGACAGTACGTCGGATGACCCCCGGGTACTGAATTTAAGCCACAGTACACTGTGAAGACAGTGAAGCATGGTGGCGCAAAAATCATGGTATGGGGATGTTTTTCATACTACGGTGTTGGGCCTATTTATCGTATACCAGGAATCATGGATCAGATTGAATACATCAAAATACTTGAAGAGATTATGTTGCCGTATGCCGAAGAGGAAATGCCCCTGAAATGGGTGTTTCAACAAGACAATAACTCGAAACACACGAGTAAGCGAGCAACATCTTGGTTCCAGACAAAAAGGATTGAGGTAATGGAGTGGCCAGCTCAATCCCCCGACCTCAACCCCATTGAAAACTTGTGGGGTGACATTAAAAATGCAGTTTCTGAAGCAAAACCCAAAAATTCACAGAAACTGTGGAATGTAGTTCATTCATCCTGGGCTGAAATACCTGTTTCTAGGTGCCAGAAGTTGGTTGACTCAATGCAACGCAGATGCGCAGCAGTTATCAAAAACAATGGTTATGCAACTAAATATTAGTTATTAGTAATTTAAAGTGAAGTTAAATCTTGAAAAATTTCTTCAGTTTATACAGTAAGTGTTTGAGTTTGAAGAGAAAAATGTCGACACTGCTATTTTTTTTAACAGATTAATATTCCTTTTCTTTGCTTCCTGTAAAAGAATAACGCAGACTTGATAAAATTTGTTAATGCTTTGATTTGGAATTGAATGTGTAATGTTTCCACTACATTTGAAATATGGAACTAAAAGCTATTAAAAAATATTTGCATTTTATTCACTTTTTTAACGCACTGCTATTTATTTGAACACAACTGTATATCTTAAAACATATCAACAGTTGTTCCTGCATGATTTTTTGGTGCTACAACATGCACTAGTAAAAGGGGATGGGGAGTTAGAGAGCAAGCACACTCGGAATTTACGCAAGCACTTTTCAACATCGGGAAATTAGTCAGCCAGGACTGAGGGGACTCACAATTAATCGGCCTGTCTTGTTTGAGCAGGCGAACAGCCTGGGCGGGTGGGTGTCCATTTTGTCCTTCAGCCTGGTGGAGGTACGATAAGCAGCCTTCCCTCCAAGAGCCTCCCAGAACTCATCTTCAAACACACATAGACACAGGTACAGTATTCATCACATAGATACAGCACTGATGTACTGCATAGTCCTAATCTGAGTGGCTAAGATGTTTTCCATCCATCCAAGCAGTCCCTGCCTCTGCCATCAGGCCTCTGCAGCTCACCCAGAACCCTGCTATTTGCCAGACCTACGACCTCCCATGTCACCCCTTTCTCACTGCCCTCCACTGGCTACCAGTAACGACCCACATCAAATTTAAAATCTTGGTGCTAGCCTACCACGCTGGGAAGGGGACTGCCCCTTTACACAGCACATCCTGGTCATGTAAGGGGAAGGGACGCACATTTGACCGTAGCATTGCCCAGGCAGGGAATTTACCCTATCTCATCTTGCAAAAAAAAATGGCTGCATGGTAGTCTCCGCTCTCTTAAATTGATGGAGGATTTTACAACGATGGACCAGGTTAAAATATGACTTGCCATTCAAACTTGGGAGTGAAACTGGTGAATGAAAAATAGTAAATATACTCATATATCTGCATATCTGCACCAAAATTCTAATGAAAATGCAAATCGGCGATTGCATTTTGTTTACATTCGATGTGTGCAAAAACCATGACATAATTCAAATGAAAATGCTAAAGCGTTTTCATTTGCAAGTATGTACGCACTTTATCTGACAAAAAATGTTAATGCAAATCCATTTCACATTTAATTTTTCTCGCCCTCTACGACAGAACCCTGCCATAATTTTAATGAAAATTAAAAACCACATTTGCATTAGCAGTTTCTTATTGCAATCGCATGATCCATGACAAAAAGGAAATAATTCAATTCGCCATTTAACATACCGTTTTCATGCTATTGCAGCACAAGAGTGACATAATTCAAATGCAATGGCATTGCATCTGTTTGCATTATCAATTCCGCGTGTTCACGCAAAAACCCTGCCAAAAATCCGAACTGAACATGCAAACTGTCAAAGCTGCCCATCAAGGCGGGGCCTCGAAGAAAGGGGCGTTACAGGGGACTGTTCAAACCACTGACCATAATATGAATCAAGGGTTGTCTGTGATTTTGGTCGTCAGGCAGTTACCAGGCTAGATAGCGACATTTCCTAGTTCTCTGTGCATTTATAGGCTAAATGCTAAAAACTATAAAGTCAACGAGGTAGCCTAAACATTATGATGAGACTAGCCAGCCCGTTGTTCCTACTAACTTAACCTTAACAGCAGGGAGGACTTGGCGTAAGGGGAAATAGATTTCCGTTCACCAGGTTGCCTTAGACAGGGCTGTGTGATACATTGGGCTATTGCTTAGCCTATATTCCTAAATAAAATAAGCAGGCTATCAATAAAATAAGTGCTTATGTCTCTAATTGTGTCTGAGTGGTAGACCTATTTAAATTAAAATTATTCTGTAGCCTATGTTCTTAAAGACTGAGCATAATGGCATTGTGCCAATACTGACGGATTATTATTTTATTTTTTTTACAGCTGTGTGGATAGGCTACTGTCGGAACTCACTGTATTCGCATACCCTCTAAAAAGACCAATTTTTACGTTCTCTCAAGAGCCTATTTAGTGTAGGCTAGGCTACAACAGGAAAATCAGTGTTATAGAGGCTAAACGCCTCATCTTACAACATTGAGATCTGGAAAGCTCCAGAGACTGTGCAAATAGCCTACCTAGTAGCCTACCAAAGACGGTGGATTGTGTTGTAGGATAACCTATATGGTGTAACGTTATAATTAAAAAATATATAATTTAAAAAATATATTTAATCATCTGTAGGCTATGTAACTATGTAACTCCGCAATATAGCCTAGTAATTTAACATATTTAGTCTCAATATCACGGCAATTTATCATTAGGCCTTGATATAATCAGCATTTTTTTTCTTGTTAAATCAATAGCCTACACTGTTCTGGTCTGATTTTCCCGAAAGCGTTGTTCGTTAACGTTAGGTCAGATCCCAATTGTCACGTGTCGTTGCTGCCTCTTTTTCCTTATAGCATCTTCCGCAACTCTGCAATTTGCCTTGGAGTAAAGAAATGTTAAAATAGTTCTAATAAACTAATGATGCAAAAATCAAGACAGCTTCTTTTGTTGAGAAAACATTACGCACGCAGTCACGCACACCAAATGCACGATTTTAATGTAATTCATCCGCTTGTGCAAGGCGAAGCTGTAATATTTAATTTTTATATTATTTATATTATTCCTTTATTTTCAAATCGTTTTCAGTCCAAAATATAATACTACGCTGTAACATGTTGTTAGGCTACATCATTAAATGCACCTGCCTGTCGTTCATGCATTGAAAATAGATATGGCCGTTTTTTTTATCATATGTCCGACAAACTGTAATCATTCCGGACATTCTGGCCGGCAGTTTAAAATCCTAGCGCGACCTCTGGTTGCTTCATGACTAGGCTAAATATAGATTATTACAGTAGTCGAGGCTACTGGTAAAATTCCCAAGGTTGATGGGCCTGTGAGTAGGGAGATCAAAATCGGTTGTCTCATATATCTAAAATCTTTGGTTGTGCCCGCCGGGGTCGTTTCCCCAGTGTTTTCACCACAGAACTATATACGAACGTGGTTTTCACCAAATAAAAAAGAAGCTGTCATTCAGTTTTAAGTCTTTTATTGCCATCGGCTGGGTAAAGACATGAATGACAGTCCATACTACACAACATAGCCCATGTGGAATAGGCCTACACAATAATTTTTTTTAAATTATATTTTTATTTAATTAGCCTAGAGTCTATAGGCTACGTTACACCATACAAAATCCACCATTTTTGGTAGCTAGGCTGTAGGCTCAAGCTGTGTCTCGTACGCATCGCTGTCTCAGGGTTTCTGTGGACTACGTTACCTTTGCTCTGCACATGGCCTAAGGGTAAGGCTATCTAAAAGAAAACAATAATTAATAGAAATCGTGATGGAAATGCCCACAGTGAAAAGGGTAGCACATTTTTCAGGCATAGCCTGCCATGAATAGCCAGCTGGTTTTGACCACGGAAACCCGTAACATTAGGCTATCGGCTAGTTTCCACGTTAGATTAACCAAAGCAGGCTAAACTGTGAAATTCATTTCGTTAACATTGGGCTGGCTATGGCTAGTTGTAACTTTTAGGCTACCTCGTTTCCTTTTTAATTCCTATCATTTCGCCCATAATCCCCAAACACAGAGAACTAGGAAATGTTGCTATCTGTATCTAGCCTGGTAACTGCCTGATGACCGAAATCACAGACAACCCTTGAATCATAAATTCAGTGGTTTGAACAGTTCCCTGTAATGCCCCTTTCTTCAAGGCCCTGCCTTGATGGGCAGCTTTGACAGTTCGCATGTTCAGTTCGGATTTTTGGCAGGGTTTTTGTGTGACCACACGGAAATGATAATGCAAACGGATGCCATGCCATTGCATTTGAATTATGTTTATGTCACTCTTGTGCCGCAAAAGCATGAAAACAATGTGTTAAATGGCAAATTGAATTATCATTTCCTTTTTGTCATGGATCATGCGATTGCAATAAGAAACTGCTAATGCAAATGTGATTTTTCATTAAAATTATGGTAGGTTTGTGTCGTAGAGGGCGAGAAAAATTAAATGTGAAATGGATTTGCATTAACATTTTCAAATTGTCAGATAAAGTGCATACATTAACTTGCAAATGAAAACGCAATTTCATTTGAATTATGTCATGGTTTTTGCGCATTGAATGTAAACGAAATGCAATCGCCGATTTGCATTTTCAGTTGCATTTTGGTGCGGATATGCTTCCATACTTAACCCCTTCACGCAGATGGCAAATTTGATCAATTCTCAACTGTTTTGGGGGTGCTCTGTTTAAAGCTTTATAACTCCAGGGGCCCTATCTTACACCCGGCGCAAAGCGGCGCTAACGCAAACGCAAGTGTCTTTGCTATCTTACACCCGGCGCTAGGTCCATAATAACGCCTAACGCTTACACCGTCAAACTAGCATGTTTGACGGCGTAACTCTTGCGCCATCATTAGTGAACTGGGCGTGTTGGTCTTAAGATGAGGAGTGGCCAGGATTCTTTTTGGCGTATTGTTATCTTGAGCCAGCAGAAAGCGCTTGCGCTAGAACCACCACAAACCTGGTCTAAAGTCATGTCGCAGTTGTTTACATGCTATTTTAACGGCGCATATAAGTGCGTCTACATAGGCGTGTGCACAACGCGCATACCCTCCTGTCTGTTACACACAGGGGCGTGCACAGGCATGACTAAAATATCTAGATCACAATGTGAAATATTATTATTGTGTAGGCTATATCAAAAATGCATAATAATAAAAGGTTCCATAGGTCCACATACCTTTCCCTCAGCGAAGGGAAACAATGCCACATTACATTGCTCTCAGCCCACTCCATCAACATCCAGGCGATGTGCGATGGTACGGGACAATGGCTATCCATTAAAAAGGAGCTGATAACACCTATAGCTATCAAGCCTAATGCGCGAATTGTCTTTGCACCTAATGCGTGAATTGTCATTCAATGGAAAACTCGCGCACAGCAATAGACGGACATTTAAGTTCTGAAAATGCGCTTCAGATGTCATTACAATACAGCTCTGTTTATCTATGAATACAGCCTGTAAGTAAATAGAATGGTTTGTGACTGAAAAAAGTTCAAAACCTTGTCCAGTGAATATTGCATTTATTGTTTTTCAAATAGCCTAGGCTACAGCGAATTCGCTGTGCATAAGGTTTTTTTCGATAGCCTATGGTTAAAAAACGGAGATGTCACCATGTTAACTAAATTGTAACCTTAGCTATTCTTCGTCCTTCATATTTTTTTAAATTACAGTGACCAGGTTTCCATACTCTCACCGTTTAAAACCCAGCTGATTTCACCCGTTATTCATTAACTGAACAAAACGATTTTAAAGAGAACTAAGCGTCTAATTAGAAACTAAAACAAATTTGCAGCACGTTACACAATTAATTCACAATTAATTTTAATGCCATTCTCTGCACGTGAGCTGCATGTTCTGTTTCCCCTGCTGTAAGTCGCACGTTTAACGGTCTTCCTGGGAAAGTGGATTGTTTTAAAGGATTACGCTACGAGTAAAACAGGTTGGTCACATTTCCATAAACAGGACAAACAAGGGGAAATATGCGTGAACTTATGGGTTGCGAACCTGACAGCTTTATTGTATGGCTATTTAGTGTCATCATTAAGGCAAAATAACGGTATGTATGTTATTAATCAATATTAGCCTACTATGCAGGTAGCCTAATGAACTTTGGATGAAGCTTGAACTTCGAGAACTCCATGAGAACAGCCTCTTGGAATTGATGTTTGACACTTTCATTGCATAATCAAACGAAATTCGCTGAACAAGCAGGCTAATTTGGCGTTTTCTAAGGTGAGACTGAAGCCATTGATAGCTTATTCTCAGCTGTTGCAGGTCCTTTTAACGAAATTTAACCGCACATATTTTGTAAAATAACAGCCCTGTCTGGAATTACCGGGAACTCATAGGCTAATGGTTAGTCCGAATAATATTGATCATACTCCATTTAGCCTATTCCTTGATCACACTAAACACGCACGAGCATGTCTGTTTCGCCATCATAAGCAATCCGCCAAGGTGGAAAAGCAGGCTTTTAAAGGGAATGGGATATGACATTTTGATTGGTTTATTGAATGTCACGCCCAAGACACACCTATAATTAATGAAGCGACTAGGTTCAGCCCAGTTGCGCCATGCGCCGTGCTTAGCGCCAAAAAAACACGCCGTTAAAATAGCAAAAGTGGACTTGGACACGCCCTAAATGGACTTAGCGCCATGCGCTTAGACTAAGCGCCAAGATCGCCAAGATAGGGCCCCAGGTGTGTACATCACAGAAACTTGGTAAATGGCTTAAACAAGACAGTTGTACCATTTACAATACGAACTTAGATTTGTTTATTTTCATAATTTAAGTCAAAATAAAGTGCCACAAATGCAAAGAAACTTTGGAAAAATGCAATGCAATGAAATACTGAGAGCTACATACAGTGAGTACCATAATTCATTGGACAGTGACACATTTTTTGTGATTTTGGTTCTGTATGTTTTCGTGCATCAAAAAATATTGGACAGTTTAACATAATGTAGAATGAAGTAATCATTTTGAATATTTGGTCGCACATCCTTTGCATGCCATGACTTCCCAAAAATATCAAAAGACGCTTGATATCTTATACTCTTACAAGCGATACTATAACCTCTGCATTTGAATGGATCTCTATGGGAATTGGGGAGTGGGACTACATTTAGCTGTAAATTACACTGGAACAGTATAACAACCAAATATAACAAAAAATGTGTCACTGTCCAATGAATTATAGTGCTCACTGTGAAACAGGTAAATCTACACATTTCCTGGATAATAAACTCCGTGTCCACAAGTGTGCAAAATCTGAGGATGATATGCAGAACTACTAAAGATCTCTGTTGCAAAATATAGGCAGTGTACCCTGTTGTCCATTAGTGTGTCCAAATCTATCGAAATGGCTAAATTAGGCACTGCTCTAAATCATAAAATAATGAAATATCTATATATATATATATATATATACATTATTATTATTATTAAATCAGCTGTTTTGGATCATAAAACTAACTTTTGCATCATTTTAATTTTCATTATCTTTTCATCAGTATAGGGGGGTTGATATCTATGGGTCCAAAACCCTATCCAATACATGTCATAAAATGAGTTTTGTCCATTATAAAGCATATACATTTGCCTCAACTGATGGTTTAAGATGAAAACGTTGATATCACACTTACACTGTTACACACACCTAAATATGTTCATTTCATTTCAAGTTTTATGTAGCCTAATCATTCACACTTATACCCCAATAAAAGAACACTTGTTCCTGTACTCTACTGTATGTAAACCTTTGCTCTGTGATCGCATTTTTCTGTAGTTTTTTTTTTTTAATGACTCCAAGGAAGATTTTACATTTATCTTGCACATATCAGCGCACAGTAAATTTGAATGAGTATTTTCCATGCCTTCATTGACAAGTATATCCCAGGAAGATGACGAAGCCTAAAGCCTATATTATGTACGATAACATTACAATAAAATAATATTCCACCAACAAGAAAATTCTGCCAAATGTTCTAGCTTCAAAGAAAGTCGGTGCATCAAACATAAAATATAACTAATCAATGAGTGCTTACACTACACTACAGTGTGTGAAATGCACTCAAAATGCGAAAATATCCATATTTAACATAGCCTACTGGACAAGACAGTGATCGAGTGGAAAAACTAACGTCCATATATAGCCAGCGAGAAGAACCGCATATTACAAGCAGTACATTTTTCATATCGAGGACGAAAAGCTCCCGTCAGCGAATGTGTTTTCTGTAGCTGTTTGCGTCATAGTACATGCTGTTACACTGGGCTGTAATATATCGTTCAAAGCATTCCAGAAAAAATAGCAAACACCTTTGAAAAGGATATACTGTCCTCTATCGGATAAACAGTTGTGAATAAAACCGGAATGACGTGAAATACTTCAGAGCTGAAGGTAGGGCATATGGGGTACTGCGCCCAGATGTTCCACATTGTGTAATAATGTGCTAAACTGGTGTGTATTTCTCAAACAGATTGTACAAGACAATAAATGACCACTGAATTTTGAAAGGAACATCTCTTTGTGTAAAACCAATGGTAGGATTGTATATTTATGTCATGTTTGGCAGCAGATATTGATAGTAGAATGCTGTGGTATAATGACACAATAATGTTCATTTTGCATTTGAGTGAGCAGGGCTTTTCATGGCTTTTTTGGCACACGATCAGGCTATTGTTGGGTTTATCTTGTTGCTATGACAAAATACTAATTTAATATGATGAATAAATATATTTATGAACTTGCATAGACGCTATTGTCCACTATGTCACGCATGGGTATGTATAGTTGCAGGCGAGACTGGGTGGGGGGTTGCTTGTTAAATGGTTTTGCTACAGGAAAATAGTGACACTTACAAACTCCATATTCGGCAGAGTTGTCACGAATCGTGTACCAATAAAGATAAAGACGGAGTCTGTGGTTTCCACTCATAGTTTGGCTGCAGGAGCAACAAATGTCTCAGTTCAGCAAAATCTTGGCGCCGTCGGCATGGTCACAAGGCATCTGCGCAAAGGGGTTAATACATTGTGCTCTGTACTATCTTAATATGGCTAAGATGTAACTATTTTCTTGGGTTTTCTTTGCTCTTGAACAAACACAGGCAAACACAGACACCCACTCAAGTCAGGCAAAAACAGGCTCCCTATCAGAGAGGCAAACACAGACTCCCTTTAAGAGAAGCAAACACAGACACCCTATAATAGAGGCAAACACAGGGTCCCAATAAGAGAGGCAAACACAGGCTCCCTATAAGAGTGGAAACACAAGCTCCCTATAAGAGAGGAAAACACAGGCTCCCTATAAGGGAAGCAAACACAGACTCCCTATAAGACAGCCAAACCAGCCGGTTATGGAGCATTAATATGAAATTTGAGCACACACCACCTTGTTAGCGCTCAGTTAAAAGCTACGGCCTTACCCGCCTCTCCGCCCTCCCCCAGTTGGGAGGCGGACACCCCCAGGATGCTGCAGAGCTGCTGGGCACCCCTTTTTTCCGTATCGCTAGCGCCCTGTCCCACCCATAGGAAGCAGCCTTCAGGCGTCACCAGGATGAAAGCATCGTTGGAGTTAAGGTTCGAGGCGGCAGCGTCAACCTGGGAAGGAGAAGGAAGTAGACTTTCTCAAATGAGAAGGCAATTTATGGAAAAAAATCTGCAAATGTAATTCCCAGAATTCCACAATTAGATAAATAGTGAGAAAATGTCTTCAACTTAGGTTGAAGTCATTAAAACTCATTTTTAACCACTCCACAGATTTCATGTTAACAAATTACAGTGTTGGCAAGTCAGTTAGGACATCCACTTTGTGCATGACACAAGTAATTTTTCCAACAATTGTTTACAGACAGATTATTTCACTTTTAATTCACTATATCATAATTCCAGTGGGTCAGACGTTTACATACACTAAAGCCCTATTCGGACGGCATAAGTTATCAGGACAATGTCTGTAAAGTAATTGTTATCACAGGACGTCTGTAATGTTAATGGCCGATTCGGACGGGATAAGGTATCGCCGTAATCGGCGTCTAGAATTGCAGAGATGGGAATGTCTACTCCATGTTGTCGTCACACCGAAAATGTTCCCCACCACACGTCCACCTCATAGAATGGTTCATAATCCTCATAGAAAGTCCGTATCACACCATTTGAATGGGTAAGGGTTATACCCCCCTGCAGGTGGCTCAGATTGTCAGAATAACTCCATTCAAAGGGACATGATAGGCTAGATATTAAATTTGTGTTTTCTGCAGCACATGCAGGCATATAGCTACTAATAGCCTAATAATAACGCTTTTCTGCACCACAAGTAGCCTACTGTAACATAGCTACGTTAAATTAGTGTGCATTAAAATAAACTTTTTTATAAAAATTCAGCAACCTGGCATATACTACGTGTCCATGTTTTCTTACGTTCATGTGCACATTATCATGTCCCTTTGAATGGGGTTATTCTGACAATCAGCCATCTGCAGGGCGGTATAACCCTTACCCATTCAAATGGTGTGATACGGACTTGATTATGAACCATTCTATGAGGTGATTGTTTATCGGGTGCGTAATTTAGAGGTCGCCAATAGTTGTGGCTTGCACTTTGACCGAAGAGAGCACTACCAAGGCATCCTCGAGTGCCTCATACGTGAAAAACCAGGAGAAAAGACTGGGGAAAACTAATTTCTCACAGGAAATAACAGAATATTTACTGATGTCAATTCGCACGGGATTACTTTAACCTGTGGTTAATTTTACAGGGCATTTAACACTAGGTAAAAGACTAGAAGGTAAAAGAAATCTTTACTGACACGGGAGCGTGCAGTCCATAAAAGTTCCAGACATGGTAGATTCGGACGGGACTAAAATAACGGAGGTCCTCCGGTAATTATTACATTACCCCACCTCCCCCAGTAAAACTTATCACGTCCGAATAGGGCTTATGTTGACTTTAAACAGCTTGGAAAATTCCAGAAAATTATGTCATGGCTTTAGAAACTTCTGATAGGCTAATTTACATTATTTGAGTCAATTGGAGGTGTACCTGTGGATGTATTTTAAGGCCTACCTTCAAACTCAGTGCCTCTTTGCTTGACATCATGGGAAAATCAAAAGAAATCAGCCAAGAACTCAGAAAGAAAATTATGGACCTCCACAAGTCTGGTTCATCCTTGGGAGCAATTTCCAAACACCTGAAGGTACCACGTTCGTCTGTACAAACAATAGTACGCAAGTATAAACACCATGGGACCACGCAGCCGTCATACTGCTCAGGAAGGAGACGCGTTCCGTCTCCTAGAGATGAACGTGCTTTGGTGCGAAAAGTGCAAATCAATCCCAGAACAACAGGAACATTGTGAAGATGCTGGAGGGAACAGGTACAAAAGTATCTATATCCACAGTAAAACGAGTCCTATATCGACATAACCTGAAAGGCTGCTCAGAAAGGAAGAAGGCACTATTCCAAAACCGCCATAAAAAAGCCAGACTACAGTTTGCAACTGCACATAGGGATAAAGATCTTACTTTTTGGAGAAATGTCCTCTGGTCTGATGAAAATTTAACTGTTTGGCCATAATGGCCATCGTTATGTTTGGAGGAAAAAAGGTGAGGCTTGCAAGCCGAAGAACACCATCCCAACCGTGAAGCACGGGGGTGGCAGCATGTTGTGGGGGTGTTTTGCTGCAGGAGGGACTGGTGCAGTTCATAAAATAGATGGCATCATGAGGAAGGAAAATTATGTGGATATATTGAAGCAACATCTCAAGACATCAGCTAGGAATTTAAAGCTTGATCGCAAATGGCTCTTCCAAATAGACTACTTCCAAAGTTGTGGGCAGATCCAATCGAAAATTTGTGGGCAGAACTGAAAAAGCATGTGCGAGCAAGGAGGCCTACAAACCTGACTCAGTTACACCAGTTCTGTCAGGAGGAATGCGCCAAAATTCCAGCAACTTATTGTGAGAAGCTTGTGGAAGGCTACCCGTTTGACCCAAGTTAAACAATTTAAAGGCAATGCTACCAAATACAAACAGAGTGTATGTAAGCTTCTGACCCACTGGGAATGTGATGAAAGAAATAAAACTGAAATAAATCATTTCACATTCTTAAAATAAAGTTGTGATCCTAACTGACCTAAGACAGGGAATGTTTACTCAGATTAAATGTCAGGAATTGTGAAAAACTGAGTTAAAATGGATTTGGCAAAGGTATTTGTAAACTTTCGACTTAACTGTACATAGCACCTCTGCTATCCAAGCACTTAACAACATGCCATAGACCACTCAAAGACATAAAATTTACATTCTTGATGCTCTACTGACGCTGCTAACATTTTATAGAGACTTGTTCCTGCTGATCCCCCAGGAACCCCTCACCCGTCCTGTCCCATTACTCACCTCCACGGCTCGCGTGCACCCAGCCGAGTTGGAGCGCACCTGGAAAAGACGCGTTTCGGCAGGCGCGGTCTGGCCCCCCTCCCTGGAGGTGCCACCCTTGTACACCACCATGGGCTTCCCCCCAAACAGGCTTATGAGGTGGGCTGGCTCCTTGCCCTGGACCACCCGCACCTGGATCACAGTAACACGCACACCTGCTCACACACCGCACAGCATCACCTGCCTGTTCTGCTTCCATGCAATCAACACACTGAACAATGTACCCATCCACAACATGATTTTCCACAGACCGCAAAAAAACTTTCAAAAGCAGATCAGCATCATAACATTCTGTTTTTGCTTTAATTGATAGGTAAGATATTGTGAAAATGGAAAACCTTCAGAGAACTTGTGATACGGTTATTGGGCCTCATTGATGAAACGTTCCTAAATATGCACGCACATTTACATACGAAACGAGTTAGTACAAAACATTTACACTGGATTCATCAAACCATGCGGGAAAGGCAGATTTGTTCATATTCTGTGCGTATGTTCATTTTTGTCAGGACAACTCACATATTTAAATGACATGTTTAATGAATGAATGTACTGCATAATTATTTTAGTTTGGCGGTGAATGGATCTGCTTTAGTACTGCTCCGGAGCACAGACATCTCGCCCTGCTAAACAGGAGATGACCCCCAACAGTCCCCCAACAGCAGATCATCCAGTACCCAACCTCGCCTGCTGTCTCCTGAAGATCAGGAAGACCATATCGATATCCCTCCGACAAGGAGATTTTTGTACGTAATTTTTTTATCTGTACGTGCAGAACTCATTATAGGAGTGTGCGCTCGATTCTCTACATACATGTGTTTTGTCAGTATGGTTAACACCAAAATAGAACTGTAACCGTAATTTGGAATTTGTAACTAGAGCAACGCAAACCTCGACCAGGAACCCACAATTAAAAACCGGAAGTCTCAGAAACAACGTTTCCAAATTAAAAGTTCACAGGTTTTTCCAATCAACTGCAAGCATATGAAAGCTTCCACTAAGGTTCCACCCGCAAATTCACAGAAACTAGCTTAGATAACCAACTAATTTGCAAACTATGCCTGGAGAACAGCGGTTGGCTATAACTAATTCCCAGGTAATGGTAAAGCTTCACAGAAAGCGGTAAAATCGCATGCCAAATGGAGATAGAAGACATAATTAATTATGGATGGGCACCTCCGTGCCTAAACGACTGATGCACAGGTTCCCAGCACCGGCTCACTCGTAGATTAGAATGAAATATTTTATATGTAGCTCAAGTAGGCTATGCTTTCACAACCTAAATTGTCTATCATTGTTTATCAACAAATTTTGCTAAAATGAGATGGCATAAATGGCTGGGCTAATTATAGCCGAGTAAAAAGTATGAAATGCAGAAACGGATAGCCTAGAGACGTCCTTGTCCACCCCTGCCCGACAGTAGCCTAGGCTACGCCATGAAGGCTAATCACTCGGGGGTCTGGGGGCATGCTCCCCTGTGAGAGAATTCGTCCAAAAGCACTGTGAAATGGTTCCTTCTGATGACTTCTGGGAGAAGAAAATTACTTTTTCAACAGTTTCAACAGTTCAACAGCTACATGCTGTCATGAATGCATTTTGCCAGCCTTAAACTAAAATGTATAAGCGATTGCTATACACTAGGCTAGACATTTGCCGCAGGCAGGCACAATCCAATCGTATCTACCGTTCTTTATGACGAACAAAAGCCATGTTTATGTAGAGATTGAACAGTATTAACATTTAGCGCCTTTAACGGAAATGCGTGGAATTGCACCACACGTTTGTGTCGCGTTACAAAATTTGGACTGCACATTTTGCTACGCAAGAAACGCCCCCTGCGTTGCTATTTGCGTCGTTGCACGTGTTCCTTGCGTAGAGTATGTACCAGGCCTTAGGCTACTGACATTTTTGTTTCCCCTATCATTCAGTTTGTTCAGAAAACGCAAACTTCAATGCTTAATGTTAACCCATGTCCTTTCAAAAATATTAATTTTAATATTAATATTAATTCCGCGTATGTTGCCTATGCAATATGTCACGTTTAGCCTATTCATACACTTGAATGCATCCGACAAATAACTCCGGTTCATACAGTTGAATGCAACCTGAAATTTTTTTTTTTTAATTGTTGGCTCAAGGTGGTACACCCCCACCTTCTAGGGGGGTCCGGGGGAGAAATATTTTGTAAATCTTAACAGTCAAATGCATCAATCAATCTGGCACTTTGAGAGAAAAATTAAGATGCTAGATCTGTGAAGAATTGTACCGTGCTTTTGTAAACCCATGCAGTTGTAGCATATCAACTTGTACTGATCCTACACTTAAGCCATCAAATAAATTAAATGAAAGCTGTCACATTTGTTGTACTGGTTTATTTAAAGTATTTGGAATCACAGTTCAATGGTGCAGTAAAAATATATGACACCGCATGCAACGTCAGCTTTAGAGATCACATTGAACTTTACAGTCAGGATACAGCTTTCTAACTTGATGCTGGAAATACTGTTTTAAACCATTGTAACCACATTCACATCGATGTAGCCAGCAAATAGATAATTATACTGCAAACGATGTTGTCTCCTCAAAATGCGTTCTGGACCGATGCTCAAGCGAACAGCGCAAAGCAGTAGCAATCTTTTATGTTAAATATGAGAGTAAAAAAAAGTTTGCTTTCATCCTGAAACAAATTCCAGTTTACAGGCCACAACAGTTTAGTTACCTGTATGTAATTTAGCCGACGCCAAACCAAAAATAAAACTTTAACAATTATATTTCAGCCATAATTTTACAAACAGATGATTTGTCCTGCGCTAATGGGAACCGCAGAATGAATATATTTTTTGAAAGAACATGGGTTAACGTTAAAGGGTAATTCCACCCAAAAACAACATTAACCTTATTGAACAGATTAAGGCGCAACTAATTAAGGCTTTCTTTGTGGCTGGCCAAACAAAAAAATCTGTACTGAGTTATTTGAAAAATTCGGTAGAGCTATACGTCATTTTGACGTATACCTCTACCACTTCCTCGTTTTTGAAAGATTACAGTGTTTTCAATTGGGTGTGTAAATTACATAGCAAGTAGGCGGAGTCAGTGAGGGAAGATTACTGCCTGGATCTCACTGTTCTGAATAGGGACGGGACACATCGTAGATCAAGCTAGCTATCATTGCTATTTTATTATAATGTCAGAAAATTACATTGATAGGCTACGTTATTTCCTAAAGATGTTTTGGCAAACTAAACCAAACAGGACTGTCGGTTACAGAGTGGAGCTCCTCCAGTATTCCCTGATTCCCTGTAGCCTACATCTTCCTCTGCCTTATTGAATCACCCAGTAAGTAACCATGTCAATTAACGTTACATTATGATTAGGAGTGGGAATCGAAAACCGGTTCCCGGTTCCAAGTACGCCTTCGAGCTTATCGATTCTCTTATCGATTCCAGCATGTATTCCCGACAGCTCCGCATAGCAAAACAACATCACGTTAGCCGTCGTTTTTCATTCAGTCAGCGCATGATGGCAGGCAGAGTTTGGCGCCCCGTCTAAAAATATAAAATGTAAACATCATTTTTTTAAAACTAATACTACTGCTACTATCATTTATAAATCAACAGAAAATGTGTTCGCGTAAGCTCCATTTTGTAATCCGTCTTCGGAAATGATCAACTATTAAGAACTATAACAGATTTGTGGAGTGTGTGGACTTCCCTCGGGAGTCTATAACCAACTACAAGTGTAAAACTACAGTGTTTTGACTGGCGGTAGACTAATCTGACAATGATTGTCTGCTTGGCGACGCACAGATGAGTAGCCTAGATTTGCAAAGCGAATAACTAGCCTAAATTAGCTAAATAATAAACTTCAATCTTCGTCATCTTCAGCTAATAAGAGAAGCCAGCTTGCCTCGGGTAACGTTAAAGATCTCATCTTTCTTCCATGTAAATGTATAGGCTAAATGAAATAGGGGAGAATGGTGACAGTTGAAACTGTTCTGATAATACAGAAACCAACGCAAACATTACGGTGCAGCTTTATGAAACACACCTAGGAGCGTAACTAACTCATAAGTAAAGTTTGCGATCTTCGTTAGAATATGAAACTACAAAATATCCCAATCACAGAGCAGCGGTTAAACAACAATATAATCTTTTTTGACATAACGTTAAACTGATCATTTATCCTCTCTTCTCGCGTCCTTTTTTTTCAGACCTTACACACCTACCAGATCCCTGCGTTCCGCCTCCTCAGGACGACTGGTACCCCCCCCCCACTTCATACTAGCACCCGGTCTCGACGTCTGTCTGTCCTGGCCCGACGGTGGTGGAATGAGCTCCCCGTGGAGGTCAGAACAACAGAAAGTTTGACCACCTTCAAGCGCAGATTGAAGACTCACCTCTTCAAGCTGCACCTCTCTCCACCTCTATCCTAAAGAATGAGTGTTGTTATGGATTAAAGTGCTTTATAATAAATTAAAAGGAACAGTAGCTACAATTGGATTGGGTGTGCCTGCCTGTGGAAAATGTGTAACCTAGTGTAATCATTTATACATTTTACTTTAAGGCTCGAAAAATGCATTCATGACCGCATGTAGCTAATTGTTGAAAAAAGTAATTTTATACTCTCAGAAGTCATCAGAATGAACCATTTCAGAGTGCTTTTGGACAAATTCTCTCATGGGGGAGCATGCCCCGAGACCCCCCTAGAGTGATTAGCCTCCATGGCATAGCCTACTGTCAGGCAGGGGTGGACAAGGACGTCTCTAAGCTATCCGTTTCTGGATTTCATACTTTTTACTCGGCTATAATCAGCCCAGCCATTTATGCCATCTCACTTAAGAAAAATTTGTTGATAAACTCGTGAATGACAATTTAGGATGTGAAAGCATACTTGAACTACATAGAAAATATTTTATTCTAATCTAAGAGTGAACCGGCGCTGGGAACCTGTGCATCAGTCTTTCAGGCACGGAGGTGCCCATCCATAGTTAATAGGCTCTATGCACGACCACTTCCGTGTTTTGACCAAGGCCGCTTCTCCTCTTCCGGTCAGCGAGATCGAAGACGGCAGGATGGCAGAATCGTCGCGGTTCACCCGCTGTTTACTAGAATTACCAAAAGTAACCGTCAATGATGAAAGAATAGCCAGAAAGAATAGCCAGGATGTGCACTCAAACGCCGCAGAGCTAGCTAAGGTTAGTTAGCGTTAGTGACATACCTTCATAATTGCAGAGGTAAGAAGACACAAAAACCTTTCTCAAGTTTGCTCTGCGGCGTTTGAGTGCACATCCTGGCTATTCTCTGCACATCATTGACGGTTACTTTTGGTAATTCTAGTAAACAGCAGGTGAACCGCGACGATTCTGCCATCCTGCCGTCTTCGATCTCGCTGACCGGAAGAGGAGGAGCGGCCTTGGTCAAAACACGGAAGTGGTCGTGCATAGAGCCTATTATGTCTTCTATCTCTTTTTGGCATGCGATTTTACCACTTTCTGTGGGGCTTTACTGTTACCTGGGAATTAGGTATAGTCAACCGCTGTTCTCCAGCCATAGTTTGCAAATTAGCCTAGTTAAACTAGTTTCTGTGAATGCGCAGGTGGAACCTTAGTGGAAGTTTTCATATGCTTGCAGTTCTTAATTTGGAAACATTGTTTCTGAGACTTCCGGTTTTTAATTGCGGCTTCCTGGTCTAAGTTTGCGTTGCTCTCATTACAAATTCCAAACTACGGTTACAGTTCTATTTTGGTGCCAACCATACTGACAAAATGCATGTATGTAGAGAACAGAGCGCACACTCCTATAATGAGTTCCGCACATACAGATACAACAATTACGTACACAAATCAGGTTTTACATTTACACTTCAATACATTTTAGTTACAAATTTAGATTTTACATTTTCAAGTTGACTTATATTTGCGAATCTCAATTTACGATTTTGATTTTACATTTGCAATTTGAGTTACATTTGCGAATCTCAATTTACATTTACGATATGTTTTGGCAGCTATCTAACTCCATACATGAATAGCCTTATATGGAAGTTGTCACTTCCATTTAAAGGTGCATACAAAATCAAAATGGCCCAGAAATGGCGCTGAAATCAAAGTTTTATTAGCAGATGTTTAATCAAGGAAAAACAAATAGTTCAGTGGACCTATTGTCCATTCCGGTGTCATAAAGCAAATAGTTAAGTAGCCTACATGGTAAAGTAAAAAGACCTGGCAGGATATAACATGCAGGAAATTCTGAATCTCCCATCACACGAACTGTTAAAGTTCAGGCCTTTCTGCATCGGACAAGCGCATTGCCTCCATCTGCCAAGCACTACGGTCTTTCTCGCAGCCTGGAAATAAAATTATTAATTTATTAATTTCATCCTTTTTTGGTGTTCTGTGCGTGTGAGAGGTGGTTTGAAATCCCCTAGTGACGGAAAGAGGTAGGCAGCGTTATACAAACGAGTGTCAACAACCGCCAGGCAACCGGGCCAGGACGTTGAGCAATACATTTCGCATATGAGCTGCACAGATGTGATAGCCCTTTCTATTCATATATGCAAATGTATCTTCAGATGGAGCCTTAAGGCTACATTTATGCAGTAGCCTACAGTTATGGCACCAATAACATTGGGCAGGTTGGCAATTTCATAAAAACCTGAAAACGACTAACCAGGCATACATCACTCTCAGCTAACAAATAGCCTATGCGTGATCCTAAAGATGCGTTCTCTCCTAAGGAGCCAACTCCTCCAACAGCACAAGATCTGCCATTGCAACACTGGCTATACAAACCTTGAAGTTATTTTATAGCAAATTTCATGGTTAAATGTGTGTTTTAATTGGCATATTTAAGGTCATATAACATTTTAATTTAATAAATTCAGAAAAATAGTAGCCTACTGGGAGCATTAATTAAGTTAAGGGTCTAATTTAATAAATTCATAGCCTACAATTGATTAATAGGCTTTTTACAGTCGTAATTATTACGTTTGCATTGTGCACTTTAAAGGCTACAATAAAAATAAATTCATAGGCTTATTCTAATTGACATTCAGAAGCTACATTTAGCGGCATTTTTAATTTACGGATGCAGTACGCGTGGTCCTGAGCAGGTGTAAATTTTGTTCATACGTACAAACAAATCTGAGATGTGAAAACTTTGATGAATGCCAAAATACGAACAAATTTGCTAATACAAATGGTTTACGTGCAATTTCGTTCTGCTCATGTTTAATGAATGAGGCCCATTGTGTGGTTGTGATTGTAAGTGAACTTTAAATCATGTTTAAACTTGCACCAAGGCAAAACTGCAATTGCAATTTTTCTCCACTGGGTGGCAGAAGCATGCAGGTCCATGAGATGGAATGCAGCATTGGAGCCAAGCTTTCCATATTCCAGTATCCCAGAATCCTCCCTGGCTGGGACGTCCTGTTGTTGGATGTAGGAGCACCTCATCAGCAGCAAGGACAAAAGGGCCCTTTTTCTTTCCTCCCCCTTCCCAAATTTGAGAGGGACAGAACAGCCTTTCTTGCTCTTGAATTGAATGTTCTGTTGTCACCATCTTTACGGGACCAAGCTGCGTCAGTTTGTTGAGATGGAGAGAGAAACGGCATACTTTTATCCGCTTAACAGAACTGATATTCCCCAGTTAACATTGGATCATTTTGATTGCTTGTGTCCTTCTCACAACAGCAGGTTTGCAGTGTTCCATATTTTGGACCACAGGTGCTCTAAATAGTAACCAGATTCTTAACACTTTTTGTCGAAGCTCAAATGTAATTTAATTAATTTCTTATCACATTTTTTTTTAATTACTCATTTGCTGATTTGCTGGTTCATTATGAGTATTCATGAAGGGGCATCGGTTCAACACAGAACATCTATACATAGCTCTGCAATGCAGGCATCACCATATAGCTTCTTACAAACCAAACTTCCAAGTTAACATTGGGAGCAACAGGAGCTACTAGTAGCTCATCCTTTTTAAGCAGGGTTTTCTGATCTCCTACCCAGGCTCATAGGCATCCAGGGGTTTTCTGACACCTTTTCTGATCTCCCACCCAGGCTCATAGGCATCCAGGGGTTTTCTGAGACCTTTTCTGATCTCCCACCCAGGCTCATAGGCATCCAGGGGACCCCATCATAAATTAGAAAGAATTCTATTTTTTTTTAAATGTAAAAAAGGTTTATAAACATCCAAAAGTGTTTGGTTTGAGAATGTGCAGATTATGGTCGTAGACAGGGAGGAGGGGATTGCAATCGCAGTACCTTCTGTTGAAAACCCAGGTTTTTTTATCACAGATTTTTTTCCCTTTTTTCCCATCCCAAACTCCAGCGAACTTGTTGATGTCCCGCTAGTAACGCTTCCTGCCGGAGGAGAGCTGTAGACACACGACTCCTCTGATTCCTGTGATGACTAAATTTGCTTCTTTCCACACTGCAGTTTACTGTTTATATTATGTAATTTTAACTAAACTGGGGATGAACATGGAAAACCCCAGAAAACCCCAGGCCCCGGGGAGTGCAATGACCGGAAGACTGGGCTGGTGTGGGTCAGCCCGCTTCCACCTGTTTCCCAGTTTGGATGGTGGAAGTCGCCTCAAATGTTCATTTGTGTCTGGAATTATTTTAAAAATAATTGGCTTTGGATTATCATTTCCTTGTGGTTCTCATTTTGGTAACAGTGTGAGGGGGATGGTATCGGAGGACCAGACGCGACGAGAGGGGATCAATAAGTTTACCCACGAAACGTGGGGTCACCACAAGTAAAAAAGGGGAAAATAGAAGACCGTGAACGGACAGGAAGAATAAACAAAAAGGGAACAAAACTCCCGGCGTATCTCGCCAACCAAAACTGACCCAATAAAACAGGGTGAAAGTAGCTTGTAGCAGCGAGTAGAAAAAAACCTCCGGCTGTACTTCAACAACTGAGCCAAAATAAGGAGGTTCAAAGATAAATAATGCCTCAGAGAGGACAGATAGGCAAACAGAGAAGGAAATAGAACGGAGCGAAAGAAAAGGCAAAGCGAGTCCAAAGGACCTAAACCTACACTCAGCCTCTAACAAGAAGTTCCTGCATTTCTTTTGCGAGAAAAGGAATGCAGTCTTCTATCCTATACCAATACCTTGGCTTACGTGCGGAAAGTTAGACACTGAAGCACGGAAGTGAGGAAGAGCCCTGGTTATATAGTGGCACGCGCCAAGAACTAATTAAGACAAGTATTTCCTATAAGTAGGAAAAAAGGAAAAAAATGGCGTGAGTGCCATCATGCGGCCAACCATAGCCAGTAGCCACGACCACCAGAACAATATGAGCAGGCTAAAACCCATGACAAACAATTGGTACATTGTTGTAGAGTCGTTTTGTGCTGGGAGAGTACCTCTTCGGCTAATGATACTGATTTGCTAGTTTGTTTGTATGGATATGGTGTCTCCATAGTTTTGGTGTGTGTTTTTAGCAGGTTTCTAGCCTCGGTTGGTGACAACGGACTTAGCTTCCCTCATGAATACTGATACTTTTTCATTGTTTGTGGAAATCGCTTTGTGTTGTGTTATTACACTTGTGTTTCATTGTAGTGAAGTAGGGTATTAGATCTGTGTATTATTTGGGATTTGAGTTGGGTCTGAAGAACGGGTCAGAAAAGGTTTAATTCACCCAGCATAATTTGCGATAAACTTTTGGGGACAACGGTTGTGCTTCACAGGAACAAATTAAGATAAACAGAGGGAACTCCATCATAAACAATCAATGTGGAATGTCCTGATTGTCTAACAACCACTTCCTAGCCATAGACGGATCATGAGTCCAAGGGCCCCTGCGCATGAACGCCTCTAGGGCCCCTTCACCCCCCACCCCCAACCTTTGGGATCCTGGGCAAGGCCCAATAGGCCTATTCAGTAATCCATGCTTGCTCCCAGGCAGTCATATCTGAGTATCTTTGATCCTGCCTCTTAATGCTGTCTTGGCGGACTCCATCACCGGTCACTTTGTAACACTCAAACATTCCATTGAGCTCACACACTCCTTATCTATCGGGGAGGTAGGTAGATGCCCAAAGCCAACAAGGGTAACCCCTTCGTACAACAAACTGCCCCTTGGGAGGTGACGACTACAGGATGTGCACACAAGTCACAGCTGTGTTAAAACACATGCAGATCTGGGACCACAGAGACAAGTACCTGTGTGGTGATGGGAGCACCAACAACCTGGAGGGACAGAGAAGCAAATGAAGAGGAGATGGGATAGAGCAAAGGGTATTAAAACAGTGCCGGAGGGACAGACTGTGACACATCCACTCATTGGTACCCCACCAGAAGTCATTTAACCAGGGGTGACCCTTTAATAATTTATCCAACATCCACTACAGCTGTTTAACCCCTTAACTAGCACTGGCTCATTTTTGGGCTGGAAGTGGTTTTGTTTTTATTTAAAAAAAAAAAAATTTTAACGGTGAAATTGTCATATAATCTGGTCACACAATATACCATTTTAAACTGTTAAATTTCCGATTTTATCTCTATGAACTATTTTATGAACCCAATGTTACAGCGACAATGGTTCCTTATTTTGTAGCATGGCGCAAAGCAGGCTCAATCAAAACGATGACTCTGTATGTTCAATGTGTTCCATGGAAATGCACAGACGACAGCTGTAAATTACACAGTAATAGTATGGAACACATGGTTGTAAGTCATCAAGCTAAATGGCTGTAAGTCATCAAGGGTCTGAGGTATCAAACAAGCCTTAAATCATCACTCTGCTGCCAGATATGCAGTAGATATGGATGGATCACTTTAAGGGTTATTTCTCCTGCTAAAGTAGAAAAAAAAAAAATTGCTAAAGTAGAAGTAGAAATAGTAGTTTATAACATTATCAATGTCTGGACTGTATTTTTTGATCAATTTAATGCTACCTTGGTGAATAAAAGTATCAATTTCTTTCAAAAACAAGGAAATTTCTAAGTGACCCCAAACTTTTGAACGGTAGTGTATATTAGGCAAGGAAAAAAACTTACACTGACCCATTACCATCCTTCAAGTGCTCCTCGGAGCTCATATTTCCCAGTTGCCAAGTCAAAATGGCAGAAAATATGATATAGCCTATTCTCATATGACAATGCAACTAGGCAGCGCAGCGCATCATATTGATGGTCACGCACACACAGCGCACAACCAGTAAAATATACTTTAATATATCATAAATGTGTGACGCTCTCCTTCCCGTCCCCTTTGTGTCCCGTGTTTTACCTGTTTCCTCATGTGCCATGTTTGTTTTGTATTCCTGTCTGTCTCCCCTCGTGCTGCAGGCTGGGCGTGGTTTTTCCCTTTCGTGTCACTCTGTTCCCTTGCTCTGTTTCTGCCCATCTCTTTCCTTCTCTCCGCCTGCATTCCTCACACTCTCTGCTCCGCTAATCACTCACGCACATTCGCACGCTGCACATTATTGATACCGATTAACTCGTGTATTTATTCTCCCAGTGTTCTTTGTCCTGTGCCAGTTCATTAAGTCTCGTTGTAGTAATACTCTGGTCTTGTCTCATCTGGTGCCTAGTATCTAGCTTTGTCTTGCCTTGCTTAATTTAACTCTTGCTAAAAGCTGCGTTAACTCGCCGCTTATCTAGTCTTGCCTTGCTGTCAATTAACTCTTGTCTGCTTTCCAAGTCTACCAGTCTGCAGCTGTTCGTGCCCATCCTGTCTTTTTTCCAAGTCTACCAGTCTGCAGCTGTTCGTGCCCATCCTGTCTGCTTTCCAAGTCTGCCAATCTGCAGCTGTTCGTGCCCACTCCACGCTGCCCCGTCTCCCGCTCCCCGCTCTCCCACTGCTGCTCCATTCCTGGTTCCTGTGTTGTCTGTCTATTCTCCCTATGCCTCAGGAGTTCTGGTCGAAGCAATAAATTATTGGATTATTGGAATTCCTTGCGTGTGAGTCGTGCGTTTAGTCCAGTTCCTGCTCGGAGTCGTAACAGAAATGGCTCTCTTTCCTTTCCTCTTCTTTCTCATGCAGAAAGTGATAGCAGCTCTCCGTTTATTTTTTATTCGTAAAGGATCAAAAGAAACATTTACTTTCTAGACATCCATGTTTGCTGGTAATTCCGATTTCGTAGCATGTGAACCTCGTCAACCTCGTAATTACGATTTGGCAACTGGGAAATAAGAGCTTCCGAGGAACACTTGAAGGCAGTAATAGCCTACAGAAATAGCCTAACTCATCTCTCTCAAATGCTGATATAACATTAATAATTTCAGACAAATAATACACTCAGTAGCAATAGTGCCTATAGCTAATTAATGTCTGCAAATAAAAATATGTTTTTTAGGTTATTCTGACAAAAACAAATCAATCGCTATGACATTGCATGCGGTCCTATGCATTGAACTCGTCATCTTATTTTGCTCTTGAAAATACAAAGTGTAGCCTAGGCCAGGCTAATGTTTCTGTCTACACAAAACAAAATTGTTCATTTTGACACAGTAGGTCTAGGCTATATGAGAAATTGAACATTCAGTTCATTCATCCATTTATGTAGTATATTTAAAATGTCATAGCATACGTCAAAAAATGTATTAATTCATTGCGTTTCCTTGTCTACGTGGTCGCGGTCGTTCTTACAGGTCAATTCTTCGTTCTTTTGCCCTGGCAAACTTGTTATAAGTTCTCCAAATTGAGAGTCTCAACTTGAGCCCTCCTTGGGTTGATTATGCTTCAAAAAGAAGCTAGTTAGTGGTAGGCTACACATGTTAACGCAGCTTTTGTTTTCTCCCGCTGTTCTTTTTGTTTAGGCTATGTTTCGTATAACCCAATTTTTGTTTCCTTTTTAACTGTTCTGCTAACTGACGTTGGAAACTAACGTGCGTGCAAGTCAAACAACGTAGCCTAATATGAATTATATTAATTAAAATATTTCCCCATATATAGATAACCATTTTATTTTCATGCTTGTGTTCAAAAAAGGGCGGTGCTAGAGAAGGGGTTAACACTTTAAATCAAATCTAAAACATAAGGCTATTTATTACTGTTATTGCATTAAATCAGGGGTGGGGAACCTCATTCGCAAAGGGCCAGTGTGGGTGCGGGTTTTTGTTTTAGCCCTCTACTAAACTACTTATCTAGGGCCAATTCCATAGTACTTGCTTCATATTTTCTATTTAACTTGTGTGTGTTTTTTTTGTTGTTGTTATAGTTCAGAATGTATAGCTGACTGTGTATTCTATGCTATGTTCATAGCTCCTACGTTATGAGAAAGTTGTGCTTTGTCGGATCTGCTTTGTAGTCGCTTCAATGACCTTCAGTATATACTTATTGTACATTGCTTTGGATAAAAGCGTCTGCCAAATGATTGTGATGTAATGTAATGTAAAAAATTAAAGGGACTTTAAAACGGTGAGGTGGCGGGTGCATTCGGTGCTACTGGACGGATGGGTTCATAGCGGTTTAGCATAGCTAACCACCTTTACAAAAATATTGGCCTCCCAGCAAATTTTCAGCAAACCTTTGGCATTGTTGCCACAGGTTTGCGGCAAGCTCATATTTTTACATGCAAATTAGCTTTGTGGGAACTGTCATTCACTTCTGGCAAAGGTTTTAGTTCACCACGACTGGCAAACTCTTGACAAACCTCTGGCAACATTTTGTGGAAAACTATTTAGTTTGCGGCAAATGCGCTATAAATTAGCTGCAAGTTTGCGGCAAACAATCCAGTTTTGTAAGGGCAAGCAGATTCAAAAATAAATAAATAAATAAATAAATAAAGCTGAAATAAGATACCATTCTTGTATGACAGTGACAACTGCAGGAGCGCCTTTAACATTTATATTCAGCTTTGTCCTGGCAATGAGATCATGTTACAGCGACGGATGTCAAAAATAACAAGTAATAAAGGAAGAAACAGAGGAGAGGGAGATGTGGTCATTTTCTACCCTTTGTTGTCCCCACCTCCACCCACATTTGAAATATTACCTGCACTGGTCCCCCGCCAAGCTCCTCATCCAGCTGAGCAGCCAGAATAGCGCAAGCCCCGATTTCATCCTGGCTTGAGTCCATTCCTTGCCTGAGAGGGATAAGAAAATTATGTTTTGGCTTAGAATGGGTTTCTTTTCTACTTGGAAGCAGTAGGTGTGTGAAGAAGACTAAAATAAACATTCCCTCATTCAGGCATTTTTCTTGTGCAAAATAGTGTTCAGACTCGCTTGCGGTTATTCCCTTGAGCATCGATTGACTTCCTGATGTAGCCTTTAGCGTAGCCCCTACCACATGTAGATAATGTGTCCCTGGCGGCCGCCGTGGTGGTAGTTATAGAGGATGATGTAACTGTCACCCCCATAGAACTGGCCATAGGTGGAGGGGTCTACAGGCACCTTGTCCGCCCCCTCGATGCGCCACATCTGTAGAGACAGGTGTACAGGTGAGAGAAGGTGCAAAACTGAGAGAAGGACTCCCTTCAGTGTTTGACTGGCGACCCTTTTCTCCTGGGTTTTCCCCATGATCATTGCCTTCGTCTTTCAACCTCTTTCATTCGAATAGTAATTACATCATCGGGTTTGGAATTGCCTTGGTACAGCATCAAGAAAAAAAGAAAAAGGACCGGATTCTTTATGGCGAGATTTAAATTGCAGCTGTTATATTTAGTCCAGAGTTTTTTGTTTTTTTTAGGATGGAGTGCCCCCTAGTGGCCCCCTATCACCTGCCTCACCTGTTTCTTGCCATTCCCGTCATCCACCATCCCGTGCTGGGCAGCCATCGCGGGGGAGTCGTGCAGGGTGGCGGCGTCGAACGGCACCTTATCGATCTTGGCGATGCTGTTGGACACATAGGCCACGCCCAGCCCGTCTGTCTGGTCCATGTCGCGCCAGTTCTTGAAGAATTGCTTGAAGAGCGGGGTCTCGCCCATCTCGGGCAGGATTTGCACCAGGGTGTGTTTGGGATACCCCATCTTCTTTATGAAGTCCTCACCCGCCTTCAATGCCGCTTTCCTCTCCTCCATGTTGGCCTCCTTGCCTGTGAGGAAACAGGTAGTAGTCATCGGAAGCGATTATGTGGAAAGGCAGAACAACAGGAAGTAATGCCTATAACATGCACACTCGGTAGCCTCTGGTGGATGGGATGCATATTGCTGTGTTTTTATGCACGGGCTTATAACCTTCAAGTGACAGATTTTATTGAAGATGTTTTACTGATAAAATTTTTAACCCTGTTTTTTTTTTCTTTCCCTCCTGCTGACCTTTCCAGACAAAGATCTTGCCATTGGAGCCATGGTCCAGGATGAAACAGTCGCTGGACTCCAGTGCACTCTGGGAGAAAGGGTTTTCTGCTGCCACCAGGGCGATGGCCATCTCTCCAGTGGCGTTGGATACCTGATGGAGGAGGTGTAGGAGTAAGAGGAGTAAGAGGAGGGAGCAGAGTGCTCTACAGAATGCAGGAAGATCAGGTACATTCACACAGACAGAACCCACACATCCTAATGGATATCTAATGAATAAATCTCAACAGGCGCTAGTGCTCTCCTGTAGTACTGTTTTGAGTGTTTTTTGGGGAGGATTTTAGCCAGTTTGCGGTTTCCAATTTACCTAATTTCCTTTTTTTCTTGTAAAAGGTCTTTGTTACACCCTGCAGTGCACAGTGAGAAATGGCGATTGCCTCGGTGGAGAACGCCAGCTTCAGCTGCAGTGCACCTGGTGTGCAGGTGTGGGTGGCACACTTGCTAATCCCAGTGTTGGGAGGAAAATTACCAAATGGAGGAAAAAGCCTCAAAGAACAATGAAAATATGTCTCTGTTTAGCTCTCCTCTATATTATGTCTGGGTGATAGAATCCACTCTGGGCTCTTGGTCCACCTATGTGCTCTGACCTCATACCTTATATAATTTTGCCATCTTCCTGTTGGAGGCATCGGCTTTGATGTCATCGGAAGCGCCCTCGGGCAGATCGGGCTTTGGTCCCAGAACCTGGGGGGGCAGCAGATTTGATGTTGATCCAGCTAAGGCACATGGTGCAAAATCAAATGGTGACAGTGCCAGTATTGACTGTAGCCACTGGTCAGCATTCTTATGGAACAACTGGCCGTAGTGTTACCAAGAGATGGTTTCAGACCACAGGGTATACCCCAGCGCATTATACTACAGGGGCTCCACCTAGACAATCAGGTGACTATAGTCTGCCTGTGTCAACCGTGCATCACAGTGTCCTCCAATGCAGTAACTGTGACTGCGCAGCTCGGTTGGCAGAATGCGGAGTGAAAAGAACAGCATGTGTCTCGGAGTGTACACGCGCTGGTCCGCACCCTCCCGAATTTACAGGGGATGCTTCATCACCGGATGAGCCTACAAATACAATGGGACATTCCAAATTACGAGCTAAGTAGGGCTGGCCGATATACTCGTTCAAATATTTTTTTAAGCTCAATAACGATCATCGCCACCATGTGGTGTATTGCCTTTCTTTACGTCTTTTTTTCTTTAATTATACCTGATGCGTTAGTAAACATCCAAACTTCAGATGCAATGTGAGATGCTTCCGGGGAAAAAAATCACCACTGCTATCTCAGCTGATATCTAATGGATGCTGATAAGATAAGAGCCAATCAGCAGCAAGGTTGTACAGCTCCCATGGGATCATGTGATATATTTTCGTCAATCATATGTAAGCTGCAAGGCCTTGCTGCTGATTGGCTTCCCATAGATATCAGTGGGGTTTTTTCCCCCGAATCATTTCACGTTGCCTCAAGTTTACTACCGCATCAGATATAATTAATGAAAAAAAGACAAGAATAAAGGCAACACAACACATGGTGGCGATGACCATTATTAATTGATAATTATCAATTAGTATATCGCCCAGCCCTAGAGCTAACGTAGCCTACTATAGTAGGGGATCGGGAGAAAGAAAAACTGAAAACTAGTAGCTTTTCTGAAATTCTTATTTCCATCTGGCAGTCCCTGAAATCATTTAATAAATAAGGTTTACTTGAAAAGGATTTTCATTACATTACTTCTCAACAGCAGTGTTGTAATTTCTCTGTGAAACTGGAGGCATTTTATGTCTCATCTCAAAGCTCCTAAAAGAACTGACCTCCAGTATCTTCTCTCTCTCTACCCCCTCATCGCACACGTACACACGGGCTCGTCCGCTACGCTCGTTGTCCCGGATACCCTTGGCAACTTGCGTGGCTTTCAGCTTCTCGAAGCGGTTGCTCTTGGAGCCGCACCACTGGTAGATCTCCTGTCGAGGTAGAGATTTGCAAGGGGAAGGGGTTCAGTCAGACAACAGAAAAGTGTGTTTGAAATGGTGGGAATTGGTGCTGAAGTCTGCTGATGGATTTCTGAGGTAATACCTTAAATAATTCAGTTGCTGTATTTTTTTTTATTTGTACACACGTCTGGTTTTCAAAGACAGTTCTGTAATTGGTGAGTCTCTCTTTTTTAGACCAATTATGATTGAAGCCTTACAATTCCATAACGTAAGAACAGCGAGCATGTATACAACAATTCCATCACCCCTTAACCCAAACCCAAAGCAATGGTTCTGTACCCCCCATCAACCAAATCAGTAACTGGCCAAAACGGAGCCTAAAAGCTTTGTCATGTGACTCACATTTCCCAGGTCCAGGATGAAGCAATCTCCCTGATTGAAGCTGTCCCAGTTGACCGCCACCTCTGTTGCCCTGACAACACGGCGACCTTTCACCTGCAGCACACGCTGCACAACGACCTCATTGGTGACCACGTGTCTGAATCCTGAAGCCACGCCCCCTTTCTACAATAAAGGGTAAGAAAAAAAAGAGAAAAAAGGTGTTTTGTCCCAACTTTACAGGCACATGTGCCCCCCCCCAAATTTGGGGTGCCTAATCTTGGCCCCATTACTGCAATATCCCCTGTCAATTCAGGACAAAGGAGACGAGGACTGCCAACCACTTTTCACTCCCACCAACTGAACTGGCTACTCACTTCGTCACTTCGTCTCTGCCATGCCCTTATGATATCAACATGTATTTTTTAAGACAGTCAAAGTGTACAGATTGATCACAGTCGAGACTTGGTCACTACCCACCATGTACTTGATCCCAGGTTTGAAGTAGCCCAGGAAGGCTTTGGACTCGTGGCCCTGAACCTCACGGTACTGGATGGGTTTGCCGCCCAGGTAGTCGTCCATCTGGACAGTAAAGATAGCTGCCGCCCCGCTCTCATCCTGAGTGCAGAAATCACCTGCAGCAAAAAAAAAAAGTAAAATGGGCAGACAGAGGTCATGTGGTTATCCAGGCGTAAAAACGTGCTTTGTACACTGAAGCTTTAAAGCTAGAGTACGCAACTTTCTCAACCGTGGCATTTGTTGTCAAAACATTTCAAGGTCATAACACCCTTGGCCCTGCCCACAGAGAAAGAAACACACCCCCACTGCTTCCACAGGCCTTGTTGTGAATGTGCAAGTTTTCTAGATACGATTGCAGGATTATAGACTGGTATAGCTAATGTTACAGTAAAAATGTGAGCTACAAGAGTCCAGGTAGAACAACGGAATCTTTTCTGTTGTTGCAGAGTTGTTGGATCACACTGAGTTTGTGTAGCGTTACTCTGAACCAGGCATTATCTGGCTACTGCTGGAATGCACCTGGTGAAATGTACACATTGAGTGGACAAAGCAACAAAGCATTTCAGACTGCCAGACAGAGGTAGGCCTGGTGACCCCCTCCAGTGTGCCACAACCCCCCCACCCCAGCACCATTTTCCTTACCCAGCCAGAAGTGCAGATCGTACTGCAGGTTTCCGGAACGCTGTTTGATGGTGTTGAGGATGAGGTAGGCGTCACCCATGTAGAACCCCCCATACAGGTTGGCTGGCACTGCCACCAGGTCCATCTTCTCGATCCTCCACACCTGGAGGCCCGCCTGCTGCCCTGCCTTCTCAAACTCCGGGTGGTACGCCATGCTGCCAAGAAACAGGGACACACAGCAGGTCAAACCAGGCCAAACCATGACACTGTCCTGCCCCAGTATACCCATTCTCTATTATCAATTTAAAACACTTATTTATCTATATTATTAAAGGTATACTATGTAGTTTCAGAAAACTAGATGGTGATATTGAGCACGTAGGAGAAAAGGGCTCCCCGAAAATTTCTTATCACGTGTTCTTCTCAGACGCGCACGACGACACACGAGCATTGTGGTGACGTTTCACACATATTTTCTCAGACCGTGGACTCAATTCAATTCGCTTTATTGGCATGACAAGACATTGAATCTATATTGTCAAAGCATACTGCATTAAAACAGTCGAAGACATACATCTAACTCTGAACAATACAAAACAGCAAAGACTAGAAACGAATGAACAGTAACCATACATGGAAACAAGAACTTTTCTTTGATTATGGATTTAGAAATAACAATAATGTAAAATAATAAAGTACTATTAAAAAGAATAATAATTATCAATAGAAATGATAATAATGATGAGAACGACACATATGATCTTATAAAGTGAATATAATAACATGTTTATTAGACCACAAGGACACATACAATGTTTTTTGGGGATAAAATTTGAATGTAAACAAAGAACGAGTTGTTTACAATGAAACTACATAGTATACCTTTAAAGAGATACTGCAGAGGCTTTTCTAAGGCCTTTTTTACCGCTTCAATTTGAACTGGAACTCGTGAGTAGGTGTGGTCATATGACAATGGTGTCACGTAGTCATATTATGAATATTCATACAGTCAAGGAGTGAAAGGGTGTGTCTTGGTGAACAGACTCAGGCCCCCACTGAACTCAGCCCCCTTCCTGCTCTCTCCTCACCTAAACAAACAACAAAATGACAAGCGACAAGAGTGACAGCAGTACTGCAGGGAGTTTTGAGGTGGAGGAGTTTGAAAGGATTCCTTCGTGGTGGAAGACTCTTCCTCGCGAAGATGTTGCTTGGGAAATACAGCCGTATTCATTCGAGTCACTGGCAGCAGCAGCCACTGTATTAGTTGAGCGACATCTTCGCGATCGAGGAGAGGACCGGGGATGTAACCGAATGGTAGAGCTAACGTTACCTAGCTAAGTTAGCTTGTTTGTCTGCCTAAAGTAACGTTACTATTAAACACATTCAAATACACAGCAAAACCCAATCAAACAGTAACGTTAGTATAATGAAAATGGCTGGTTGTAGCGCCCAGCTCCACTTGGTCCGGAGAGAATTGTTATCATTTATTAGCTAACATTCATAAATGATAGCGATAACTAGCTATCTAGCTAAGTTACCAGTTCTCTGGACCAAACGGGGCTAAACTCACACACAATAGACTGCTTTGCATTACCTAATTTATCGATACATTCCATCTCTCGGCAGATTATGAAAGCTAACAGAGCCGGTGGCGTTACACCGAGGAACAATACATCTGACTCCTTGGCATAATGCAGGCAAGTTAGCTAAAGATACCAAAGTAAGACGTTGTAGATGAATAACTCTCTATGGCTACGTTCACACTGCAGGTAAAAAGTGGCCCAGATCCGATTTTTTCCTCAAATGTGACACAGATCAGATTTTTTTATGGAAGTGTGAACAGCGAAAATCACATTGAATCTGACATTTAGAATTCTCATTTGGGCCACTTTTGCATGTGGTATTAGATGCCGATACATAACCGATTGTGTCAAAGCGACCGCAGTCTGTCAGATCGGAATTAATGTGACTTTTTACATAATTTTTGATGCATCTAGCAGGGCATTAGAACGTTAGCGCACGGGCTAGTTAACTCACTATTGTACAGGGTAGGTTATCAACAGATTCACATTATATTATCATGTGTTGTCATTTTAGATAAGTGGGAAACGTGCATAGCAGTGGATTTTTTTGGGCAAACGATACACCATAATAAGTCGGAAGTAGGAACGTTTTTATATAATTCGCGGTACGATTCTAGTTTTTTATTATTTTATTTTATTTTATTTTATTTTATATATATATATATATATATATATATATATATATATATATCGCTCATAGAAACAATATGGATACTTCCCTCTCCCCTGTCAACGAAGACGACAACAGGGGATTTGAGGCTTTTAAATGCGTCATGTGCAGCATGTATAGGGTTTTTCTCAGAACGAATGAGGATGACATGCTTAAAATTGAGGTTATATTAACCATGGGCGAGACCTTCATTAGCGATGGATGTCAAAGAAACATTAAATTACAGGACGAGGCTCTCCTGCTACAGCGGTAGCTAAAGGAGAGAGATAAGCTGATAGCGGACATGCTAGCGGATCATGCTACACCCCTGAGGCAGTCTGAAGAGCAGGGCCGCCTGGTATGCTCCAAGAAATGCCCCGCCTCATCTGAGAAGTGGTCCGAGGTGGTGTCGAAAGGGAGGCGTAGGCGTGCGGGAAGGATTTTGCTTCCTCTTTTCTCCCCCGTGGAAGAACCGCCAGTACTTCTTCGAAACTCCTTTGCCCCACTATCAGGCGATGTACCGGCCCCTGGTTCATCCTCTACCGCCGATGACAACGTTACCACCTCTGCGTTGCATGGCTGCGATCCAGTTGTATCGGTGGCTGCCCCTACTCCCCCTCATTGTTTAGACTCTCTGCATGAGCCGAATGAGGGGGTGATAGTCATAGGCAGCTCGATTGTCAGGGATATAAACCTGCCGGGAGCAAAGACCTTTTGTTTCCCAGGAGCTTATGTCTTAGATATTGATAGACAAGTTCCTGCGGTGCTACAACAGCACCCAGATGCACATCTACTTATCGTGCACGTAGGCTCGAACGATATTAAATTAGGGGAAACTGAAACTTTGAAAAAAGACTTCGAGCAGCTTTGGAACACTCTGCAACAGACTCGAAAGCATTTTCTTCTTTCGGGACCCCTGCCTACACATGGCAGAGGATGTGAACGCTTTAGTAGAACTTTTCAGTTGGACCAATGGCTGAAATCATTCTGCAATGCAACAGGTACTGATTTTATTGACAATTTTGATTGTTTTTTTAAGTCCCCCTTTCTGTTTAAACGGGACGGAGTTCACCCGAATAGAAAAGGTTTGAAGCAACTGTCTTGGAATTTTGCGAGTGCCTTGAAATGACGTGTAGGCCTACAGTCCCATACCAGTTACTGAAGCCACTTTGCACACACACATTCTCACGTTAGGCCTAATGGTGTTATTTTTAATAATTTAATTCAGATAACTGTGACAACGAATATTGTTTCTCGGTGCGAGAATGAAGTAGACGATATAGTTTTAACTCCTTCTACCTTCAGAGCATGCAGACATGGATTGGGACTGTTGTGTTATAATGTGAGAAGTCTAATGTCTAAAATTGACTTTATTAGAGTCTGGACACTACAGACGGATCCAGATATTTTTATAATCAATGAATCATGGCTAAATGATACGGTTATGGACACTGATATTACTTTAAATGGTTACAATGTTTTTAGGTGTGATAGAAAATTAAGAGGGGGCGGGGTGATTATGTATGTGAAGTCCACCTTCATTGTGATGGTTTTAATCTCCACATCTGCCCCAAAGCAATTTGAATGCCTGGTTTTAAGCTTACGGACAGGTTGCACAAATATCAATATCGCTGGTGTCTGCCGTCCGCCAAATGCCTTATCCAGTGCTATTAATAATCTTACCAGCATATTATCTGATTATGCTCATTCTGAGCTTCTAGTCATGGGCGATCTTAACTTGGAATGGCAGTCTCGAGCCTCAGATGATTTCAAGGTCATTTGCAATGATCTAAATCTCACGCAATTGATCGTGGAACCCACGCGCCCAAACCAGAAAACCCCCTCAAAGTCTACTTTGATAGATATAATTTTAACTAATAAACCGCATAAGTATCGTAGTGGAGTTTTCCCACTTGATATCAGTGACCACTGTCCTGTGGCTTGTATCAGAAACGAAAAACAATCTGTAACAGCGCCGTCACGTTTTATTACTAAAAGGGATTTTAAAAACCTTTGTGAACAAGGTTTTATGTTTGATTTACTTTTAAGTAATATTGACTGTGTTGCATCCATACCGGATCTGGACTTAGCGTTTAATTGTTTTTCTACAACCTTTCAGTCTGTCGTAAACAAGCATGCCCCTTTTAAAAGATTCCGAGTAAAAAACAGATCAAATCCCTGGTTCTCCAATGGCTTATCTAACAAACTACATGATAGAGATAGGGCATGGAAACGGGCCAGAGAGACAGACTCACTCGCGGACTGGCAGCACTTTAGACAGCTACGAAATAAATGCTGTGCCTCAATAAGGAAAGCTAAATCAAATTACTATATAACCTCACTATCTGATTCGGCTAAGTTCTGGAAGGTTGTGAATTCCTTGAAGCATGGTTCTGCTCCTTCCTTACCACATTTCATTAATTCCGATTCTGGTCCTATTTTTGAGAAAAATGAAATGGGGAATGCTTTTAATAGTAATTTTATAGAAGCAGGAAATCTTTTTGAAAATTCACATCATGATGTTCTGCAAATAGATGGATTACATTTTAGCTGCAGCTCCATTGAAAGCCCATTAATAAACAGAGCTATGTTCTCATTTAGATTCTTTAGAGAACAAGAAGTATTGGAGGCCTTACTTGCCATAAATACAAAGAAATCGAAGGGGGAAGATCAATTAGACCCTATTTTTCTACGAATGGGGGCCCCATTAATTGATAATCCATTGACAAATATTTTTAATATTCACTTATTACTGGTGCTATTCCTGATGTTTGGAAATCAGCACATGTTCTACCTCTATTTAAAGGGGGTGCACCCAGTGAGCTGAATAATTACAGACCTATTTCTAAACTCCCTTGTTTGGCAAAATTTTTTTAATTTTTAATAAATCTGCAACTACACTCTTTCCTATCCAGGAATAATATTTTAAATCAGTTTCAGTCTGGTTTCAGACCTGGCCACAGTACCATATCAGCAGCCTCCCTGGTCATAAACGACATCATAAATGCATTAGATAGCAAACAAAAATGTGCAGCCCTTTTTATAGACCTGTCCAAGGCATTTGATACGGTTGACCATTCAATACTTTTGACCAGGTTGTCCTCCATTGGCCTAGATGGAAATGCTTTAAATTGGTTTCGCAATTAACTCTCTAACAGGACCCAAGCTATTGTAATAGATGAGGTGAAGTCACCCTTTCTAAAGGTCAATAAAGGGGTCCCACAAGGATCCATCCTGGGCCCGTTATTATTTACCATTTATATAAACGAGATTGCCACTAAAGTAGAAAATTGTAATGTTCATTTCTACGCCGATGATACCGCAATTTACTCATCGGCATCCACAAGCAGACAAGCTCTCACTTATATACAAACTGCTTTTAAAAGTATTCAATTAGAATTGGCCAGTTTGAAATTAGTTTTGAATGCAAATAAAACAAAGTATATGTTTTTCTCCACACATAATGTAGACCCTATGGATGCTCATTTATTTACCTTGAATAATATTGAAATCGAATGCGTCCAGAATTATAAGTATCTGGGTATCTGGTTAGATCATGATTTTTCATACAGGTCACATGTGGCTAATCTAACAAAAAAACTTAAACCTAAACTTGGCTTTCTTTTTAGGACAAAGATTGTTCAGGCCACAATTTTACCAGTACTTGATTATGGGGATGTTTTATATATGCATGCCCCCACTTGTGTTTTAAAACCTTTGGATGCCATATACCATAGTGTATTGCGCTTTATCACAGGTGACGGCTTTAGAACTCATCACTGTGACTTGTATAAATCAGTAGGCTGGTCCTCCTTAGAGCTACGGAGGAAGCAACACGGTATTGTATTTGTTTATAAAGCGTTGCTTGCGAAACTCCCTCACTATTTAACAAAACATATTTTTTTAAGGTTTCAAAATATAATACTAGAGCTCAGGACTGGATTACTTTAGATATACCTCGATTTAGAACTGAACTGGGTAAAACTGCCTTCAGTGTTTCTGCGCCCAAATTGTGGAATGAAACCCAGGAATCACTTCACTTAACTTCACTGGTATCTGTTGAACATTTTAAGCAACTGGTTTTTAATTTATTAGAGATGGAAGGCACATGTACCTGCATGGCCTAATCATCCATGTGTTCTTTGCTCAGGATGCATCCTATGATTGTGGGCCTGTATATGTTTGTGCACATGTGTATACTTACATGAGTATGTATGCATTTGTGTATGTATGTGTATGTGTATGTATATATGTATGTACGACCATTTATTCTTATTCTCTTTTACTTGCAAATCATCTCTGTACATCTTATATTTCTCTGTATAACTTACTAGAATGGTCAAATTTTCTGTTTTATCATTGTATGGTCGCAGGGCCCCCCTGAAAAAGAGATTTCGGTCTCAGTGGGGTCCCCCTGCATAAATAAAGGAAATATACATATAGAGCCCACGGAGTCTAAAGGCTTTAAGGTGGAAGCAGCTGTCTGTTTATATATCACATCACCATATGCCTCAACAATCCTCCTCCTACTGTCAAATGAGATCCTGTACAGATCTATTTCTGTACAGGAAACCAAGTCTTATTCGTAGTTTATTAATTCATTTATCAATATGGGTCTTAAAAGTCAGGTTACTATCAATCCAAATACCCAGATATGTATAATGTGAGACTCTCTCAATATGGGCACTATTAAGTTTGCACATCTGCAGAGGAGTAGGGTTTGTAAGGCTATCTATTATGAAAAAATCTAATATATACTGTGTGGTAAAATGGTAAAAAACAAAACATTTAGCATTGAAAAGTATCCTGCATCAATTCCTACACGTATTCATTTTTGTCGCTTGTTACTGGTTAAATGAGAGGCCTCCAACCCACAGGAATGTGTGGGCCAGAAACCGTAAAATGTGTGTTATTTGCGCTCTCCGTCCAGCCCAGTCCGGGGTTTCCTCCCCTCTGCGCACAAGGACACAGTCCTGACACAGAAACAGGGCAGCAGCTCCCTCAGCTATGCTAATCCAAGGCCATCTGTCGGACGGAGCGGAAATCCAACGGACCTGTGGCACAGTTGTTTGTCTCTACAGGCTGTTTCTGCCAAATACACTCACTCACACACACACACACACACACACACACTCACGCATGCATACACACTCACACACGCACACAAGGACACACACACACACTTCAGCCATATCACAGACCTCAGGGCCCTGTGTCGATGCAGCTGAAGAGGTAGCTGTGTGGTACTCAGATTACCAGCGACTTTAGGAGATATTTGGAATTTTTAAGATGTGAATAATTGGCTATGTCCGTGCACAGCTTGCCTCATGCCACAGACACATAGCCCCTAGCTGTGTGGATGCTTGAAAAAACAGAAAACAAATGAGAACATTTAAATGAGATAATTAATCCCCTCTCTTCAACTGTCTGTCATCCTGGTGTCAGGTTATGCTAAACGCACCAATACTGCATCATACAGACTGTGTGTGTGAAAAGGAAAGTCCCTGAACAAAATATCTGTTCAGTTTTCTTGGTTGCGGTTGAACTGATAAGATGTAACCTGTGCTTAATTTCACTTCTGCAGGAGGGATTTTTGACACATTCGACACACATGGCCACTTAGACCTTCCTGTACAAAAAAATACACAACCAGTTGTGAGAGAAACATCTGGTAAGAAATTAATACATTTTCCCCACTTTGAAATCCTGTCACAATTACTGTAACAATCCAGCATCCAGACTGCTACACAGATGCATTCCAGGATGTAACTAGTTCCAAGTTCTGAATAGTAAACACCATTCCAAATTGGAGCGAAACGGCATTCTGGAACAGTCCCATGTTCTGCATGCATGTTTCCCTGGGCGGACTGAGGTTAGGATTCCATTTTGTTTCTACAGTGAATCTTTCAATATTTTCTGTTGTTGTTGTTGTTAATGGGCAGCACACACTGAATAGAATCCACTTTACATTACATCCTCAGGGGAAGTGGTTTTATGAAGCAAGCAGTCCTAAATTCCTTCTTTTTTTTTTTTTGCTCAGCCACTGTCTCCAGTGTTTTCATAAGGCTGCTATGCCTTGTAAACCATACATTCCTAACTTTCCAAACTGGGCCTATAATAAGTCAAGGATGTTTTGTTTTTTTTTCTTTGTGAAGGCTGTGATTTCTCCAGCGCCAACAAAGAACATTCATATGGGTCGCAAAATAATGAGAACCAAGATGAGATAAAACACCCCCAGTTAACTGTAAAAACTTTGCCCCTAGTGGTTGAGACGTATCCGTCTCAATTACAGTATTCATGTTTGTCTGAAATGATAAACTACGGCTTTAAGAAAACCCCGTAAATTTTGACGCAGTATTGTTTAAAAGGGTAGCCGCTTGCGAAAACCTCAGCTTCTCCAGTTACACTGCAGTGCCATAAAAAGAGAGGGTGCTATTAATAGCCCAAAGTACTTACGACCCTCCTCTCGCCACAGCCACAGACTGTAAAATGCATGAAATGCACCATTTATACACGCTAAGAAAATCATGTTCACGTACAGAAACAATATATTTTTTAAATGTTGTACAATTGAGCATTCGCCGTTTTCCCTTGCTTACTGTACTATAGCTATACAGTACCTGATGCACTTTCGGTTTAGAAGACACCTAATTTTTTTCTCCAAAATCTCTCGTATAAATATGTTTAGGAAACCAAGTATTCACCTGTAAATCAGCTACAGCTGTTTTCTGATTAACCCTGAAGAGTTTATCTTACATTTCGCCAAAGTCCCGTGCAATCCACATTTCCACAGCGACCATCTATCGCACTTAGGGCTAAAATACACTGCTGTTATTGTGTAGAAACACACACGCTTTTGTACGTTTTTTTAAACGCATTTAAATACATTAGGCGACGTATGTTATGGTTATATACAGATCCTTTCCAAAAAATTTGAATATCATGGAAAAGTTTTTTCCCCCCCATAATTCCATTCAAAAAGTGAAACTTTCATAGATTATAGATTCATTACACAAAAAATAAATATTTCTAGCCTTTATTTGTTTCATTTTTCATAATTTTGGCTTACAGCTCCAGAAAACCCCCAAAACAGTATTTCAAGAAATTAGAATAGTGTGTAGAAAATCACCATTTACTTCAGTTATTTCAGAGAATTAATGTTTTAGACTGAGTGTCACACTCTAATCATCTAATTTACTCAAAACACCAGCAATGTTTTTCTACAGGTGTGTCGTTAAATTGGACAGGTATCTCAGTTTGGTTCAGTATGGGGAAGACTGCAGACTTGACAATTGGCCAGAAGACCATCATTGACACCCTCCAGAAGATGGGTAAGTCACAAAAGGTCATCGCTAAGGAGGCTGGCTGTTCACAGAGTGCAGTGTCCAAGCATATCAATATAAAGTTTAGTGGAAGGGAAAAATGTGGCAGGAGAAGGTGCACAAGCAAAATAGATGACCGTAGGCTTCAGCGGATTGTCAAGCAAAGACGATTCCAAAATTTGGCGGAGATGCAGAGGGAGTGGACTGAGGCTGGAGTAATAACTGAACTAAATGCTGATTTTCGACACACTATTCTAATTTCTTGAAATACTGTTTTGGGGGTTTTCTGGAGCTGTAAGCAAAAATTATGAAAAATTAAACAAATAAAGGCGAGAAATATTTCACTTTGTGTGTAATGAATCTATAATCTATGAAAGTTTCACTTTTTGAATGGAATTATGGAGAAAAAAAAAACTTTTCCATGATATTCTAATTTTTTGGAAAGGATCTGTATATATATATATATGTGACTATTCTGAAATAAATGTATTCTGTTGAAAATGTCTGAATGATACAGCTTCTTCTTCAATTCGAACTTTAAACCATGGATGTGCAGGGAATATTTTTGAGATATTGACATTTAAATAAAACTAGTAGAAATCAGGTGGAAATTGCCTCTGGAGGGCCAAAGTAAATAGAGTTAATGAGGAGTTAACAAATGAGTTGTGCCTTAAAGTAAACTGAGTATGCTCAATTTCTTCTGCTTCCAATTCACTAGTTATTCTGAGCTCATGGAATACATGTCTGAAATCATATTTCATCCCTTTGTTGGGGGAATTTGGAGTGTCCAATGGTACGTCTAAGCCTTTCCATCAATTCAGGGAATAGACATGTAAACTCTCTCCTCTGAAGGACCACAGGAAACTGTATCAAGCAAGTTATCAGCAAGCTGTACTTCAGTAAGATTATCTTTTTTTCCCTACTGTACAAATGAATGTCAAATATAAGTTCCCCTCTGAATACCACAGCAAGAAAAACTCCCTCTGACAGTCACACACCAATTTGGCTTAACCTTGTGTTTCAAATTAACAATAAACCAGTGCTATTCAAACACTTTCGCAATCAAGCATAATGCACAAATCTCATTGATATGAACAGTCTTAATATCAATCAATTTCAACAAAAGTGCAACCTTCCCAGTCAGTGCTTTTTCCATTACTACCAATTCTAACAAACCATTAAAACAGGAATCTACCTATCTTCTAGAAAATATCCAAAACAACTATCTAAATTCCAAACTTTAATTAGGAGTTTAGAACACAACCATATTTGTGCAATAGCTTGCAACAATCTACTCTCCATCTCACTGAATGCTAAGTCCAATAATACCATATACAGTACTGTGCAAAAGTCTTAGGCACATGTAAAAAAAAATCTGTAAAGCGAAGATGCTTTAAAAAAGAATTAAATGAAAAGTTTCTAAATATCAAACAATTGACTGTAAAGTAAACAGTAAAAAAACTAACTCAAATCAATATTTGGTGTTACCACCCTTGGCCTTTTCCTTTAAAAATGCATCAATTCTCTTCGGTACACTGTTATTCACAGTTTTATCAGAAAATCAGCTGGTAGGTTGTACCATGCATCTTGGACAACTTGCCACAATTCTTCTGCAGACTTTGGCTGTCTCGCTTGCTTCTGTCTGTCCTGGTAATCCTAGACAGCCTCAATGATGTTGAGATTAGGGCACTGTGGAGGCCATACCATCTGTTGCAGAACTTTTTATTTTTGCTGAAGATAGTTCAATTCATTTTTTGGAAAATAAATGTTTGGAAATCTAAAATGTGCTCTTTTCTACTGACACACTGATACAGAAGACAAAAATTAATCTAAGAAAAACTTATACAGACGTGCTCAAATTTGTTGGTACCCCTGGTAAAGATGGGTAAAAAGGATTATACAAAATTCACCGTTTGGTGAATTAGCTTAATCTCACACTGAACAAATGAGAAAAATCCAACCTTTAATTGACGTTCATTTATTATGAGGAAAAAAACTCCCTCATCAAGAAATAATTATTTTTAACAAAACCATGTTGGCCACAATTATTGGTACCCCTGCATTTATATATTGAATAAAATAATAATTTTTAATATTTGGTTGCATATCTTTGCATGCCATGACTTCCTGATGTCTGTGACCCAACAACATCAAAAGACTCTTGATATCTTATTTCCAGGTACTCTTAGAAGCAATACTATAACCTCTCTGCATTTGAATGGATCTCTATGGGAATTGGGGGGTGGGACCCATGGTTGGCTAAATGGCTGCAAGTCAACAAGGGTCTGAGGTATCAAACGAGCCTCAAACCATCACTCTGCTGCCAGATATGCAGTAGATATGGATGGATCACTTGAAGGGTTGTTTCTCCTGACAAATTTTCCTATTGAACTCTATGGAAAAAACCCTTCAAGTTATCCATCCATATCTACTGTATTTCTGGCAGCAGAGTGATGGTTTAAGGCTTGTTTGATACCTCAGACCCTTGTTGACTTGCAGCCAATTAGCCAACCATGTGTTCCATACTATTCCCGTGTAATTTACAGCTTAATCTAGTCCCACCCCCCAATTCCCATAGAGATCCATTCAAATGCAGAGAGGTTATAGTATTGCTTCTAAGAGTACCTGGAAATAAGATATCAGGAGTCTTTTGATATCCTTTTATACAGAATCATGATGGCATCACCTGTTTACCACAGAAGTTGTTTGAGAGAATGGCAAGAATGCGCAAAGCCGTTATCAAGGCAAAGGGTGGCTACTTTGAAGAATCTAAAATACAAGACTTTTTGCATAATTTAATTTGTGTTATCTCATAGTTTTGATGTCTTTACTATTCCAAAATGTGGAAAACAGTAAAAATAACGGAAAACAACCTTCTATGAGTAGGTGTGTCCAAACTTTTGACTGGTACTGTATGCGACCAAATATTAAAAATTATTACTTTATTCAATATATAAATGCAGGGGTACCAATAATTGTGGCCAACGTGGTTTTGTTAAAAATAATTATTTCTTGATGAGGGATTTTCTTTTCTCATAATAAATAAATGTCAATTAAAGGTTGGATCTTTTCAGTGTGAGATTAAGCTAATTCACCAAATGGTGAATTTTTTATAACCCTTTTTACTCATCTGTACCAGGGGGTACCAATAAATTTGACCATGTCTGTATAAAAAATATAGGGTGCCTAAGACTTTTGCACAATACTGTAGATAAGAGTAATACAAAGAGCACATACAAGACGCTAATTATCCCTACTGAGAATGCCAGATTCAGAATTACCCAATTTTCCAACCAAACTCCAGATGAAAATCTCCAAGTAGTCTCCACCTGTTAAAACCATACACACTTAAATTCTGGAAAAGGACATGCCTCAAATCTCCCTCTTTTTAACTGGCAATGTTTCAACTCAACTTCTACATTTTTTTTTTGCCATTTCTAAGAAAACAACACTGCTTACGTAGAATAATTAAAATATTTAAAAAATTTAACGCATGACTCGTCATTATACTTTCACTTGCACTATGTGCATTTCAATAAAAGTGCAAGCCTGCTTTCTATAATGATCCTTCAACTGCATTTCCACAGTATTATAATGATGCACTCACAATATCTGGGTCATATTGGTATCGACTGATAATAGCTTAAAAGAAACGTATCGTTTGATGCTCCTCTGATGTAGTAAATGAATTGAAAATGTCATGCACAAAAATAAGCTTATTCATAGTCATCTGAACTTTTTTATAATTTAATTTAATATTTTTACCAGCAAAACTCACAAACAAAACGATACGGAGACTCACTAGCTCATGACTCATGCTCTCTGCTTAATAAGAAATATATAAAATATTTTGCTATACAAATAAAATGTTTTTTATTTTTCATTTAATTTTTCCTTCCTTAATTAAATTTCTGTGCTGATATACTTTTTCCATAAATGTGGAATCTTGTTTACAGTTTGAATTTGTGAATTAAATAAAGACAGTATCAGCATTGGCCAATATGGCTGACCAAATAATGGTTATTGTTATTGGCTCAGGATTTCCATATCATGCACCCTTTGTATATTTGTGTTTTCTCACACGTGACCTTTATTTATTTATGTACAATAATAATAGCATATACAACAATACTAATGCTTATGGTGGACAGATCTGATCCTACATAACCATTTCTGCTTTCATAACTTGAGTTTTGTTTTGTCACTCCTGCCCCCCCCCCTCCCACCCCCTTAATAATAAAAAAAAGTGAGATTCCCCTGCAGAAGACGTTGGCATGTCCTGTACAGAAATCCTGGATGTGCTGCACCATTCAAACAACTGGCTTAAACATTAACCTTCTGAAACAGTAATTCATGTATTATTTATGACGGTAAATTCTTAGGCCCACTCCCCTGTGATGTCACCACAAATTACAACTTAAAGTCCAAAGTCCATTTGCAGAGTGCATGTAGCTAGTCACTAATCACAGACCTTGTGGTGAGTAAGGTCAGTGATACAGTAATGACATGGCTCTCACCTACACATGGGCACTTCCTGTGGAGATGGTACACCTCCGTAGCCAGAGAGAGGAGAGGAACAGCAGCAGTTACTCAAGTCCAGGTGACTTAAAATTTTAAACTTTAGCCTAATTACAAACTGATTTTTTTTACTGAAATCATTAACAATGATGACTGATGATATACTATATATATGATATATAATTTATAAACTGGATGCAGACCAGAGGCCCGTTTCTATGGAAACAATATGAACCAGCAGACTTGATTATGCTTTTTTATTTCAGATTTCCATTTTTAATGTTATTTTGCATATTGTATATTTTTGTACTCACATACGTTTGCACTGTGCCCCTTTAAACTGACAACTTTCAGCACCGAAAGCAGGCTGCGCACCCTGTAGATGGGAGACAGGTGGGGGGCGGGGGGAGAGTATAAATAGTGTACAGGTCACATGACTTCAACACATCGTCTCAGTGGCAGAAAATAAGGGAGCTTTTCAGAATCGCGATGATTGGCCCAGATTACACCCCCCGGCCCCTGGCCAGCCACCCCCCCTCCTCTAAAAGTGACTTGATCTTGCCAGGATCTTCCACAGCAAACCTTTACCACCCCCACATTGAACCCCAGCTGTGCTCACTCAGTCTGGGAAAGGGACTCCTCACTCCCCAGCCCAAGTCATCAGATATGAGGGGGTACAGAAACAAAGGATTTCTGGCAAAATGCTTTCCCAGATGTTGCATAAACTACACCAACCAGGAATACATCGCAAAACATGCAACCAGTACACACACACATACATCCGTACACACACAGACACAGACAGACACACAGAGCCTGCAGGCAGTCAGGCCAGCCATGCCTGTTTATTGGAGGAGATGTCAGCTGATATGCATGTTGGGAGTCCAGGGCTGGACTGCTTGCCTGCTCTGGCACAGTCTCTTAAGAGCTTCAGACCTTGCTGGGATAACCCCAACACAACCAAGAGCACAAATCCGAAAAGCACAGGCACCAGCATGGGATAAACAGTGTTAAAAAACAACACACTAAATTATTTGGTGTAAATTAAACTCCTAACAGAGCATATATTAATCTGAAAGGTAAAAATGTACACTGCCAGGGTGGATTTAACACCAATGCATGAAACCCATTATCCCTCTGCAGCATTATACTTAGTGCAAAGAAGCCATTTCCAAAAATACAACTGCAGTTGTTTACATAAATGCCCACACCCCATCCACACCCTTTCTACAGTAATTACTGTTTGCAAAAGTAGTCGTCTGAATAATAGTTTTGTCATGCAGTGACCTGGGCTTTCACTGTGTTTAACAGGCTAGTCATTTTGCCCAGATGATGGCTCAAGGGATTGCCCCAACTGGGATCAAGCCTGTAACCTTTGTGATACAGAAGGTCTAACGAACAGTTCTTTGCACAGTTGCTCCTGTAGGAAGGTTTTTCCCACACCCCGTTTTTTGGCGTAATTTGGCTAAATTTTATATGATTTGTCTTATCTTCTTGTTTCAGTGCACTGAATGATTAACAACAAATTGTGTGTTACATCTGGATGTGAAATGTTGTAAGATTGCTTTCTTTGTACGGCGTGACATGAAAAGCAAGAAAATGTCCCCATGAGCGATCATTAAGATTTATTTTTTAATTCCCAGACAGGTCTTTCCTTGCTAACCTTCACATCAGGCAGTGCAGAGAGACTGCATAGCACAGATGGACATTACAGCACTATGGAACACCTGAGGGGGATGGGTGGTATGACTCATTTTTTTACACAGCTAAGCACCCATCCCAAAAAAATAAATAAATCCCCCTTTGTCTTTTGAAAAACTCGTTGGCCTCTTTTCCCTATGTAAAAGTTTCATATTACACCTCAGAGCGTACCCCCCCCCCCCCCCCCCAAGTTCAGCCCTGTGTTCTCCTAATCCTGCTCTGTGCTCAAATAAAGCAAAGGAACACTTTTAACAGGAAGCATTTGGAAGTTTATTGCATTGTAAAATGTGGAGAGAGCTAAGAGCTAATAGGCTTGGTTGTTTGGCCCATCAGTAAGAAAGAATTAAGGTTCAAAGTCCTTTGATTATTTCTTTGATAAAGACCTGAATGAGTTTTATTTATTTTATTTTATTATCAACAAGTTTAATTCTGACTTTGGACTTCAACACACTTAGTAGACCACTGCACACAAACGAGGGCCACAAATGAAGTTGGGAGCTGTTGTTTTGCTGGTGGGATTAATTTATGGGATATTCTGGAGGGCTTCCTTAGTGAGGGAAGCATTTTCAGCTTCCATGAACTAAGTGTCCATCGATCAAATTTCTCATGGAAGAGAAACGTTGTATTCCTTCTGCTGAATTCCAGATGCTAGTAGATTCAATGACATTTGCCGACTTAACATCAGCGTTTCTATTTTTTATTCACGTCTTGTCTTGCCTCACAGGGTTCTCACAGAAGGCTGTTTGTTGAGGTTCACTGAAAACAGAACCTTGGGATGAATCCCATTCCCCCGGACTCATGGACTCAAAGGCGCATTCTTGTCAAGTCGATCAATGCTTAGGGTGTTTCAGTGCTTTTGCAGACTTTTCGCACCCTCGACCCGCAATTTTTGCAAGTCCGCATCAATGCAGACTTACCTGCCCCAAGTCTGCAAGTCCAGAGGGCTCAGTTTGGGATTCAGCTTTAGTGTTAAGCAACCTGAACTCAATATGTCAGAAGGCCGCACTCCCAAATGCAGCTCTGTTTAAATTGTTTTGTTTGGTTCACTACATAAAATGATGCTTGAGGCTTGACACTGCATTCGGCCCTACACACAGTGCTAGACACACTGTGTAGAACATGATGCAGTGCCAAACACACTGTGCCACACTTGATGCAGTACCAGACACACTGAGCACTGCTTGGCACAGAGCTAGACACACTGAGCAGTGCTCGACACAGTGCTGGACACACTGAGCAGTGCTTGACACAGTGCATGACACACTGAGCAGCACCTGACACAGTGCAGGACACACTGAGCAGCGCCTGACACAGTGCAGGACACACTGAGCAGTGATTGACACAGTGCTGGACACACTGAGCAGTGATTGACACAGTGCTGGACACACTGAGCAGTGCTTGACACAGTGCTGGACACACTGAGCGGCGCTTGACACAGTGCTGGACACACTGAGCAGTGCTTGACACAGTGCTGGACACAGTTCATAGCGCTTAACACAGCACCCAAAAGCATTTCTGTGCCAGCATCATTTGTTCTGGCTCTACACTAAACTGTAACTGAATAGATGGATATTTTCTTCAATATTTTGTAAACCTTCCCTAATCACTGCAAAGGTTGAGGCAGTGCTTCCCATTAATGTATTAAAATGTGGCAGCCCGCCACAGATTAATTTCAACCACTACAGTTTCAAATTGATAACAAAAATATCAAAATTTGAAATTGTGGGCTTATGTGCGCAGCCCGTTCAAAAAGACCCTCTCTTATCACCCTGCTCGATGCCCCCCCCCCCCCCTGCTTACACACAAAACCTGTGTCACATCCACCGTTCCCTTCCAGCCCACCTTCCTTTCGTTCTCCTTGTTTTCCCCATTCCTCTTGTTTCATGTCATATTTTTCCGTTTACCTTGTCTGTCTCTACGTGTTGTGCAGGCTGGGCGTGGTTTCCCCGTTTAGTTCCTCATTTGCTCCCCATTATCTCCCAGCCAATTACTCGCCTCCCCTGCTCACATTCCGCACTCACCTCATTTACTCCTGCATATATTCCTCACTCACTTTTATTATCACTCATGCTTCACACCCGTTTTCCCTTTATTTAAGTTCCACTCTTTGTCTCGTCGCCAGTTTGTTCCATCAGTTGCTGTGTGTTTGACGTGTTTTTGGCCTCTGTTTGTTCGTTCCTAACTTGTCCAGTCTTGCTTTCAGTTTTGCCCGTCCAGCCTGCTTCCCCTTTCCTGCCCACCTATTCGCCAACCCTGCAACCTGTCCGTCACCTAGCCCTCCTGCCTGCTGCCCTGTTCCTGCTCGTTCCTGCCCCATCATTAGTCCTGCCCTCTTGTTATTTGCCAACCCCGTATCCTGACTGTCACCCAGCTCCTCTGTCTGCTTGCTTGTCTGTCCTTTTTGCTAATAAATTCACTCTTGTCGGAGTTTTGCCCAAGTCTGTCTCAGAGTCCCGCATTTGGGTACATTCCAGTTTCGGAACCATAACAACCTGGATGCAAACAGAGGCTGCATCTCCTCAAGATTCTGAGGAGATTGATGTGGTTAGTAGCCTACGTTTGTGAAAGTTAACGCCCTCTGTGGTACACTATAATGGATACATAGTTTCCAGCATTAAGCTATAGCCAAGCTCTCGACTGTTACGATATACGTTTTTGTTAATTAACGTAACAAGGTTATAAGATCCATTTTTTTATTTTTTTTTACAACTAATATATTTCGCTAGCTAACTTGAAAATGGGAGGGTGGAGTGGTGTGACTGTGGGGGTGTGGCTGCTTTGGCAGGGTGCTGTGATTCAAGCAAGATGGTGGTGCATACCTGCGGCAGGGCAGGTGTTGCAGGTGTATGTGCTGCTAATCTCAAGTCAAAAGTTGACAAACCCAGTTTATGTTTTAAAACCAATGCCAAACAAAGGCAAATGATCACTGACCTGGCACAGAAAGCCATTGTAATTAGTTATATTGTTATGCTCCTGATTCTATCCTTGCGATGCTGTTGGGCAACTAACACACAGCAGCGGCGGCAAAACAAACAATATGTTACTACCTTTAATTCATGGAGTCAGCTCACCTCCTTCTCCATGATATTGAACGCCGGAAAAGCGACTTCTCCAACAACGCAACTAGAATAATCGGCTATCTAGCCCTCACCCTCTTGCTCGCAGGCGACGTCCATCAAAATCCAGGGCCTAATTCCAACTGTAGTGACCCACAGTCCCCTGACGCTTTCATCAGACAAGGTAATGTCCATCCTAAGGGTAATTCCATGACTGAGATATTCCAACGATGTGACAATAATCCACTGTCTTCTGCGATGACTGTTATACCGGCAAATGTGACTCAAGCGCTTCCAGTTATCCCCAAAATGCACGCTCACAATGCGATTGTTTACAAACAATGCAACTTTCAGCTGTTTCAAACAACAAATCACACGAGAGTTTTGTGGGACCCACACGCACATCAGAAGCGTCGCGTCAAAAACGGAGCAACTCGAAAAATTACTTATGGACTCGAACCTTGATTTTCTTTGTTTCTCTGAAACGTGGCTAACGGACTCATCACCCAACACTGCATACCTCGTACCGGGATATAATGTCTTTAGAAAAGACCAAAAACTGGGCAGGGGTGGTGGACTGCTTATGTACATGAAAGACTGCATAAACTGCAAAGAAATTGAATTCAGCAGCTCTATGGATATGGAATGCATTGCTGTAACAATTATTTTATCCCCACGCCTTTACTGTTGTTGGTATATACAGACCTCCCTCATCAAATAGCATGTTTTATGAACATCTAAGAAACACTGAAAGAACTTGACAGAAATAAAGAGTTAATTCTGGTTGGGGATCTAAACATTAATTGGGCTGAGAAGTCAAATAGGAAAAAGCTTAAGGACATAACAAGTCAGTTTGACCTCAGCCAAGTAATCCAAGGCCCCACTAGAATCACCCCATCATCTCAAACCCAGATTGATCTAATATTCAGCATTAAACCAGAAAGAATATCCAAATCATTCCATTTACTGACTGGGCTATCAGATCATAATTTGACATTGGTAGCAAGGAAGCTAAGAAAACATAGGTTCATATACCTGCAAGACAGTAAAAATGTGTCAAACATCATACCAAAGAGAATAGAATTTGAAGAGAAGTTTAAACAACTAGCCTGGAACGAGATCTTGTCCACAGACGACCTAGAGGCTGCATCTAAGGCTGCCTTTACACTACCTGGTAAAAGTGACCCAATTCCGATTTTTTGCTCACATGTGGCACAGATCGGATATGTATTATGAACGTGTAAACAGGAAAAAAGCACATGGAATCGGATATTCTCAGATCCGTTTCAGGCCTGAATCATATGTGGAAATAAATCTGATATTAATCGGATATCTGCCAATGCGACTGCCATCTAAACGGACAGATCGGATATTCCCTGTCATTGTGATTCGCACGTCATTGAAAATGCGACGATCTTGTACTTTTTAGCATTTTAATGACGTATAACGTTACTTTCACGTGCACAACTACTCTCCGCTGGAAAAAAAATGGTGCAAGTGAAATGGAGGACGAAGGCTCAGGCCAGTGGACACCTGCCGAGGTTACCTGTCTTTTAAGCCTTTGGGGCGAAGAGTCGGCGCAAAAAATAAATAAATTAAAAAAATAAAATAAATAAATAAAGATGCTTCGGAAAGCAATTGCTTGAATTATTATTTCGGTCTCGTTTGCGTCCATTGCGAGAAAGTGCCGGCTGGTTGTTTACTTTCGTTTTTTCGTTTCGGTAACCAAACCCTCTTGTACGCATGCGGGTTGTTTCAAGTGTTAAGCAAGTGTAAACACAGGTATCGGATATGGGTCACTTTCAAAAGTAGATGTAAACAGGCGGTCAAAAAAATTGGATATAGGCTAAAAATCGGAACTGGGCATCAAGACCTGCAGTGTAAATGCGGCCAAAGTGCTTCATGACCACAATTAATAAGGCTAAAGATGAATTCAGTAAAAATGTCACACATTCCCAAAAGAAGCAGAACTTGCCCTGGTTGAATGAACAACTGTGGAATTTAATGAAACGGAGGGACCACGCCTTGAAAACTGCACTTAAGTCAGGGGTTAGCCCATGATAGGAGGACTTTTCAGCATCTACGTAATAAAGTTGTAAACAAATTTAGAAAGGCAAAAGCAATTTTTTTTATTGATCTTATAAATGATGCTAAAGGGAATAGTAGGCAAACTTGGGAAAACATCAACAGAGTTCTAAAGAAAGATAGCAACAAAGGAGATAAAGGGTTTGAATTACAAGTCCAGGGAATTTGAACTCAAGACAAAGACCAGATTTCTTCTGTGTTAAATAATTATTTTATAGATTAATTTCTAGATCTGGCACGAGATTTTAGTTTAAGAAGTAAGGTCATTATACCACCAAATTATAATCTCCCTGTTTTTAACAGTGTCAGGGTCCTCCATAACCAAAATACTGAGCCAGTTTAAAAGCTCCAAGGCCAAAGATGTTTTTTACTGTGATCCTGCATTTGTAAAGAAGTACAAAAGTATCCTCTGTACTCCTATCACTCATCTTGTAAACTTGTCAATAAAACAATGCTACTTTCCAAATGCCTGGAAATCAGCAGTAATAACCCCAATTTTCAAGGCTGGTGATTCAAACAATGTAATTAATGACATACCTATCAGCATTCTCCCAGTTATTTCTAAAATAACTGAAAGAGTAATTTGTGACCAAATAAAAAATAGCCCATCTAAACCATGCCCATTCCCCACTGCATTATATGCAGTTTGGATTCAGGAAACATGATTCCACAGAGACAGCAAATTGCTATTTTATTGAATAAATGAAATCTAGTCTTGACAGGGGAGGTGTTATTGGTGCTGTTTTCCTTGATTTTAAAAAGGCTTTTGATACGGTCAACCATAATGTTCTTTTATCCAAACTGTCAAAGTTCAATTTCTCTACTAATGCATGGATGGAGTCATACCTAAGCTTAAGAAAACAGTGCACAAGAATTAATGACACATGCTTATCTTTTTCTGACTGTACCATTGGAGTTCCACAGGGGTCAATCCTTGGACCAATTCTATTTAGCTTATACATTAACGATCTGCCATTGATATTAGGGTTGCAAATTCTAAGGAATTTCCTTGATCGATAGTCGTCAACGTTAATGAACAATCAATCGATCAATCGATAACAAAACAGCTAAAGACATAGAAAATACAAAATGCATGTTTTTTTCCTCAATCAAAGCTTTATTGAAACATTTGAGAAATACGCCTGTTTCATAGCATAACATAATTATTCATAATTGTGAACGCTGTTTTTTTAAGTATGATATTTTAATAAGGCACGGGAAATTGCGCTCACTCTTCCGAGGCGAATCAGTGACTAACACGTACGTCTATGACATATACAAAAATAAGATGAGCATTAATTAAAAACTTAAATTTGCTAAATGATTATGAAATAGATAAAGATAAATAACGTTTTTGAAAACAGCGCTATAATAGGTTCCCTCTTGAAATGAGAAAGCTACGACAAACTACGACAGCTCAGGCCTCAGTTTAAAACTTAAACTGCATAAGTGCAGTAAATACCTAGGCCTGCTGATTTTTATTTAAGAATATAAGCATGTTTACGTTATCAGGGGTGAGTCGTGTGCGCAGTCGGTTTACAGCGAGACCAGCTGCTGAAAATACGCGTTCCGATGGGAACATGTCCCAGGCACGCATAAGTAGCGTGCTTCATGGTCGAGTGAGTCTTCTTCTGTGTAAAGTTAATAACATGTTTCCTAATTGCAGTGCGCGCGCCCCCTTGTGTTTAACTTAATGATTGCATTTCACCAACAGCTCCCATTGACACAATTAAGATGAGACCGCAAATAGTTCAATTTGATCGTTAAATTTGAAATGGTCGATCGATCAAATTATTAACGGCAATTAATCGATCAACGATTAATCGTTAACACCCCTAATTGATATGCCCAGAGGTCCACATTCAGATGTACGCAGACGACACAGTTATTTACACCCATGCTAAAACAAGAGAACAAGCTGCTTCCAAACTCACTGCAGTATTGAACAAAGTATCAGACTGGTTAACTCACTGTTGTCTTACTCTTAACATAAGCACAACTGTGGGCATGTATTTTTCTATCAAGAGAAATGACACACATCAACCTGACATCCTAGTTATAGGAGAGGTAATAAATACTGTTGAGCACTTCAAGTATCTGGGCATAATCATTGACTTAAATCTTTAGAAACATATAAAAAAGGTCTCCAGAAGTGTCAGAGGTAGCCTAATGAATTTTAGACATATTACTCAACTGCCTCTAGCCGCTGCTAAGCTCTTTATGCACTCATGAAATGATTTTCTCGCACTTATCTTACTGTGCTACAAGCTGGTCCCAGGCAGGAGTGACTATGCTAAAACCATTATACACTCTTTACAAACAATCCGTGAAAATTCTTGATAAAAAACTAAGGAGCTACCATCATTGTACCATCATTCAAAAGTATAATTTATTGACCTTAGACAGTTTTCTTTGTTTTGCAGATATGTGCCTGATGTATAAATTAACCACTTAAACAATGTGTGTCATTCTGCAGGGACAATGCTAGGGAGACCATGGCATCAGTCAGAGGTGACTGCTTGGCTCAATTCAGGAAAACTGTTTTCAGACAATCAGCATTTTCAGTCAGAGCAGCAGGTAAATGGAACTCAATCCCCACCCACATCAGAAAATGCAGAAGCTTCAGTATTTTTAAAACAACACTTAAAACATGGCTCAAGACAAACCAATCATGTGATCACTGATCTAAACCTTTGTATGGAACCAACTGTTTTCCAACATGGAGAGTATGTAATGTATATTTTGTATGATGTTGTTTTATATGTGATGTACTGTTTGTAAACTTGGCTAATTGTATTGCTTTTAATATCTTCCTGCTAGGGGTGTCACGATACCGATTCGAAATCGAAAATCGATCGAAATGAGCGTTCAATTTCGAACTTCGAAATCACAAGCTGGTTCGCGATTCTCCAAGTTTTTTTTTTCTCTCCACCCCCGCCCCCCGCGCGCTCTTCTCAGCCTTTCATGTGACGGGTAAAATGGAAAAAAAAAGTAGCGTACTTGGCTATCTCTAATGTAAGCGTTTCCGACAAAACGAAACTTGACGCCTTCCACTGCATTTTGTTCGTCCACGCAGGCGTGCGTCCGAAGAAAAAAAAACAACGATATTTCAAAGAAGACACAGCTGCTAGTTAACGTTAGCTTACCGGTAGCCTGCATTACTTTTTGACACACCATGGCCACTGCCGGAGTCGGAGATGGAGAAACAGAACTGGAAAATCCTCCTGCTTCCCTCAAGTCACCGGTGTGGCAACATTTTGCCTTCCCCGTGAGTTATATAAACAACGAACGCATCATTGACAAAAAACGACAGTTTGTCGGCTATGCTACACGCGAGTACCATAGGCCACCTCAGGCAACACGTCAAATATGGCAGGACACATTCGCAGGCATCACAAAGAAATAGATTTGACTGGGAAAAAAAACATTGACACAGGCAACTCAAATGACAACCCAAATGACAGTTGTCAGGGCATGAAAAAAATGTGTAAATAGGTAATAGCGTGGTACATGTTCAACTGTTTATTATTTCAGATATTAGTTTGTTAAAGCTCTTAACTGTTCAAAGAATGTGAACACGCTCATCTTTTTAAAGAAGAATTTGAAAATGTAAATGACCATTGTCAGGGCATAAAACCAATGTGTAAATTGTTAATAGCATGGTAAATGTTCAACTGTTTATTCTAGAGTCTAGTTTTGATAAAGCTCTTAACTGTTTAGGTGTGTTTAAATATTCTCATATTTTTGTTATTATTTATAATTGTTATTATTCAAATAAAAGTTACTTATTGAGAAGTATTTTTCTTTACAAGTCAAGACTTGATAGTCTAACAATGGCATAGCCATTAGTTAGACTATAGTGCTGGAAAAAAAAATTGTGCTGAAAAAAAATTGAAAATCGAATCGAATCGTGACCTTAAAATCGAAAGTCAAATCGAATCGCGGATTTGGAGAATCGTGACACCCCTACTTCCTGCCCAGGGACCGCAGATGTAAATTAGCTATCCAGCTAACTCTGGCCTAACGGTTGTGTTGTGCATGGCCCCTGTTAAATAAACTAATAAAATAAAATAAAAACAATATAATATACCCTAGTTCATGTATATTGTATCTCGTAGAAGATAATACAGATGATATTCAAGGGCGATATTAGCACAATGTAATGCAATCTATTGCAAAACACAACCTGCTGCGTTTTCCGTTTCCCTCACCAAAATATATAGCTTCCCTTCAGCGCAGGCTCTCAGTTTTTAACAATCTCTGTCTGGCATCGCCTGGCTCGTTTGGCTTCTACGTCATATAACAGGATCTACTTTTTAAATTAACTTTCCTAAGAAAAGACAGAGAGAAGATGAAGAGGACGAATCGACACAGGTAGCAAAGATTTAATAGCAAGCCAATCAGACTCAGAGGTTTTCTTGTCAATAAACAAGTATTCAACGTGTTTTTATAGTAGTTTCCAATCCCACTTAAGACAGGGCTGAGCTTTGGGCTAGAACAGGTTAACATGTATTGTGATGGTTTCTGTATTTCCCCTTATGAGAATGTAATACACTGCAGTATATTCAAAATATATTGTGAAGATAATTTTGATATATTTACAATATACTGCAGTATATTCTTTTTCCATAAGGGTCTTGTCTACTGACAAAAAGTTTATGAATATTTTTCATCAGACCACGTTTCTGGTGGTCTGATATCAGCTAGCTGTCTTGGCAAAAAAAGTCAACTAGCCAAAATTCTATATATTTCACATGCTCCATTTCCCATGTTCCAGTCACAAAGAATTGTGGATCTAAAATTTAAATTTTAATCTCAAAGAGCACCAAATTGATACATTTAGCTGTTGAAATTGACAAAAAAAAATTTCCAGGGGCATGCCCCCGGACCCCCCTTGACAGTTTGGGGTCCACCCAACACAGTTTCAGAAAATTCTGTAGGAAACACTGGTTGAGGTAATGGTTCTTACTCGTGCAACCATGCCCAAAGTTATTATTTTTAAAGTGACAGCCAAGAAAAATCCGTAATATGCTTATAACCACGTTATTTATGGCTATTAAGGTATGTATTGAGCACCAATAAAGCACGAGGAATAAATTCCATTGTAATCTCGTTAAATTTCAGTCTATCTACAGTTGAAGTCGGAAGTTTATGTACACTTAGGTTGAAGTCATTAAAACTTATTTTTAACCACTCCACCGATTTCATGTTAGCAAACTATAGTGTTGGCAAGTCAGTTAGGACATCTACTTTGTGCATGACACAAGTAATTTCTCCAACAATTGTTTACAGACAGATTATTTCACTTTTAATTCACTATATCACAATTCCAGTGGGTCAGAAGTTTACAAACACTAAGTTGACTGTGCCTTTAAATTTTTTATATGTGGTCGCATATCCTTTGCATGCCATGACTTCCTGTGGTTAAAAATGCGTTTTAATGACTTCAACCTAAGTGTATGTAAACTTACGTCTTCAACTGTAGTAACTTGCTGCGTTTCTTATACATACGAACCAGAAATGCAGCGACCGAATTTCCTATACCTTACCGACTTCGTTGTCAACATAGCAAAGACAATATCGAAGTGCCGGAATGTGGAAGTCCTGGCTTATTTATAACCGACAGGAAACCCAAAACAGGTGTAAGGAATAATAGCCAAGCGAGATCCAAAAATCAGAATGGAGATGGAAAAAATCCGATAGAGCGTCCCGACAACGCCAAATAGAGTAACGACCACAGAAACATCAGAGGCTGCCAATAACCATGACAGGCCAGCTCCAGGCGATCCCTCAGCCTTGTTTCTACGAAATCCCTAATAAGGGCAGGATCCAAGATGTTCCTGGAGGGAACCCAGCAGCGCTCGTCAGACCCATAACCCTCCCAGTCCACCAAAAACTGATACCCTCTACCCACCCGTCTCTCAGCCGTACCTCCAAGAACCGGGGCGGGTGGTTTGTCAGCCGAAGCAAGAGCGCTAACAAGCACCGGCTTCAAGCGAGAGACGTGGAATGTGGGGTGAATGCGCATGGAGGAAGGCAACTGTGACCCACCCGGTAGGAAGGTGCGCAGTAGGGAGGCGCGTACACGTTTCCAGACCGCTCGGCACCTATGATCGAAGGAGCCGGCGGAAGGTACCTCCGCATCTCTCTCCAGCTCAGGGAGCAAGGGAGGTAGATATCCCAGCTGAGCTTCAAAAGGAGAGAGGCCAGTGGAAGCGTTACGCAACGTATTATGGGCGTATTTGGCCCAGGCGAGGTGACGACACCAGGACATGGGATTGGCCGTGGCCAGGCACCGAAGAGTGCTCTCCATACTCTGGTTAGTGCGCTCCATCTGTCCGTTGGTTTCGGGATGAAACCCGGACGTCAGACTGACGGACGCCCCCAACAGTGTACAAAAGGTGCGCCAGAATTTAGCGGCGAATTGCGGACCGCGATCCAATACCACATCCAGGGGAAGGCCGTGCACCCTGAAAATGTGGTCCACCATTAGCTGAGCCGCCTCCGGAGCTGATGGCAATTTAGGCGACAGAACGAGCCACCTTTGAAAACCGGTCAACCACCACCAAGATAATGGTGTTGGGGACTGGGAATGGGAAGTGGATGCAAAAAACCAGAGGGGGAAAGCCGTGAACCCTTGTTACGGGCACAAGTGGAACACGCGGCGACAAATTCCCGAACATCGCTGTCAAATTTGGGCCACCAAAACCGGCAGGAAATAAATTCCCTGGTCCGGTGAACGCCCGGATGGGCCACCAATTGTGACGAATGACCCCACTGAAGAACCCGCAACCGCAACCGAGATGGCACAAACAGGCAATGGGGAGGGCCCCTACCTGGGCCGAGATCGGACCACAGCGCCCTCTGCACAGCTGCTTCTATAGCCCACATAACTGGAGCCATGATCTGAGAGCTGGGAACCACCGGCTCAGGGCGTGACTCCCTGTCAGACCAAATGCGCGACAACGCATCAGGTTTGATATTCTTAGACCCGGGGCGGTCGGTCAGAATAAAATTGAACCTGGTGAAAAATAAGGATCAACGGGCTTGTCGCGAATTACTTGTCTTAGCCTGTTGGACGTACTCAAAATTCTTATGGTCGGTCCAGACCGTAAAGGGGTGCTCTGTGCCCTCCAACCAATGACGCCACTCCTCCAACGCCAATTTGACTGCCAACAGCTCTCGATCACCGACATTGTAATTTCTCTCGGCCGATGTAAGGACACGAGAGAAATACACGCAAGGGTGAAGTTTGCGGTCCAGCGGAAAGTGTTAGGAAAGAATAGCTCCAACCCCCAGCTCATAGGATTCCACTGAAAGCGAATAGGCGATGTCTTTTTGGTGAGGGCTGTGATGGGAGCGACTACTGTGCTAAAATTCCGGATAAACCGTTGATAAATATTTGCAAAACCCAAGAAGCGTTGTACTTGCTTCACAGAATTGGGCTTAGGCCAGTTCTTCACCGCCTAAATTTTCTCTGGGTCCATAAGAACTTTTGGGTAGAGTAAATTTGAACGCCCATACCACCTCCGGGGTACCGGAAGAGGTGTCAGACGACCTGTCCCAATCGAAATCGAAGATGGAAAAATCATCCTGCTCCATAGAACCCCCCTCAACAAAGGGGTCCCAGGACAGACTCTCCTCTCTACTCCCAGCCAGGGAGGAGGAGGTATCCGGGTCATAGAGGGACTCCGCCCTCTCTGAATCACTGTCAGAACTGAGTTCGGAGAGGTCAGGGGCATGGCCCGCAGAACGACAATGCGATTGGCACTGAGCGCCCCACTGACGAATACGGTCCCTATCTCTACCCCAACTGACATGAAGTTAATGTAACCCTAGCCATGAGTGACCCAGCACCAGTGGGTAAGACGGGGAGTCAATAAGAAAAAATGTTATTCTTTCTGAGTGACCCTGGAGATAAATGCGCATCTCTACGGGGCTAGTTCTCTGCTCAATAATCCCAGAACCCAAAGGGCGACCGTCGAGAGTGGTAACCTGGCAAGAACTAGTCAGTCGGTGTGTTGGGATTTTTAAATACCTGGCCCATTTTGCATCAATAAAAGACTACACTTCCCCGGAATCAATAAAAGCGTTGATGCTAACAGATCGTCCCTCCCAAAACAGTTGAACGGGTAACAGGGACCGAGAAGGAGTACTATTTTGTCTCACTGGGGACCTCGGTTTCCCCCACGAGACCCCCTCGTTTCCCGTCAACTTAGGACATCGATCCTTTGTATGGCCCCTACGCTTGCAGTATTGGCACCAGTATCCCCGCGGTTTCACAGTGTAAGGAATAATAGCCGAGCGAGATCCAAAAACCGGAAAGAAGACGGACAAAATCCGATAGAGCGTCCCGACAACGCCAAATAGAGTAACGACCACAGAAACATCAGAGGCTGCCAATACCCATGACATTAAAATGCTGAGATAAATGCTTCAGGCATGCAGACAAGATTGTCAACAATGTCAAATAGGCCCGGACTCACCCTGTTCAATAAAGAGCCCACGGTTCCTCTTTCAAAGGTAGGGAGTGGGACATTAGTCCATTTATCCTGATCAAATTCCCAAACTGGCCAACTAAATGTGGCCACCTAATCATCCCCCTTAAAGGTGATCGGATGTGCCAGCCTTTTCAAAATCGCTCTCACACTTTTTCCCCATAGCAAAAGAGAACTGGAATTTCAAGTTACCATTTCTGATTAAATAAAGTTGGGGGAGAAAATTAACAATAATAACCATAATCATAGCCAGAACCACTTTTTTATTTCCAAATTACTACAGTTGTGGCACTCGGCACACATAGGCGTACGTAGTGTAACTAAAACACATCAGCATGCACATGTAACAGTAAGACAAATGATGTGCAAAATCCATGCAGTATAGTGTTTGCATAAATAAAAACATATTAAAATAAGTAATTTTATTTAAAAGCTTAATTTTTAAACCTTACAGAGGATGGCCCTAAGCTGGTCAGGGCATGTATCATGCTGTAGTCTTGGCCCTAAATCCCGATAGCAGAAGTTCATACGTGGTCATTTTTAAGGGGTGTGTGGTATCTCATAAAACACCCTCCCTTCTATCTCCCATCCCTTATAAAAGTCCCTGAAACTTTTCTCTTTTTAACCACATGTTTTCAAAAGTAATGTATTTTTATATTTGTATTTTTACATGCATTTAGCCGACGTTAAATAAAAAATGTCCAGCGCAAGTACCCAGACATTAGCATTTAAAATTTGCATGGTTTGTGGTCTCCGAAAAAGGACTAAAAGTCGCTAAATATAAAATTTTTGCATTGTTTTTCTATGGAAATTAAGCTTGAATTTAAACCATTTTCACTAGATGTTTACGTGAGTTTTTAAAACACAACTGAACTTTGGTAGAACTTTGGGTTGTGTAGGCTAGTTACCTGGCCATGAGTCCAAATAGTGGCGAAATATGTTCGTTAGTTGATCTGTGCTCCCCTGGGGTGATAATCCAGAATAGGGTATTTGTCGCTCTCCATTCATTTCTACGGGGCAGTCTCAAAATGACACTTCTAGCACGTAGGCTAACCAGTCCTCGTACGTATTTTATTTTTTTAATTTAATGGCCCTTTTCTTGCTTTTTCGTAGGCCTATTTTATTTGTAAGGTAGATCCGGTATAGGCAGTGTTCTTGTGCCAGAAACAGCGTTAATGCATAAATAATTTGAATTACACGAAAAAAAATACATACGAGGACTGGTTAATATAGCCTACCTGCTAGAAGTGTCATTTTGAGACCGTTTTAGCTGCCCCATAGAAGTGCGTGGAGAGCGACAAATACCCTATTCTGGATTAGCACCCCAGGGGAGCACAGAGCAACTAACAAACATATTTCGCCACTATTTGGACTCATATCATGGACAGGTAACTACACAACCCAAAGTTAGGTTATACCAAAGTTCAGTTGTGCTTTAAGTGAGTGATGAATAACCTATAACAATTAAGTCATTGTTATAGGTTATACGGGCATTTTCTCCCTGTCTCACCAAGTGCATTGTTTAGTCTGCGCTGTGGCAACACTTCTGTATTTGGTTTGACACATGTAACCAGATGAATGCCCCTTAATTTAAAACTGTGCACATGACGCGTAGCTACTCTTCCTCAAACGCTGTCTGGAGATATATTTAGAAAAGCAGCACGTGTTTAGAGTTGTGTGCGTTTCTATATTATGATGTCCATATTCGTAAGGGAATGCCCAGCAATTAAATTTGGAATGTTATTCCATGAGGAATAGGCCTATGTTAATGCCACACCAGTTTACATGAAAACTTAATAGGCCTGCCAATTTGCCGTTATTTTATGCAAATACGTTAGTTATTGTTTCAAAATTTTATCTGAGAGGGAATTAGGCACACTGGCAGTTGCAGTAGGCTAATCACTGGCCTCCTGTGAGTTTTGAACAGATAGTAGCCTACCTCCTACCGCCTTTAAGTTTATACAAGTTGAGGTGATAGCCTAATCGCTAGTGTTACTTCATATTGAGCAAGATGCTTTAAAATATTTGTAAATTAGGCCTAATGTAGCTAATTGTGTCCCCTGAACTGCTCGTTCTCTTCCGTTCAATTCTTTCCAGTCCTTGTAAGGCAACGTTCGCGTATTCGCTTTCATATCCAGAACCGCTTTACGAAACGACGTTATAAACGCAAATCAGTTCAGAGGGCAGCATCATCGCTGCACGGGATCTATCGATTAGCCGCGCGGACTGTCTGGATATTGGATTACCATAGACCTCATTACGCCAAAACGGATGTAGGCTACATGTGAAATTAATCATATTTTGATAGCTACAACGAATGCTAAAGTGTGTGTCGTGGTGTAGAAATCTGGTCGAAGAGTAAAAGCAGCCTATCGTCTAATGGGCAGCAGGCGAAAACTTGCAAAAGTGTAGCCCAAAGTCCGACACAAACTCGCAAATCTAGGGTAGAAGGAGGCTAGAAATTCAAATCCAGTTTTCAACAAATATCCTTGCTAAATAGAAAGCTGATAATGCATACAATGGCTATATAAAGACGTAGGATAAAAGATAACAGGTCGAAGAAACCAATTAAACTGGCGCCCTTATGTCTATCCATTGGCATTCGTTGATTCTCCAAAATGAAAAGATAAAGTCGAAACAAACCCCAATGAGATGTTGCGTCGAACGTTAATACCATTGTTATAGCGGACCTTTTTTTCCCAGACGCACTCCTTACCTGATGCTGAACGATTATTAATATTATAGGCTACGATATTGCCTGTCCGCTGAAAATCTGTTCCTCCCAGAGAGATCTTTGTTGGGTGGTGTGTGTCGCTTTGGTAGGACGTTTTTATGCGCTTGGGCAGGGGCAACTCCCTTCTGAGTCACAGACAGACAGAATTTTCCGACTGAGCTGACCGGAGTGAACACTGAGCACAAGCCACGAAGAACATGGTAGCGTTGGATCCCTCTGGACACAGCCGGTCTAGTGTCCCCCTGCAGCCTGATTACCGGTATAGCAAGGTGGTCCACTTTGGGCTCAGTTCCATGCAATCCAGACACGGTCTGATGATACAAGGTGATACAGATATTATCTTTTGTTAGTTTGATCGTTTATAGCCGATGTAAATCGTTAATCCATGTAAATTGTTAAAATGTTTGTGCAATTAAAAATGGCTTTAGTCGGTCGTCAAAACGCGATAGACGTCGATTTCAATTTCATTTGCCATCTTCGTGTAGCCTACTTCCACTCAACAATCTTCCATTCGTTTGATGAAAACATAGCATAGCTGTCTTGCCCCCGGTCATCCCGGTGCAAAGTGGTTGTAGGCCTACATGATTGTTGTGCTCGTGATAAACTTTGCAAGATGGTTGCCAACGACGTGATGTTGCCTCATTACAAGACAACAGCACAAGCCTATAGTAGGATTTAACTTTTGCCCATTAAAACAACGTTTCAGAATTTGTTAGATAATCCACATAGCCTACTTTTGACTAATGTGTTATGTCACCACGAATAGCTTAAAGAACCTAGACAGGACAAGCACTCTGAATTATACTACTGTGTTCTAACTAATGAAAATTTGCACCACCTAAATGAGAGAGAAATGTGAGAGAACAGCACAGGTGCACAACCAAATGGTGGTGTGCATTTAACACCTTAGGGTGTTAAATGTAGGCTACGTCACCAGTGTTAGATTTACACTGGTATTTTTGCTGTGCGTTACATCATGAACAGTCCTATACAAATAATCAATTATCAAAATAAATATCTTATGCCTTTTTATGAAATGACAGTCCATGGGCAGCATAGACCAGGCTACTCCAAAATACCGTTTAAAAGAACCTTGTTCTGCATAAGAGCTAGCTGACTCAAGACTCCGATGACTTGACTGCAAGTCATGACCAATTATTCTGTAATTTTTAAGGTTTAAAACTTAAGGCATTGTAAATACAGTTGTTGACTGTTATTGTTATTACTGTTATAATTGAATATAAAAAAACGGAAATAATGCGCCAGTCATTTGCGATAGTCGTGGCAGGTTTCACGAGCGGATTTTCTTAGAACTGCCCTTTGCTTTTCCAGTAGCTACTTTATGGCGCCCTCGAGTGGCAATTACATTCCATCGCCACATACATTCAATTTATGAAACAGGTCAAAGGATTTTGTGAATGATTGGCTTAATTTGTACACCACACCCAAGGTAACAATTGAGACATGTATAACAGATTTGACCTGTTTGTGACCTGTTCCTGATTCACTGTGGTCATTAAAGATCCCATTACACTTATTGCACTGTAGGGGTTTCCCCGGTGTCCTGGCTAAACTCCCAACCCAGGCTCTTTCAATCTGCCGGTCTAATCTCCCAGTTTAATTGGCAAAAAAATTATTCTCTCCATCTCCACCTCAGCTGATGTGTGGTGAGCATTCTGGTGCAAAATGGCTGCCGTTGCATCACCCAGGTGGGTGCTGCCCATTGGTGGTGGTTGAAGCGAGTTTCCCCCTCACCATTGTAAAGCGCTTTGAGTGTCGAGAAAGGCGCTATATAAATGCCAGGCAATAGGCATTATTATTATCATTATAACAAAAACAATGTCACGAATAGACTAGCCTACTGCTACTACTAGGCTAATATCACCACGTTTATCATCGTCAGTAGGCTACTAATATAACGTTAGCCTAATAGTGTTAGTAGCAGTAGACTAGTAGGCTAATATTATTCTTGTCTGTTATTATGCAAACCTAACAAGTGTACAAAACTGATTTACTTCGATTTCACAGCAGATAGCCGAATGTATTGAAATAAATCTGCTTTTTATAAGCATGTCAAATGTAGGCTGTGTTTTGTAAGAGCGTGATCACAGATTAATACATTAATGTGTCCTGGCTCTACCCATCTTGTGCCCGCATTGTGCCCATAGTAGGGCTGAATTTGCGGCATATTCGGCGTGCATTTGCCCTTTGTCCCATAAGTCCATTGCATACGACAGAGGAAACCCTGTGTAGCGCAGGCCACCATCTTGGATTAGGCAGTCCCTTCAACCCAGGATAACCTGCAGATCCCTTTAGAGTCGGGGATAGCACGTATACAACCTATACATACTCTGAAAACTACGGTAAGCAATGACAAAATGCGTATAACCGCGTTAAGCAGCTTGTGGTCGAGGAAAATTTCCCGCACACAGATGGCTGACGGCGCAGCTGACTCAGTTATTATGTAGTTAGCTCGCTAGGTAGCCAGCTAACGCTAACTTGTTAGCCAGCGATATTGCTAACGATATGTGGCTGTCGCTACCTAGGCAGCGCTTTCTGAAAATTGGCTAGGCTAGCTAACGTTAGCTTTCCATCCATTGGTATTGCCATTGTCAAGAAATTTAGAAAGGAAGGGATGACAACACCCATATCACCGATTGTCTTCGCAATCTCAGTTAGCTAACGTTAGTTGGGTAAAATGTCTAGCAAATTATATGTGGGTGCAACTACTGGGATCAAATGGGAGATTACGTTAACGTTATTCACTTTCTTGCCCGTTGATGGTTTAGACAGTGGAATAACCAAGGGTTTCTTCGGCAAGTTAACGTTCACTGCCTGGATGGACGGATAGCCAAACACCCGGAAGAGCTAGCAATTTAACTAATTGTGATTTTTGTTTGTAACATGAGATTGTGAACGACAGGGCAGGATAACGTTAACGTTACCTGGGGGGGTAGTACTAGCTAGCTAACGTTACATTTGTTTAATGTCGCTATTATGCTTGTGTAGTATGTAACGTTAGCTTAGTAGCATTAGCTAGCACGTTGTATCTCCAGTGTCGGCTTGGCAGTGTCTCTAGACTTCGGCACTTGAAGGCGTCCTCGGTGGTATTGGAACTCGCTAGCCGCGCGTTGCTATCTAACGTTAATACTAGACCTAACGTTCGCATTTAGCATTGATGTAGCTAAAGGCGTTAACGTTACTTGGCTAGCCTGTTGCCGGAAGATGCTGGAGAGCATGAGGCGCCAGGCCGTACTGGTAATTTAGCTGCTTAAAAGATTACAGCATTATGCCGTTTTCATGGTGGGTATCCGGGTCGCAGTCCACTAAGTTAGCTAATCTGTCGCATCTAGGCATAGTTTAAACGCCCCTGTACTGGGCTTAGGTTTGCACCAACACATAACCTGCTGCATAAATTGCTAACGTTAGCTAATTTAAGGGGCATGCACTTTTACGGTCTATAGGCATGCATCATAGCAAAAAGCTAAGTTAGCCTCGCAAGCCTTTGCTGGCTATCTTGTTACGCTTTTCACGTTTCATTAGCTTGACGGACCTCCCTCCCGTCCTGCCGTTTTCGTAACTTACCGGCGTGGCCTATCTAGCCGGCCAGCTAACTCGGGGGGTTAGCCAGTTTGAGTTGATCGTTATGGCAGATGACACAGCAGCCGGGCCTTCGCCTGACCGACCCTTTTTCTGTAATTACCGAATGTAATTCGGCTAAATTGGGTTATGAAGATGGGTTTTCAGATTTTGTTTTTCTCAGAGAGTGGGGTTGTTGTTTTTAAGAAACCAAATTAAATTGCATCCCGTCTACCATAAGCCATACAAATCTTCAAACATTGGCTGCTATTTTATGCGATTCATTGAGCTTTTCACGTGTACATCGGTTGATTTAAGGTGAATTGATTAATTGGGTTAAAGACCGAGTTGACAGTTAATATGTGCAGCATTGATTAAAATACAAATAAACATTTACAACCCCTTGGGTAACCAAAACAATATAACCCCTGAAGACATGGTTATCTGTCCCCACAGTTGACTTCATTGAAGTTTCACAAAAGAAAATGCAACTTCAGTATAATGGAAGCGAATGAAAGCTGCTGTTTATTAACTAGGAATAGTAGATATTGACGCCCTCAGAATACCTTAAAGAATAGTATGTGACATGCTGTAATTGTATAGAAAGTATGTTCTGCAGGACATTGATTATTGGAATGGTAAAAATGCATTATTTTTTAATATGGAAATTGAATTTCAGCTTGGCTGAAAATTGATCTGGATTGCATCTTTGCTTGGACCTGAACCAGCAAAGGCTACAGCTACAGTTGCACTCAAAATTATTCAAACCCCTTCACTTTTTGCACACTTTATTGTGTTGTAGGCTAGACTTAATTTTAAATGGATAAAATTGCCATTTTTGCCCATCAATCTACAATCAATAACCCATAATGACAAAGTGAAAACATGTTTTTAGAAATGTTTGCAAATGTATTTAAAATCAAAAACTGAAATCTCGTGCATAAGTATTCATACCCTTTGCTTTAATGTATTTTTAAAGTTAGGGAGGTCAAACCCGTTTTCGTGATTTTTCAGAAAACATATTTTGGCAGCTTATTTTTCACGTATATTGTCCTAAATGCTACAATATAATCAAAGAACAGTATATAAATCGCTAGCTTGTCAGAGAAAGGCCGTTTGTTCGCTTTAAAATTATTTTTTAAATTAGCCCGTTTCACTTCCGTGTAATCACTCGTTGGACGGAAACACATCATCATCTGTGCTGCTTTTAGGATACCGTTATCCTTATTTTTTCAACAACAAGAACCGATATTTTGTGGTATTCGTACAGAAAAACTAATATACTCTACACATTTACTCACATATATTGTTATGGCGTGTTGTATTTAATTAAATATGTACTCCCAAAACGCCATACGTGCCAAACGTCTCAGTTTCAAACTTGGCGGGTCCCGCGGCTTCAGAATTCCACTGTATTCGCAACAGTAACATTGATTAGCCTACTTAATGCGTCTGGGTCTGACCCATTTTGACAATGCGCGGCTATTTCGTAATTTGTTTATTAAACCCTATTGGATTTGTTCAGGTAATGCATTCGACCATTCACAACTTGAGGACGGTCTATCCAATTGTGGGTTAGCATAGAGATAATTTAGCGAATAGCGATTGCATAATAAAGCTATAAATACAGTATTTGCGCCACAAAACGTTAGTTTTTATTTCTATTGACAGCATGACCGATTGGTCATTACCACGCGTTTGGATCATCGGGAGCTCGCTTATCGCCAGGCTGCAGGCGCATTTAGGAGCATTTGGACTGGACCAGAACCTGGGGCTAGATTGCCAGATCACCTGGGCTGGCAGAGGGGGCAGAAGGTGGGAACACTTAATGCCTCTTCTCCGCTCGAAACAGGCTGACATCCGCGACGACCAGATGTGATGGTGATTCACCTCAGTGGGAACAGCTTTGGCACGTGCGGAAATACAAGGATCAGCCTAATACGGCGCATGAAGACAGACATCAGGGAAATCGATTTGCTATTTCCCAAAACCAAATTGATGTTTTCGGACATCCTCCCTCGCTGGAACTGGCGAGGTCAGACCGCGACTACCGGATATGGCCTTGAAAGGACCAGACAATGGCTAAACGGGGCCATATTTGGCTTTCTGTCAGACATGGGTATGGGTTGCATTATGCATCCTAACATTGGCTTAAATCATTTAGACAGTGATGGGACACATTTAAATTTAGAGGGTAACATTTACACAGCCCTGTCCTTACAGCTCGGATGGTCTTATTGCACACCCCAAAGGCTCTTTTCAGAGCCACCTACTTTCTTATCAAAAGAGAATTATATCTACACATGGCACACAATTGCGAATGTAATTTTAATGTATCTAGTCTACAGACAACCATGTTTTCAGTGTTGTTCTCTTCTTGGGTCCCAAGCAGAAATCATTTTTTAAAATATTAACAGCAACAGTTATGGGTAGGGTAAATGCTGTAAAAGGGTAGGGGGTGGGCTGTATGTTGCATGTTGTTTTGTAGAACCAATTACACAGCAAACAGAATTTAAAAAGTCATAAACAAAGTGTTTAAAGTGCCACCTTCCATTCTCTGTTTTTGGATTCGGAATCTATAAGGTGCATGTTCCCTTTTCATGTTAATTAAGAAAAACACCCATTCGCAATATTAAAATGCATTATACCATACTGTAGACGAGATTTTGATGAAGATCTACATGTAAAAATGTCGTTGTTCATCTGGAGTTTACCAGCGATATGGTCCAGAGAAAAACATAGCAGCTAGCGACCTTAGCTGGCGCTGGTTATCAGAATTCTCAGTTTTTGGATTCGGAATCTATAAGGTGCATGTTCCATTTTCATGTTAATTTAAAAAAACACCCATTCGCAATATTAAAATGCTTTATACCATACTGTAGACGAGATTTTGATGAAGATCTACATGTAAAAATGTCGTTGTTCATCTGGAGTTTACCGGCGATATGGTCCAGAGAAAAACATAGCAGCTAGCGACCTCAGCTGGCGCTGGTTATCAGAATTCTCAGTTTTTGGATTCGGAATCTATAAGGTGCATGTTCCATTTTCATGTTAATTTAAAAAAACACCCATTCGCAATATTAAAATGCTTTATACCATACTGTAGACGAGATTTTGATGAAGATCTACATGTAAAAATGTCGTTGTTCATCTGGAGTTTACCGGCGATATGGTCCAGAGAAAAACATAGCAGCTAGCGACTTTAGCTGGCACTGGTTATCAGAATTCTCAGTTTTTGGATTCGGAATCTATAAGGTGCATGTTCCCTTTTCATGTTAATTTTAAAAAAACACCCAATCGCAATATTAAAATGCATTATACCATACTGTAGACAAGATTTTGATAAAGATCTACATGTAAAAATGTCGTTGTTCATCTGGAGTTTACTGACCTAGCCACATCAGAAAACATTTCAGAGCGCCTCTTTGCCAGCATATCTTGGACCAATCGGATTTGAACAATCGGCATGATGTCAAGACGGGTTGGCTACAATTTGAATAACATTTCATTTCACTATTACAAAATCCCTTCTGGGGTTATTTTGAATAAGGTGGCGAGCGCCTTATTTTTTTGGTGCCATTTTGCTTCTGAAGTGGCTGTAGAATTCTAAGTCCCGCAGGACGCGCAGCACATGTAACGTTTTCAGGACACCTAAATAGACGAAAGTATCGATACATACCGATCGATTAACACTTAAAACATTCCACAGTGAGTTTTTCTTGTAATAAAATGTGTATTAACAACTTCAATGTGGCTGGATGTTTTATAATCACCCCATTGATTTCGGTACAGCGTTAAGTATAGGCACAAATGCTCGTAAACAGAGTCAAATTAGCATAATAATTTCTGGCTTCTAAAGTAAAAAAATAACATTGTTGAAGTGTAAGTACACTTCTGAAACAAATGAATAGCTTAATCTACTCTCGTTTACTAGATTTCCTTGTTAAATGACATGTTGAAATGAGCCCAGACGTCAATTTTGTTTTTTGTTTTGTGTGTGTGGAATGCCCATTGTGATTACATTGCGGGCAGAATGTTCAACCTCCCTATTAAAGTGTCATATTTCATATTTGGTCACATATTCTTTGCATGCTGTTACTTCCTGAAGTCTGTGACCCATCAACATCAAAAGACTCTCGATATCTTATTTTCAGGTACTGTTACAAGCGATACTATAACCTCTCTGCATTTGAATGGGTCTCTATGGGAATTTTGCGGTGAGACTAGATTCAGCTGTAAATTATGCTGGTACAGTATGGAACACATGACCGACGAAATGGTTGTAAGTCATCAAGGGTCTAAGGTATCAAACAAGCCCCAAACCATCACTCTACGGCCAGATATGGAGTAGATGTGGATGCATCACTTTAAAGGGTTAGTTCGGAATTTTGGACATAATGTCTCATTTACGACTTACCGATGATGTTGTTGATTGATGGAGACCATTTTCAGCTGATTCCATGCTGTCCTTGTAGACATACACATGTTGCTAATGCTAGCGCAACTCTATGGTAACCGGTAGCATCCACTACCAAACGCACTTAAACATTCCACAGTGCACCCAAAGCAAATAAAATACGACGACAGTCTATCGGAGTTAATTTGAGTGTTTATACCATCATTTTTGAAGTCAAACTATCGTTGAATTCTTTACTTTGTGCTGACCTATATTCTCTGTGCATAATTTACAGCTGAATCTAGTCTCACCCCCCCAATTCCCATCGAGATCCATTCAAATGCAGAGAGGTTATAGTATCGCTTGTAACAGTACCTGAAAATAAGATATCGAGAGCCTTGATGTTGATGGGTCACTTCAGACTTCAGGAAGTAACAGCATGCAAAGAATATGTGACCAAATATGAAATATGACACTTTAAAAATACATTAAAGCATAGGGTATGAATACTTATGCACATGAGAGATTTCAGTTTTTGATTTTAAATACATTTGCAAAAAATTTTTAAAGCATGTTTTCACTTTGTCATTATGGGTTATTGAGTGTAGATTGATGGGCAAAAATGGCAATTTTATTCATATATTAAATCTACAACACAATAAAGTGTGCAAAAAGTGAAGGGGTTTGAATAATTTTGAGTGTATATGTCGGTATCTTTCCATTGTGTCTGTCACAGGTATAGAGTGTTATGAATCTGAGAGAGAGACAGAGGAAGAAGAAACGTTGAAACAGCTGAAATATCACATGCTTGCCCTGATGAATAGGCTACATGATGCAGGCATCTTTGGGAAGGAGCAAGTTTTCATCTGGCTTTACCAAGTCAATAGGCAGCCCCCCTACAGGATGACACACTTCTTGTGCGCCCCCCACCCTCCCCGGAATAGGTGGTGGAGTTGCAAAGCAGGTTGCCTCAGTCAGGGTCCAGTTTACAATTTGGTCATTTAGCAGATGCTTTTCAGCCAATTTAAGTACCATTGTCAAGGTGCTTGCCTCAAGACACCCTTGTTCAAGCGTGAAATGGGGTTAAGACTGACTGTGACATGTCCCCTCAGTGGTGCCAAAATTGAACTAACCTGCTCCATTTATTTTGCAGTTTCTTTTCTCTTAGCCTGGCGCTGATAAGTGGAGGCGTCTCAACCCAATTTTAGTAACTCCATACGAAATGTGGAAGGGGCTCCCAAGCACGCAAATCACGCCTGGCTTCCTGTTGAGGAAACAGAATGTGATGTAACTCCAAAGAGTTAGTTGTGCTGAGGAAGGATGAATGTTTTCCTTTCATTTCTGGTTGAGATTTATTGAGTTTGTGCCTTTTTTAATGACTTTTCCTTCTATTTAGCTTAGCGAATAATTGAGTGCTAACACGTAGGGCTTCTAAATGTATTTTGTTAATTGAATAATCTACTATCTGAACGTCTGAAGGTGTCAGCGCACAACCGTTGCTCAATAGAAATAAGTTAGTTGAGTATTGCAGGGGCTGAGAGAAGGAGAAACTGAATGGTTATTGGAAGCGAAACAGGAAGTGTTTGACTACAGGACATGTTACAGGAAGTGTTTGATGACTTTCACGTGTTTTAAAAGCAAGCAAAGATGGTTCCAAAGTGCAGGGTGCAGAGTATTTAAAGGGATGCCATTGTTACCAGACATCTTGGTTGCATTATTCTGCATTTTTGAATAGAACGTTTGGTGGATGTCCGTTTGGATGTCCGTTTCATTGGAACAATGCTTTTCTCACCCTTGCCCTGAATTATTCCTAGTTCCTAAAATTCAGTTCAGCTTTTGAATTTAGACTCAGTATACCTCAGATGGCGAGAGAGCCATTGCTCTTCAGTGCATGTATAACCGGCCATTTTCCTTCGTCATTTTGGGAATCGTCTGCCTGTCAGACTGGTTATGCTGCACAATGCAGCTTATGTCCTGACATAGCTTTAATGATGCTGCTGTTTTCTGTAATTCTTATTAGGCGTCGTATGTCTTTCCAAAACTGTCCAATTTTAGCTTAAAATCAATTTGTCCAAAACTGTCCAGAATATTTTCTAAAAGGCCTTTTAACTGATCATGGATCAGACAAAATAGTTTTTTTTTTTTGTTTGTTGGTTCTTCTCTCCTTTTTTTCCACAACTTGTGTAATTATCTTTTGTAACAATAAATGTAAGTTCACGATATTTACCATTTTCCTTTAACATTTGCATAATGACCCATCTTTGTTTAAGTTTGTTCATAAGCACAGCTTTAGGAGACACTATTGTCTGCTTGGAGATTTTATATTCCTTCATATTTTCATTTAATTTTCTTGCCTGAAAGCGGGAGTGATCTATCATTTACAGTCAACCATTTACACAGGAAAAGCTGATTTCCAAAACCCAATAATAAAGGAGCACTTCCCTAGCATGCAGCTTTGTCAATAATTCATGCACTGCTATAATTGATTGAATTGATATACTGTGTGCATTTGATTATGCGATGGAATTTTTATTAAGTTTCATTATACCCAGGGGTCGTTTTGAGGACACTGGTTGAAGGCCCTCAGGGGCTGTATGATTGAGACCCAATGCTCTGTTCAGGAGAAGTTCTGGGAGTTGCAGTGTTAGTTAGGGACTTTATCACGAGAGAGCAGTAATTGGTTGTTTACTTTCAGGGCTTCCGTGAGTCTGCCCTCATCTGATCTCTCTCTTTCTGCTTGCATATGGAGGTGTCTATCAGTCTTTATAGTGAAGCTCTCCATGGATGTTGGGTGTGGCAATTATGTACCACGTATTGAGAGTGAAACCTCACGTTTAGCTTTTCTTGTAATACAGGGGCACGAATATGACTAATAATATGACGTGAATGACGACTAATATGCTGAAAGAGATATTTTTGAGGGGCCCAGTTTGGTAAGAACCCCCGACCTACATTCTTTTTTCATGCAGGTTTGGGCTGTTTATCTCGTCCCGCTCAAGCCTGTGTCCAAAATATGGATACCCTGAAACAAAGTGTCTGTCTTCAGTTTCACTGCAGATACATTGTGTAATGACTGTCTCTCTCTCTTTGTCTGTTTCAGAGCCACAATGGCCACCGCTCCATACAACTACTCCTACATCTTCAAATACATCATCATTGGTAAGTGTGAGAGGAGAGTCAGAAAGGAGTGAGAAAGGAGAACTTCTGCTATCTGTTGTGTCATATGCCCATGGTTTTGAGTCCTGTTGAGGGATGTGAAAAATAATACTGGCATGCTCAAGCCCTATGTCATCATCCAACTATGACAGTGAGCCCACAGCAGCAGAAGAATGGCTTCAAGCTGCCAGGGCTCCTGTAGTCTCTGCAACATTATTTCCTCCTGCTGGTTGGCCACAGATGACCAGTTGCCATCACTGAATGAATTGGTTCACTGTTGCCATCACTGAATCAATGTAAAAATCCAACCTTTAATTGAAGTTAATGTATTAGGAGAAAAAAATTTCCCTCATCAAGAAATAATAATTTTTATTATTACAAACAAAACCATGTGTGCCTTATTGGCACCCCTGCATTTATATAAAGTAATCATTTTAAATATTTGGTCGCATATCCTTTGCATGCCATGGCTTCCTGATGTCTGTGACCCAACAACATCAAAAGACTCTTGATATCTTATTTTCTGGTACTCTTACAAGCGATACTATGACGTCACTGCATTTGAATGGATCTCTATGGGAATTGGGGGGTGGGACTAGATTTAGCTGTAAGTTACACTGTAATAGTATGGAACACATGGTTGGCTAAATGGCTCTAAGTCATCAAGGGTCTGACGTATCAAACAAGCCTTAAACCATCACTCTGCTGCCAGAAATACAGTAGATATGGATGGATAACTTGAAAGGTTTCTTCTCCTGACTTATTTTTCCATAGAGTTAAGAGGAAAATTTGTCAGGAGAAACAACCCTTAAAGTGATCCATCCATATCTACTGCATATCTGGAAGCAGAGTGATGGTTTGAGGCACGTTTGATACCTCAGATCTTTGATGACTTGCAGCCATTTTACCAACCATGTATTCCATACTGTTCCAACATAATTTACAGCTAAATCTAGTCCCACCCAAGGGGCCAAGACTGGGCTTTCGTTTTGAAGCTCACTACCTGGTTGGGCTGGGAGCGGCAATTGTACCGTTGCTCACTAGCGCCACTACGATTGGCTCCAGTATAGGTCTTTCACCATGTAAGTCAATGGTAGCAATGTGGTCAAAATACTCAGTCAATAAATTTTTCCCACAAAAAAAATGTAATTGCAATAGGTGCCATTCCTTCGTCTAATGCCTCTGCATGTGCTGATTTTTGTAAAATATTGTGTTGTTTCGACAGGGTATTAACATTTGTTCAGAACCAATCAGAGGGACAGGTTGAGTCCCTCTTCGGCTCCACGGAGCAGACGCAGTAGTTTGTACAAACGGGCGGCGGGAAAAAGACATCCGGAGCCTCAATTCAGTTTTTACGAGGCCGTGGAAAGGCAATGGGGTGACGTCACAGTGGCTTTGTCCATATTTTTATACAGTCTATGGTCCCACCCCTCAATTCCCATAGAGATCCATTCAAATGCAGAGACATAGTATCGCTTGTAACAGTACCAGAAAATAAGATATCAAGAGTCTTTTGATGTTGTTGGGTCACAGACATCAGGAAGTCATGGCATGCAAAGGATGCGACCAAATATTAAAAATGATTACTTTATTCTATATATAAATGCAGGGGGTGCCAATAATTGTGGCATATAATTTATAAATATAAATATTTTTTTCAGTGTGAGATTAAGCTAATTCACCCAACGGTGAATTTTTTATAACCCTTTTTACTCATCTTTACCAGGGGTGCCAATAATAGTGGAGGGCACTGTAAATGCAGGGGTGCCAATAATTGTGGCACACGTGGTTTTGTTAAAAATAATTATTTCTTTTTTAACACTGTACATGTATTTATATTTTTATAATAAAACGCACAAGTTCCTGGCTGAGCATTTTTATAGAATAGAATAACTTTTATTTTCCCGTTAAGGAACTTCAGTTGTAGCCACCAGCAACAACAAAAAAGACAAACAGTGGGGCAGACCCACAACACACAAACAAACATATCAAATAAAGACATTCAATAGAATCATTGCATTAATCAAACTAATTAAGTGAATTAAAGTGGAATACAGCCATGATTAAAAATAGCCCCCGCAGTCCCGAGTGTTATTAAGCAGTCCAACACACAAACTCCGCCTTTCCTCCATACACGCAGTGTTGCGGTCTCTTTACACTGTCGAAACAGAGCACCGAACTGCGTCAACCTTCCCAGTCATCGCCTCACTCCTCCCCCGCATTATCTTTCCCTTCCCTTCCCTTCCCTGGTTGCCTTTTGAAGATTGCCTGCACTCCCGGATCAGTCCCGACATCTTCAACTCCGGTGAAGAGCGATGGTAAACTTTGGTGCTGCAGATCCAACGGACATTGCCGAGCACATGTTGTGAATGCGTCTCCATGGTGACAACCACAAAGAAAATTATATCGACTAGACAATTCGTCAATTTTATCAAAACAAACAGCAGGAGTGCCCTGAACAATCTTCAGCCCGCTTTCCCGTCCCACAACAGACACACAGCGCATGAAAAAAACAAGACAAAAGCCTGACTCAACAAAACACATTCGAATTAACAAACACAAACTTGAGAGACAGCTGGACTACATGTCGCCATTACAGCGCCATGTGACGTCACAATATATATATACAGTCAAGCCGGAAAGCACACCCCTTTCACCTTCTCCACGTTTTATTACGTTACAGACATATTCTACAATAGATTGAGCTCATTTTTTGTCTCAAAATTCTACACAAAATAGCCCATAATGACAAAGTGAAAACAGGTTTTTAGACATTTGTTCTAATTTATTAAAAATCTAAATGTAAAATATCATATGTACACAAGTGTGACCCAAAAGTGAGCTGAGGTGCATTTTGTTTCCACTGATACTGCTTGAGATGTTTCTACAACTTAATTGGAGTCCACCTGTGATAAATTCAATTGATTGGACATGATTGAGGATTGCCAACACCTGCCTATATAAGGTCCCACAGTTGACAGTGCATGTCAGAGCAAACTCCAAGCCATGGGGTCAAAGGAATTATCTGCAGACCTCAGAAACAGGATTGTGTCAAGGCATAGATCTGGAGAAGGGTACGGAAAAATCTCTGCAGCTTTACAGGTCCCAAAGAGCACTGTGGCCACCATAATCCGTAAATGGAAGAAGTTTGGAACCAAGAATCTTCCTAGACCTGGCCGCCCGGCCAAACTGAGCAATCGGGGAAGACGGGCCTTGGCCAGGGAGGTGAGCAGGAACCCGAGGGTCACTCTGACAGCTCCAGCGTATCCTTGTGGAGATGGGAGAACCTTTCAGAAGATCAACCGTCCAGGTAGCACTCCACCAATCAGGCCTTTATGGTAGAGTGGCCAGACGGAAGCCCCTTCTTAGTAAAAGGCACATCACAGCCCACTTGGAGTTTGCCAAAAGGCACCTAGAGGACTCTCAAACCATGAGAATCAAGATTCTCTGGTCTGATGAAACCAAAATTGAACTTTTTGGCCTGAATACCAAGCGTCACGTCTGGAGGAAACCAGGCACTGCTCATCACCTGGCTAATACCATCCCTACAGTGAAGCATGGCGGTGGCAGCATCATGATGTGGGGATGTTTTTCAGCAGCGGGAACGACTCGTCCTGATAGAGGGAAAGATGAATGCAGCTAAGTACACCGAGATCCTTGAAGAAAACCTGCTCCAGAGCGCTCTGGACCTCAGACTGGGGCGAAGGTTTACCTTCCAACATGACAACGACCCGAAGCACACAGCCAAGAGAAGGACCGGCTTCGGAGAAAGTCTGCATGTCCTTGAGTGGCCCAGCCAGAGCCCAGACCTGAATCCAATTGAACATCTGTGGAAAGAGCTGAAAATGGCTGTGTACCGACGCTCCCCATACAACCTGACGGAGCTTGCAAGGATATGCCAAGAGGAATGGGCAAAAATGTCCAGAAACAAGTGTGCCAAGCTCGTAGCTTCTTTCCCAAGACACCTTGAAGCTGTAATCGCTGCCAAAGGTGCAGCAACCAAGTATTAGGCTAAGGGTGTGTACAGATATGTAACCCCTAAATAACCTATTTTTGTCAGTGAAATAAAATTGCATATTTTCTAAAAACCTGTTTTCACTTCGTCATTATTGGCTATTGTGTGTAGATGTTTGAGGCAAAAAATGAACTCAATCTATTGTAGTATAAGTCTGTAACGTAATAAAACGTGGAGAAGGTGAAAGGGGTGTGCAGACTTTCCGGCTTGACTATATATATATATATATATTTATAAAACGGGTAATTCTGACCATGCATTATGATTGGTTTAGAGCCGTTCAAAGCTGTGTCTATATTCGCGATATAGTACCCCTATGATGCAATAATACACCTGGACGTTTAAATTAATATCACTCCGCACGTCCGTAGCAAAAACTTTCTGATGCTGGGCTGGAGGCTAGAGAAATCATGTCTGTGAGTGGACATAAAATCGAAAGCTACTGGAAACCAAATCCACTGGAAAGGAAATTAACGGTGGAGTGACATTCTCATTGGAGAGCCATAGATTTGTCTCTTTTATGCTAGTAACGATAGCAACAGTTTAGGCTTACAGCTGATTCATGAAACCGGTAAGCTAAAACATTGAATCTGCAGATAAAAAAAGTTTGTATTCGGCACATTACAGCAACTTTAATCTAGGAAACCATTTTTGTGGTTAGAGGTGCAGTATTTATTCAGTTTGTAAATACGAATTTAGTAGGAATTTAGCTAGCTAGGCTTAGTAATTAGCTAGCTGTAAGTTAACGTGAGAAACATAGCCTGCCGACTGGTTGTGTGAAAGCAAGTTAACGTTACTTCACATCTGTATAGGCTATATATAGATAACTGTTTTAGCTAACGTTATAACTATTATATTATTATTAATATAGCATTTTATACTTTTTTGTGGATATGAAATTTCCTTTTCTTTTGGGTTCATTACGACTACGAAGTAGTCCAAGAGCGCCAGTGATGAAAAGCATTCTTGGAGCAGCATAGTAAATTATCATTAAATCACAGTCATAGCTGTTAGGGTGTTGAGGCTTAGGGCAGTTTGCTGGGTTCTAGAACAGAATGCCCAGTGGCAGAGTTCTGTAGTGACTATGATGTCATAGCCCTGGCTCACTGTGTCCCAGGTGAGGTTTTTTTTTTTTTAAATACCCGTTGCAGGAATGACACTTGTGTCTTGGATTCACCTTGTTGACTCCTGAAGCGCTTCCTCCCCCAGGTTTTTTGTGCCGTTTGTGTTTTATGTGGCGGTGGATAAGATCCTGTGTACTTAAAGGGTTAGTTCAGAATTTTGGGCATAATATCTCATTTACGACTTACCCATGATCTTGTCAATCGATGGAGACCATTTTCATCTGATTTCATGCTGTCCTTCGTATGGACGTCCAGCTGTTGCTAATGCTAGCGCAACCTAATGGTATCACGTACCCGATATTTGTCTCCTCATATTGTTTCGTCTCACCTGTTCCTCATTGTCTTGTTGTTAATCTGGCATATAAGCTCCCCTGTTTCTCTGTTCTGTGCCAGATCGTCTTGTGCCCTGCATTTGTGCTTGTCTCAAACTTTCCAGCGTTTATTCCTGCCTGCTCCTTTCCTTTTCCAAGTTCCTGTTCCTGTCCTGTTTCGTCCCGTCCCGTCCTGCTCCTGTTCTCCTACCTGCCTTCCTGTCTTCGTCCAGTCCTGCCCCAGTCCACCTGCCCGCCTACCCATCTCCGTCTAAGCCCCGCCCCAGCCCTTCGCCCTCCTCTCCTCCAGCTCCCACGGATTGATCTCCCGGTTCCGACCCCTGCCTGTTCTTAGACTTCGCCCTGCCTTCTCCGTATTGCCCTGTTTGCTTGGACTCTGACCCCAGCCTGGACTTGACTACGATTCTGCTTTCCCCATATTGCACTGTTTGCCGGATTCTGACCCTTTTTTGTCAACTGAATAAAGCCTGATTCTACTACATCTTGGTGTCTGCGTGTGGTTCCGATCAGTTCCCCTAAAAATAAACCATCTAAGTAATCGGCAGCTGTAGATCTGTAATGTTACCGGTAGATCTGAAAATCGCTGCCTGTAGGTTATGTGCTCAGCATTTCATGGCTACTCCACTGTTGCCAAAACAATTAGTTTTGCCGTGAAGTTACATGCAGTACCAGTCAAAAGTTTGGGCACACCTACTCATATGTTTTTTTTTAGTTATTTTTGCTGTTTTCCACATTTTAGAATAGTAAGACATCAGAACTATGAGAACACGAATGAAATTATGCAAAGACCAAAAAACTGTTAAACAAATCAAAAAAGTCTTATATTTTAGATTCTTCAAAGTAGCCACCCTTTGCCGTGATAACGGCTTTGCACATTCTCTCAACCAACTTCTATGGTAAACGGGTATTCCACAGGTAAACAGGTGATGCTATCATGACTGTATAAAAGGATATCAACCTGTTGGCTCCTTCCACAGAGAACATAGGGCGATAGCACAAAGTAAAGGATTCAATGATGGTTTGATTTCAAAATGATGGTATAAACACTCAAATCCACCCCAATAGTCTGTTGTGGTATTTTATTTGCTTTGGGTGCACCGTAGAGTGTGTTTAAGTGCGTTTGGTAGTGGATGCTAACTGATACCATGAGGTTGCACTAGCATTAGCAACAGCTGGACGTCAATTGCTCCATCGATTGACAAGATCAAGTCGTAAATGAGATATTATGTCCAAAATTACGAACTAACCCTTTAACGCCGGATGTGTCTTACATTTTACTCTCACCAACTCTTGGGTGACAACACAGAAAAGCATCACATTTACATAGCTTCGAATGGAAGAGCCTGCTTCCATTATTTAGCCGGTATTGGGGGTTCATTCCAGTTCATCTACTGTGGATAAATCCGTTGTATCGCCTAATTTCTACAAAATGTATCGTCTGTTAATTTATTGCTATTTTACATTGGTAATAACAGTCGTTTTCTTTACTCTTCAGGGGATATGGGTGTAGGAAAATCCTGTTTGCTCCATCAGTTCACAGAAAAGAAGTGTAAGTACCTATATATTCCCCAAATAACGGAATTCTAGAAATGGTGTACTTGAAATATTGACTTACATGGTAGTTATGGATAACAGTCTGCTAATTATATTGTAAAATGCATAATTCTTTTATAGTTAACAGCCACGGAATGCTTTATGCTTCTATGGTACGTAACTATGGTGACAATGCACTACGGTGACAATGGAGATCACATTCTGAAATCTCCTGTATCCCTACAGAACTGTATGTATCCCATCCAGATACGACCACACCAATTTAAGGCACTAAACGGTTACCGTCATTAAAAGTTCCGATCCTTTGCAGTGCATGAAAAAAGTTTTAAACGTTGATTGTGGGCCCCATGAACGATTATTCGAATATTCGACTATTCTGACTCATCCCTAGTTTGTTCATGGAAGTAAGGTGGTCTCTGATTGTATTTGCTGTTTGTTCATGGAAGTAAGGTGGTCTCTGATTGTATTTCCTGTTTGCTCATGGAGGTAATGTGGTCTCTGATGTATTTCCTGTTTGTTCATGGAAGTAAAGTGGTCTATTTGATTGTGTTTAAATAAAAGTAATCTTACTTGCTACTTACTTGTTTAATATTGTACCATTTAGAGGTTACGTTAGCTTCTGTTCACTTAGATATTAATTATAAAAGGCATTTTGACCAGGGGTGCCCACATTTCTGCACCCCACTGTATATCCTTTGCATGCAGGGGCTGAGGTATCAAATGAACCTCAAATCATCACTCTGCTGCCAGATATGCAGTAGATATGAATGGATCACTTTAAGGGTTGTTTCTCCTGACTCATTTTCCTATTGAAGGAATGAATGATTGGCTACATATTTAGGTGTGTGCGCCAGTGTGATATCAATCGTAAACCATCATAAGGGGCAAATGTATATGCTTTATAATGGACAAAAAATAAATGTTTTATTCATTTTATGACATGTTTTGGATAGGTTTTTGCACCCGTAGTTATCTATCTCCCTATACCGATGAAAAGATAGTAATTAAATTCCCACTTGAGCCACAACAGTTGATATGTAGTTAAATATATAATTATTTTATGATTTCCAGCAGTGCACAATTTAGACATTTTGTATAGATTAGGAGACAACGGGATACACTGCCTATATATTGCATCATAGATCTTTAGTAGTTCGGCATATCACCCTCAGATTTTGCAAACTGTTGGATACAGAGTCTATGATCCAGGAAATGTATAGCTTCACATATTAGCTCTCAGTATTTCATTGCAAACTAAATAAAGATTTTCTTTGCATTTGTGGCTGTTTATTTTGACATAAATTCAGAAAATAAACACATATAATTTAGTATTGCAAATGGGACAACTGTCTTGTTTCATTTAAGCCATTTTCTAAGTTTCTGTGATGCTCACACCTGGAGTTATAATGCCTTAAATAGAATATTCCATAAACAGGTGAGAATTGAACAAATTTGGCATCTGCGCGAAGGGGTTAACGGGAATCTGCTTTGCATGTACCAGCTCAACAGGTGTGAGAGATGAACAGTACTGTGTGAGGGAGACCCTTGAATTGATGTGCACTAGTGTTTAATATTTTCCAGAAAATGTGCTATTTTTAAACCCGGGAATATAACACCTCGCTCCCGGGTTTCCTGGGAAATCCCGTCTAAAAAACAGGGGCGTTCTAGTAGGCTATTATTAAATGCGCGACCCTACTTATTGGTTTACAGGCTACCGGCATCCATATGCCATATAAAACTATCTTTCAGCACCATGGCATTGTCCACTAGCCTACTATTGGTTGAGATTCTTGGAATATCAATAACAACAAACTGTCGTTTCATTAATATAAGCAACATATTTTCTGTACACAATTATGGCTGCTTTGGAACTTCGGACATCTAAACAAAGGCTATAGGGCTATTAGGCCTACCTGAACCATGAGAAGTAGCCTATTAACGCTGGCTATAACTGTTCACGACAAAAAAGCTTTAGGTCTACAGGCAAACGGCCAGTGTTTAACGAAAAGGACTATACCTGCCCCCACTTTAAAAAAATGCCTACACATTTTTACCCTCTTCTTTGAAATTTCTGCGGTGAATGCCCAAAACTGAGAAATTTGTAAATAAAGTAATGTGTGTTATGCAGAACACAAGCCGTTTATAACAAGCCAATAAAAAAATAAAACCTAAATAAAAAAACCTAGGTTTTTGCTGCAAGAACTTATAACGTGAGTAATAGGCCTACATTATATAGCCTAAGTAAATGTTATGACATAAATACAATAACTTAATATGATGAAATGAGGGACGTTTAGCCGTAGGCTACGAGTTGGTAAGAAAAGCGAAGGTATCTAATATACTTCCCAGCATACAGTGGACGTCCTAGGGACGTAGCCTACCATTTTAGGCCTCTCAAAGTTATGATGTGATGTTCCCTAGGGATGTCCTAAAAATATTACTAGGACGTTATTCCTAGGAAGGTCACTGTTTGGTTACAATATGACATTTAATTTGAATTTTTCGGGGACGTTCAAGCAACATCCCTATCCCAGCTATGATATGACGTTGTGCTCATGTCATTCATGGGACATTCGGGGACGTTCCTGCAATGTCTATGTTACAATATAACCTCATGTAATGAATGTCTGGGGGACGTTACTAGAACATCCCGGGAACGTTATCTGTGACGTGCACGTAACATTTAGAAAACCCTACAAAAATGCGTCAAGGCGACGTCCTGATGACATTTCGAGACGTTCAGGGGACGTCCCGGGACCTAATTTTGTTAGCTGGGTTGCAACTTGCCCTAAGAATTCCAGTTCGTTTACTAATTATAGCTGGGTTATATTTCTGCAGAATGCGATGTCCTGGAATAACTATGGGTTTGCGTTCATTATTGGGCTACCCCTTGTCCCTATCCACAGTTGCCCCCTAGTGGTAGCCTAGTCATTGACGTCGCAATTATAGTAGCCTATTCTTTTCTCTGAAATTAATTTATAACTTTTAAAAAAAAAAACATTTTGCCTTGTTAGTATTAAGTTTCTCAAAATTATTCCACACATTGCTTGACATAATTTTGCTATCCACATTTGGAGCAGGTAGGCTACATTGAACTTCTATTTCCTGTGCATGCGCTAGCAAAGTTCACATGCTCTAAAGTGCAATCAGTTACCGAGTTTTCACTTGTCAATAAGCAGTCATGAGTAGGCATCAGTTTTTTCAAATGGTGGATACTGCATTTTGGAAATGAACTTCATACAACCCCAATTCCAAAAAAGTTGGGACGGTAAATTAACCCCTTGGCGCAGATGGAAAATTTCACCTATTTAAGGGGTGCTCTGTTTAAGGCTTTATAACTCCAGATGTGAGCATCACATGAACTTGGTAAATGGCTTAAATGAAACAAGACAGGTGTACCATTTACAATACATTTACAGATTTGTTTATTTTCATAATTTAAGTCAAAATAAAGTGCCACAAATGGGTGATTCTCACGAACTTGGCACTACATATAGTAAAAGTTAAGAAGATAGAGACAATAATGATCTTTCCCATTTCATCAAATATGATCTAAATTTATTATAAATGTTAAATTCATTGTTTTAGTATACATTTTAAAGCATTTTCAGACATTTTCTAGTACACTGTCTAAAAAAAAATTAATTACCGTAACACATTTTAAAGTAGCAAATAACAGAATAATACAAAGTTGCATTTCGAAGATTTTAACACAATGTAAATGTACATGCTCAAATAACAGGATTTCATCCTAAAATGTATTTTATATAGAAACACATATTTTCAATTCATAGAACAATCTCATTACCGTAACGCACAGCTGGTTTTTCCCATGGATTTTTTTTGTGGTTTTGTTTAGAATAAATTTTATTTTTAAACAATAACCATAGTAGAAAGGGCATGGGACATATTTCAAACACAGCTTAAACTTTTGAGGTATTGTATTAGTGTAATTTGAATATTTTGTCAAACATGGAGTGTTTCGGTAATGAAATTGACATTACGGTAATGAAAGATCATGTTTCGGTAATGAACCCCAACTTATTCAAATAAAGGTTTACCCAAAATCAATGTTGTATCGTGTTTAGCCCTTTCTAGGTGATGTTCAACAAGATCAGAGAATTTTCTTATTCATTTTTTTACATACTTGCTGTCCAGAGCTTGGCCACTCAAAATGCAGTACATTTAGGCAGTATTATGCCATACTTATCCTTATAAGGAGAAAATGGGCAAGGTTATGACCAAAATGACATGCTCTGCTTTTGGAGTGGCCAGGCTCTGGACAGCATGCATGTATAATCTTTTTTTTTTAAATTCTCAGAACTTGAGCATCACCTGGAAAGGGAAAAACACGATACAATATTGATTTTGGGTAAACCTCTCCTTTAAGTGAAAACTACAAGTGTAGTACTTTTAAGTCCTTGAATGATGTTTTTATTTCAAATCATTTTTTTTTTTCAATTATTAAAAAATGACAGACAAAACACCCCACAGTAACCTCCCCCAGTTGTGCTCCCTCACTTGACCCAACCCACCACATCCTGTCCCTAAACATACTGAAAACGTACTGAATGCAATGAACTTTGAACTGAAATTCCTGGATGTTGCAGGCATGGGCACAGGGATGACAGCTTTGATGATCTGCAGATTTCTTTTTTTTGCATTACACCTATTTGAATTCTCCCTCCACTTTTTTTTGTTGTTTTATCCTTTGTTTTGCATTCATGTCTTTGGCTGACTTTAATAGACCGCTCTCCTTTCCTTTTAGATACCTGCAAAAATATTGCCAACGTTAGTTATAACACTAACACAAAAGTGCTAATAATACAACCCAAAAGTACTCAACATAATTATGCGTTAATAGAGCATTAATAAAGCCTCAATAAACATGACGATGCATTAATAACGCTCTGTGTACATTGAAGTATGCTTAACATAATCCCATGTTACATTTGACATTTAAAAAAATGTCATGACATTGCGAGCCTTCATTGATTGTAATAACACAATTTATTACACATTCATGAATGATTCATTACATATTATGTATTAATTACCTTCATTATAACATACTTTTATAGAAAAATCCAAATCACAGATGGAAAGGCCATCATTCATAATGCATTAATGAATGATGTATTAACTTATGTAGGTCATTAATACATTCGTAACACGTAATGAATCATCAATGAATGTGTAATACATTGCGCTATTACAATCACTGAAGGGCCCCAATGTCATGTGACATTGGATTAGTCATAACGTATGTTATAACATTTCTTAATCATTTCTCATTAGTGTTATGAATAATGGCATTTCCACCTCTGTCATGTGACATTTTTTTTAATGTCACATACGACATTGCATGTGACATAACACATGTAATAATGTATGTTATTAAATATACTTCATCGTACACAGTGCATTATTAATGTGTCATGTTTATTAAGGCTTCATTAATGCGTAATGATGATAACAGTTAATATACAATTTGACCCAAATTTTCTACTGAAAATGTAGGGGTCTACTGTACATATAGTGTAATATGATGTAATGTGACCTATAGGTGGCGCTACAGGCTCCTGCTATGCCCGTCCAACATTGTAGTGTATTAGACTGTGTCAGTATGCACATGTGCAAGTACGGCAATTTTCTGGCTTCTACTCAGAATATAGGGGTCTACTGTACATCTACTGTATATCTAGTGTAATCATTGACCTATAGGTGGCGCTATAGTTTCCTACCATATGGTACTGTATGAGCTTGTCTTCAGCACTATGTAAGTATGCAAACTTTCTTTTCCCTTCAAATGTGGGCCTACCTCTCTCTTTCCTTCCTCCTGTACTCCTCAAGTAGCTCGGGATTGCTGTAAAGCTTTTCCCTATGTTTTTGCACCCTAGCTCTTGTAGCAGCCTTCTTCCCTTCCGCCATTGTAGATCTTCATATCAAAAAAGTTAGATTACTGGTCTATAATAGTAACTAACAGATAATAATAGGAAACTATTCTTATATTGATTACCGTAACATCATAATTCATTACCGTAACAGGCAACTATATGACGTGGTAATGAAAGATGGGTGTTACGGTAATGAATGCTCTTTAGCTTAGCTAGCATAAAATGGCAGAAGCCATGATGACCTTGAAATAAAAAAATGCACCATCACTATATGCCTACTCATACCCTTTATATTGTAATGTTTTAAATCAATATTTTTTTCAAAAATATGAAATATTACATTGTTACGGTAATGTACCCCTATGCTGTGGTAAGAGGGGTATAAGAAGACAAAAGATAAAACTTTAAATATCAAAAAAGATCACAGATAATCTTACCTTGTAGCCATCTTGAATCTTCTCTTCTGCGTGGTGCATTGTGGGTCAATAAAACTTTATTGACAAATATACAGTAGTTTTGACAGGCTCGTGAACAAATGTTACGGTAATGAAAGCTGTGTGCTCGGACACTCTTGTTTTGGCCAAAATTATATATAACATATTTACTAAACCCCAAGAAATGATTATTGTCTGTAAATATATACTACTCTAAACAATATTTAAAAGTTTTTTATATGTTTTATTAAATATTTATTTTATTGGAAGAAAGCAAAACCTTGAAATATTTGTCCGGACGCATTACGGTAATGAATTTTTAGATCAAAAATCTACTGAAAAAACACTAAAATAATATTGAAGTTAAAAACAATTAAATGAACCATATAGTAAGCATTGTGTGCTTTAATATTAAAATTAATTATTTTACATTCTCAGTGAATATGTGTATCAATTCATTACAGACATGGCTTCAGGTGGTTTCATGAGAATCACCCAAATGCAAAGAAACTTTGGAACTTTCTTTAGTTTGCAACAAAATACTGAGCTATATAAGTGAAATCGGTAATATATATACATTTCCTGGATCATAAACTTCATGTCCACAATTTTTGCAAAATCTGAGGATGATTATGCAGAACTACTAAAGTAAAAAATATAGCAGTGTACCCTGTTGTCCATTAGTGTCTCCAAATCTATCCAAATTGCTAAATTGTGCACTGCTCTAAATATATATTTTTTAATATATTTAACTACAAATCAACAGTTTTGGCTCATAAAACTCACTTTTGCATAATTGGGAATTACTATATTTTTATCAGTATAGGGGGGGTAGATATCTATGGGTCCAAAACCCCTATGCAAAACATGTCATAGAATGAATAAAATTAGTTTTGTCCATTATAAAGCATATACATTTGCTCCTTTTGATGGCTTAAGATAAAAAAAACATTGATATCACAGTGTTCCATTCACCTAAATATGTTGCCTAATCATTCACTCTTGTACCTCAATAAAACATCACTTTTCCCTGTACTCTACAGTATGTATACCTTTGTCCTGGGATTGCATTTTTCTGGAGTTTATTTTTATTTTTTTTAATGTTCCTATTCATAATGACTCCAAGGAAATCTTTACCTTAATCTACCACATATAAGCGCATAGTAAATTGGAATGAGCATTTGTCATGCCCTAAGAGACAAGTATATACGCCATAGCCTATATTATGTACAATAACATGAACATAAAATAGTATTCCACCATCTGCAAAATGCTGCGAAATATTCTATCGTCAAATTCTAAACCAATTGGTTCTAACCAATGGTAGGATTGTGTATTTATTTAATATTTAGTAGCATATATTGTTAGTAGAATACATAGTAGAATGAGACGGTACTTTCACAGTTTATTTTGCATTTGAGTGAGCAGGAGCTTTTCACGGCTTTTCTGGCATACGATCAGGCTATTGTTGGGTTTATCTTGTTGCTATGATGGAATTCTAATTTTATATGATGAATACATATATTTATGAACTCAAACATGATGATATTGTCCACTATGTCACGCATGGGTAGGTATAGACTAGGTGGGGGTTGCTTGTTAAAGGGACTTGCTATGGGGAAATAGTGACACTTAGAAACTCCGTATTCGGCAGAAATCGTCACGAACCGTCTACCAATAAAGTTAAAACACAGAGTTTGTAATTTCCACTAATAGTTTAGCTGCAGTAGCAACAAATGTCTCAATTGAGCAAAAAGGTCAGGCCGGCATCACCTTCTACGCAAAGGAGTTAAATGCAAATTAAAACAGAAAGCAGTAATTTGTAAATTTACTTTGACTTGTATTTTTTTTAAAACAGTATAAAGACAAGGTATTTCATGTTTTACCTATTCAACTTCATTGGTTTTTGAAGATATATGTTTATTCTAAAATTGATGCCTGCAACACGTTCCAAAAAAGTTGGGACTGGGGCAATTTGGGACTAATAACAACGTGACAAGTTGAAATAAGAAGGTGATGTGAAACAGGTGATGTTAAACAGGTGAGGCAATCGTGTTATAGTATATAAGGAGCCTCCAAGAAAGTCCTTCAAGAGCAAGGATGGGTCGAGGCTCGCCAATTTGCCAACAGATGCGTCAGCGAATAATCCAGCACTTTGAGAACAGTGTTCCCCAAAGACAAATCGGTAGGATTTTGGGCATTTCACCCTCTACGGTGCACAATATAATTAAAAGATTCAAGGAATCCAGTCAAATCTCAGTGCATAAAGGGCAAGGCAGAAAACCACTTCTGAATGTGCGCAATCTCCGATCCCTCAGACGTCACTGTCTTAAAAACCGTCATGCGTCTGTAATGGATATCATGACATGGGCTTGGGAATACTTTGGTAAACCTTTGTCAGTCAACACCATTCGCCACTGCATCCACAGATGCAAGTTAAGGCTTTACTATTCAAGGCAGAAGCCATACATCAACACTGTCCAGAAGGGCCGCCGACTTCTCTGGGCTCGGTCTCATCTGAGATGGACAGAAGGACAGTGGAAGCGTGTTTTGTGGTCCGACGAGTCAACATTTTATGTTCTCCGGGCCAAAGAGGAAAAGGACCATCCAAGCTGGTGTCAGCGTCAGGTCCAAAAGCCAGCGTCTGTCATGGTATGGGGGTGTGTCAGTGCCCATGCCATGGGTAACTTGCACATCTGTGAAGGCGCCATTAATGCAGAAAGATATGTACAAATTTTGGAGCAACATATGCTGCCATCCAGATGCCGTCTTTTCCAGGGACGTCCCTGCTTTTTCCAGCAGGACAACGACAAACCACATTCTGCCCGGATTACAAGTGCATGGTTGCGTAAGCAGAGAGTGCGGGTGCTAGATTTGCCAGCCTGCAGTCCTGACCTGTCTCCAATTGAGAATGTGTGGCGCATTATGAAGCGCACAATATGGCAACGAAGGCCCCGTACAATTGCGCAGCTGAAGACCTGCATAATGGAAGAATGGGGGAAAATTTAACCAACTGGTGTCTTCAGTGCCCAAATGCTTAATAAGTGTTATTAAAAGAAAGGGTGATGTTACACAGTGGTAAACGCTCAACTGTCCCAGTTGGAGCGTGTTGCAGTCATCAGATTTGAAATGACTGTATATTTTCAAAATAACTATTAAATTCACAAGGTAAAACATCAAATATGTGTTGTTGTAGTGTTTTCAATATAGTAAAGGGTGAATAGAATTTACAAATTACTCCTTTTTTTTTATTCGCATTTTCCATACTGTCCCAACCTTTTGGGAATTGGGGTTGTATATTGATTATTTTATTGCACTTAATTAGGCCAAATATAATGCAAGAGTTATTTATCTGCATTGCCCATGTTAAATTTCCTGGATTCCCGACGTCACTCCCGGTCGGGAACGGGAAGGAATTGTGATGGGAAATACCGGGATCCTGGGAACTGGGATGAATCACTAATGTGCAGACAGTTGGTGGTGTAGATGGGTTTTTCTTTGGTTAAAGTAGGCCGCTCAAGCGCTGATCCAGGCCGTTTGTGAGTGCAGCAGTGCGTATGTATGCAGGCCTCTCCCCAAATAATGGTATAGTGGCGCTGCACCACCATGACGGCATACTACCGCCACCTTGTGAAAAACATGACACTTTTTAAAAATCTATGTAATCCATCCTGTGGCATGCAAACAGACTATCTTTGTATGAAATTAGAACTAGCACATCTCTGTGTGTTTCATTCATGTTAGGCAAGCAGAAAACTGTAAAAATTGTAAAATTGAACTGTAAAATTAACTATGATGTGTGGATTTCAATGCCCCCCTCCTTAAAGCCAAGTCCTCAAACAATAAAATCCGTCAATATTCGAGCATAGCCTACTATAAAACTAGAGACACAGGGTAACTGTGGGTTATATATTTTTGTGGGATATTGCAATGTGCAGGAGACAGAAAATTGGATATCCTTGGAGTTTCATCTGCAGCATGCAAAAGTTTTTTCTCCACGTTATCTCGCGTCTTAACCCCCTTCCACTGCATATTGCATGGGCGAAAAAAAACCTGGTAATTCTTGCTCATGAGAAGGTCATTACATCGACTCTTGATATGGATTAAAGTACGTGTTTTTCGCGGAATTTCCCTATTCAGCCTACCTCCATGAAGTGGCTCATGTTGCAGTAGCCTATAGCCAAGTAGTGAACTACAGCGAGTCATGGCTATGTCTCTGCATTTGAATGGATCTCTATGGGAATTGGGGGGTGGGACTAGATTTAGCTGTAAATTATGCTGGAATAGTATGGAATACATGATTGGTAAAATGGCTGTAAGTCATCAAGGGTCTGAGGTATCAAACAAGCCTCAAACCATCACTCTGCTGCCAGATATGCAGTAGATATGGAGGGATCACTTTAAGGGTTGTTACAAATTTTCCTTTTGAACTCTATGGAAAAATAAGTCAGGAGAAGAAACCTTTCAAGTTATTCTTCCATGTCTACTGTATTTCTGGCAGCAGAGTGATGATTTAAGGCTTGTTTGATACGTCAGACCCTTGATGACTTAGAGCCATTTAGCCAACCATGTGTTTCCATACTGTTGTAGGGAACATGCCTCTGTATTCCTACATGTGGAGTATTACTCATGCAAGGTGTTTACATATATTTAGCAGTAATGGTGATAGACAATTAAAACATGTTTGTCTTACCAGTCTTCACCCGGGCACCATAAATGTAGAGAATATCCTCGACGGGGCGCCATAAATGTAAGGAATATGCCTATATATATATAAACTCTTACATGGGATGCCAGAAATATAGGCAATAACTATGGAATAATGAGGTTTACCCTTATTATTCTTAAGTTAGGTTAAAATTAAATCAGTCATTTGATTATTATGGATTATAATTACTACTACTTCAATTTACCATCAAAGCACTAATAATTCATAAGGGTTGAAGGTATTACGTTCTAATGATTAGGTTTGACTCAGCTCTCGTGTTCATACGACATCAAAACAGACACCAGGTTTAACAAAAATAGATTTATTAAACAAGACAAACATGAATATTACGTTCTACTAAATGGACATATTGTGTGGTGTGCGTATTGTAGCATTTGTGTGTGTATGCACATATGTGTGTGTATATGTCGTTGTGTAGGCCTATGCCACGTGTGCGTTCAGGGGACAAAGGAATCACGTGGAGCAAGCTAACTGTGTCACAGCAGGATGGTGGTTATTGATCTCAAATCTGACATTACTATAAATAAGTTCACGCACTTCTTTCACGAAATAACGTATTTATCTATAGTAAGTTAAAATGAGATCATATCACGCGAATGTTAATACGTGTTAGGAAAGAGGGACAAACCAGTGAGGCCTGCTCGGGTTAGTTAGTTAGTTGTACCACATTAGCAATAAAAGGTAGGCCAGCCGGCTAGCTTGCTAACCAGCGCAACACGTTTATACAGCTATTATGGTACAAAATCGAGATGCAATCAAATTACCGATAAACAGTTCAGACTAAAATCCTAAACTAATGCCTGGGATGTTTGATCAGTCTTACTGAAGTCCGTGGTGAGTTGATTATAGCTGGCTTGTCCGTGATGTGGATGGTGAGGGCGTCTTTCTCCTGGTTTGCGTCTTTGTCCGACGTTGGAACACACCTCGGTCGGAGTTGCGTTAATTCAGTTCTATGGTTAGATGTCGTAGGCAAGCTAACCCGTTTGCGTCTCTCCACGGCCTTTGATGCTGCTGTGGAGATCCACCTTTGTATCTGTGTAGTGAGCAAAAGGGGGTAGAAATTGCAGTGCTGCCTCTTGTGCAGCACTATCGAGAGAGATGGAAGAGGGAAGAAGTGAATGGAAGTGAATAGGATAGGGTCGGGAGACTGGAATGCGTTCAGTCTAATCTGTTTTAGTTTTATGACCCTTAGTGTCTCGTATTTCCAAGAGACATGATTGGCTGTGGCCGTGTTTTAAATGTCTTATGGGTTTCCTGTGGAGTGATTGGAAATGTAGTCCATTGTCCCTACACTGTTCTAGTGTAATTTACAGCTAAATCTAGTCCCACCCCCCAATTCCCATAGAGATCCATTCAAATGCAGAGACGTTATAGTATCGCTTGTAAGAGTACCAGTAAATAAGATATCAAGAGTCTTTTGTTGTTGTTGTGTCACAGACATCAGGAAGTCATGGCATGCAAAGGATATGCGACCAAATATAAAAAATTTAAAGGCACAGTCAACTTAGTGTATGTAAACTTCTGACCCACTGGAATTGTGATATAGTGAATTAAAAGTGAAATAATCTGTCTGTAAACAATTGTTGGAAAAATTACTTGTGTCATGCACGAAGTAGATGTCCTAACTGACTTGCCAACACTATAGTTTGGTAACATGAAATCTGTGGAGTGGTTAAAAATTAGTTTTAATGACTTCAACCTAAGTGTATGTAAACTTCCCACTTCAATTGTATGTATGACTACGATTACACTAGTCACTTCAATGCGACTTCTGGCATCCGATATCGCTGGGCTTCATTAAGTGACAGGTCTGGACGTGCACAAATCGGATTTTTTTATTATTATTTTTTTTTATTTAACCTTTATTTAACTAGGTTAGTCTCATTGAGATTAAAAGATCTGGCCATCAAGAGAAACCTGGGCTGCATTCAAATCCAATTTAACACTCCCTTCCCTTGCTGTCTTACCTCGAGGGAGCTATCTTGTGACGCAATTTGCTACATGCAGCAAGCAAATTTAAAAGGTGCTCTGCAAGGAAGGATTGACGAGAAACGAACAAAAACGGGGGTGCGTCCCAATACTCGAAAAATGCACCCCCCTTTTCTCCACTACCACCTCCTCTCCTTCGTGTCCCGGAAACGGATCTTTGTGTTTTAATATTATGTTGCTGATTACATCTTAATTACGTATTAATTGTTACATATTATTTGTCTCGACGCAAACCATAATGTCTGGTACATTGTATACTGTACGTTCAGGCAGTTTTGCATACTTCCGGGTAGGAGAGGAGTGGTAGTGGGGGAGTGGAGGAAAGGAGGTGGGGAGTGAAGAATATTGGGACGCACCCCGGAACTGAACCGCCCTCGCAACATTTTGGAAGTGCAACACCATAGAGTTGAAATGTGACAGCCATATAGTTCTGTGGTGTCCGCCCACATTTTCCATGTGGAGCATTGCATTGTGGGATTCCCTTCTTGCTGGAAGTTTGCATTTTATACCCTTGGTGGAAGGGAGGATAAACGAGTGAGCGAGGGAATATAATTACTCCCTCCCCTTTCTTAAATTGGATCCGAATCACACTTTCACATGCGGAAATTGAGCACCCAGTCGGAATTTGTGAAATCATGCACAATATGGTTCCACCAGTGCTGGCTACGTTCGTGAACCCATACCCTCTCCACCGAAACAGCTGTTGCACCCAGAAACACAATGCTCACTTTAATAGCACGTCTCCGCTGCTGCCTCGTGATCAGTGCACGCCTTGAAAAAAATGAAAAGAAACACAACCTCACAAACACCGAACGCCATTTTCCAGGAAGTGTGTAGCTAGTATTTAAATATTGCGCGGGGGAATGAATTCCAAACTACGATCTGATCACAGGAGGTCACATTGAACTGTCTAGTATGGACGCAACTCAATTTGACCTGGTGTGATCGGATGTTGGAATTCCGATTCCAGAAATCGTATGAAGTGACTGGTGTAACCGTAGGATTCTGTAATGCAGTAGTACAGATAATTATAATTATGCCGCACATTTCTCACACTCAAAGCGCTTTACAATGATGCGGGGGAAACACGCCTCAATGTACGTATGTTATGTATGTCAGTGCAGTAGTGCAGATGTATGTACAGTTGAAGTCAAAAGTTTACATACACCTTTTCCAAATCCATTTAAACTCAGTTTTTCACAATTCCTGACATTTAATTCTAGTAAACATTCCCTGTCTTAGGTCAGTTAGGATCACAACTTTATTTTAAGAATGTGAAATGTCAGAATAATAGTAGAGAGAATGATTAATTTCAGCTTTTATTTCTTTCAGCACATTCCCAGTGGGTCAGAAGTTTACATACACTCTGTTAGTATTTGGTAGCATTTCCTTTAAATTGTTTAACTTGGCGGGTAGCCTTCCACAAGCTTCTCACAATAATTTTGGCCCATTGCTCCTGACAGAACTGGTGTAACTGAGTCAGGTTTGTAGGTAATTCAATTTTTGTTTCATCAGACCAGGGGACATTTCTCCAAAAGTAAGATCTTTGTCCCCATGTGCAGTTGCAAATTGTAGTCTGGCTTTTTTATGGCGGTTTTGGAGGAGTGGCTTCTTCCTTGCTGAGCAGCCTTTCAGGTTATGTCGATATAGGACTCGTTTTACTGTGGATATAGATACTTTTGTACCTGTTCCCTCCAGCATCTTCACAAGGTCCTTTGCTGTTGTTCTGAGATTGATTTGCACTTTTCGCACCAAAGCACATTCATCTCTAGGAGACCGAATGCGTCTCCTTCCTGAGCGGTATGAAGGCTGCGTGGTCCCATGGTGTTTATACTTGCGTACTATTGTTTGTACAGACGAACGTGGTACCTTCAGGTGTTTGGAAATTGCTCCCAAGGATGAACCAGACTTGTGGAGGTCCACAATTTTCCTTCTGAGGTCTTAGCTGATTTCTTTTGATTTTCCCATGATGTCAAGCAAAGAGGCACTGAGTTTGAAGGTAGGCCTTAAAATACATCCACAGGTACACCTCCAATTGACTCAGATAATGGCAATTAGCCTATCAGAAGTTTCTAAAGCCATAGCATCATTTTCTGGAATTTTAAAGGCAGTCAACTTGGTGTATGTAAACTTCTGACCCACTGGAATTGTGATATAGTGAATTAAAAATGAAATAATCGGTCTGTAAACAATTGTTGGAAAAATGACTTGTTTCATGCACAAAGTAGATGTCCTAACTGACTTGCCAACACTATAGTTTGCTAACATAAAATCTGTGGAGTGGTTAAAAATGAGTTTTAATGACTTCAACCTTAGTGTATGTAAACCTCTGACTTCAACTGTATCTCCAAAAGTATGACACATTCACAACCTTATGTCAGCCAAAAGCATCACATGTTGCAGCATTGCAGCGCAAAATTCCTGTGTATCCTGCAATTGGCTACTTTTTGACCAGACTACTTTGTTATCCAATTGGGAGAATTATTATTTGTGGGCAAGCAGCATTTGTGATGACGAAATCGACAGGAGGAGGAAGATGAAGAGGAAGAGGAGGAGGAAGAAGAAGACGAAGAAGGAGAAGACGAAGAAGCAGCAGCCAAGTTTGAGGCTTTATTGTGTGGATGTGTGAAGTTGTACCTGAATTCTGTGTGGTTATATGAGGTCAGAACGTGCAGAAGTTAATGTTTTTAGGGGTTGAGAGTCAGTGGTCATTGTGGTTATTTCTGTAGGAAACCCTGAAAAGTGCCAAACTCTCTGTGCTGTATTGGTATGAGGCATGCCCCACCAAGCCGTAACTTAGCGGATGGCATACCTGCCATCCCAATGTGTGTGCAGTAGTGCAGATGTATCTACGTATGTGTGTGAGTGTAGTAGAGTACATGTATGTGTCTGTGAGTGCAGTAGTACAGAAGATGTATATATTGTAACAAGTATAGATGAAACATATTCACATACACACAAACGCACACCTTTTTTCCTCTCCTTTGATGATTGGTTGCTGGCATCACATGATCTGAAACCAGGTGTCCCTGGGGGTGGGGTTACCTCATGATTTCCTTATGAGCTCAGAGAAATGCACATGGTGAGGCGGACAACAGGTGTAATGGCAGGTTAATGGAAGTTGTTGGAAGATTTTTGAAATTCCAAGAAGTGCTTTGGGGGCTTTACCTTTATGACCATGCCACCAAACGTCAACGTACCTGCAAGCCACAAATTGTGATTTTTGGGGTTCTTTATCGCACAGGCGCCACGCCAATAGCAGTCAGCGGATGTTGGGACTGAGTTTGTTTTTAAAGTAAACAGAAAAACCAAAAAAAATGAAGTCGGACTGAACAAAAACCAGCTGTCCGCTAAAAGGGGGAAAAGGTGTTGGCCGGGAAGTTGCAGATAAGCCCCACTCTCAGGACCAGTTCTTGGACGCTAGCACCTTTTAAATTCTCCTTCCAAACACTGCAGTACATCACTTTTACATTACAATAATTTCTCACACATTAATCACAACATAATGAGTCAGTGGGCAACGTATATTTGTAACAGTATGTATGCGAGTGCAGTAGTGCAGATGTATGTGTGTGAGTGCAGTAGTGCAGATGTATGTGTGTGAGTGCAGTAGTGCAGATGTATGTGTGTGAGTGCAGTAGTGCAGATGTATGTGTGTGTGAGTGCAGTAGTGCAGATGTATGTGTGTGTGAGTGCAGTAGTGCAGATGTATATGTGCGTGTGCCGTAGTGCAGATGTATGTGTGTGTGAGTGCAGTAGTGCAGATGTATGTGTATGAGTGCAGTAGTGCAGATGTATGTATGTGTGTGAGTGCAGTAGTGCAGATGTATGTGTGTGAGTGCAGTAGTGCAGATGTGTGTGTGAGTGCAGTAGTGCAGATGTATGTATGTGTGTGTGAGTGCAGTAGTGTAGATGTATGTGTGTGTGAGTGCAGTAGTGCAGATGTATATGTGCGTGTGCAGTAGTGCAGATGTATGTGTGTGAGTGCAGATGTATGTATGTGTGTGTGAGTGCAGTAGTGCAGATGTATGTATGTGTGTGTGAGTGCAGTAGTGCAGATGTGTGTGTGTGAGTGCAGTAGTGCAGATGTATATGTGCGTGTGCAGTAGTGCAGATGTATGTATGTGTGTGTGAGTGCAGTAGTGCAGATGTATGTATGCGAGTGCAGTAGTGCAGATGTATGTGTGTGAGTGCAGTAGTGCAGATGTACAGTTATGTTAAAAAATAGCAGTACAACATCAGTAACCTGATGAACCACTGTTATTAGTAGTAGTGATATTTCTGCATGGCGAATAATTTACTTGTAGATGTAGTAGTGTAATAGAAAAACAACAGACCCAACTGTCACGACATGCACGCTGCTTGTTCTGAGTAATTCACTCATTCATTGAAAGGGGCGTGTTCAAAATAATAGCAGTGTGGAGTTTAATTAGAGAATTCATTCATTCTGTGAAAAAACAGGTGTCATTAATTGTCCTTTATTAAGGAAGAAGAGAAGCAAATGTTTCACACATTGTTATAAAATATATTTCCTTCTGCATTGCTAAGTAAAATGGGCCGTTCCAAACATTGTTCTGAGGAATAACGTAATTTGATTAAAAAGTTGATTGGAGAGGGGAGAACGTATAAAGAAGTGCAGCAAATATATTTTTTTTTTTTACATTATAGGCATTTAGCAGATGCTCTTATCCAGAGCGACTTACACAACTTCTTATTACATTTATCCATTCATACAGCTGGATATATACTGAAGCAATTCAGGTTAAGTACCTTGCTCAAGGGTACAACGGCAGTGTCCTACCTGGGAATCGAACCTGCTACCTTTCAGTTACAAGTCCAGTTCCTTAGCCATTATACTACACTGCCGCCCTGAATTATAGAATGCTCAGCTAAAATGATCTCAAATGCTTTAAAATGGCAACAAACTACTGTTAAAACGGATCGAAGAATAGTCAGAATGGCAAAGATTCAGCCAACCATCACCTCCAGAAAGATCAAAGATGATCTAAAATTACCTGTAAGTGCTGTTACAGTCAGAAGATGTTTGATCGAAGCTAAGCTATCAGCAAGAAGCCCCCGTAAAGCACCATTGTTGAAAAAACGGCATGTGCAGAATCGGTTAAAATTTGCGAAGGAACACATTGATTAGCCCAAAGAGAAATGGCGTAACATTCTGTGGACTGATGAGAGTAAAATTGTTCTTTTCAGGTCTAGTGGTAGTCGACAGTACGTCAGACGACCACCGGGTACTGAATTCAAGCCACAGTACACTGTGAAGACAGTGAAGCATGGTGGCGCAAAAATCATGGTATGGGGATGTTTTTCATACTACGGTGTTGGGCCTATTTATCGTATACCAGGGATCATGGATCAGTTTGAATACATCAAAATACTTGAAGAGATTATGTTGCCGTATACCGAAGAGGAAATGCCCCTGAAATGGGTGTTTCAACAAGACAACAACCCCAAACACACGAGTAAGCGAGCAACATCTTGGTTCCAGACAAAAAGGATTGAGATAATGGAGTGGCCAGCTCAATCCCCCGACCTCAACCCCATTGAAAACTTGTGGAGTGACATTAAAAATGCAGTTTCTGAAGCAAAACCCAAAAATTCACAGGAACTGTGGAATGTAGTAGTTTGTTCATCCTGGGCAGAAATACCTGTTTCTAGGAGCCAGAAGTTGGTTGACTCGATGCAACGCAGATGCGCAGCAGTTATCAAAAACAATGGTTATGCAACTAAATATTAGTTCAGTAATTTAAAGTGAAGTTAAATCTTGAAAAATTTCTTCAGTTTATACAGTAAGTGTTTGAGTTTGAAGAGAAAAATGTCAACACTGCTATTTTTTTGAACAGATTAATATTCCTTTTCTTTGCTTCCTGTAAAAGAATAACGCAGACTTGATAAAATTTGTTAATGCTTTGATTTGGAATTGAATGTGTAATGTTTCCACTACATTTGAAATATGGAACTAAAAGCTATTAAAAAATATTTGCACTTTATTCACTTTTTTTAACGCACTGCTATTTATTTGAACACAACTGTATGTGTGTGAGTGCAGATGTATGTGTGTGTGAGTGCAGTAGTGCAGATGTATGTGTGCGTGTGCAGTAGTGCAGATGTGCAGATGTACAGTCAGGTCCATAAATATTTGGACATTGACAAAGTTATTATTTTAGCTGTCTACCACAGTATATTGAAGGTGAAATTAAATAATGAATATGAGCTCAAATGCAGACACTCAGCTTTAATTGGAGGATATTTAAATCCAAATCGAGTGAACGGTGTAGGAATTACAGCACCTTTTATAGATGGTCCCCGCCATTTTAAGGGACCAAAAGTAATTGGACAAATTAGCATAAACTTAAATAAAGTCATCATATTTAACGTAAAAAAGGGGTGATCCCAAACGCGCTACAAGCCGGCTATATAAACAAGGAACTATAGGTGCTCAACAGAAGGACCAGTGAATAAAAAGAATACCAAACCCGGACTACTTCGCTAGGACTAACCCGAGATAAGGAGGACTGGAGCACACAGAGCTCAGAGCAAAACAAAATATTTTAATGCGACTGACGTTTCGACGTCAACGACGTTCTTCTTCTTTTCCATTTGACTCTGAAGAAGACGTCGTTGACGTCGCATTAAAATATTTTGTTTTGCTCTGAGCTCTGTGTGCTCCAGTCCTCCTTATCTCGGGTTAGTCCTAGCGAAGTAGTCCGGGTTTGGTATTCTTTTCATCATATTTAACATTTGGTGGCATATCCTTTGCATGCCATGACTTCCTGATCTCTGTGACCCAACAACATCAAAAAAAAATCTTATTTTCTGGTACTCTTACAAGCGATACTATAACTTCTCTGCATTTGAATGGATCTCTATGGGAATTGGGGCGTGGGACAAGATTTAGCTGTAAATTATGTTCACGCATATTTCCCCTTGTTTAATAATGTCCTGTTTATGGAAATGTGACCAACCTGTTTTTACTCGTAGCATAATGCTTTAAAACAATCCACTTTCCCAGGAAGACCGTGAAACATGCGACTTGCAGCAGGGGAAACAGAGAACATTCAGCGCACATGCAGAGAATGGCATTAAAATTAATTGTGAATTAATTGTGTAACATGCTGCAAATTTGTTTTCGTTTCTAATTAGACGCTTAGTTCTCTTTAAAATCGTTTTGTTCAGTTATGGAATAACAGGTGAAATCAGCTGGGTTTTAATAAGCTGAGAGTATGGAAACATGGTCACTGTAATTTAAAAAATATGAAGGACGAAGAATAGCTAAGGTTACAATTTAGTTAACATGGTGACATTTATCTCCATTTTTTAACCATAGGCTATCGAAAAAACCTTATGCACAGCGAATCCGCTGTTGCCTAGGCTATTTGAAAAGCAATAAATGCAATATTCACTGGACAAGGTTTTGAACTTTTTTCAGTCACAAACCATTCTATTTACTTACAGGCTGTATTCCTAGATAAACAGAGCTGTATTGAAATGACATCTGAAGCGCATTTTCAGAACTTAAATGTCCGTCTATTGCCGTGCGCGAGTTTTCCATTGAATGACAATTCACGCATTAGGTGTAAATGACAATTTGCGCATTAAGCTTGATATAGGTGTTATCAGCTCCGTAAATAGTAAATGTTGTAGACTTGCTCTCCAACGTGGGTCATGTTTCAATACTTTTACAATTTCATTAATTAATTAAGAATTAACTTTAAAGGAGAAGTTCGGTATGCCCATCCAGATCCATTGTGTAAGTTAGCTGTGACATGAGCAAAAAGCAATATATCTCAAGACTGCACAGTTTGTCAAAATGTTGATGTGGACCGTTGTATATGATCGTAAATAACCTTATAAGAGGGCTTAACATGCTAAATACCAAACTTCTCCTTTAATCTAGTTGTCTCAAAACTTTTTTTTCAAATTTTGCTAAATCTTTCATATGTTGTTCTATACAGTCTGATGTATACACATGGCAATTTACAGAGTGGGATCTCTTGTACATTTTGTTTTACAGTACTATTGCAAGGGACGGTTGACTGGTTAAAGCAGGTGTGCACACTGCCGGTCCTGGTTTTTGTTCGTACCAATTACCTTAGCTTTAGTTTTCTGACAGCTCTATAAACTACGCTGGTTCACTTTTGTACTTGAGCACAGTAAAATCTTTAGGATAACTTGCAGTTAGCGGATGTAGCTGGTGCTTTTACAAATGTCAGCTCAAGATATGATTGATGTAATGAAATAATTAAGAGCAGAAGTTGCCACAAAATCCTGAAACGGATCGGCCCTTGTTGTGCACCTAAGATGGTGTGATAAAGACAGGAATTTATGCTTGGCCTTGGTTCAGGTGTCTAACATGCGTCTCCTTCTCAGTCATGGCAGACTGCCCCCACACGATCGGCGTGGAGTTCGGCACCAGGATAATCGAGGTGAGCGGTCAGAAGATCAAGCTGCAGATCTGGGACACGGCGGGGCAGGAGCGCTTCAGGGCCGTCACACGAAGCTACTATAGGGGTGCGGCCGGCGCACTCATGGTCTATGACATCACCAGGTAGGTCCCACCCCCCACCACAATTCTGCTGAACCCGATTGGCTACCATTCGCAGTGTCAAAGAGTAGCCTAGGGGTGCGTCCCAATACTCGAAAAAAGCATCATCCTTTCCTCCACTACCAGCTCATCTCCTCTGTCCCCCGGAAACTGATCCTTATGTCCCCTTATTGGAGAAGACGAGCAACGCAGCTTCAAATTCGGCTCCTCGTCTCCTCCAGCGAAGGATACATTGATGTATCCTACTGCGGAAGTCTTTTCACAATTCTGGGTGGCTTCATTGTGCTCATGCCAACAGTAATGATGATGTGTATGCCTTGTATGAATTTGCCCGAGATAGTGATTCCCCAATGCAAGCCATTTAGCCTAAATTGTGTCAGCCCGAAGTCTAGATTGCCTACAACGGATAATGGCAGTTTGTTTTCGTGGCTCATATACCATAAATTCTGCAAATTAAGACGGGGAATCAGGTTTATTTATTTGCTTTTACATGAATGTTGCTCAAACGAACATGGCTCTTTGAACATAAATAAACATTGAACGCTACCATTATTTCAGTATGTGAATAAACTATGCATGAATTAATTTATTCAACCAATCATTTCCAAAGGACACATTTAAATTTGATTTCAGTTATGTTACAGTGGGAAATGTTACTGTGGTGTTCAGTTATGTTACAGTGGGAAACAATTGTTTTTCAGTGTAAACCCTGTCATAATGTGAACATTGGGAAACAATAACTGAAGCGACAAATTCGTTTCACTAATCTACAGAAATGTTTCTGAATTAGCCTGTGTGAGATGCAGTGAACTGGCAAGAGAATGTAGGCTGTCACAGTATTGCTACAGTACATACAGTTTTTACAAATTTACATACACCTAGGCTAAAGACATTCAAAGTCAATTTTTCACAACTCCACACATTTCATGTTGCTATGCATTTCCTGTGAAGTCAATTAGGGTATCTACTTTATTTCCATAAGAGGTCATTTGAAAATAATAGCTAAGAGACAGATTTGTTTCAGCTTTTATTTACTATTATCAGATTTTCAGTGGGACAAGTTTACATACACTTTGTATTTGGTGGCATTGCCTTTTAATTGCTTAACTTGAATCAAACGCTTGGGGTAGCCATCCACAAGCTTCTCACAATACTTTGCCAGAATTTTTGCCCATTCCTCTTGACAGAAATGGTGTAACTCAGTCAAGTTTGTGGGCCTCCTTGCTAAGACACGCTCTGAATGTAGGTAACTGACTGGCTCCGTGGCTGCCTTGCGAGTAGGGTTGGGTATCAAGAACCGGTTCCAAGTTGGAACCGCTAACAAATTTCCAAGAACCGTGGATTCGTTAAGACACGTGCATTTCGATTCTGCTTCTAGGTTCCTAACTGTTGCATACATTTCAGTCGCGCTCCCGAGTGAACTGCAGTGAGCTTTTTACAGTCCATAAGTTTCACTTATCTGCCAGGACCTGCTACGTGGACCTAACGTCACATCATTTGTTACGCATTACGTCAGCGACTTAGCAAAGCACATTCCTACTGTTTACATTCTGGATCGACCGTCATGGCTGACCGCAGTAAACGTTCGAAAGTTTGGCTTAGCTTCACTAAAGGCGGTGAAAGTGCGCCATTTTGCGTAGAGGCGGAAACTATAATTACACCCTCATAATATCAGCGCTGCCATTGAAAATTTTAATTAGGCCTAGAAGCTGTTTTTCCAGATGCTATTTTGATCATTCCCGCATTCTGCGGTAAGGGAAATATTGCAGCTACATAAAAAAATGTAAAAAAAATTATATTAAAAAAATTAAAAAGAATAATTTTTTTTTTTTAAAGTTTTTCATTAAAAATTTTTATTTTCCCTCTTGTCCAAGCCGGACGCAGCGCACGCCGGAAGATTGGTCTCAATAGTAACAGTCACCTGTTTGCGTTGTCAATCGATAGTGGATACAGCGTGCTTTCTCGGACAAGAGAACTTCGGACTTTCATTTGACTCATTTGATCAAGTCGGGTTGAGAGGGAAAAAAAAACACTGCTCCATTAATTCTGTCAATTTGGTTTATAATACATAATTTGCAAAGAAACAGCGTGTGCTGCATTCCATACATCTTTAAAATAGACTTTTTAATGACGTTTTTATTCCTCAGCCTTTAATTTGCGGCTAATTTTTGTTCTTGAAATGTGTTCTTTTTTTCTCTCCAAAAAATATTGGAATCGGAACCGAGATTCGATAAGAACCGGATTCGATAAGCAGAATCGGAATCGGAATCGATAAAATTGAAACGATACCCACCCCTACTTGCGAGTGGTGAAAAGCAAATGCAAAAAATACACATTTCACGTAATTACAGTAACAAAAAGTTTGCTGTCTAATAGGGCTGCAACTACCGACTATTTAGATAGTCGATTAATCTATCGATTATTGAAACGAATAATCGACTATTCGGATTATGAATCGCACAATTACTCAATGGCTCTTATTTAGCTATTAAATTTAGCTTGAGATTTATCTTTTAGGCATGTGCTAACTAACATTGAAGACAATAAAGATGAATACTTCATTCAAAAATACGTCTTTTAATGAACTTTGCTGCTGATACAAAAGATAAATAAAAATTCCAATATCCATTTTTTCTGTCAAAATTTAAAACCAAGGACAGGCAAAGTAGCAGCAATAAAATATAACAAAACTACAGCGGTTTTCCCTTAATCAAAGCATATTTCTGGCATCAATACAACATACATTTTAAATTTATAGTGCGGCTGCAGTACAATAAACGTATTACTGGACTATCATATTAGGCCAACAGTAGTGGTGTAACGGACCGTAGTTGATTCCCTCCCCCCCACGGTCCGGCACGCATGAGAACCGCAGATTAATTGCAGTGTTTTTAACCATCATAGTGTGAAATAGTTTTACAGCCGCTGTTACTTTTTAAAGTAATAATTCCCTAAATCTCAATGCAGAGTTGCAGTGATTTGATTATTTTAAAAAAGCAGTTGTGTGTTCACATGAACGTGGCATATTGAAAAAGCGAAGAAGAAAAAAGAAAAAAAGCGCAGTGACAGTCATGGCTAGCGGAGGAGCGGAAGAACTTGAGGCCTCCCGCATCATTTAAGTCGTATGTATGGGAGCATTTTGGCTTCCCTGTAACATATAATGAAGACAGAAGAAGGGTGGTGGACAAAACCGTTATGGTATGCAGGCATTGTGTCACGAGAAAGCCAGTTACTGCCAGTTACTCCATTAAAAAAAATCTACATTCAAGCCATATTTTTTGTTCTTGATTCTAGAATCCTGTGTACTAGATATTGAAATGCGTTCTAAATAAATGTTGCCCCTCTATATGTCCAGTTTCACGATAAATGGAAATTTATGAGAGTTATTAGGGCTCCAAAAGTCAAGTTTGAACGAGATCAAACAAACCCATAAATCGTTCGAATCAATTCAAATGCAACGCACATTGGGCACGCACGCATAGACAGTAGAATTTATTGCCATTTAGAAAGTATCAAATTCTCAGGTGTTCTCTAAACTTGTGCACTTGACAGCAACACATTCTCCGTAAACATCGCCACGATGACAATGATGCAACGTTTAAGATTGTAAAGTTAAGGGCACTTTTGGAATGTGAACTGGATCGTTGTGAATAATACGTTATTATTTGCTACTGTATGTTCAACGCCATTAACAATTCATTGATCAAGAGAAAATGTTTCAAAATATAATACGTTACAGCTCATAACGTGAAGTAACATGGCTTTTAACATTAACATTACCTACTATAGCTAGCCAGCTAACAAGCTAACTATCTTACTGAGACGAGTCTTCATCATCCAGAACGTGCCTCCTCTTCAGATGCTCCAGCAAAACTGATGTGCTCCCATGCCAGGCAAGGCCAGCTTCACAGTTGCAGTTCACAGCCTTTTTGGCCGCGTGAAATGCGCATGTGCACCTCTCAACAAAGATGAGAAGGAAGCAAGATGTCTCACTCCTTAGCTACTTCCATCATCAGCTCCGGAAAAAACAATGTGTTTAATTCAGCTCCACAGCGTGAAAAACACACGCGATGACGTCACTAACGAATTGACAATTAAATTCATTGGCAACTAATTTGGTCATCGATTTTCGTCGACTACGTCGATTATTCGTTGCACCCCTACTGTCTAACCCTTCGCAGAAAGGTTTTGGCTTTGCTAGCAAACATGTAATGAATGATTAAAAGAATCAACTTTGTATTTCAATGTTAAAGTGATACTGCAGTCAAAAACCGACTTTTCCCGTTGAAAACCGATGTTTTTGATCATACACAACTGTCTATGTCCGAAAATCTCATGTTTCGTCAAAATAGTTTTATATGAGTTTTTGTGTAGGCTTAACAATATGCTGGTTTCCGGGGATTCGTGACGTCACAAGATCTTTAACATAAAAATGGGTGGAGTTGAGGTGGTCCTAGGGGTGGTCTCGGCTGGGCACGTGGTATAAAAGCAGAGACCAACGTTTTTTTTTTTTTCCCTCTTTGAGACTGAGACCCTTGTACTGCTAACTAGCTAGTTCAAGTTCAAATGCGAATTGCTTTGTATTACTGCTAACGTTAATATTACGACTTATATCGAGCTACTAAGGCTACGTTCACACTGCAGGCCTTAGTTCTCAATTCCGATTTATTGCTAAGATCCGATTTTTTTTTTGTTTGGCTGTTCACATTCATTTTTTAATGTGGCCCATATCTGATTCCAGTGTGAACCGATTGCTCTCGTCAAATGACCCGTGCAAATTAACAAAAACAAAAGACAATAGCGCCTGTTTCACAGCCTGTAGAAATAAACAACAACAAAAAGGAAGTCATCAAAGTCACAGCTTCTGCGTTAATTTTAAAGTTGATGTGCAGTGGAGCTAATGATAAGGGTGAGAAGACGGGGAAAAAGCCAAGGTTTTTACTAGCTTTTTGTGCTGCCGTGGCTGCTACTTCTGTGCAGAGATCGGAGCCAGGAATGGGGGGACTGTGACATGGGCGGTTTCAGTGAAACTCAAGCAAGGCATGAAATTAACCTCGCCCACTCGCCTGGGCGAGTAATTCTGAGGACGGGCGAGTTAAGAAAATGGAGCGCTCGGCCGTTTGGCTAGTGAGACCAGTCGATATAACATTTATAAAACGGATAGTTCCGGGATGCAGATTGGTCAATACAGCGTTCCAGCCGTGTTAAAATACACAATATAAAAACGTTATCACACGACACATCTGTTCAACTTCATGTGTAACGTATAGCCTAACATCACTGCGCACCCTTCGATTAAACTATTGACACATTATTGGACCGACCACCATAACGTTCGGTAAGCAGCTACATGAGAGAACCGTGAATAATGAATACCGTGCAACAAACCAAGACAGTTCAATAATATGGACAGTTCTAACATTATTTTAAATCACAATACAGTTAACGCAGCTGTCCGCGAATTATATAAAAACGTAGCCTACTTCCGATTTATTATGGTGTATCGTTTGTGCCCAAAGAAATCCACTGCTTTGCACATTTACCACTTATCTAATATGACAACACATGATAATATGATGTGAATCTGTTGATAACCTACCCTGTACAATAGTGAGTTAACTAGCCCGTGCGCTAACATTCTAATGCCCTGCTGCTAGCTACATCAAAAATGACGTAAAAAGTCACATTAATTCCGATCTGACAGACTGCGGTCGCTTTGACACAATTGGTTATGTATCGGCATCTAATGCCACATTCAAAAGTGGCCCAAATGAGAATTGGAAATGTCAGATTCAATGTGATTTTCACTGTTCACATTTGTGGAAAAAATCGGATCTGGGCCACTTTTTACCTGCAGTGTGAACGTAGCCATAGAGAGTTATTCATCTACAACGTCTTACTTTGGTACGCTATCTTTAGCTAACTTGCCTGCATTATGCCAAGGAGTCAGAGATGTATCGTTCCTCTGTGTAACGCCACCAGCTCTGTTAGCTTTCATAATCTGCTGAGAGACGGAATGTATCGATAAGTTAGGTAATGCAAAGCAGTCTATTGTGTGTGAGTTTAGCCCCATTTGGTCCAGAGAACTGGTAACTTAGCTAGCTAGCTAGTTATCGCTATCATTTATGAATAATGTTAGCTAATAAATGATAACAATTCTCTCCGGACCAAGTGGAGCTGGGCGCTACAACCAGCCATGTTCAATATACTAACGTTACTGTGTGACTGGGTTTTGCTGTGTATTTGAATGTATTTAATAGTAACGTTACTTTAGGCAGACAAACAAGCTAACTTAGCTAGGTAACATTAGCTCTACCATTCGGTTACATCCCCGGTCCTCTCCTCGATCACGAAGACGTTGCTCAACCAATACAGCCGGGGCGGTGGCTGCTGCCGCCAGTGGCTGGAATGAATACGGCTGTATTGCCCGAGCAACATCTTCGCGCGGAGAGTCTTCCACCACGAAGGAATCCTTTCAAACTCCTCCACCTCAAAAGGTGGTACTGCAGTACTGCTGTCACTCTTGTTGCTCGCCTAGTTGTGAGGAGAGAGCAGGAAGGGGGCTGAACATAGAGCGTATTCAGTTCAGTGGGCCTGAGTCAGTTCACCAAGACACACCCTTTCACTCCTTGACCGTATGAATATTCATAATATGGTGGCATCATCGTCATATGACCACACCTATTCACGAGTTCCAGTTCAAATTGAAGCGGTAAAAAGGCCTTAGAAAAGGCTCTGCAGTATCTCTTTAACCGCATCTTTTATTGTGAAAAAAGTGGCACATAGACTGTCTGGCTGATGGACTGCTGTTTCAGCCAATTACGGTGCGAAAAGGACAAAGGAGGAGGAAGTTCCATGTTTTGCTAAGCTGTGAAAAGTTGTGAAAGACTGGGTGCGTCCCAATATTCTTCACTCCCCACCTCCCTTCCTCCACTCCCCCACTACCACTCCTCTCCTACCCGGAAATATGCAAATCTGTCTGAACGTTTCGAGTACAAGTATTTGCATGGACAGTATACAATGTACCTGACATCGCAGTGTGCGTTGAGACATTAATTAATATGTAACCATTAATACGTAATTAAGATGTAATCAGCGACATTAGATTAAAAAACAAAGATCCGTTTCCAGGGCACAGAGTAGAGGAGGTGATAGTGGAGGAAGGGAGGGTGCATTTTCCGACTATTGGGACGCACCCAGAGTCTGTAGCAGGAGTGCTCCTCAGCTATGAGCTAGTCGATAGGAGATATCCAAATGTAACCCTTAATTGGGCGTTATTATGGGTAGAGGAAGAAGTCCCTGTGAGAAAGGTCGGTAGCCTAAAGGTGGATTCTCACCAAATGCGGTGACGACGCATGGGAACGCGCAGGAATCCCAAACTGTGCGTTTGGTGGGCGGTGCTATTAGACGGGTTCAGTAGCCTAAGTGGGATCATTAACGGCACCTGATTGGTTAGACGTATTTTGCCTGCGTTTTCAAACCGGAACAATATGGCGGCCTGTTAATAAACTTTCTTTTATACCACTTAAACGGTCCACTAAAATACGTTTTAGGTGAGAAATAGTCTATGCAGTTGCTAAATCTTGATTCATATTTGATCTAAAACGCCTACTTTGATCCGAGTTTCGCGAGCAATGGCGGACGCATTAATTTGTCTAAAGTAGGTTTGTAATCTATCCTATTCAAATTCAGAACCGGCGAACGTACCACACAGTCACCGCGCCACATCCATCATGCACCGCGTGATCGCATCGCATCCTCTCCATAGAAAATGGTGATGATTTGGTGAGAATGCAGCTTAAGTTATAGCGGTCGTCATTACTGAAGAGCAAGAAAGTTTAAGTCTTAAATAGAAACGTGGCTGCTGTTCGCCTGTTAGCCATGTACAATTCAGCTGCTACACTGGAATTAGTCTGTTAGATAACCTACTGGCGCTCGGGTTGGGGAGAAGAGGACTGTCTAGCTGAGTGAGTTTGGAACGTTTTCCCTCCGGTAAAGTCTGCGGTTTCGCATCTGTTTTTATTGCGGGAGGAGGAGCGGTGGTGTGTTCGGCTTCTGTTGTGCTCGGCTTCTGTTGTGCTCAGTGGCGTCATTTGGGTATGGCAGAGCTCTTGCCATACCCTAGCCTCCATTTTCCGTCCCCCCCTTTTCTATCAATAAAGGCGATTCGAGCGCCGCTTTTCTGCTGTCCTGCTACTCTGACTGGAGAGGGAGGAGCAACTCGTGAGTTTCACACGGAATAGAATGTTTTACATAGCTAATGGGGCATGAAGACGTGAACAAGAATTAGCCCTGTTCACTATGTAAACATTCTAAGAGACATGCAACATCTAGCTTGCAAAACTAGCACACCTTCCCGATCCCCCGTCCCAGTAAAAGTCAGGCAAAACACTAGTGGTGTGTCGTTCGTGAACGATTCGTTCCTTTTGAACGAATCCGTTTGGTGAATGAAAGGAACTGACTCACCACGGTGTCCAGATTCGTTCCTTTGGTTCCTCTCTCAATTGCGAGCTTCCCATTCGCTGAAGTTGCAGCTACTCCTATTTAACAAGCCATTAGCCAATGGCAGCATTGCAGCTCCGAGTGTCCTTTCCCTAATCTTCCTATTGCACAGAACACTTGCCTGAGTATAATTAAAAGCATTTAGCTTTCTAAGCGCCCAGCTACATCTGAGAAACGCTATAGCTCTTTGCGTGAAGCAAATAAAATGTGAATGAAAGAGTAGCCTACATTTTCAGTAGGACGCACTATTGCATTTCCCAACGGAGACGTCACAGTTTTTAAAGACAGTCGCAAATTAGGTCATGGCTCCGAAATTCCGAATCGCCCTATCTAGCCTACTGTGTCCTGTGTAGCCTACTAGCATAGCCAACTCTTTAGTGACATGTCATGTATGCTCTGCGAAAAATATACTCCATATTATCAGCGAAAATCCGGAAATATATAATTTAAGTAGGCTACACTACATTTAGAGAACATCATATAGGCCTATATAACATGATATCTAGAAGATAGCCTGCACATTTATAATAAATTGTCCCACACTGATAAATATTAGGCTATGCTCCTTTTTAATAAAATAAAATAGCCTATAGATTGAAACCTTTAGTAGCTAACTGGCGATTTAGTAACTCGCACCAGGCCACCTATTTACGAACTAACTTGCCTAAATCGCACGAAAACAAACCCGATGTATTTATTTAGAAATGTAGGCTAAATGTTTCGAAAAGATCTGTGAATAACATAATAACAGTGGATACAGGCCATTGTAGGAATTCACCTAAAAAGGATAGTAGTAGGTGATTAATTTCTGAGCAGTTTTTCCATTTCAGGTTGGGTTCTGCCTTCAGTCCGGGGAGACTGTGCACGCGTCAAGTTCTCGTTCGCGAACGAGAGGAATCAGTGAACGAGAATGAGAGTCAGTGAACGAGAACGAGAGAGAGTGACATCACGATTGGGGCGGGGGCAGTGTGGGGAGCAGAAGGGGAATTTCAACCGTTAGAGGGCAGCACAAAGACTCTTTTCTACCAGTTTCTTGTGCTGTACAATATTATTTCAGAATTGTTGAAATAACGGAATGGGTGAATAAGTTTCATTATAAGTTAGGCATACAAACACGTTTACTTAGGAAAAAAATGATCTAGGGCGGTGGTCTCCAACCCTGTTCCTGGAGAGCTACCATCCTCAAGGGCGTAGGTTTGCGTATGGACGGTATGGACATGTCCATACCAACTTTCAGGAGACCCAAATTGTCCATACCAACTTTTAAGCAACCTTGTTCGCATTATCTTTGTAGTGTATATATTAGGCATATTATATTAGGTCATTTAGAGAGTATTCCTATATTTTGCGAGGATGTAATTGACCCTGCCATTATTGAATAAACTAATTTGCATTATTCTGGATTATATTTACCCCTTCTCCGCCACCCAAAATGTGCCAGCCCATTATCTTTTTTCAAACTCGGCTGTGATTGGCTCATTTGGCGAACGTTAGCCCGCGTCACCAGTCTCCTCGGGGAGGAGAAAAGATAACGCTAGTTGGCAACGCCGCCCGAGACCTCAGTTAGCACCAATATGCCGCCTCCCCCCGCTAAGAAGAGGGATACCAGGCAACCCTGTATCAGAGGTTATTTCGCTGCTACTGTAAGTAACATTAGGGTGACCAAACGTCCTCTTTTCACGTCCTGTCCTGTCCTGTCCTGTCCGGGCGTCCAGGTTTTTTTTTATAAACTCATGAAAATGTCCGGTTTTCGGTGGTAGGTTTGCGTGTTGCTACGCATTGTTGCCTAGCAACAGCTGCAGCGGAGTCTGTGAGCTTATTAATGTGGAGAATCTGAAGCGTCAGTATTTAAAGTTTAAACATTTCAAACGTCACAGAATTGAAAACGACTTCCCCAGAAACTAAACTAAGATCATTTGATATTATATTAATTTCTGGTGCTAGGTGGTGTTAGCTAATTTGTGATTGTTGCTCAGACATATTGATAATTAAGTTAAACAACTTTAATGTTGGTGAAAATTCCTCCCAAAAGCAAATGAAGACATCTGATCCTTTTTAAAGAAGAACAAAAGTGTCAGTAACTGTTTACATATGATTAACTGAGAATGTTCTGTAATTAATCCAAACATTAATCTTTGAAATTAGTGTGAGAATTATTTACAATTTAACGCCAACCTTTCCTTTTCCATTAGTGGCTCAAGAGCAGAGTTATTATAGTATAAGTGACATTAATGTGCTGCTACTTGTATTGTAGTAAGACATGAATATTATTTAGAAGCTAAACTAGTCACAACTTGTCCAACTGAAAATCCTGTCAGCAGCAGCCTGAGCAGCACAGAGACACACAAGGTGAGCTGCAGCCTCTCGGGTGAGCTCTGATGTCATAGTGAAAGATCTGGACATGAGTTCAGGAGTAGAATGAAAAATAATACAACGTTTTAGAGATAGTTTGAGACCCACTGTGGCTCTGTGTCATGAAATATACAAACTGAAAGAAGGCCAGAATCTCAGGTGAGGTTAGAAAAGCTCACAGCAGCTGTTACAGAGCAGCAGATCACCTACAGGTTTCTATACATTTATGTTATTGTAACATTTCATGTGACAGAAGTTATGTTATTTTTAAATATTAAGTGTGGTCTCAGATTTAAGTATTTCATCAAAATAAAATGTAAAAATCAGAGAAAAAATCATGATAGAAGTTTAATTTGCAGGTCAACAAATGTATATTCATTAGAGGGAACATGATGCAGTGAGGCTCTTTATGTGCCTGGAAGAGAAAAGAGAGACAGAGAGCAGTTAGGTTAAAACCAAACCTACACCCACAGGACCATTAAGCATGTACTTACATAATATAAATAATAATTTTCTATCCATACAGAGGAGGCCTACTTTAAATATATTCAAATTATAAGGCATCTTTGAGTAAACTCTGAGTATCATTGAAGTATCTCTAGGCTGGAGGCAGAGTGTCCTCTTTTTTGGAACGCAAAATATGGTCACCCTACTTAAGACAACAAAGAGCTTAGAGAATGTATAAGTAGACTATACTAAACAAGTTCATTATGTCTGTTTTCAATTAATTAGACTTTATGGTTTTCTTTTATCCCAGACAAGATTTTTAAGGTTTTTTACCTTGACATGTTTCGACGGAGTCTTCCGTCTTCCTCAGAAGAGTCACCTACTACAACTGGTGACTCTTCTGAGGAAGACGGAAGACTCCGTCGAAACATGTCAAGGTAAAAAACCTTAAAAATCTTGTCTGGGATAAAAGAAAACCATAAAGTCTAATATAAGTAGACTAGTCTAGAATTTGGTAAGTTCTCCAGTCTAGAACTGGGTATCCAGGATTGTGGAAATTCACAATTGGTATTGGCTTCTAAATGCCTAATTTGTGACTACCTGCCTCATGGACAGATCTATTAGTGTATTAGTTGAATGTCAGTCAAAAAATGTAATCATATAATTTTTTATGTTGGAAACACAGCAGCAGCCAAGAGAGCAAGAGAGAGAAGGGACACAGCAGAGAATGAGTGGAGGGACAGAGGAGCAGCAGAGAGAGAGAGGCGAGACGGAGCAGCAACCAAGAGAGAGAGAGAGAGAAGGGACGCAGCAGCAGCAACCAAGAGAGAGAGAGAGAGAGAAGGGACGCAGCAGCAGCAACCAAGAGAGAGAGAGAGAGAAGGGACACAGCAGCAGCAACCAAGAGAGAGAGAGAGAGAAGGGACACAGCAGCAGCAACCAAGAGAGAGAGAAAGAGAAGGGACGCAGCAGCAGCAACCAAGAGAGAGAGAAAGAGAAGGGACACAGCAGCAGCAACCAAGAGAGAGAGAGAGAGAAAGGGACACAGCAGAGAGAGAGTGGAAAAAGAGACACTAAAAAGAGCACATTAGAGAAGAGAAACGACCCTGCCTTCTGCTCAAGTGGCTTCAATCAGTGGAAAAATGCAATAGCATGCTTTAGTCGCCACCAAGCCAGCAAAGCACACCGTCATGCTGTGACCACCAATGCACAAGAGCAGACACCAGTGAACACACAGTTGTCAACCGCACATGCTAAATCCCAGGAAGAAGCAAGGCACTGTCTGGCAAAAATAGTGGATGCTGTTAGGTTTCTTGGCAGGCAGGGGTTAGCACTCCGGGGACACCAGTCGAATGAGGGTAATGCCTACCATCTAGTGCAGTTGCTAGCAAAGGATGACGCAGTTCTTTCCTCCTGGCTCTCCCGCTGCCATGATTACATCAGTCCACAGTGCCAAAACGAATACCTAACCCTGTTTGGCAACACCATTGTCAGAGGCATAGCCGACACAATCAGGTCTCTACCTGTGGTTCAGTATTCACTAATCATGGATGGCACACAAGATATTCAGGGTAAAGAGCAAATGTCCATCTGCTTTAGGTATGTGGACCATGACCTGGTGCCACAGGAGGTCTTTGTTGGATTCTATGAGACGCCAGGGACAACAGGTGAGCAGATAGGCAAACTAGCTGTTGATGTTCTCCTCAGACTGAACATTCCCATGTCAGGTCTACGTGGACAGACTTATGATGGCGCTGCGAACATGTCAGGGAAGTGGTCTGGGGCACAGGCAGTGTTGAAAAGGGAACAGCCGTTGGCTCTCTATGTGCACTGTGCTGCACACTGTGTAAATCTAATAACACAGTCTGCTTGCAATGCCTCTCCCGTAGTGCGTGACTCATTGCAGTGGGTCCACGAACTTGGAACTTTAAGCAACCAGTCAGGGAAGTTCAAGGGGATATTGGCTGGACAGACGATAGCAGAAGGGCATACAAAAACAGTAAAACCCCTGTGTCCGACTAGGTGGACAGTGCGTGGACAAGCTGTCGATACAGTTCTTACTCAATATGAGGCCGTGCTGTCAAGCTTGGAGGAAATGGCCACAGCTGGTTCTGACTCCGGCACAAGGGCCAATGGTCTTCTAGATCGCTTCCAGAGGGGCAAAACCGTTCTTGGACTGCTGGTAGCATCCGAGGTGTTGGGAGAGCTTGAGTGCTTAAGCAAGTCATTGCAAAAGCAGTCCCAGACAATCGGAGGCATGCAGGCTGCTGTTGAGTATGTCAACACAACTCTTCAAACAAAGAGGGATGAGGAAAAGTTCAGAGACGTCTTTGAGAAGGCAGTATCAATGACAGAGTCCCTTGGTATTGAGCCGATTGATATCCCTCACCAAAGAAATCCCCCCAAAAGGTTCACTGGTGGGGCTAGTCAACATAGACCTAAGACACCAGAGGAACACTACAGGGCAGAATTTTTCAAGGTGCTGGACAATATAGATGTTCAGCTCAAAGAACGGTTCAGCCAACCAGATATGCAGACCTTGAAAAAAATGGAAAATGTTCTCCTTACTGGGGAAATGGATAGTGTCATTGGAGAGTATCCAGAGATACACCCTGACAGTCTGAAGGTTCAGCTGCCCATGTTTCTCCTAAAGCACACATACGTTTCAGTTAGTGAAGCTGCAGAGATTCTTAGGGGAATGCCCTGTGAGGTGAGAGGTTTATTCAATGAGGTTGAGACACTGGTGAGATTGCTGTTGGTCGTCCCTGTGGCTTCAGCTGAAGCTGAACGAAGCTTCAGTGCACTGAAAAGACTGAAAACTTGGTTAAGATCTACCATGTCCCAGCAGCGCCTCAATAATGTAGCTGTATGCCATGTGCACCAAGAGGCCCTCGACCAAGTACAGATAGAAGATGTGTGCCAACAGTTTGTTATGGTAAATGACCGCAGGAGGAACCTATTTGGATTGCAGAAGTAGGCTAGATAAGGACCATCATAAGGACAACACAAGTAGGACCACCAGAACCCAAAAATGTAGCACATAGAGTAGAGAATGAATATAAGATTTTGTGTTTGTTTAATGCCGTTATAGCATGTGGGTAAAAGCTGTTAGTTATTGTCCTTAATATAAGATGTTATATGTGAAGTTGTTTTTGGATGCATTGTAAGGTATATAAGTCAATAAACATAATTTTTGCATTGATCGCCCAGCCTACCTTTGCATCCGTGAGAAATGTAGTGTACTCATTGTTTTAATTCATAATTTTTCATTCTTAATTTAAATATCACCAGAATGCAGGAAACAAAATCTATGAAACTCAAAATTTTCTTTGGACCCCCCAGGTTGGTCCATACCAACTTTGAAACCAAACCTACGCCCTTGACCATCCTACACAAAATATATCACACTAGTAGCAATACAGCGCTTTGAGTGATTATCAACCCTGTATATAACTAACGTAGGCTATATAACTATATAATTACCTCGTTAACGTTACGGCTCGTCATCTGCACCATGACGTGAATAACAGCGTTGCTGCACTTGCCGCCGCTAGCTGAAGTCTAGCAGCTCTGTGATTGGCTAAATGCGAGTTCGACAGTTCTGAACGCTTCTACTTTTCCTGGGAAGCCCGGATGCTTCACCTTTGGCCTAGTTAACATAAAATCTGAATTTCAATCTGAATTTTAGAACTTTGAATTAGAGAGCTTTGTATTTATGGATCTGAATTTTTAAAACCTGAATTTCAGAAATGTGAATCAGAGATTTGTATTTATGGATCTGAATTTTTAAAATCTGAATTTCAGAAATTTGAATCTGAGAGATTTGTATTTATGGATCTGAATTTTTAAAACCTGAATTTCAGAAATGTGAATCAGAGATTTGTATTTATGGATCTGAATTTTTTAAATCTGAATTTCAGAAATTTGAATAAGAGAGATTTGTATTTATGGATCTGAATTTTTTAAATCTGAATTTCAATCTTTGTTTAAATGCAAATTTATGAAATACAGCACAAAGAAATTCAAGTTATGAAAAGTCACACGTATATAATTCAAATATACTAAATTCAAATTCAAATACTTTTGTCAGTTATTGAGCTCCATACAAGGCGGTCTATTTAACCGCCTCGCCCTAACATGGTGGATCCTCTGATGCACGCCCGCTGCACACAAAAAGATCCTCTGCGCCGCACATCCTGCATGTTCTACTACACGCCGCGGGGAAAAAAGAATTGGAATCCTGCAATATCTACGTAAAAGCTAAGTGATGTCAAGCTCTGTGTTCTTAAGCTTTATGGTCCGCTAGACAAAAGAAAAGGGCGATATATTCAAATAACATTCGGTTATTCGAAACGTGCTTCCCTTGCATGCATGGCTGCACACTGCCAGTGAAAACGAATGGGATTCCTGAAATTGTTGCCAAAGCTAAGTGACTGCAAGTTTCGTTTAAGCTTATGGTCCGCTAGGGAAACTGGCGATGTATTCAAATAACATTCTGCTGTTTTAAACGTGCTTCCTTCTACATGCATGGCGCATTCTGCACACTGCCAGTGAAAAAATAACTGGATTCCTGAAATTGTAGCTAAAGCTAAGCGACTGTAGTACGGTTAAGCTTGTGGTCCGCTATGGAAGGGGCGATGTATTCAAATAACATGCTTCTTTCTGCATGCATACTGCACACTACCAGACTAAATTACCTGCGCTGATCTCGTATATTCCACTACCCCTTTCAATTCGTACGCTTTTCCCACTTCAAGCAAGCTAGCAAATAGCTGTCGCCCGTCCCGGACAAGGAAGGGTGATATATTCACGTTGCGTAGGCTGGCTATTTAAAGCGTGCGTCCTGTCGTGTATCCCGGACCTTATTGCTTGTTATTCGAAACCTTCCAACTGGTGATTGCTAGCTAACATTAACAGACTATATTGGCTAGGTATAAAACGCACGGTAACCTTTATATGATCTTTGGGCTAACCTACACAGTAAGCCTATACACCCTGCCCTGGAATATTGGTTGGTCATGTTCGCATACTCGCTGTCTCGTTCTGGAAGTGAGATCTTGATACATTGTGGACGCGGTCCGACTAGGCTATTCATTGAGCTGGCTTCTGGTTTGTGGCTGTTCACGGATGCTGATACGTAAGTTGGGAAAAATAAAAAAATGGTGACATAATGATTAGTCTACATAGTTCACGTCTTAACGCACTGCTGCTCCAACTATTATCGTAACTAGTTCTGTGTGTGTAATCGGTAATGATGTGAAGACTAGGCCTACCGTTGACCGGGTAAGTAATTGTACATTCTATATCTTACACGTTATTGCGTTGGCCGATCTGTATCCTGCATGGTATTTTCATTTATCGGGACATAATTGCGCTCGTAGGCCTACTGCATCTCCGTAGCCTACTCGGATAGCTAGCTACTAGTTTTCAGGTTGAATTTAAGTGTTGTAGCCTATTCGTCATTATTACAGCTAAATTGTATCATTGCCAGGGATTTGTAGGCTATATTAGCCTAGCCTACTACTGATTGCAGACAACCCTAATTCACATTGCAATGTTACGCGTGTAGCTTTATGTGGATACTACTACTGTGGGTATTTGTGGTACTGCTTCGTGCATACTAAGTTGGGCTACTAGAATTTATTGTAGGCTTAAAATTCGTATTCGCTCGGCACCTTGCGCATTCACTGCGAGCAGATTTACTTTATCTAAGGTTGCACGGTACCTAACGGGAAAATAACGTGGTAAGCCTACCAATTTTAAAAACTAACTAGGCTATACCAGCAAATTTAGATACTTTACATTAGGGACCATCGGCGGGGGCAAGTAAGGATCTGAGCAAAGTGGGTAGGCGGAGCAAGAGGTCCAATTTCGCGGCTGGAATATCCGCACTTGGAATTTATTAGACAGACAACAGGCACTCATTGAATGACTGGTGGTCAATGGAGTTTAGGCGTGATCATAGACTGTATAAAAATATGGACAAAGCCACTGTGACGTCACCCATTGCCTTCCCACGACCTCTAATAACCGAATTGAGCTCTGGATGCATTTTTCTCCGCCGGTTTGTACAAACTGCGTCTGCTCCGTGGAGCCGAAGAGGACTCAACCTGTCCCTCTGATTGGTCCTGAACAAATGTTAATACCCTGTCCAAACGACACAATATTTAAAAAAAATAATAATAAATAAAAATCAGCACATGCAGAGGCATTAGATGAAGAAAAGGCACCTATTGCAATTACATTTTTCGTGGGAGAAATTTATTGACTGAGTATTTTGACCACATTGCTGCCATTGACTGACATGGTGAAAGACCTATACTGGAGCCTATCGCAGTGGCGCTAGTGAGCAACGGCACAATTGCCGCACCCAGCCCAACCAGGAAGTGAGCTTCAAAACGAAAGCCCAGTCTTGGCCCCTTGGGCGTGATGCGTCATTCAGGGGCAGCTTTGGTTCCCCGCCGCCATGTTCTCAAACCTCTGCACCGGATGTCACCCTCTGCGATATCTATAATTTGTGCTCAAAGCAGTTTTCCCAATGAAAGGAACTCCACTCATATTGCCGTTAACAAAAATAAATAAATACATTAATTGAAATAAATAAATATATAAATAAAAATTAAATTTGAAATATGTTTCGTACGTGGTTGAGAAATTCCGCAGCTATGGAGCTGGTAGTAGCCGCAGCAAATTGGCCGCAGTGCCTTACCTGTGAAGCCACAACGAGTTAAGAAATGCCTCGGAGCCCATGGCAAACCCCTCGCTACTCTGACCGACTAGATGAAAAGCGAAAGGTCATTAGTCATCACGTTAGCCGGAGACCACGTACTAGCAGCTCGGCGCATGGTTTTTGGGGGGCTTTTGATCGCCCCGACATGCACAATAAAAGCCATGGGGCGTTGGTCATTCACCGCTTACGAATGTTACATTCGTCCCAACGTTGATGAAATTATTTCTATTTAGAAACATAGGAACATGGCTGTTTGTGTGTGGCTTATTGCCAAAATAAAAGTTCGTAATTTCCAGCAACAAGCGAGGATTCATTCACACCGATAAGGGTGGCCTAGAAGTTTCTACTTCCCTTAAATTGGTTAATTTAGCTTTAGGGAATTGCCTTCAGCTGGTTGGTACATATATATTTATATATATATATATATATATATATACTACAAAATACAACTTCAGTAGTTAGGATGGCCCTAGGCATACGGGCGCCATGAAGCCAATATACGCACAGCATCCTCCTTGACCTCTAGGGAGAAGACCAACACACGTTGGTACAATATTAATTGGCATGGACCTGAATGGATGAAAAGCTTCTCCATAGGCATGTCAGGCTTCATCCGTAGCCGAAAGGTCACACATAGTTCTTCATCACTACACATAGAACTCCCCTAATTAGTTTTTCCTCGCATGGAAGTCCAACAGGCGTTGGTACACATAGCCACTGATCCACGTAATGTTAGAAGGACCGAGAGCTGGAAGGTCACACATAGTTCTTCATCACTACACTGTCGGGTAAGTGAAGATTAGGTAAAATGTGTATTTTCTGAATCCAGCGGTTCCAACAGTCAATGCCCTTGTTAAAACGTTCAGCACTCTGAATACTGAACACAAGCGATATTGCGTGCTAGAACCCCTCACTTAACCTACATTCAAAATAAGTTTTACGTTATTTAATTTAATTATTATTATTAAAAATGACAATCATCAATTAAATCGCCGAATTCTTTGATAGGTAAGTCGAACAGTAACCTGGTGGATCAACCAACAAGCCAAAAACAAAGTCTAAATCAGGTCTTGAGATTAAGTAATTTTATTAAATGAAAACATTCAATTAGAATAATGACTGGGAATCATACATTTCACGAAGGAATGTAGGCTGACTACTTATAATTCACAAAAGTGAAGGCATTAAACCAGACATTAATTAGGAAATACCAGTAAAGAGAGAGATAAGCCAAGAATTGTCAATATTATTTACCCTCCAGCTGAACAGGAACAAAAGGAAATGCACGAGGAACCAAAAAGGATGACCTCTTCACCAAACACTCCAAAACGGACTAAATTATTTTTCTGCGGTACACTCATAAAGTACCTTGACAGGGAGGGGATCCATGCCCTGATTGGGTTAAGGTGTGGGGGAGGGGGGGAGGGGGGGGGGGGGGGGGGTCATTTATGACAAAGACTGGCTTATCTTTGATGTTGGTGGGGGTAAGTGAGTAAGCGAGGGACAGCGAGCGACAGAGATAGAGAGAGGGGGGGGGGGGGGGGGGGGGTACTTTACTTATATATATCTAAATATTAGATATCCTACAAACACATAGAACTCCCCTGATTAGTTTTGCTCCCATGGAAGTCCAACAGGCGTTGGTATACATAGCCACTGTTTCCATGTAATGTTAAAGGGGCCTTGAGTTTGAAGGACAGGATGGCTACATCGGTAGCTGAAAGGTCGCACATTGTTCTTCACCACTACATATAGAATTTCTCTGGTTAATTTAATGTTCCGGCCTCCCAGGGGAAGTCCAACATGCGTTGGTACACATAGCCACTGATCCATGTAACGTTTAAGGGGCCTTGAGCTGAAGGACAGGATGGCTTCTTCGGTAGCTGGAAGGTCACACATTGTTCTTCTTCACTACACATAGAACTTCCTGGGGTTAGTTTACACTACATCTGGCACACAGGGGAGTCCCAACAAGCGTTGGTACACATAGCCACTGATCCATGTAATGTTAGAAGGACCTTGAGCTGACGGATAAGATGGGGGCTTCATTAGTAGCTGGAAGGTCACACATTGTTCTTCATCACTACACATAGAACTTCCTGGGGTTAGTTACACTACATCTGGCACACAAGGGAGTCCAACAAGCGTTGGTACACATAGCCACTGATCCATGTAATATTAGAAGGGGCCTCGAGCTGATGGACAGAATGGCTTCCTCCGGAAGCGAAAGGTCATTACACATAGTCATCACGTAAGCACAACACTAGCAGCAACTCTTTAGGCGTATGGTTGTTTTTGGGGGTTGTTGCTGCTGCCTTCACCGCCATACCCATGCTTTGTCGCGTGGATTGGGAGGGTTTTTTGAACAGAACCATACCGCCAAACCTAAAATGTATTGTTTTAAGAATGTCAATAAAGCTTTTACTTGAACAACAGTGGTCCTGACTGAACTAGTGCTGGCTACCCTGCCCCGATCATGTAGCGATTGCAGAAAATCCAGTATAATACAAATCGGGCAGTGCACGGTGTTCGCGCAGTGCTGCAAACACCGTGCGCAAAATAACTGCCACCTATACTCATAGGCCCGTCTTGTAGATGGGGCTCTGGAGTTAAGAAGCGTCTGCAGAACAGAGGAACCACACCCAGCTAACGAGGGGTCGGGCTCCTCAATGGCCAGACCCAAGGACTCATCTTGTGTGGATGCGGATGCCTCCTCCAGGGAACTCGAGCCCTCGGCTATCGAGAACCACTGGGGGCAGTGAGTGGACTCCTGAGAGACGAACAGGTCCGTCTGAGCACGACTAAACCATCGCCACACCAACTCCTGCTCGAAGCTCAAGAACATTGATGTGGTCTGACCGGTGTGCCCGTGACCACAATCCCTGAGCTGGTAGATGACGACAAACGTCTCCTCAGTCAGTGCATGAATCGTCCGTTGTCACCACCACTCGTTGCGATGGTATAACCGCCATCCGGAACCCCCTTGTTAAAAAGCTGACTCGCCATGGGCGGAGTAGCTGACAAAATCGACTCGATACCGTAATTTGAAAGTGACTGTACCACCTGGGATGTAGCGCCTTGGCGTTCAACCGCATTTGAAGCGGCCTGGCCACACGGAGTCCGAGAGGCACAACTGCTGAGGCGGCCTCTGGAAAACACTCAACTCAAGGACTGTGTTCACCCGAAACCGACGTACCAAGTTCAGTATACTGGCTACGCGGTGGTGCGGCAATATATATGCTATCATGCTCCGTGAATCAAGCGACAGTCCAATATAAATGGTGGACTGGCTCGGCACTAGCTGGCTCTTGCCATAATTGACATTATGCTCATGCTGGAGATATGGGCTAATGTCTGGGCAGTGTGTGAAAGCGCCATACCGTGCGACTCGGCACATATCAACCAGTCGTCTAGTTACAGCAGAATCCTCAACTCCCGTAGCCGGAGCAGTGTTAGAACGGCGCTCTTACAGCGGGTGAAAACACAGGGGGCCAGGGAAAGACTAAATGGGAGGACATTGAATTGATATGCCCAACCTCGAAACGCAAAGCAGAGGAAACAATGGTGTTCCATACAGATGGAGACGTGGAAATACGCGTCCTTTAAGTCTACAGCCGTAAACCAATCCCCCGGTTTTACGGTGTGTAGGACCTCCTGCATCCGGAGCATCTGGAAAGTGTATTGCTTCAGGTGCAAATTCAGGCCCCTCAGATCTAGAATTGGTCAGAAGAGACCATATTTTTTCGGTACCAGAAAATACATGGAATAAAAGCCACTGAACCGAATGGGGTCCGGGACGCATGTAAATCTGACCCCTGAAATGTTGGGGCCCGCCGGCTGAACTGGAGGTGGTAGCCCTCTGAAATTGTGGAAAGAATCCGCGGGTCGTTTTGTAAGTGCCGCCCAATTCGCCAGTTGGTCTCGGCAAAACTGCCCCACCGGCAGCCTTTGTGCGTCATGCCCGTTCACGGTGTGTTTGGGGCCTTTGGGGGGGCGGCAGTTGGACCCCTAGCTGGACGGGCAGGCAGACCCATAGCCTCACGAGACGGCCCAGATGCCGTTGCATGGGCAGCCGGACGGCGAGGGGTTCCCTGGTTCCTGCTCGCGAGCCACAGGCTGGGGCAGAAGGGTGGCTAAGGGGGGGTATCTGCTGTTCCCTGTATCTTGAGGCCTCTGCAGAGTGATTAAGAGCCTGCTTAGCTGCCTCCGTGAAAACATGGTTCTCTTTATAGCGTCAGGAAGAGGGGACTGAGCCAATCACACCTGAGGGCCGGGGCACCATGAGAAGGGACATCACACGGCCAAGCTCACGTGCCATAAAAGCAAAAGCTTGAAGAGATGCGTTGCTGATCGAGGTATCCACCCCCGAATCGAGCAGCGTCTGAGACTGTGACCGCATCATCCAGGATAGCGAGTTCCCAATACACGCTACGCTGGCAGCAGCGTCATATGACCTACAGAGCAGATCATCAGTCGCTCTGCACTGTGACTTAGGGCATTGGGCATCCGCCCGAACTGTTTCCACTGGGGATACCACAAGCGCCGCGATGGCGGGCTCAACAGAAGGCATACATAACCCATGGACCTCAGTGTCTGACATCGACGCAAATGTTCTACAGTCTGGGAATTCGCCTCGAGCCAGGGCGTGCCCAAAATTTAGTCAATTCCGTCACGAAATCGGTAGACACTGGCATGGTAAACCGAGCCCCCTGGGGAGCACGACGGTGAGGCATATCGCAACCCATATGTGCTAAGGCCGAACAGAGAACCGTCTTCAGAGAGGCCGTGCCATCAGTTGAAGCCTCAGTGGAATCCGAACCGTCCATTGAACCCCTCTCAGACTGGTCAACCGAGTAGGGGGAATGACCACGCCCAGGGTTTTAAAAAACAGAACTAGTAAACAACCTCGCAGCACTTCAACCAATCAACAGAGCACACTAGTGTTGCACGGTACACCGAAACTTCGGTACTTTTTCGATACTTAAAAAAAAAAACGGTTCGGTATTAGAATTTTCCGACGTTCGGTACTTTAAAAAAATGTTTTATATTATTCTTTTTTTTAATATAATCTTTTTTTTTCTTTTTCTTTTTCTTTTATGTAGCTGCAATATTTCCCTTACCGCAGAATGCTGGAATGATCAAAATAGCATCTGGAAAAACCCTTGCCAAAACAGCTTCGGTTTCCCGTTAGGCCTAATTAAATTTTCAGTGGCAGCGCTGATATTATGAGGGTGTAATTATAGTTTCCGCCTCTACGCAAAATGGCGCACTTTCGTCCGTTTCGCTATCTGACCAGAACTCTTACATTTTAGTGTAGAGTAAAAGCTAATACTGCAGAGGCAGGAGTTTGATTCTGCCTGTTTTTAAGGACTGATTATGGATCAGCACTATGGAGGAGTCTCAAAAGCAGCTCTACAGTGCTGCAAAGATAGCTGATCCAGAAACAGTCCTTAAAAACCGGTAGAAACAAACTCCTTGTCCTGGGTTTAAGTTGTATAGTTCTGAATATCATTTGTGAAGCTAAGGGGGGTTTATTGTATATAAGTTCTGTTTTAAGTTTATTAATATTATAAATAACTAATATTTATTTACCATACGACTTTGTGAGCAAATGTTATTTTAGCTCAGAATGGAGAAATGTACCACTTTGTTACCAACACCCTCCCCATGTGTGCGACGACTCTCCGTACCCCCGACCTGCGCGATGATACTACCTCGGCCCCGCATGCGCGTTTGATGACACCGTGTACGCGCAACAACACTGGTAGTTTCGAGGGGCCTACCACCCGGCCTGAAAAAAAATCTAGGGGAAACACTGTACTGTATGTGACTATTCTGAAATAAATGTATTCTGTAGCAAATTTCTGAATGATACAGCTTCTTCTTCCGTTCAAACTTAAAAACATGGATGTGCAGGGAATATTTATTTAGATATTGACATTTAAATAAAACTAGTAGAAACGAGGAAGAAATTGCCTCTGAAGGGCCAAAGTAAATAGGGTTAAGGTCATTTCAGTAGAGGTACCGAGTATCGAATCAGTATCGTTTCAGTTTCAAGTACCGTTTCAGTATCGAGTATCATGATACTAAACCTGGTATCGGTATCGAAGTCAAAATTTTGGTATCGTGACAACACTAGAGCACACACACTTATTGATTGAGAACAATGTCTCACTGGGGAAACACACACCCAGGAACCCAGAGACAGAATCAACAGACAGTTTTGCAGTATTACAGCCAATCAACAGAGCGCACACGCTTACTGATTGAGAAAAGGTTTATGCTAGATTGGATAGCCCGGAGGGAACTGGGCGGGACCCTGGGAGGGACGCTCTGTTGTGATTGGTTGTTAATCTAGCATCAACCTTTTCCCAACCCCTAAACATAACCTCACAGGAGTTCACGTAACTCGGGCTCATGCCTGAACTGTTAAGATAGTGTCCCAGGGTCCCGCCCAGGTCCCTCCAGGCTATCCAATTTAGCATCAACCTTGAGAAAAATGTCTCACTGGGGAAATACCACACTCAGGATTTCAGGGCCAGAAATAACAAACAGACTCAGTGGTCACAACCAATCAACAGAGCGCACACGCTTACTGATTGAACAAATGTCCTGCTGAGGGATGACACACCCAGGGCTTTAGAGACAGAATTAACAGGCGGTCTCACAATACTACAACCAATCAACAGGGCGCATGCGCTTACCGATTGGGCACAATGTCTCACTGGGGAAAATAACTTAACCAGTTATAGCTTTAAACAAATGCAATATAGGCCTAAAAGGAATGCAAACACTTCTAAGGCACAATACCACCGTGGCAGCACCGAGTGCCAAACCGCACTAGCTATATGCAGTTATATACAGTTAGCGTTAGTAAAGCGTTACACAGTATCCCGCTTCTAACAAAAATGCTATTAGCGGATTACCGCATGCAAGTGCTTATCGCAGCCTTTGGAGGATGGGAAAAATCCCGTAGCCCCGATCGTAGTCGTAAAGTCTTAGGTGATAGCACAAGGTATACAAACAAGAGTTTATGCCCCCCCGGTGGAAACACTGCATAGGCACATGTAAAAAATTAAAAATTCTGTGCTTTCAAAAATAATGATATAAAAATTTCTAAATATAAAGCAATTGACTATAAAGAGCATTGAACAGTAAGAAAACAGTAAAAATCTAATCAATATTTGGTGTGACGACCCCTTTCCTTTTAAACTGAATTAACCCTGGTAACCCCAGAGCCTGCCAATTTTAAAGCAGCTCTGAATTTTTACCGAACGTTGCCTGGAAAATTCCCTCCTTTTGCAACCCTACAACCCTATTGAGAATACACTGTCTCTGAGAGACCCAATGCAAGCGCATGGGCACGCATCCATATTTTTCCTTTATAAAAAAAGGTGATTGAATCACAGGCTCATCCTTAACAGATTAACTAGGGTTTACAAGTGGATGGTAGATTAGTCACGCAATTGATTGTCCTCATTGTTAATATTTGTGATATTTTTGAGAAGAAGCACTTAAGCACAGTTGGTTTCCTGTTATCTGATTGGTTCTAGCTAGAATATTCCCTTTGTGGTGGTCTCATTAGCAAGCAGCTCTATCTTCCTTTACAGTTCCTCTCCTTAAAGGTGTAATGTGTAAGATATTTATAATTTTTTTTCATAAGCAAGGCTTTCTGCCCTCTTGGTATTTTTTGCTCTTTAATCAGATGGAGGGGAGGGGGGCAGGTAGAGATGGGATCACGGGATAAGAAGTGTCACGGTCAGGTTTCGACACAGCCACACGGGGGCATTCGTTTGCATGTTTAAGAGCCAGCTGCCCTACGGACTGCGGCACAGTCTTGCATTTCATCATTTGTGGTGCAGTTCTGTAATGTAAATGCTCCTGTCACCATTGTACTAAATGGAAATGGGTGTTAGTCCTTCTGACTGTTTGTCCCAGCTGATTCCTCAGCTGACTTGGTTTTCTTCAGAGTCTAGCAGTTGTTTTGGGGATGCCCTTAAAGTGTACTGGGTCACCCCTGTCCCAGTTACTGGGAATGTGGTGCACCACTGCACATCACGCAGAACAGACAGAAACAAGAAGACTACGTAGGCCTAATTATCTAGTTATAGGACCTACATTTTTCATGCTGGTGACATTGTCATGTCAGCAATATATTGAAATTGGCAATGAATAAATAAAACTGCACCATGAATAAAAGGAGTCAATTTCAGATGTCTTGCTAGTACTTGACTCGCTTTTGGTGGACTTTTTTATTTAATTGAAAGCGCCGACTTTGAGTTGGTGCAGTTGCACACATAGGATCAGGGGTTCGAGACCTGGTTCTGCCAGATCCGAGTTTGGCCGGTGCCTTGAGGGAGCGACAATTGGGCGGCCGCTCCCGGGGTCGGGGGAGGGACTCGACAGGGGAGAATCGTTGCGTATAAGTGGCCCCGAGCGAGTTTGGAACCACGGTCAGGAGCTCGAGGGAGTGATGCCCTGAAGAGGACGTGGCGCCCTCCTTCCTACTACCGGCTGACAGGGTTGTAGCAGCAAATTCTCAAGCGGTTGTTACACTGGGAATTGAATAACATTATTCCTCCCTTCCAAAAAAAAGTATGTTGTTTCTTGCTTCCCTATAACCTTCGTCTGTTACCTCAGTGCTGTTTGTCCGGCCCCGTTGTCATGGTAACGAGCGTCCCACTTTTGTGTGATCCACAGGAGAAGCACATACAACCACCTCAGCAGCTGGCTGACTGACGCCAGGAACCTCACTAACCCCAACACCGTGAGTGGCGCCCGCCCAGTTCCCTCACCACTTGTGGCATTTTTATTAATTCATTTATTTATTATTTCTTCTGTTGTTTACCTGAACGACAACCTCTCTCCAGCCATACTCTCTAACACGGCTCAGGGAATGAGGGCTGTTGTCACTCCAGTTTTTTTCCCGAGCTTCTTGTGAACCGCTGATCCAATCTAGCCCACTTTGGTTCCGCACACCAGTCAGTGGATCGCTGGGGCCCAGGGCTTTATGCCGAAGACGATCCCACTGCTGGACCCCTGATCTAAAAAATTTTAGTTTTTTATGTATGGATAAATCCCAATCTGGAATGTCCAGTTACATTTATCAGCAGCACCCATCCCCGCTCAGCGTCTTCCAGCAGCACGCGATCACACCAGGGCCACAGATGGCGCTGGTAGCATCTGAAGTAGAGTCTGGATAGGGGGCCACATATTTAGCAGAGGACCAGGCCTTTAGCTAAATATACCTCCAGATTTAAGAGACCTTGATTTAGAATTTGACACACCGTGCACCTTCCTTTTTATAATATTTTCAAGTTCTGCGGAGTGCGCAATTCAGAACATGTGTGTCCTACAACCGTCATTATTTAGGTTTAGTAGGTGGCCTTATCCAGAGCACAGTACACGCTTGAGCATATTAGAGCTTCACAGACTATCTCTGAATGAGTTCATTTTAAAGACAAATCTTTTAAAAAAGGGCCTGCATTATTATTTTTATTGCCTTCACCGTTACCATTTCTGTTCAAAATGCACATCCGTTATTAACGTGTTTTTGTTTTTCTTGTTCTTTGCCTTTATTTTAAATGTATTGTTTTAGTTTTTTTGTTTTGTTTTATGTTTTATTTTATTATTAATAAAGCACTTCAACCAGTTGCCTGAAAAGTTCTCCACAAATAAAGTTTATTATTATTGTTTCATGTACTCGGGGTGTGTGAGTGTGAATTTGAGTGTGTGCAAAGAGTGAAATGGATGCGTTTGCTTGCATGTGTGCTCGGTTCGTTTAGCAGCTGTCACACTGAGCTCAGATCAGGTAGAACCCTGACGTTGGCTGGCTCTTTCTGCAGGTCATCATTCTCATAGGTAACAAGGCAGACCTGGAGGCCCAGCGAGATGTCACGTATGAGGAGGCCAAGCAGTTCGCCGAAGAGAATGGTGAGAACGTTCACCACCCGTGGGTGAAGCTAGATTACCTGCAGATCCATCTCCCAAGGCATCTAGGCTCTCTCCACCCCAACTCTCTTTGCTAGCACTTCTCAGAATGTTACCATGTTTATCTTTGTGGATGTGATAACAGTGAAGTTGAATGTTTGTCAGGCTAGCTGACCAAGCTGACAACTTATTTGATTCCAGGGCTTTTTCCAGTTATTGCCTATAAGGTTAATTATCCTTATATGTGGTTGTTATGGAGGATCATTCAACCCAAAATTAAAACGAAAATGAAAATGGAAAATGAAAATGGAGGATTATTCAGCCCAAAATTAAAATTAAAATCTTTTCATTTTCGTTTTCATTTTCGTTTTCATTTTCATTTTCATTTTCATTTTCATTTTCATTTTCATTTTCATTATCATTTTCGTTTTCATTTTCATTATCGATTTCATTTTCATTTTCATTTTCGAGCTGTACTATATGTAAATGAGGGGGTATGGTCAAGCGAGCAGGGTGGGCCTCATACAGGTTTAGTGCAGTAGCACTTAATGAACACTAGGGGGAGCATAGCATAGGGATGGGTAACAGTCTGTGCTTGATACTATGCTCTCAGGGCACTCCATACGTTTTAATGTATGAAATGATGAAGAATCTGAGCAGTGTTGTAAAGTATTGTTTTATGAAAGAAACGGAGCTAGCTAGCCAGCGCTACGCTGTGTAGGCTATAGGTCAAACCTGCGAGGTGGAAAATCCAGGTTCAGAAAGTGAAAGACCTCCCCAATCATTTGTTCCAATCACCTGGATTTGCTAATTATCACAATTCTTCAGCCAAGAGGTAGGAGCTAACTAGGCTAATTAGTGAAATTGTGAGTTCATGGGTGGAAGAAACACGGCAGGACTTTTACTTTCTGACCCCTGGAATTTCCACCTCTGCAAACCTGGTAGTAGGCTAGCCTACGATAGGCTACATTGTGGCAGGTTAAACGTTGGATTGGATGGTTGTGTTGTAGCCTACTGCTGGAAATAAATTAAATCCTCTCTTAAAATAAATGAAAAGACCGCAAATGAGTCACTGGATCGTTTAAACTTTTAACCTGGCTCCGGTACTTTAAGCGAACATTAAAGCATTGCTTCAAAAAGTCTATCGACCGCCAGATTCTATTCGTTATGCAAAATGAGAAATGTCAGGCTATTTGAAAGTGAGTCGGCTTCGTCATACAAAAAATCCAGGGTTAAATCTTAAATTGAGCTTGCTAGCTGTTTATTATTATCCTAAAATAGCTCTCATAAGTGTTTATGTTACCCATCTATCGTTAATTGTGTTTACTGTATTACACACTTCATGTGTGTGCCATGAGTCACTGGACCGTTTATTTTAACCTGGCTCCGATAGATCTAGCTAGCCTACTTCAAACGACTTCCACTACTTCCACCTCGCAGGTTTGACCTATAGCCTACACAGCGTAGCGCTGGCTAGCTAGCTCCGTTTCTTTCATAAAACAATACTTTATAACACTGCTCAGATTCTTCATCATTTCATACATTAAAACGTATGGAGTGCCCTGAGAGCATAGTATCAAGCACAGACTGTTACCCATCCCTATGCTATGCTCCCCCTAGTGTTCATTAAGTGCTACTGCACTAAACCTGTATGAGGCCCACCCTGCTTGCTTGACCATACCCCCTCATTTACATATAGTACAGCTCGAAAATGAAAACGATAATGAAAATGAAAACGAAAATGAAAAAACGAAAATGAAAAGATTTTAATTTTAATTTTAATTTTGGGCTGAATAATCCTCCATTTTCATTTTCCATTTTCGTTTTCATTTTCATTTTCATTTTCATTTTCATTTTCATTTTCGTTTTCATTTTCATTTTCATTTTGGGTTGAATAATCCTCCATAGGTTGTTGCTTTTATTAACCTTTTTGAACACACTTGTGTATGCAGCTCTCTATTGGGGAGGTCTGCTAAATGAATGTGCATTGATGATGATGATGATGATGATGCTGCTGCTTTACAAACAGCCTGACTGTCATCTTGTCATTCCTCCCCTTCTTTGGCAGGCCTGTTGTTCCTTGAAGCCAGCGCAAAAACGTAAGTCCTTTCAGACCCGTACTGCACTGCATCTATATGAAGGGAGGAGTTGTGTTGTGGCGGTTTGTAACCCCGCTCTGTACCTGTCTGGTCTCTCCCGCCGGGCAACAGGGGGGAGAATGTGGAGGATGCCTTCCTGGAGGCAGCGAAGAAGATCTACCAGAACATTCAAGACGGGAGCCTGGACCTTAACGCCGCCGAATCGGGCGTGCAGCACAAGCCCTCCGCTCCCCAGGGTGGCCGGCTAACAAGCGAACCACAACCCCAGAGGGAAGGCTGCGGCTGCTAATGTCCGGTTACCACCCTTTGCCTCCAGCCCTCAACTTTGATCCCCTGGCATCCTCTACCATCATCTTCCACTGCCCAGGAGCTCCCACCCACCCCCTCCATCTTGCTGGGTGGAGTGAGTGGCCCCACCCCTCAGCCTCCCTTTCTCCCCCCGTCTCTGTTCCTCTACCCCCATCCCCCCTTCACTCTGTCATCCTCTCCTGTCCCGCTCCCATCCTGCTCAACCCCTCCCCTGCACTTGTCACAACTCTTCATCCCTGTAGGTTCTGGGTTCCAAACAAGCGTAACTAAGCAACTGAATAACAGATGACGGTGACATTTGAGAAAAAAGGCTTTTTTTTATTTTTATTTTATAGTTGTTATATATACATATATATCTATGCCAGTTTCATCCACACAATTTGAAAAGCAACCCAATGAAGTAGGTTAACAACACTTGGTTCAACTCAGAACTCTTCTGTATCTTTCTGTCACTCTTGCATGGTGTAATTTAGGAATATTTTAACTTAAATTAAAAATGAAATGTAAATGATTCTACTTTGCTATACTGTATGATCTAGAGGGAATGCTTAGAGAGAAGGAAATAATGTACTTTATAATGCCGCTGCACCCCCATTCCCTGTGTCAGGTTGTGGCTTCAGCCAGAGTTGCGTGTGTTTGTGTGCCTGCGTGTGAGTGTGCCTGCATGTGTGCGTGTGTGTGTGTCTGTGTGTGTGTGGGTGCTGTCCAGCATTGAGTGTGTGGTCCACCTTACAACTTAGACTACCAAACCAAACACTTCTGCTGGGCCCGTAATTCAGCTGGTTCATGTGGTAGCCTGGTGTCCATGATGAAGGCTAGGAAAATAAATATAACTTTTTGCACTGCAGGATTTAGCCACAGTGTGGCGCCACAGGTTTAGCAGAATGAGACCCCCCCCCCCCCCCCCCCAAAAGTCACAGTAGTTTATTTACCCCTTATCTGGAGGTGGGGCAAGTCCTATACCGGATTCCCCATTTCCCTATGGACATATGTGGTCTTATGGTGGGCGGGGTTGTAGAAGATTGACCCTTGAAGGTTGTAAGAAACTGCATTTCCTCTGCAGACATCTAATGCACCCCCCAACCCCCCCCCCCCCCCCCCCCCAATCCATCAAGAAACAAATCCCAGATCATATCAATATTATTGTCCTTTGCAGCTGTTTTTTGGTCGTTTGTTGCCTTACTGTTGTTGTTATTATTAATATTATTACTATAATCATTTACTGATGTTGGACAGATTTCTGTTAAATAAACTTTGCTTTACATTATTCCTATACATTTCCTTGGACGGATTTGGCTTGTTAAAAAGGGTAATAAAAAAAAAATAATAATTTTAAAAAGTGTATTTGTGTGGGTAATGTTTAAAGGAGAGTTTGTAACACATTTAAATCTGTAAATCGCCAGGCTGCAATCTTACAGGCTTGTATATTAATGCCATAAACATACATCCCACCAAACAATCCACCTATGTGAGGTTTGTTATGGTGATAATTGTAAATGTACCATTAAAATAATAATTGAAACCTCAGCAGCTTGTAATCATGTATGTAGTGATGATGGCTATTATACACTGGTCCAGGACCAGTGCTGGACCTTTAGAAGTCTGTACAGGTGGTTATGTGTTCATGGGATGCTTGTAATTCATGCTTGGGAAATGTTTAACATGAGCTGGGATTCAATCAACATTTGTCCTCAAGTTTGACTAACAATTTAAAAGCAGTTTCTTCACAAACACAATTTGGTGGGTTACCTTGTGATTTGTTGAACTCGCCAAGCTGTGTGTGTTCTTACTTTTAATTGTCAGTCAGCGCTTACATTAAAGTTAAGGACTAATGATTGAATTCTAACCAGTGTCACTATGAACAAATAGAACAGGTTCCATCTCCCCTCCCACTCAAGTGGTGACACCTGGTGGCCATTCAGTTGTTTAACAACTTTTGTTTTTAATTGTTAGTCAATGCTTGTATTAAGCAAAATTAAGGACAAATGTTGACTGCATCCCAGCTATAGTATCTGAATGAATGGAATAGGTCCCATCTCTTTCCCCCTCTCAGTGGTGACACCTGGTGGCCATCTGGTTTATTTTCCCCACATCACTACTGGGAAGCTGCTCCTCACTCTGGTGGGGTGGGGGTGAGAAGGGGCAACGTTTAAGGGTCAGTAAAGGGGGGTGGTGGTGGGGGTAGGTAGGGCTCCCCTTTACCTTTTAACTTAAAAATACCCAGTCCTCTTGGCTTGCAAGTTTATCTTTTCCACTGCACACCTTTTAGTAAACTGAGGTTGAATGGAGAATATTACTTTTGGTTATTACCACTGTATTTACCTCTCCTTTGGGGGGGGGATGTTTTCCTGTCCTGTCTTAATTTGAGAGGTTGTGGTCAGGGTGTGTGGGTGTCAGATGGGGTCTCCCAAAAGCTGTGCTCTTACTTCCTTGCTCTCTGGGTGACCTTTTCTGGCTCCGCGTGTTCGCGAGTTAAAAAGAAAAAGTAAATATGTATAAATTTTGAAGGAACTGTGCTAACATTGAAATGCGTTCTGCGTGTATATGATTTTAAAATGTTGACATTTGATTTTAATAATGATGATAATAAAATGCTCTAGAAAGAAAAAACAATGGAGTATAAATGTTTTGTGGTGTGGCCTCTTAATGGTGTATCATGCTGCCCTCTTAAATGACTAGATTCCTTGCATGGACTATAATTTAAATGGGAGGAAAACTGGTTCATGATAATCCACTTTAAACACTATAGTGGCGCTATAGTGCAGGAAAACATTTTGACATTCAGGAGCCCAACCCCCACTTAATTTGACTGAAAGTTGAAACAAATTTGCTACAACTTCCTTGCTTGCAATTTTCTACATAGGTCCATCTCCTGAGGAACATAATTGCCCATTTTCCTCTTTTGTCAGTTTTGGCCTAACCAGGGGTAATTGTTACGACTTAATAAAGTTTAGTGGTATAGCGCCTTTCATACAGAGATGCAGTGAAAATAAAAAAATTTAAAAATTAATAAAATAATATATAAAAATACATAAAATAGCAGTAAAGGACAGTAAAAACAGGAAAATAAATTTTTCTAAGCTTTATTATAAGCTTCCAAAGTCGGAAAAAATCACATTTGCACGTTTTCACGACGGAGGTTTTGAGCAAATTTCAGGAGGCCATATCTCGGAAACGACATGTCGTATAAGGCAAATTTTTTGTGTGTGTTCATTTTTCACACAATGGATTATTATGATGGAGTTTCATCAAAATCTGAGAGGGTCATACAGGAACTTTTCAGAAAATTGGTTGATTTGACACGGAATGACCCTGCTTCTTATGGTCTATAATCTGCCTCCAACTCACCATCATCCAGCTTTGCCTGAGCTAGTTCATCTACCTCTCTCATCTGACTCGGCACTACAGACTGTAACAACACACACCTTATGGACATCCCTGCCTGTTCTCCTTGGTGGACTCTGATCGCACTGGTGCCTGCTGCCGTGAAAGGGCATCAGCATTAGTATGCAGCTTACCAGGACGATACACAATCTTATACTGAAAATTAGCAAGCTGTTCTACCCAGTGAGCCAACTGCCCCTCCAACCCCTGAAAGTTATGAAGCCACCTCAGAGAATTGTGATCAGTCCGCAACAGAAACTCCTTACCCAGCAAATAATGTTTAAAGTGTTTTGTGAAGGTCACCATACTCAAAAGCTCTCTTTTGGTGGTAGCGTATTTACGTTCTTGCTTACTGAGGGCCCTACTGGCATATGCAATAACCCGTTCCAGTCCCCCCTCTTCATGAGATACTACTGCCCCTATCCCTACATCACTAGCATTAGTATCTAAAATAAATGGCTTGCTAGGGTCTGGATAGGCTAATCCCGGAGCAGTAAAAAGGTTTTAAGCTCATCAGTCCACCGAAAACGCCACCCCTTTTCCTCAAGCTGGTGTAAGGGGCGGGCAATGTCTGCAAAACCCTTCACAAAACGCCTATAGTAGGATCTGGCATTACCCCCCCCCCCCCCCCCCCCAAGCAGATATAACATATATATAGTTTTTAATTTTTTTTTAAATTTAACCTTTACTTAACAAGTTGAGTCCCATTGAGATTACAGGATCTCTTTTTCGAGGGAGCCCTGGCCAAGATAGCAGCAATACAGTGTTGCAAACAACATAAAAACAAACATTAAAAACACATATAGTAAAACATACAGTAGGAGCACATAGGGTCCTATGCCTAAGAAGATAGACAGGAGAAAACAGAATCTAGCTAAGGAAGCAATTACAGATTCCAATAGAATCTGCCTCCAAACCCTTCACTACATTTTTAAAAGCTGGACAGGGACGGACAGTGGCACTAATTCAGTCTGACTGCCCTGCAAGGTTAGAATGTTAAGAGGACATTAGAAATTTTCAGTGTGACATTAGAAAACAGCATCAATTTGGTTTTAGTAGCATTCAACACAAGTTTCAGATCAAACAACCATGACTCTACAATACAAAAAGCAAACTGCAAGTACTCAAGAGGTTGAGCAAGAGTGGCACCACAGCAGTAAATGACAGCATCGTCAGCATAAAAATGAAACATCATGCATTAGGAACATTTCGGCCCAGGTTGTTTACATAAATAGTAAACAAAAGTGGACCCAGGACAGAACCATGGGGGACGCCTGACACAACATATAGTACGCTGGAAGATGAACTATCAAATTTAACACACTGTGTCCTATCAGAGAGGTAATTTTCAAACCAGCCAACAGCCTGCTCAGACAAACCAATATTGAGCAGCCATTGTTTCAGGGTGGTCATCTGTATCAAAGGCCTTGGAAAGATCAATAAAAAGAGCGGCACAGGTTTTTTTTGTGATCCAGTGACTCAATTATATAATTTACAACCTTTAAAGATGCCGTGATGGTACTGTGTTGCTTCCTGAAGCCAGACTGGTACATTGAAAGAATATTATTTGCGCTCAGGAACTCCTTCAATTGATCATTTATCAATCTTTCCAGGACCTTCGACAAGACGACCAAATAGGAAATAGGCCTATAATTGTTTAGTGATGTAGGGTCCCCCCTTTTAACAGAGGGAGAACATAGGGAGAACATTGGCAGATTTCCATGTTTTTGGTATGGCATTTTGGGTGAGAGTGAGGTGAGGTTAAAAATGCTGGATAATGGTTTAGCAATAAAATCAGCAGCAAGTTTTAAAAAGTATGGTTCCAGATTATCTGGGCCTGCAGGTTTTGTGGTATCTAGTGATAAAAGAGCTCTGTGAACTTCATCAACAGAGAAGGGGGTCAAATAAAAGGGGCTGACCATCATAAACACAATCAGCAGTCATGTCAGAAGAAGGCAAGGTTTTTAAAGGTAGAGACTGAGTGGAAAACAGATTACATTTTGAGGGTTTAACTTTCAAATTGACCTGCCAGAGTTTTTCAAGCACCATCTCTAGCTGAGTCAGATGTTCCTGAAAGGTATGACCAAACACAATGATATCATCCAAGTAGACTAAACATGTAGTCCACTGTAAATCAGCAAGGATTAAATCCATCAACCTTTGAAACGTACTGGGCGAGTACAAAAGCCTAAAACTTAAAACATTGAAAACCAGCAGGCATGATTATCCAAAGCATCATCAATTCTAGGAAGAGGAAATGCATCCTTCTTAGTAACATCATTACGTTTTCTATAGTCTACACAAAACGGAAGCCCACCCCCTTTCTTTTTTAGCAAAACCACACGGGCCGCCTATGGACTACAGGAAGGACGGACAATGACGTTGTCAAGCATCTGCTTCAAATTATCTGCTTCCTCCTGCTGGAGATGAAGGGGGACCCTTCACAGGGGCAGTTTAATAGGTGTTGTCTCTGCTGTATCGATTTTATGCCGAGTCAATCTCACCCCGACTAAACACAGGAATATGCCGATGTAGTAACTGCCTAACTGCCTTGAGCTCTTCTTCTGAACCTCTAACTGACTTAAAAGTGTAAGGGGGAGTGTAAGGTTTGGAGAACCAAATGCGACTGACAAGGATTTCTAAAAGCGTATCTAGAGAGATACGTCACAAAACGCGGAAGTAGCCGCACCAGGACTGGGATAACACAGGATCGGGAGCAAAAGGCAAGCACAAGACAAAACAAAGCAACCTCCAAAAACTGAGGCGATCTCGATAAACAGCGAGAATAACTAACAAAAGAACCTCACGCACTAAATAATTAGGCATAACAAGAGGTAGTGAAACAAAACAAAAGAAACACCCTGTATAAACGGGCGAGAGAATGAAAATGAAACTAGAACCTGTTACCTACAGCTCTAGGTGAAAACGGAGGCGGAAAAAATCTAATAGAGCGTCCCGACGACGGCAAAAAAAAGACGACCGCAGAAACAGCAGGGGCTGCAAATACCCATGACAAAAAGAGTGTCCACTGTCCACGGCTGTAAGATGTCTCCCCCTTCACTGACCTCACATGCCCCCACTTTATCATCTACTTCTATGTCAGTGAAAAGTGTACCGAATTTCATGCCCCTTTTTAACTCTATGGGCTTTGGCCCCCTAGTGGTGGGACGTATCCGTCCCAATTTTTTATAGTGTTCATATTTCTCTTAAATTCTAAATTATAACGTTAATAAAACACGGAACTTTCGACGCAAAATTGTTAAAAACAGTCACAGCCTGCGAACACATTCGTGTATATGCTTATCAGCTCTCAGGTTACACTACAGAGCCATAAAGCAGCAGGGTGCTAATAGCCCAACCCACTTTTTTTATTTGTTTACAGCCTTCACCTCGCCGCAGTCACAGGCAATAAAATGCATATCACAAAAGCTCTTGGTACCATTTCAACACGCTAAATAATCAAGATCCGATTCAGGAACAATTGTATATTATTGAAAAGTTGTATAAATAAACATTAGGTGTTTTTTTCCCGTGCTCACTTCAATATGCATACAATTTGATATACTTCCGGTTTTGTATAAATACATTTTATTTTCTACAAATTCTCTTGATAAACATGTTTAAGCAACCAAATACGATACCTGGTTATGCAGTTATAACCCTTTTCTGAAGAATCCTCAACGTTTTTCGTAACCCATTTATCCATTATCCAGGAAAGTCTCAATTTCCACAGTGCGTACCCATCGCATTTGCGTTTGTACTACGTTACTACCGTTGCGTAAAAGCATTACTCGACTGCTACAGGAATGATCTAACGTAAAACACGTAGATTATCTTCTACGGGGCTTCCTGCCCTTTCAAACGAAGTAAAATATGTCATATTCAAGCGACTGTGAACGGCGCTGTATCCACGCGTAACGACAGACCATAGGGCAATCGGCTGTGCGCTCCTGACTGTCGACAGCATCAGATGACGCCTGTGGCCATTTTTACGAGTTTATCCTGGAAGGGATTGACTGGATTGCTGTTACAAGTACGTTTTTAGTCTATCCAGATGTATTTAGCAATGTGTAGCTTTTTTTTGTGAGCTGAAAAAAACGTCACAGACCAGTCTTTCTCTGTACGCATACACGGGCTGCTGTATGCTGCAATTGCGCTGGTGATGTCTTTGCTTCTTCAAAGTTTACGATTATTTTATACATTTATACGCAAACGTGGCAATCAACGGTGGAAAGAAGAGCGCTTATTTCACGGTTGCTCAGGTTTTGGAGGTGTTCCACCGCAGTGGAAGAAGTCTGAACACCCAGAGGTGAAGAAGTCTGTGTTCTGGCAGAGCAATGACTCTGGCATGGACCCGTGCCTGGACATGTAAGTGTTTTTAAAAATATATAATACAAATTATTATTATTATTGTTATTATCATCATCATCATCATAATCATCAACAGTATGGAGCGCTATTATCTAGAGTATTTTTAGTTTGGTGATAAATGGATTCTCGCAGGAGTTCGCTAGCTAGTTAGCTTCTATGGTGTCACAGGCTGGTAAGGAGCGCCTGCTGTTTGTTTGTTTTCTAGCCTTCATTCGCAGTTTCTTTGTGCAGCAACCAACACAAGGGCTAGTTGTTGAATTTACGCATGAAACGACATCCATTCTCAGTACTTTATTTCACGGTTCAGTCAAGACATTACAGTATTATAATAATGTAATTTAGTTTGTGCAAGCTGACAAACTAATTCATAAATCCTAGTTAGCTACGATTGCTAATTATGTTGGAGCTAATATCAGACGTACTGTGGATGTAAGATTTTTTAATGTATATACGTATATATATATATATATATATATATGTGTGTGTGTGTGTGTGTGTGTGTGTGTGTATATATATATATACACTACTCACAAAAAGTTAGGGATATTTGGCTTTCGGGTGAAATTTATGGAAAATGTAAGTTCACGCTACAGTGATATTATACGTATCATGAAAGTAGGGCATTTAAGTAGAAGCATGCAATGGTGATTTCCTCATCTCAAACAATTTATTGAAACAAAAGCCAACAACAGTGGTGGGTATACCACAACAAAAATGTCAATGTCTCAATAACTTGTCATGTGCCCTTGAGCATCAATTACAGCTTGACAACGACGTCTCATGCTGTTCACAAGTCGACTTATTGTCTGCTGAGGCATGGCATCCCACTCTTCTTGAAGGGCGGCCCTCAGGTCATTGAGGTTCTGGGGTACAGAGTTACGAGCCTCTACACGGTGAGTCAGCTGATCCCATAGGTTTTCTATGGGATTCAGGTCTGGAGAAAGTGCAGGCCACTCCATTTGAGGTACCCCAGTCTCCAGCAGCCTTTCCCTAATGATGCGACCCTCGATGAGCTGGAGCATTGTCGTCCATGAAGATGAAATTAGGCCTGTGTTGTTCATGCAGGGGCACAATGACTGGATTAATGATGTTATTCAGGTAGTATGGGCTTGTCACTGTACCATTCACAAAGTGTAGGGCAGTTCTGTATTGACTAGACACACCTGCCCACACTGTAACACCGCCACCACCAAAGGGTCGTCTGGTGACAACAGTGGCTGATGCATAGCGCTCTCCTTGACGTCTCCAACATCGTTGGCGGCCATCATTTCTGCTCAACGTGAATCGACTTTCATCAGAGAACAGCACTGAGGCCCACTGGTCCCTCGTCCAGCGTAAATGCTCCCTGGCCCATGCAAGACGATGACGCCTGTGCCTGGTGGTGTGGTCAGGTACCCTTGCAGGTCGTCTAGCACGCAGACCACGCTGATGTAAACGGTTTCGAATGGTCTGACGTGACACTTGGGTGCCTCTCACCTCCCTTAAATGTGCCTGGAGTTGAGTGGCATTCATCATCCGGTTCCGGAGGGCACTGTTCACAATGAAGCGGTCATCAGTGTGGGATGTGACCAAAGGACGTCCACTTCTATGCCTTTCTGTGACTCTTCCAGTCTCTCTGTATCTCTGTTGCAACCTGCTGATGACACTCTGTGACACTCTAAGCTCAGTGGCCACTTCCCTCTGAGAACATCCTGTTTGAAGCCTCGCAATGGCGAGGTACTGTTGATCAATTGTTAGGTGTCGTCTTGGTCTCATGATGTCAAAATGTGAACAGCATGATGAAGAGGACTGTTTAAATACCAATTCTAATTGAACCAGGAAATTTATTGGTCGATTCATGGATCAAACACCTGTTGTGAATTTTGCCGTTCAGCTCCTTGTTAGAGAACAGCAAGTTGTGCAAAAAGTACTGAAACATTGAATAGTTGGACATGTGCATTCAAAAGTTTAGAGAAGGTCAAATTAATTTCACCTGTAAAGGTTATAGTGCATTTTAGGTTCATCCTGAAATTTCAGCCGAAAGCCGAATATCCCTAACTTTTTGTGAGTAGTGTATATATTTATTTTTTTTAAATAAAATTTAAAAAAAATTCCACTTAATTGTAATACTTGCCATATGTCTTTTTGAGATAATTTGTGTTCTAATTTTTTAGTGATTCTACTTAGTAATGTACTTGAATCTGTCTTTTTCAGGGAGGACAGTGAAGACACCCCTCCCCCACCTGACACCTCTGTCGTAGGAGGTGGTAACAGACAGGTTTGCCAAATAGTGATGTATAATTCATTATACATCACTATTTGGCAAACCTGTCTGTTACCACCTCCTACGAGAGACAGGTTTGCCAAATAGTGATGTATAATTAATTACTTTTGCTGTAAAAAGTCAAGTTGAAGGCTTGTTATAGATAAACCTGTTATTCTGCTGGCTTATGGGGCTCTGGTAAATCTAATTTTGAAGTACAGTGCCATTTTAAATGTAAAGCAGATTGGTTGGATAACATTAGGGTAAGTAATCCTTTTCGGAGAGGTATTTGGGCACTTTTGGGCACGCTTTGTAAGAGAATACCCTCATACACATAAACACAAAACATGTGTAGGTTAATTTTCTTCACATTCTGTATTACAAAAAATGTTTTAAAAGAAAAATAAAGTTTTCTGATGATTGACATGCCTAGACAGAAAGATATGCACATGTTTTATATTTGGCGAGGTTTGGAAACGTTTTGGGACACCCGGGCCCCGTTTTGGTAAAAATACCAATGCATAAGGAAAGCCTGTAGATATCTTTACCAAATTGTATACCCAAGTGGACAACATATTACTGCACTAGTATAAACAATTCTGGCTTGCTCCAGTACTTTGAAGTTGAGATATTCAGTGATAAACTATAAAAACACAAGGCATTTTGTACTTTTTTTTGTATTCTTATGTGTATTTTGTATAAACTGTATGTGACCACTTTGACATACATTTATTCTGTTCCAAATTTCTGAATGGTACAAGCCTCTTCTTTCATTGAAACTTTCAATCATGGATGTGCAGTGAATAGTTTTTGATATATTGGCACTTAATTGACACTAGTAAACACTAGGCGAAAATTGGGCCAAATGGGCCAAAGTACAGTTGCAGCCACTATTATTGGCCCCCCCTGTAAAGATGAGCAAAAAGGGTTATAAAAAATTCACCGTTTGGTGAATTAGCTTAATCTCACACTGAAAAAACAAGAAGAATCCAACCTTTAATTGACGTTAATTTATTATGAGAAAAAAAAATCCCTCATCAAGAAATAATTATTTTTAACAAAACCACATTGGCCACAATTATTGCCCCCCCTGCATTTATATATAGAATAAAGTAATAATTTTTAATATTTGGTCACATATCCTTTGCATGCCATGACTTCCTGATGTCTGTGACCCAACAACATCAAAAGACTCTTGATATCTTATTTTCTGGTACTCTTAGAAGCGATACTATAACATCTCTGCATTTGAATGGATCTCTATGGGAATTGGGGGGTGGGTCTAGATTTAGCTGTAAATTACACTGGAACAGTATGGAACACATGGTTGGCTAAATGGCTGTAAGTCATCAAGGGTCTGACGTATCAAACAAGCTTTAAACCATCACTCTGTTGCCAGATATGCAGTAGATATGGATGAATAACTTGAAGGGTTTCTTCTCCTGACTTATTTTTCCATAGAGTTCAATAGGAAAATTTGTCAGGAGAAACAACCCTTAAAGTGATCCATCCATATCTACTGCATATCTGGCAGCACAGTGATTGTTTAAGGCTTGTTTGATACCTCAGACCCTTGTTGACTTACAGCCATTTTACCAACCATGTATTCCATACTGTTCCAGCATAATTTACAGCTAAATCTAGTCCCACCCCCCAATTCCCATAGAGATCCATTCAAATGCAGAGATGTTATAGTATCGCTTGTAAGAGTACCAGAAAATAAGATATCAAGAGTCTTTTGATGTTGTTGGGTCACAGACATCAGGAAGTCATGGCATGCAAAGGATATGTGACCAAATATTAAAAATTATTACTTTATTCTATATATAAATACAGGGGGGGCCAATAATTGTGGCCAATGTGGTTTTGTTAAAAATAATTATTTCTTGATGAGGGATTTTTTTTTCTCATAATAAATTAACGTCAATTAAAGGTTGGATTCTTCTTGTTTTTTTCAGTGTGAGATTAAGCTAATTCACCAAACGGTGAATTTTTTATAACCCTTTTTGCTCATCTTTACAGGGGGGGCCAATAATAGTGGCTGCAACTGTAAATAACCAGCCGAACTGGCAGCACACCCTGTTCCTCTCTACAAACCACCTGAGCTACCAATATGCCACAGTGTTTAGAGGAAGGTTCCAACATTCCCTCAACATAATCTCCCCACCTGCTCTGGACCTCAAATTTTAGCCTCACTACGTGGTGGCACTACCGTGTCAGATTTCACAACAACCATCTGGGGCTCCAGTGATGGATTGAGATCAATGAGTGGCAATGTCTTCCCCATGATCCTACAAGTCTTCTCCCCTAAGTCAACTATAGCACCATACTTAAACAAAAAGTCAAAACCAAGCAGAATCTCTTCAGAAGGTACATCAGACACCAGAAACTCAGCCACAAGAGCTACAAAATCAAATTAGCACACTGTCTGCATCCCCCAACCATTAGCTGCTGTAGCATTTTCATCATAGCTCACCAAATCAGATCCTCCTTTAGTATTAGAGAGCCAAAGTTGCTTTGAGCTAAGAGTAGCCCCACAAAGGTGTAGCTGTCTCAACTGTTTTTTTGTCTCAACCAATATTTTTGTGTTCTTTTCGCCATCTGTGTAACTTTAATTGTCTTATCTATTATTGTTTTTATTCAGTTACTTCTGTTTTCTGCTGCTAATTTTTTTGCCTTATCTTTTTACTTATTTTATTTATTTTAATTCTTTCCTGTTTTAAAGGCCCCACGAAATGGAAGTCATCACATTTTTCCTAATGCTTTTCAGAAGGCTTCTCGTGAAACCGGACATTGGGGTGGGACTTTTTTTTTTTTTTTTTATCGGCAGGCTGTCACAGTGGCTAGCTAGTTAGCTTGAAGCCTCTGGATAGCAGTGCTCAAAAGAAAGCTAACGCGTTAGCCAAAATGGATGACATTGTGTCTCAAATTGAGGATCACTCTCCTCCTCCATCCCCCTCTGTTGAGGAGGAGGAAGCGTCTATTCTGTGGGACAACGAGGGGCAGCGAGAGGATGAGAACGAAGAAGGAGATGAGGACGGGGAGGGCGAGGATGGTACCGGGAGGGAGGGAGATCACTACGAATATGGGGGCGGCTTCTCTCCATTGCGGCCCTATATGTTTGAGCCACCCCATTGCTGCTGCTGCCGGAGCTCCAGAAAATGGTATGATAACAGTCGTATGTAACGTCAACTGTAATAAATATTTGCCTAGAATCCAGAATCCGGTTTTGTTTTTCTATTAACGTTACGTTACCATTACCGCAATAATAGGATAGCTGTGTGCAAAACTGCTGGACAGCAACAACTACTGCCACTAATAGCAGTTCGTAATATCTGTAATTATCCATATCTCGCTAATTTGAATCTGGAATCCCGAAAATACTCCGTCTTTCTTACAAGGGAGAAACCGCAGTTCTTGAAGTGTAGATAATATAGCCAACGTTGCATAACTAGGATAGCTACAGATTATTTAATTAATCAACAACAAAACAAGCAATGTAAGCTACAGCTAACATTACACCTAACTTAGAGGCAGCAGCTCCCAGCGAGCCGAGTGTAGCGGTAACATTAGTAAAAGAAAGCAGACGCACCCAAACTTTATTTGCAGATGTGCCTAAGTTACCTCGAACGACAGAAATGAATGAAAAACAGCCATTATAAATAAGATTATAACATTATTAGCCTACCTTTAATTCTCCTAGGCACCTGCCTCAGTTTCAGACCAGTCTCGACTGCGATGTAACCCACTCAGTCTCACACTGACTTGCAACCTCTCTCGTTTCTGGCTGCGTAGCAAGATGATATATAAGGAGTTATAGCTAACTTTGCTATTTCCGATGGTGAATTAAATATAACGTTATACAGAAATGTTAATTAGTTACTTACTTTCAAAGGGAGTGAGGGACCATTGTAGTGGATGATGGTGGGAATGGCCCACTCAGTGAGGGAGTAGTAGCTCCAAAATCCCATCTGGACAGCAATTGCATTCGTGAATAAATAATTCTCAAAATGCAAATTACAGATCCTTGAGCTCAAGCAGATTGTAGCCCTCCTTCATTTGGCCAAATTCTAGCCATTTTTTTCCATAGCCATGCGTTTGTGGGGAAACTACGTAAATAGCGTGTGAGGACTCTCTTACCCAAACAAGCACTTTCGTCCCATTTTGTTCGCAGTTCGCACTCGCACTGACAGTTGCTAACTTGCTACTATGAGCAAACTAAGTGGCTAGCTGTCACTCACATTGACGTCGAGGACAAGTTGAAAATCGAGCAATGTAATTGGAGGAAAAACTTTTTTCCACTGCCTGCCAGTGCAGGTACGCGTCACCAAAATGTCACACAGCATTTACAGGAAGAAGTGGGGGAAATATTTAGCAGCGCAAATAACTTAAACATTTTAAAACATTTTTTATGTCCTTGAAGTAATTAAACTATAGCTAACCATTTCATCACTTAAAAGAGGTACATTTTCATTGTGTGGGGCCTTTAATCTTGTTACTGGATATGTAAAGCACATTGAAATGCACATGTATGAAATGCGCTCTATAAATAAAGCTGCCTTGCCTTTGGAATAAAAGAATGTGAAGCTCCAGGGTCTATAAGCACATGACAATGAAACCCACCTACTTTAGCTGCCAGGTAGCCGGAAACACCTTTTGAATTCTCCAGGGCCACCGTGGACACAGACAAAACTCTAGTTTCCCTGGACATAGGGGCATTTACGGCATAGGTGACGATTACATCCCATATGGATATGTAATATACTGCAGTATATTTTAAATATATTGTGAAGATAATTTTGATATATTTACAATATACTGCAGATAAGAGCGTTCAGAGAACTGGATTCGTCGCGGGTCGCCAACTCGTTTTTTAATTCATCACTAAGGGCTTGGAGGAAGGTTCCTTGGAGGGTGGTATCATTCCATCCCGATTCAGCAGCCAAACAATGGTCGAACACTCAACGCATTTCAGAGGTGAAGGAGGCGAAGTGAAAGCAGGCGGGTAGCTGACTGTCCTACATAGCCGTAGCCCACTCCCGAGCGCTTACTCCCCAGACAGGCCATCACAAAGGCGACTTTACTTGCATCAGAGGTGTAGGAGGCAGGTTGCAGGCGGAACACTATGTCGCACTGAAGTAGGAAACTTCGGCACTTTCCCAGGTCCCCCATGTAGCGCTCAGGCTGCAGCACACGTGGTTCTCTGCCAAGGAGAGGTGGTGAAACTGCGGGCTGCGGTTCCGGGGTTGGCGGTGCAGCACTGGGGAGAACCCTCGGGAGAGGTAGGTGAACCGCCAGCTGACCAATCATCGTACCAATCTGACTCACTTGGTCCAAGACATTCTTCAGAGTCTCCTGGATGTCTTCCAGGTGGTTGCCGTGTTGATCGATGACAGCGCTCTGGCAGGCAAGGGTATGGTGAATATGTTCTGAGTCGACTGAGTCCATGTTTGGGCCAGTTCGTTCTGTTATGATTCCGTGAAGGGACTGGACTCAAACGCACGACTCTCACACAGGAATTTCAAGAATTCAATAATTTATTACTTCGACAACAACTCCTGAAGTATAGGGAGAAAGGTACACAGGGACTGGATCCTGGAATGGAGTTAGCAGGGGGTAGAGCGGGAGTGGGAGTAGGCAAGGGGCTGGTTAGTGGCAGAATCCTGGGCTGGTGTAGCAGAGGAGGAACGGGATGTGGGAGCCGGGGCTGCGTAGAGTGGGCTAGGACAGCTGCAGGCTGGTGAACATGCAAGGCAGAACAAGGCGTTAATGACAGCAAGGCATAACAAGACAGGCAGCGCTATAAGCTGAGATAAGCAAGACTTTAAGCAGTAAGCAAGGCAAGACAAGGCTAGATTTTTAGGCACGAAGCGAGACAAGACAAGAGTTAATTCAACAACGAGACTTAACAAACTGGCACAGGACAAAGAACACCGGGAGAATATATAGGAGAGTTAATGAGAACCAATTACGTGCAGCATGAGAATGTATGCGTGAGTGATTAACAGAGCAGAGAGTGTGAGGGATGCAGGCAGAGAAAGGAATGGGATAGGTGGAGATAATGCAAGGGAAATGAGTGACATGAAGAGGGAAACCCACGCCCAACCTGCAGCACAAGGGAAAACAAACAGGAAACATGAAAAAAACATGACACGTGAGGGAAAAGGTAAAACAAGGAGTACAGCAGGGACGGGAATGAGAGTGTCACAAGGCTACTGCCTACTGCGGAGGAGGTAACTAAACTGGTCGGCAACGTGTAGCCGATTGCTGCATGGTTAGACTACCTGTACTAAGTTGACAACGCATTGTCCTGTCAGTGAAGCGGCAGTCAAGCTGAAGGATCATCACAGACTCACGGAGCATTTCTGGACACACTGTCACACTCTCTGTTAATGTCAATTAAAAATGTTATAAATTATGTGTGTGTTGGCTGCCATGCTGATAGACAAAAACAAATCACGCATAGGCTATCTTCGCTTAAATAATTAGCCTATCAATATGACGTGAAAATGTGATTGTCAGGGGTGCTGGCTTACATGAGCTGAAGCCTGGGGCCTCGATTGGCCAGAATATAATGTTGTAATTTGCCAGTGAGTGACTAATTCATTTGAAATAATGTTTTTGTTGTCTGGTCAAATTAATTGTATTTATTAATTAATTCATCCATTCATTTATTAACAAAAAGCAAAAAACATACATGGGCTACCGGTAGTTTGGTCAGGTTCATGCAATGGGTTTGCAAAGTCATATTTAGGCTACGTCTTTGGTGGCTATACTGTAACGTTCCGTTCCCATCCTGTCCGTTTTCCATGTTTTACCATTTCCCTCCATGTCATGTTTGATTCCCTTTGTCCGTGTTTTCCCCGTTGCTACAGACTGGGCGTGTTCCTTCCGTTTGTTTCACTCTTTTTCCCCACTCCGGTTTCAACCTATCTCCTTTCCCTGTTGCTGCATGCATTCCGCACCCGTCAATTGTTCAATCACCCTCGCTTACATTCCGCACGCCTTCTTTATTGTTTTCAATCTCACTTCCCTATTTAACCCTCCGGCTGGCTGCTATTCAGCGCCAGTTCGTTAACGTTCTCCGTTTGTATCCTGGTCTTAGAATCCCTGTCCTGTGCCCTAAAGACTTCAGGTGGTTTGACTCTGTGCTTTAATGCTCTCAGCCTTCTGTTGTTGTTATCTAGCCCTGTCTGTTTGCGGTTTCCCTGCCTGAACTTTGCCTGTCTTAAATTACCATCTATCTACTGTGTCTGCCAGTCTGTAGCTGTATACCACTCCCTGTGTGTGTTGCGGTACCTCTGCCTCCATCTGACGTTGCGTAGCTGGGTGTTCTGCCTTTCCATTCTACAGTGGTTCCTGTCCGGCCGTGGCTACCGCCATTGCTACGGTTACGGTTGCAGCTTCCACTGTGGCCCTGCTGCCCCAACCGGGCCAACCTGAGCTCCGCTGCACTGCTCTGCCTTGCCGAATCCAGCCATAATCCCTTCCTCTGCTCCCAGTCCAGTTCCGGTCTGGAACATTACAGTGTTCCAGTTTTCCTGTTCCAGTTTGAACCGCTCCAGTCTCCTGTACCAGTCTCCAGTTCCGGTTTGGAACAACTCCATGTTCCCGTGATCCAGTTCCCGGTTGACTATCCAGTCCAGATCCAGTCCAGTTCCGGTTTGGAACTCAAGTTTCCTGTATCAAGTCCAGTTCCGGTTTGGAACAACTCCATGTTCCCGTGATCCAGTTCCTTTTTGACGATCCAGTCCAGATCCAGTCCAGTTCCGGTTTGGAACAACTCCATGTTCCGGTGATCCAGTTCCAGTAATCCGTTCCCGTTCCTGTCCTGTCCAGTTCCGGCTTGGAACATCCGGTGGCTGTTCAAGTCGAGCTCCGGCTTGGAGCAGATTCAAGTTCCGGAGAAATCTCTGACCTTGCTATTATTGTTGTGTTTCATCTGTGTACGGCTTGGGACTACCCCAAGCCACATAAATAAATTACCTTTTCTGTCCCCCTGCCTCCTGGTCGTTGCATTTGGGTCCAGCCCGTATTAGGTTCGTGACATATACGCCTACTTACATGTGCTGCTGATTTTGCTTGTTATTGTCAAGCTAAAATGTCGGAGTTACGAAAGCACGCCAGCGGATCACAAAAACGAAAAGAGAAAGAAAGTTGCTACAAAAAATTCCCAAGCTAACTGGGTTTTTCAAACCTTCTTCCATTCAACCAGTGTAAAAGGTAAACATAGAGACTGCTAGCAGCACGTTAGCAAAAGCCACCAACTGACAGCTAGTCCAGCAGCAGGTAACGTTAGCTTCCTCCGTGAACTGGATTTTACGGACATAATCAAGGACTTCTCTGCCAGGAAAGCAAGATGAAAGCACTTCTAAGAGTAAGACCATTGTTTATTATTTTGGTGATGACGCTCTTGCTTTGTTTTATTAATTGTGCATTAGTTAGGCCCAATTGTAAATAGTCGGCTGATAGCCCAGTTGTTGCCCTGGGCCCAGTATTTCAAAACATTTAATCTGGATCAGAATGATCTGGATAGGATTAAATGTCAAAATTGGGTATTTCAAAACAGGATAATGTGATCCTGATTCTACAAATTTGGGATATGGATTTGGTAATCCAATCCTACCCAGAATCCAGATCAAATGTTGTTTTGGGTATATCAAAATTCTAAGGTGGAGATCAGGATAGTTTTGATGCTAAAAATCAGGATTATCCTGATCCCACTGGAAGGGTGGATCAAGCATGGATTTGAGATGGATGTAGAGACATGTAGGACACATGGCACATGTCTAATCATGTTTTTATTCAATGATTGCATATAAAGCAACACGGACCATGCCAACACAATATCTTCTCTAAATTAAATAATCAACCAATAAAATATTCTCAATTAGAAAATAGGTAGGCCTAGGCTAGGTCCAAGAATGTCACACAAAGTCCAAGAATTTCACGCATCTTCATCCGAAACTGCAATGCCATCATTTCTCAGCCTCTCTTCCAAGAGGCGAATCCGAAGTTTTGTTTCCCTCTGTTGGAGCAAGGTCAGTTTAATCTGCTCCTCAGCTAGAGAGATTTGTTTCTCTGCTCTCTCAGTTTCCTTTCTCACCAAATCCCCATAGCCATCTTGAGTCTTGGGGGTCTTCTCCAGATGCTGCCTCTTACGGGGTGGATCTTCCCTTGAAGAGTGAGGGTCTTCTTGCTGTTGTGGGTCACTGACCACATGGTCTTCAGGCACTGCCTCCAAATGTAGGGTAAAAGATTCAGACTCTCCCAACTCATCAGCCATCTCTGAGTCTGCAGTATTAGTCTGAGTCCCAGGCAGTCCAGACTCACCACCTTGAGAGACTGACTGAATTCCATGCAGAGCCTGGGACCTTGACTCCCTCCTTATTAAGTTCAATTTGAGATGGGTTTTTCGAGTGGAAGAATTCTCAAGATAAAGATGAAGGAAATAGCAGAAGTTTAATCTTTTATTAAATGGTCAAACATTGATTCAACATGGGAAAACCACAAACCTACGCAGAGGATTCGGAATTCCCCGAACAATAACAAACATTAGTTTTTACAATATCATAACTCCTCCTTTACGTTGCTAATACACCAATGATATGTGGTAACACCTTTTCATAATATCTTATTTTATCCAATAACAAATTAGGCAAAACATTAATATGTTATATGACCTGTTCTTACCCTATGCGCTTGGGGGCACTCTTGATCTATCAAATAAAATTGTTTGTGACCTTTCCTCCTTATTAATCAGCTTAGTTATGGAACACTGGCGGAAAACATTCCTGTTTTGACTGGTGTGCTAGATGCCCTGTCCTTGCTGACAGAGAGCTATCCTGCACTCTCTCACACCCCCCATCTCAGTACTTTTCCACTAGATCTTGACTGTATTATTTAATTATTTATATAATATTATTTATTCTTGGGCCTACAGAAGTTTCACAAAACAGCTTACTTCCACAATATCCAGAACAGTGCCAGCAAAATCCTCAGGAAGAGCGGCAGAAGAAGGAGAGCACCTGATCGCTGCAATCCAGGGGAAGAAGGAGACGAAGAGGATGAAGAAACCTTCCTGGCCCCATTACAAGTCCTACCCCCAGGGAGACAACAGCCACTCACTCAATGGACCCGGAGAACATGGTTAAGGATTTACCAAGAATAAGAGATGGAGCAGGGCCATGGATAAGCGAGGGTAGAGATGAGGATGACTCACCTGCCCCTGTGCATGGAAGATGTTAAGAAGATATGTGATCCATGATTTTATCAACAGAATGCAGGAGACATGGAAAAGAAACATGGGACAGACATTTGATGCATCACAAGGAACATCGACAATGTTCTTTCACATGTTGTGTAAAGCATTGCCCGAACCAGTAATAAAGGCCCTAAGCAAGGGGGCTTCCCCAGGAGAATTGGGATTTAAAAAAAGAGCCCATCTTGTCCACCACATGAAGCTGCACAGAGAAAGTATGAAGACCTCAGAAGGGCAGAATAAATCCCTAAAGAAGAAACTGTTACTTCTCCAGATAGCCGACAGGGAGAGAGAAGATCCGGGAATTCAAATTCAAGCAGCAATGATAACCCAGCAGATACAGGAACCCCCCCCTCACAACAAGTCCAAGGAGGACAGGGCCCATCCATCGAATGGGCTGGACCAAATTTCCAAAGGCCATGGACGAACCAGGGCCAGTGGCAGCAAAAAGACTGCTGGAGATGCGGAAAGATGGGACACTGGGCCAGGAACTGTCACAGAGGAAGAGGATTCCAATCAAGAGGCCGCATGAACCAAGGAGCAAACCCTGGGTGGTGGTCATCGTACCCGCCAATGCCATCATATCAAGGACCCGAGAACCAGATAGCAATGACCCCACAGCAAAACATGTATGGGCAGCAGCAGCAGGAGGGATGGCAGCCACAGGAGCCACAACAGCCACAACAACAATGGGGATTGAGTCCCTAACAGAATCCCCTTCAATAGGGATGCCTTGAGAATCCTACACCCCTAGGAGCAGAGGGAGAGTGTGAAGCAAAGGAAATGCTATAACATTCTATAACATCCAGCTATGCCACAAATTAACCACAATTTGATATTCTCATAAAAGGGAAAACATGCAACTTTTTAATAGATACAGGGGGCAACAGTACACTTATCAGAGACTGCCTCAAGGATATGAAGAATCCCCTAGCCTATTCAATCAAATGGTCAGAAATGACCTAGCGGACTTTGCGCCAAAGGGGGGAAGCACTCTCATCCAGTACGTGGACGACCTTCTCCTATGCAGCCCAAGTATGACCGCATGCAAAGAGGACAGTAAGAAACTGTTACAAGAACTGACACTAAAAGGCCACAAAGTATCCAAGTCAAAGTTACAGTTTTGTCAAGAACAAGTGCAATACCTGGGTCATACTCTTAAGGAAGGGAGCAAAAGTATTTCAGCAGAACGAATTGAAGCAATTACGAAGGTGCCCAGACCGAGAACGGTGAAAGAAATGCAGAGATTCCTAGGAATGACGGGGGTACTGCAAAAAGAGGACTCCAGAGAAAGGGCTGGCAGCAGCCGCCTTTGCAGTAGAGAAGGCAAGCAAAGCCAATAACGGCAGGGCATGAAGTTACCCTGTATGTGTCACATGCAGTAGAAGCACTACTCAGTAGAGGGAAATCATCCCTAACTTATCGGAGAGTATCAGGATACGAGATCCTACTCACACAGCCAGGATTGACCATTATCAGATGCAAAGCTGTGAAACCAGCGGAATTAATGATGACCCCAGAAGAAGGCCAACCACATGAATGTGAAAGAATGGTGGAAGCAGAAGCAAGGGCAAGAGAAGACTTACAACAAGAACCACTGATGGCTCCGGACCACATGCTTTAGACCTTGTGTCAGCAGGAAACGATTAGATAAATCTACAGGAATATGGCGGCAATGTACAGGGAAAGCAGGGAAAGCAATTGCGCCAAGCGCAGTAATAGAGGTAATTTGCAGAGCTGCCCATGGTGTTGGCCACTCTGCAAGGGGGGAGATGATGAGAGAAATACAGAAACATGGGTTTATACTAGCATGATATCAAGATGGGTAGAAGCATTCCCCACTGCGCATGCGGATTCTAAAACTGTAGCTAAAGCCTTGGCAAGAGAAATTTTCCCCAGATTCGGGGTCTGTCAGACCCTGAGCAGTGACAATGTTTCTAAAAACTAGTTTTAAATAAATAAATAAAAAAATTTTTTTAAAACTAATAATTAAAAAAAAAAAAAATAGATTTATCCATTTGACACCCCATGATCACACATATTACATACACTAACTACATGAAGAAAAGAACAACTCAAAGGGGACATAATAAAGCCCCAACTGACTAAAGGCCCTTAGGATAGATAAAACAGACACATAAATAGATTAAGGAAAAGGGCGAAGAAGGTAGGACACGCCTGAGTGAAGTGCTAGTAACCTCTCCTCAGGCTTCTTAGAATATAGGCTCCTAAGAAGAGGAAAAAGACATTGCAAGTATAATCCAATTATTTTTATATAATCTTTGTATAATTATAGCGAATCAAAATTAGATGATCATTAAAAATCATTAAATACAGTAGCTTTTTGATTAACTTTTGATATTTTTGATTAAATTTTTGATATTTTTGATTAACTTTTTGATATTCTTGATATTTACTGTTTGATAGATCATCTGTTGATTGTTAATTAGAGGAAATATTAACTTAGGTAAATTATGCATGAAACTAATCAACTACAAATGTTTATTTTTATCATACAATACTAATGTCATAACATAACCCCACCACCAGGCGAAGTATCAACAAGAGAGTGTGAGACCGGACGGTCTCAAAGGGGGGAATGTGGAAGTAAGCTGTTTTGTGAAACTTCTGTAGGCCCAAGAATAAATAATATTATATAAATAATTAAATAATACAGTCAAGATCTAGTGGAAAAGTACTGAGATGGGGGGTGTGAGAGAGTGCAGGATAGCTCTCTGTCAGCAAGGACAGGGCATCTAGCACACCAGTCAAAACAGGAATGTTTTCCTCCTGTGTTCCATAACTAAGCTGATTAATAAGGAGGAAAGGTCACAAACAATTTTATTTGATAGATCAAGAGTGCCCCCAAGCGCATAGGGTAAGAACAGGTCATATAACATATTAATGTTTTGCCTAATTTGTTATTGGATAAAATAAGATATTATGAAAAGGTGTTACCACATATCATTAGTGTATTAGCAACGTAAAGGAGGAGTTATGATATTGTAAAAACTAATGTTTGTTATTGTTCGGGGAATTCCGAATCCTCTGCGTAGGTTTGTGGTTTTCCCATGTTGAATCAACGTTTGACCATTTAATAAAAGATTAAACTTCTGCTATTTCCTTCATCTTTATCTTGAGAATTCTTCCACTCGAAAAACCCATCTCAAATTGAACTTAATAAGGAGGGAGTCAAAGGCTTCCCTCCGCATCCTTAGTCTGCCCCGTGGCCTCCTCCCAGCTGGACGTGCCTGGAACACGTCCCTAGGGAGGCGACCAGGTGGCATCCTTACAAGATGCCCGAACCACCACAACTGGCTCCTTTCTACGCAAAGGAGCAGCGGCTCTACTCCGAGTCCCTCACGGACGACTGAGCTTCTCACCTTATCCCTAAGGGAGATGCCAGCCACACTCCGGAGAAAACCCATTTTGGCTGCTTGTATCCGTGATCTCGTTCTTTCGGTCATGACCCACCCTTCATGACCATAGGTGAGAGTAGGAACGAAGATTGACCGGTAGATCGAGAGCTTTGCCTTCTGGCTCAGCTCTCTCTTCATCACAACGGTGCGGTAAAGCGAGCGCCATACCGCTCCCGCTGCCCCGATTCTCCGGCCCATCTCACGCTCCATCGTCCCCTCACTCGAGAACAAGACCCTTGAACTCCTTCACTTGGGGTAAAGACTCATTCCCTACTCGGAGTAGACAAATCATCGGTTTCCTGCTGAGAACCATGGCCTCAGATTTAGAGGTACTGATCCTCATCCCAGCCGCTTCACACTCGGCTGCGAACCGATCCAGTGAGTGCTGAAGGTCGCAGACCGATGGTGCCATCAGGACCACATCATCTGCAAAAAGCAGCGATGCGATCCTCAGCCCACCGAACTGCAACCCCTCTCCTCCACGACTACGCCTTGAAATCCTGTCCATGAATATCACAAACAGGATAGGTGACAAGGCGCAGCCCTGACGGAGGCCAACCCCCACTGGGAATGAGTCCGACTTACTGCCGATAACCCGGACACAGCTCTCGCTTTGGGTGTACAGAGATTGGATGGCCCTGAGTAGTGACCCCCTCACCCTGTACTCCCGCAGCACCTCCCACAATATCTCCCGGGGAACCCGGTCATAAGCCTTCTCCAAATCCACAAAGCACATGTAGACTGGATAAGCATACTCCCAGGCCCCCTCTAGGATCCTTGCGAGAGTAAAAAGCTGGTCCGTTGTTCCACGACCAGGACGGAATCCGCATTGTTCCTCTTCAATCTGAGGTTCGACTATCGGCCGGACCCTCCTTTCCAGTACCTTAGAGTATACTTTCCCGGGGAGGCTGAGTAATGTGATGCCTCTGTAGTTGGCACACACCCTCTGGTCCCCCTTTCTGAACAGGGGAACCACCACCCCGGTCTGCCACTCCTTAGGCACTGCCCCCGACTTCCACGCAATGTTGACGAGACGTGTCATCCATGACAGCCCCTCAACACCGAGAGCCTTCACAATTTCTGGCCGGATCTCATCAACCCCTGGGGCTTTGCCACTGTGGAGTTGTTTGATTACCACAATGACTTCCTCCAGTTGATCCCCCATCATCCTCCAGCTCTGCCTCTACTATAGAGGCTGGGTTAGTTGGGTTCAGGAGTTCCTCAAAGTGTTCCTTCCACCGCCCTATCACCTTATCAGTTGAGGTCAACAGCGTCCCATCCTTACTATATACAGCTTGGATGGTTCCCCGTTTCCCCCTCCTGAGTGTCGTTTTCCAGAACTGCTTTGGTGCCGACCGAAAGTCCTTCTCTATAGCTTCTCCAAACTCCTCCCACACCCGCTGCTTTGCCTCTGCCACGGCTAAGGCTGCTGTCCTTCGAGCCTGTCGCTACCTTGCAACTGCCTCTGGAGTCCCCCAGGATAACATATCCCGGAAGGCCTCCTTCTTCAGTCTGACGGCTTCCCTGACCACCGGTGTCCACCAGGATGTTCGAGGGTTACCGTCCCTTGAGGCACCTAGGACCTTGAGACCACAGCTCCCAGCCGCAGCTTCAGCAATGGAAGCTTTGAACATTGTCCACTCTGGTTCAATGTCCCCAGCCTCCACAGGAATGCCAGAAAAGCTCTGCCGGAGGTGTGAGTTGAAAGTCTCCCGAACCTGGGCCTCCTCCAGACATTCCCAGTTCACCCGCACTACACGTTTGGGCTTACCAGGTCTGTTCAGAGGCTTCCACGGCCACCCGACCCAACTCACCACCAGATGGTGATCAGTAGACAGCTCTGCCCCTCTCTTCACCCGAGTGTCCAATACATACGGCCTCAAGTCCGATGATACGATAACTACCTGTGGCATTCACCCTATTTATGATGTCAGTCCAGATCTTGTGTTTCATTTTTGCTGTTACCGAGGATCCTAATTTAGTCCTCAGAATTCCATAATGTGCCCTTACACCCTCCAGCAAGGCATGCGTTTCAGCCTGAGCGAAATTTCTCCCCTTTGAGCTACTTGCTGCCATGTCCATTTTCTCTTTCTATCTCTCCTGCAAAGCACACCTAAATACACAATACTTAAATGAGTACAGGTGTCAAGGTTGATTGTGGAGTCTTTAAAACTGTGGCTCTAACGAGGGACCATTCCAATTCTCAACACCATCATGACATCCATTACTCATCATCTACAGCAAAAGAGGAAATACAGCCAATGGGTGCACATTTCATGGCCAAAACTACTACAAGAATATACAGATGTTGAATTATACACAAGATTCCGATTTGGTGCAGCTCACATTGAATTCATTGCCAGTCTACTTAGACCACAACTGGAACACACCACTGAAAGGAGCCATGCATTGACTGTGGAGGAACAGTTACTCATTGCTTTGCGTTTCTATGCATCTGGATCATTCTACCAAGTCATTGGAGATGGTGTGTGTGTCCAGAAATCCGCTGTCGGCTTTGTGATACACAGAGTGTCATCTGCGTTAGCCAGCCTTCTCAACCAGTTTGTGAAGTTCCCAACAGATCCAGAAGAAATCAAGCAGGTCAAGCGCAAGTTCTATGACATTGCAAGGATGCCAAATACTATTGCAATATTAGATTGCACGCACGTCCACATCCAAGGACCCCGTGAGAGGGAATGGGAGTTTGTGAATAGAAAAGGACGGCACAGCATCAATGTGCAACTTATGGGAAATGCAGACCTCATCATAACCAACTGTGTGGTGAAATGGCCAGGGTCGGTCCATGATGCAAGGATCTTGAGGGAGAGCCAACTTTTCAGGAACTTCCAGGAAAATCCCCCAGATGGCATCATATTGGGTGACAGCGCATACCCTCTCTTACCATGGCTAATGACACCTTTTGCCATGGCAACCAATGACGCAGAGGGGAGATACAACTGTGCCCATGGAACAACTCGGAACACAATTGAGCGCTTAAATGGGGTGTTGAAGAGGCGCTTTGCCTGCCTGAACTACCTACGTGTAGAGCCACAGCGAGCATGTGCGGAAGTAAGTCCTTTGACTCCCTCCTCGTTAAATTCAATTTGAGATGGGTTTTTCGAGTGGAAGAATACTCAAGATAAAGATGAAGGAAATAGCAGGAGTATAATCTTTTATTAAATGGTCAAACGTTGATTCAACATGGGAAAACCACAAATCTACGTAGAGGATTCGGAATTTCCCGAACAATAACAAACATTAGTTTTTACAATATCATAACTCCTCCTTTACGTTGCTAATACACCAATGATATGTGGTAACACCTTTTCATAATATCTTATTTTATCCAATAACAAATTAGGCAAAACATTAATATGTTATATGACCCTATGCGCTTGGGGGCACTCTTGATCTATCAAATAAAATTGTTTGTGAACTCTCCTCCCACCTGTTCGGTCAGCACGATCTATAAGTACAACTCCTGCTTTGTTATGGAACACAGGAGGAAAACATTCCTGTTTTGACTGGTGTGCTAGATGCCCTCGTCCTTGCTGACAGAGAACTATCCTGCACCCTCTCACAACCCCCCATCTCAGTACTTTTCCACTAGATCTTGACTGTATTATTTAATTATTTCATATGAGGCTTTCTTGGGCCTACGGCTTACTTCCACATTCCCCCCTTTGAGACCGTCCGGTCTCACACTCTCTTGTTGATACTTCGCCTGGTGGTGGAGTTATGTTATGACATTAGTATTGTACGATAAAAATAAACATTTGTAGTTGATTAGTTTCATGCATAATTTACCTAAGTTAATATTTCCTCTAATTAACAATTAACAGATGATCTATCAAACAGTAAATAACAAGAATATCAAAAAGTTAATCAAAAATATCAAAAATTTTATCAAAAGGTTAATCAAAAATATCAAAAGTTAATCAAAAAGCTACTGTATTTAATGATTTTTAATGATCATCTAATTTTGATTCGCTATAATTATACAAAGATTATATAAAAAGAATTGGATTATACTTGTAATGTCTTCTTCCTCTTCTTAGGAGTCCATATTCATATTCACTCAGGCGTCTCCTACCTTCTTCGCCCTTTTCCTTAATCTATTTATGTGTCTGTTTTATCTATCCTAAGGGCCTTTAGTCAGTTGGGGCTTTATTATGTCCCCTTTGAGTTGTTCTTCATGTAGTCAGTGTATGTAATATGTGTGATCATGGGGTGCCAAATGGATAAATCTATTCTGACTTTTTTTTAAAATTTATTTATTTATTTAAATTTTTTTATTTAAAACTAGTTTTTAGAATTGTCGCTGCTCAGGGTCTGACAGACCCCGAATCTGGGGAAACTTTCTCTTGCCAAGGCTTTAGCTGCAGTTTTAGAATCCGCATGCACAGTGGGGAATGCTTCTACCCATCTTGAAAATATATCAATGAATATATCAATGATCGATCATATCTACATAGTCCATTACCAACTTTACTACCTTACTTCCTGACAAATTCTGCATCTTGATATCATGCTAGTATAAACCAATGTTTCTGTATTTCTCTCATCATCTCCCCCCTTGCAGAGTGGCCAACACCATGGGCAGCTCTGCAAATGACCTCTATTACTGCGCTTGGTGCAATTGCTTTCCCTGCTTTCCCTGTACATTGCCGCCATATTCCTGTAGACTTATCTAATTGTTTAGTCACAGTAGATATTAACAGTGTGTCCTGTACCCCTTCTACAGACTCTTGCTAGGGCTACCAGTTCTGCTTGTTAGGCACTTGTCCCTGGGCTTAGAGCTGATTCTTCGATCATTTGATATGTCCATGGCCCTTCTTGTTGTACTACAGCATATCCGGCTCTCCTTTTTCCTGTGTGGGGATCAAAGGATGATGAACCGTCCACAAAAAAAACACGTGGTCCGGAGCCATCAGTGGTTCTTGGTGTAGGTCTTCTCTTGCTCTTGCTTCTGCTTCCACCATTCTTTCACATTCATGTGGTTGGCCTTCTTCTGGGGTCATCATTAATTCCGCTGGGTTCACAGCTTTGCATCTGATAATGGTCAATCCTGACTGTGTGAGTAGGATCTCGTATCCTGATACTCTCCGATAAGTTAGGGACGATTTCCCTCTACTGAGTAGTGCTTCTACTGCATGTGACACATACAGGGTAACTTCATGCCCTGCCGTTATTGGCGTTGCTTGCCTTCTCTACTGCAAAGGCGGCTGCTGCCAGCCCTTTCTCTGGAGTCCTCTTTTTGCAGTACCCCGTCATTCCTAAGAATCTCTGCATTTCTTTCACCGTTCTCGGTCTGGGCACCTTCGTAATTGCTTCAATTCGTTCACCCAATGAGTGAATTATTTCATACTTTTGCTCCCTTCCTTAAGAGTATGACCCAGGTATTGCACTTGTTCTTGACAAAACTGTAACTTTGACTTGGATACTTTGTGGCCTTTTAGTGTCAGTTCTTGTAACAGTTTCTTACTGTCCTCTTTGCATGCGGTCATACTTGGGCTGCATAGGAGAAGGTCGTCCATGTACTGGATGAGAGTGCTTCCCCCCTTTGGCGCAAAGTCCGCTAGGTCATTTCTGACCATGAGGTGTACTTAGTGAGTGGCTGTTGTTTCCCTGGTTGGGGTAGGACTTGCAATGGGGCCAGGAAGGTTTCTTCATCCTCTTCGTCTCCTTCTTCCCCTGGATTGTATCGATCAGGTGCTCTTCTTTTTCTGCCGCTCTTCCTGAGGATTTTGCTGGCACTGTTCTGGATATCACTACTGATGTCGTAGACCTGCTTCAATTCTTGAATTCGTTGCTGCGAGTACCCTCCTTCGTGCAGGAATGCTTGTTCTGCTTTCTTCACCTCCTCTAGGGTTTCTTTCAGCATTTCCTTTGTCACTTTCTTTTTCTTTCTTATTGCACTTTCATCTGAGTCTTCACTATTAGAGGAGCTTGATTCATCTTTGGGAATGGCAGTTGACCTTAGTTTCACTTTCCCTTTGATGTCATATTCTCCTCTCCTTGGGTCTCTTCCAGCTCTTCTTGCTTCTCCTTTCGGTTTCGTTTCTTCTTCTCACATTTCTTCTTCATTTCTTCTTCTCACATCTCACATTCTCACACCTTCTTCTCACTTCTCACATCCCTCTGCTTCTTCCATTGCCTGTTGATATCTAGTGGCACATCCTAGCTTGCTGCTCCTTTCAGATTCACGTGCCCCCGACGACTTGACTGTTTCTTTCTTGCAACTTGTCATTCCCTGATTCTCTGGCCCGTCATGAGGTGTGTGGAGGCATGGGAATGGTGTGCCATTTGCGGGATTTCCCTCGTTTCCTCGGCTGTCACTCTGGGCTGTCTCTGATTCTCCTTCCTCTGGGCCTGCTGCTGTAACTTTTGATCTTATTAAAACAGTTTCCAAATTACCTTCTACTTCCAGGGTCCCTTTCACTTTCACCAACTCTGCTCTCATCCTCACAGTAGTCTCAGGCCCCTGGCTCAAATCTTCTTGTTCCCCAGTGCTGTTCAATAGGGGATACAGGCCTGTAGCTCCATTTGCTTCCACTGATTGCAGGTATTGAAGTCCAAAAGTACCTTCCTTAGGCCATACTAAGGGACCACCTCTTGTCCATTTTTCTCATTTTTTCATAGTCTTCTCCTAGTCATATTTCAAGTCTCATAGTTTGAAATAATTCACTCATGCAGGAGAGAGGTGTCTTTAAAGTCTCGCCCTTCCGCGTTTTCAAATCTTTATTTTTCTTTAGCCCATGCAAGCTTATTCTAGTTAACTGAAAGTGAAACTAAAACTGAAACCAAAATAAAAAAGTGACTTTTAAAACAAAACTAACTGTAGTGGTGCAAAATGAACTGGAATAAAAATAAAAATGAATCATGAATTCTTTTTAGTTTTAGTTTCTGATCCTCTTCCTGATTTGCGATCTGAAATCTGGATTGCATATAGAGTAATTTAAAACATTCAAAACCAATATTAATAATTTACACTTTCTCTCCCTCTAAATTAGAAAGTGAAATTAAAAACTAATAAAAAATAAAAACTAAATGAAAAACTTACAACTATAATAACTTTGCCTCCATGTTTTCTTTTTTTTTTTAATAAAAATTAAAAATAAAATAAAATAAAATAAAATAATAAACAATAAAAACAAAAAATAATATTTTTTCTTAATTGATTTTTTCTTAATTGATTTTTGGCTTAATTGGTTTTGTTTCTTAATTGATTTAGTTTCTTAATTTATAATTCATTTATTTATTCTTAATTGATTTATTATTATTATTATTATAATTCAGGGGACCACTCTGTTCTTGGTAGCCACGCCTTTACCTTTAATCCTGTTAGTTCCCACTTAGTAACTGTGACTCGTGTGGCTCCTCCCCCTGAATGCCCCTGCTCGACTTCCCCTTCTACCTCTTCAGTTCTCAATTCCCTCACTGGGGTACACTCCAGCCAAACGGCTCCCTCTGTCCACCAGTCTAAACATATTTCAAATGTTTCTCCTGTTTCTGTGACCTTGGGTAGGGATTTATCAATCCCTGAATGGCAGCACAGAGATTTTACTCCATATAACTGTTCTCATGTTAATTATTCTCCCACTGTATCTTTTCCCACAATAACATACACAATAACAGACACATAATATTTCCACTTTTCTAGTGGAGTACTATCTATCTAAGTAAAACCCTGTTATTTACATAATTTCCTTCAGCATTATATACAGCATATCTAAAATACAACAAATTATCATATAATGTTAGCACACCTTATCTTTTTTCTATTGTTCTCCTGTTACAGTATTGTTTAATCGATTATGTTCAGTTTGATTGTACAACCCGTGCAATGGATCTATTTGTTCTAATTTGATTAATTGAGATATATGTATATACATATAGTATTATTTACAAAAAATTATAACTAGTATTATTAACAACAGTAAATTATTTGGCCACACAACATAACTTTTTTTTAAAAATATTTTTTTTTTCTTTTTAGAAAGATTATTTTCTCACAACACTGTTTCCCTAGTTGTCCCTACCGTAATATAGCAGTGGCAGTATCTTTCAACTGCTTCACTCTATTCACCGTTTGTGGCGGACTTTGAAGGGAAAGGTGTTACGACCCAGATACGAGACGAACCCAAGTGCAACGACCAGGAGACAGATTCAAGAAGGGAGATTTATTTAAATTAAGTTTTGGGGTAGTCCCAAAACTGTACAGGAAAGGCAAGCACAAATATCACACAGGGTAATGTCAGGAAGCCCGGAACGGACTGCTCCAAGCCGGAGCTGGACTAGAGGATCCGGAACGGGTTCCAAGCCGGAACTGGACTGGATAGAAGGTGTAGGTAACACCTGGACTGGACTGGAACTGGACCGGGAGGTCCACTCAGGAATCGGGTTCTGGAACGGATTGTTCCAAACCGGAACTGGACTTGAAGGAAGGTGCACGACTCACACCGGGACTGGACTGGAACTGGACCGGGAGGTCCACTCAGGAAGCGGGTTCTGGAACGGATTGTTCCAAACCGGAACTGGACTTGAAGGAAGGTGCACGACTCACACCGGGACTGGACTGGAACTGGACCGGGAGGTCCACTCAGGAAGCGGGTTCAGGAACGGGTTTGTTCCAAACCGGAACTGGACTGAAGAGGAAGGTGCACGACTCACACCTGGACTGGACTGGAACTGGACCGGGAGGTCCACTCTGGAAACGGGTTCAGGAACGGATTTGTTCCAAACCGGAACTGGACTGAAGAGGAAGGTGCACGACTCACACCTGGACTGGACTGGAACTGGACCGGGAGGTCCACTCTGGAAACGGGTTCAGGAACGGATTTGTTCCAAACCGGAACTGGACTTGAAGAGGTAGGTGGGCGACTCACTACGGCTGGACTGGAACTGGACCGGGACGACTACACCGGTACTGGGCAAAAAGCAGAGGGAGGTTAGTTTGGGAGTAGGCACGGGAAGGACCGGGAGGTTCTCACAGGGGTGCAGGGTTTGACAGGTAGGTAGCCGGCGAAGCACGGCAGAGCTGGGTAGTGTGGCGTGGCTGCTGTAGGTCCGGTTGGAGCTGGCTGGTCTCCAGAGCTCCCGGAACCGTAACCGAAGAACTTGGAGGCTGCTTCGGCCGGACAGGAACAACTGGAGGGTAGCCAGGCTATAACGCCACCACGGATCCTACACGAGCTGGAGGTGGAGGTACCGCAACACACACAAACAAAACACGGGGAAAACGAACACTGCAACGGATGAATGGAAGCCGGGTAAGCTGGAGGTTAAAGGAAGACAGGTTAGCTGCATGCAATACTGAAATGACAGGGGAGATAAACTACCAATCCGTAGTTCGCGAGAACTAAACACTGTAAGGGGATAATATCCCACAACCAAGCGAATAGAACTTTAAAAGACCAGGAGCGACAAGCATTAACACCGAGTGAGGATAGTTAACGAACTGGCGCCGACTAGCAGCCAGCCGAAGGTATAAATAGTGCAGATAATGACAACCCAAATAAGGCGCAGGTGTGGAAATCAAACGGGAGTGATTAACTAAACACCAGGTGAGGAATGCATGCAACGAGGGGGGAGGAGTGAAAGGCGGAAGCAAACGACGAAAGCCAGACGAACAAGTCAGGGAAGGAAACGCCTAGTCCGCAGCAGAGGGGAAAACACGGACAAAGGGATCCAACATGACACGGAGGGAAAACAGGAAAACACGGAAAACGAACAGGAAGGGAGCGGAACGTTACAGTACCCCCCCCTCAATGTACGCCACCTGGCGTACCTGGCGGCCTGGTTTTGTAAGGGAAGCGTCTGTGGAAATCCTGGATCAGTGAGTGATCCAGGATGAGGTTCTTGTGGAGCCACGACCGCTCCTCAGGACCATACCCCTCCCAGTCAACGAGGTATTGGAATCCCCGGCCCTTACGGCGGATGTCGATAATGCGGTCCACCGTGTAGGCCGGGGCATCGTCGATGACCCGGACAGGTGGAGGAGGGAGGGTAGGAGAACTGAGGGGGCTGGAGGCGACAGGCTTTATTTGGGACACATGAAAAACGGGGTAAACTTTGAGGGAGGCAGGGAGGGAGAGTTTAACAGAAACAGGGTTAATTAAACAAACAATCGGGAAGGGACCAATAAACCGGGGCCGAAGTTTCTTGGAGGAAGAGGGAAGGGAAATGTTGGAAGTGGAGAGCCAGACCTGCTGACCGGCCCTATACTGAGGGGCTGCGGTCCTGTGAAGGTCCGCCAGACGTTGGGAACGGGAATTAGAGCGCAGGAGTGCGGTACGCGCAAGTCTCCACATGCGCTTGCATCTGAGGAGGTGAGATTTTACGGAAGGGACTGCTACCTCGGCCTCCTGGGCCGACAGGAGAGGGGGTTGGTAACCCAATGAGCACTCGAACGGGGACAACCCTGTGGAAGCACTCTTAAGGGAGTTGTGAGCGTACTCTACCCAGGGGAGAAAACGGCTCCAGGAGGCGGGATTGCGTACGGTGACGCACCGCAGGGCGGCCCCCAGGTCCTGGTTCGCCCTCTCTGCCTGGCCGTTAGACTGGGGATGGAACCCAGACGACAAACTAGCCGAGGCACCCAGGGCTACACAGAACGCCTTCCAAACCTGGGAGGAGAATTGGGGCCCACGGTCAGAAACGATGTCAGACGGGATCCCGTGCAGCCTGACCACATGTAACACCAAGAGCTCCGCAGTTTCGAGGGCGGACGGAAGCTTAGGAAGGGGAATAAAGTGAACCGCCTTGGAGAACCGGTCCACTATTGTCAGAATGACAGTATTACCCTCTGACAATGGCAGACCGGTGACAAAGTCCACGCCAATGTGGCTCCAAGGACGGCCCGGGACAGGGAGGGGAAGGAGAAGACCGGAGGGAGACTGGTGGGATGCCTTGCTCCTGGCGCACACCGCGCAGGCCAGGACAAAGGCACGGGTATCCTCCTTGAGAGTGGGCCACCAAAAACTCCTCCTGACGAGGGTGGTCGTTCTGGCAACACCTGGGTGACACGCCAGACAGGAGGCGTGAACCCACTCCAGGACCTGGGAGCGGACGGAGTTGGGTACAAACAGGGAGGAGTTAGGGTTACTACGGGGGTCAGGGTGGGAAGTCTGGGCGGACCTCACAATCTCCTCGATTTTCCAGGAGACCGCAGCCACCACACAGGACGCCGGTAGAATAGGCTCAGGGTCAGCAGGACTGGAGGGAAGGGAAAAAACACGGGATAAGGCATCCGCCTTGACATTGCGGGAACCGGGGCGGTAAGACACAGAAAAATTAAATCGGGCAAAAAATAATGACCATCTAGCCTGTCTGGCATTAAGCCTTTTAGCAGATTTAAGGTAAATTAAATTCTGATGGTCAGTCAAAACAATAAAGGGATTACCTGCCCCCTCCAGCCAGTGGCGCCACTCCTCAAGAGCCAGCTTGATGGCAAGCAGTTCCCGATCCCCGACATCATAGTTACGTTCCGCGGAGGACAGCCTCCGGGAGAAGAACGCACAGGGATGGAGCTTGTTGTCCAAGGCGGCTCGTTGAGACAGAATGGCCCCCACGCCGGTGTCGGAGGCATCCACCTCAATCGTAAATTGCCGGGTAGGATCAGGGTGACAAAGAATAGGGGCTGAGGAAAACCGAACCTTAAGCCGATCAAACGCCAGCTGGGCCTCGGAGTTCCAACAAAAAGAAAAAGCAGTGGAAGTGAGTTTGGTAAGGGGAGCAGCAATGACACTGTAGTTGCGGATAAAACGGCGATAGAAATTAGCAAAACCAAGGAATTGTTGCAGGTGCTTACGAGAGGTGGGTTGGGGCCATTCTGTAACCGCCTTGATTTTAGCAGGATCCGCCCGGATGCTGCCCTCCGCGATGATGAAGCCGAGGAACGGGACGGAGGAGACGTGAAAGGCGCACTTCTCTGCCTTGACAAAGAGCTGATTCTCCAGAAGACGCTGGAGAACCTCCCGGACATGAAGAATGTGCTCCTGAGGGGACTTGGAAAAAATCAAAATGTCGTCAATATAAACAAAAACAGTTTTCCCCAACAGGTCTCGCAGCACGTCATTCACCATGCCCTGGAAGACTGCGGGGGCGTTAGTAAGGCCGAAGGGGACCACCAGGTACTCGTAGTGGCCCAACGGGGTATTGAAAGCAGTCTTCCATTCATCCCCCTCCCGTATACGCACCAAGTGGTACGCATTACGGAGGTCGAGCTTGGTGAATGTGACGGCTTGCGAGAGGGGTTCAAAAGCAGTGTTAATGAGGGGAAGAGGATATTTATTACGGATGGTGATTTGGTTGAGTCCCCGGTAGTCGATGCAGGGCCGTAGTGAGCCGTCCTTTTTTCCCACAAAAAAGAATCCAGCACCAACAGGAGAAGAGGAGGGACGGATGATGCCTGAAGCGAGGGACTCGTGAATGTACTCCTCCATGGTTAGCTTTTCCGGCCCCGACAGGCTGTAGAGGCGGCCAGATGGAAGCTTGGCTCCTGCCAGAAGGTCAATACAGCAGTCGTAAGGCCTGTGAGGAGGTAAGGACAGAGCACGTGATTTTGAAAAGACATGGCTGAGGTCATGATATTGCTTAGGGACGTTAGAAAGATCGGGTTCAGGTTGGTTGGTGCTGAGATCCTTGGACCCCGGAGGAGGCAGAGCGGAACGAAGACAGCTAGCCAGACAATGACCACTCCACGCCAGGATGCGACCGGCTTGCCAGTCGATGTGAGGGTTGTGAAGGCGGAGCCAGGTCTGACCTAAAACTAGGGAAGATTGCTTGGAGTTAATGAGCAAGAGTTGAATACTCTCCCGATGATTGCCGGATAACACTAACTGAATGGGAACGGTGGAGTGGGTCACTAACCCCAGACTCCTACCGTCTAAGGCGAGAGCTGTAATAGGAGAGGGTAGAGGTTCCGTAGGGATGCCGGCCCTCCTGGCGAAGGTGATGTCAATGAAGTTGGCGTCGGCCCCCGAGTCGATGAGAGCCGACGAGACTTCGGACTTGTCCCTCCATAGGAGAGTGGCCTTGAATACTAGGCGGTTCTGAGCTGCATGGCTTGGTATGATGGGGCTCGTCAGTACGCCCAGTTTAACTGGCGAGCCTACTCTTTTGGGCGAATCGGGCAAGAGGCGATCTGATGGCCAGGCTTGCCACAGTAGAAGCAGGATCTAGAGCATAGGCGACGTTGGCGCTCCTCGGCGTTGACCGCAACTCTGCCCAGTTGCATGGGCTCCTCCTCGGAGACCCCCGACGCAGCTCTGGATCCTGTTGCAGAAGAGTGTTGACGGATGTTAGAAGAGTTGGAGTGACACTGACGACCGGAGTTCCCTCCTCGCTCGCGGGCCCGGATACGGAGACGATTGTCGATAGCTATGGCCAGACTAATGAGACCGTTGAGAGAGTTGGACTCCTCACGGGTGGCAAGTTGGTCCTTGAGCTCCTCGCCAAGTGCCTGGCGAAAGGCCCCCTGAAGGGCGGTGTCATTCCATCCAGACTCCGCTGCGAGGGTACGGAATTGAATCGCCATCTCCGCGACGCTGCGACTTCCTTGACGGACTTGAAGCAGGCGTTGGGTAGCGTCTCGCCCACAGGTAGGGTGATCGAACACACGCCGCATCTCGGCGATGAAGGCAGCGAAGTTGTTGCAGAGCGCGACCTGGCTGTCCCAAATGGATGTAGCCCACTCCAGGGCACTTCCTCCCAAGCTGCTCATAATAAACGCGATCTTACATGGGTCGGAGGCGAAGGAGGAGGGCTGCATACGGAACACAATGTCGCATTTCATCAGGAATTCGCGACATCTCCCCAATCCCCCGCGGTATAATTCAGGGTGTTGTACGCGGGGCTCTCGACAGGACGTGGAAACAGGAGGATCAACCGGCGGATCCGGAGCGGGGGGTGTAGGACCCACAGGAATACGCGGAAGCGGCTGGTGAAGCGATAGCTGAGCCACTTGCTCCGTGATGCCCCTCAGCACCTCCAAAACGTCATCCAAACGACGGCCCTGTTGGTCGCTGACCGCAGTTTGGCAGGAGAAGGCGTGACGAATCTGATCCAGGTCGGCTGGGTCCATGCTTTTTGGCCAGTTCGTTCTGTTACGACCCAGATACGAGACGAACCCAAGTGCAACGACCAGGAGACAGATTCAAGAAGGGAGATTTATTTAAATTAAGTTTTGGGGTAGTCCCAAAACTGTACAGGAAAGGCAAGCACAAATATCACACAGGGTAATGTCAGGAAGCCCGGAACGGACTGCTCCAAGCCGGAGCTGGACTAGAGGATCCGGAACGGGTTCCAAGCCGGAACTGGACTGGATAGAAGGTGTAGGTAACACCTGGACTGGACTGGAACTGGACCGGGAGGTCCACTCAGGAATCGGGTTCTGGAACGGATTGTTCCAAACCGGAACTGGACTTGAAGGAAGGTGCACGACTCACACCGGGACTGGACTGGAACTGGACCGGGAGGTCCACTCAGGAAGCGGGTTCTGGAACGGATTGTTCCAAACCGGAACTGGACTTGAAGGAAGGTGCACGACTCACACCGGGTCTGGACTGGAACTGGACCGGGAGGTCCACTCAGGAAGCGGGTTCAGGAACGGGTTTGTTCCAAACCGGAACTGGACTGAAGAGGAAGGTGCACGACTCACACCTGGACTGGACTGGAACTGGACCGGGAGGTCCACTCTGGAAACGGGTTCAGGAACGGATTTGTTCCAAACCGGAACTGGACTTGAAGAGGTAGGTGGGCGACTCACTACGGCTGGACTGGAACTGGACCGGGACGACTACACCGGTACTGGGCAAAAAGCAGAGGGAGGTTAGTTTGGGAGTAGGCACGGGAAGGACCGGGAGGTTCTCACAGGGGTGCAGGGTTTGACAGGTAGGTAGCCGGCGAAGCACGGCAGAGCTGGGTAGTGTGGCGTGGCTGCTGTAGGTCCGGTTGGAGCTGGCTGGTCTCCAGAGCTCCCGGAACCGTAACCGAAGAACTTGGAGGCTGCTTCGGCCGGACAGGAACAACTGGAGGGTAGCCAGGCTATAACGCCACCACGGATCCTACACGAGCTGGAGGTGGAGGTACCGCAACACACACAAACAAAACACGGGGAAAACGAACACTGCAACGGATGAATGGAAGCCGGGTAAGCTGGAGGTTAAAGGAAGACAGGTTAGCTGCATGCAATACTGAAATGACAGGGGAGATAAACTACCAATCCGTAGTTCGCGAGAACTAAACACTGTAAGGGGATAATATCCCACAACCAAGCGAATAGAACTTTAAAAGACCAGGAGCGACAAGCATTAACACCGAGTGAGGATAGTTAACGAACTGGCGCCGACTAGCAGCCAGCCGAAGGTATAAATAGTGCAGATAATGACAACCCAAATAAGGCGCAGGTGTGGAAATCAAACGGGAGTGATTAACTAAACACCAGGTGAGGAATGCATGCAACGAGGGGGGAGGAGTGAAAGGCGGAAGCAAACGACGAAAGCCAGACGAACAAGTCAGGGAAGGAAACGCCTAGTCCGCAGCAGAGGGGAAAACACGGACAAAGGGATCCAACATGACACGGAGGGAAAACATGAAAACACGGAAAACGAACAGGAAGGGAGCGGAACGTTACAGTACCCTCCCCTCAATGTACGCCACCTGGCGTACCTGGCGGCCTGGTTTTGTAAGGGAAGCGTCTGTGGAAATCCTGGATCAGTGAGTGATCCAGGATGAGGTTCTTGTGGAGCCACGACCGCTCCTCAGGACCATACCCCTCCCAGTCAACGAGGTATTGGAATCCCCGGCCCTTACGGCGGATGTCGATAATGCGGTCCACCGTGTAGGCCGGGGCATCGTCGATGACCCGGACAGGTGGAGGAGGGAGGGTAGGAGAACTGAGGGGGCTGGAGGCGACAGGCTTTATTTGGGACACATGAAAAACGGGGTAAACTTTGAGGGAGGCAGGGAGGGAGAGTTTAACAGAAACAGGGTTAATTAAACAAACAATCGGGAAGGGACCAATAAACCGGGGCCGAAGTTTCTTGGAGGAAGAGGGAAGGGAAATGTTGGAAGTGGAGAGCCAGACCTGCTGACCGGCCCTATACTGAGGGGCTGCGGTCCTGTGAAGGTCCGCCAGACGTTGGGAACGGGAATTAGAGCGCAGGAGTGCGGTACGCGCAAGTCTCCACATGCGCTTGCATCTGAGGAGGTGAGATTTTACGGAAGGGACTGCTACCTCGGCCTCCTGGGCCGACAGGAGAGGGGGTTGGTAACCCAATGAGCACTCGAACGGGGACAACCCTGTGGAAGCACTCTTAAGGGAGTTGTGAGCGTACTCTACCCAGGGGAGAAAACGGCTCCAGGAGGCGGGATTGCGTACGGTGACGCACCGCAGGGCGGCCCCCAGGTCCTGGTTCGCCCTCTCTGCCTGGCCGTTAGACTGGGGATGGAACCCAGACGACAAACTAGCCGAGGCACCCAGGGCTACACAGAACGCCTTCCAAACCTGGGAGGAGAATTGGGGCCCACGGTCAGAAACGATGTCAGACGGGATCCCGTGCAGCCTGACCACATGTAACACCAAGAGCTCCGCAGTTTCGAGGGCGGACGGAAGCTTAGGAAGGGGAATAAAGTGAACCGCCTTGGAGAACCGGTCCACTATTGTCAGAATGACAGTATTACCCTCTGACAATGGCAGACCGGTGACAAAGTCCACGCCAATGTGGCTCCAAGGACGGCCCGGGACAGGGAGGGGAAGGAGAAGACCGGAGGGAGACTGGTGGGATGCCTTGCTCCTGGCGCACACCGCGCAGGCCAGGACAAAGGCACGGGTATCCTCCTTGAGAGTGGGCCACCAAAAACTCCTCCTGACGAGGGTGGTCGTTCTGGCAACACCTGGGTGACACGCCAGACAGGAGGCGTGAACCCACTCCAGGACCTGGGAGCGGACGGAGTTGGGTACAAACAGGGAGGAGTTAGGGTTACTACGGGGGTCAGGGTGGGAAGTCTGGGCGGACCTCACAATCTCCTCGATTTTCCAGGAGACCGCAGCCACCACACAGGACGCCGGTAGAATAGGCTCAGGGTCAGCAGGACTGGAGGGAAGGGAAAAAACACGGGATAAGGCATCCGCCTTGACATTGCGGGAACCGGGGCGGTAAGACACAGAAAAATTAAATCGGGCAAAAAATAATGACCATCTAGCCTGTCTGGCATTAAGCCTTTTAGCAGATTTAAGGTAAATTAAATTCTGATGGTCAGTCAAAACAATAAAGGGATTACCTGCCCCCTCCAGCCAGTGGCGCCACTCCTCAAGAGCCAGCTTGATGGCAAGCAGTTCCCGATCCCCGACATCATAGTTACGTTCCGCGGAGGACAGCCTCCGGGAGAAGAACGCACAGGGATGGAGCTTGTTGTCCAAGGCGGCTCGTTGAGACAGAATGGCCCCCACGCCGGTGTCGGAGGCATCCACCTCAATCGTAAATTGCCGGGTAGGATCAGGGTGACAAAGAATAGGGGCTGAGGAAAACCGAACCTTAAGCCGATCAAACGCCAGCTGGGCCTCGGAGTTCCAACAAAAAGAAAAAGCAGTGGAAGTGAGTTTGGTAAGGGGAGCAGCAATGACACTGTAGTTGCGGATAAAACGGCGATAGAAATTAGCAAAACCAAGGAATTGTTGCAGGTGCTTACGAGAGGTGGGTTGGGGCCATTCTGTAACCGCCTTGATTTTAGCAGGATCCGCCCGGATGCTGCCCTCCGCGATGATGAAGCCGAGGAACGGGACGGAGGAGACGTGAAAGGCGCACTTCTCTGCCTTGACAAAGAGCTGATTCTCCAGAAGACGCTGGAGAACCTCCCGGACATGAAGAATGTGCTCCTGAGGGGACTTGGAAAAAATCAAAATGTCGTCAATATAAACAAAAACAGTTTTCCCCAACAGGTCTCGCAGCACGTCATTCACCATGCCCTGGAAGACTGCGGGGGCGTTAGTAAGGCCGAAGGGGACCACCAGGTACTCGTAGTGGCCCAACGGGGTATTGAAAGCAGTCTTCCATTCATCCCCCTCCCGTATACGCACCAAGTGGTACGCATTACGGAGGTCGAGCTTGGTGAATGTGACGGCTTGCGAGAGGGGTTCAAAAGCAGTGTTAATGAGGGGAAGAGGATATTTATTACGGATGGTGATTTGGTTGAGTCCCCGGTAGTCGATGCAGGGCCGTAGTGAGCCGTCCTTTTTTCCCACAAAAAAGAATCCAGCACCAACAGGAGAAGAGGAGGGACGGATGATGCCTGAAGCGAGGGACTCGTGAATGTACTCCTCCATGGTTAGCTTTTCCGGCCCCGACAGGCTGTAGAGGCGGCCAGATGGAAGCTTGGCTCCTGCCAGAAGGTCAATACAGCAGTCGTAAGGCCTGTGAGGAGGTAAGGACAGAGCACGTGATTTTGAAAAGACATGGCTGAGGTCATGATATTGCTTAGGGACGTTAGAAAGATCGGGTTCAGGTTGGTTGGTGCTGAGATCCTTGGACCCCGGAGGAGGCAGAGCGGAACGAAGACAGCTAGCCAGACAATGACCACTCCACGCCAGGATGCGACCGGCTTGCCAGTCGATGTGAGGGTTGTGAAGGCGGAGCCAGGTCTGACCTAAAACTAGGGAAGATTGCTTGGAGTTAATGAGCAAGAGTTGAATACTCTCCCGATGATTGCCGGATAACACTAACTGAATGGGAACGGTGGAGTGGGTCACTAACCCCAGACTCCTACCGTCTAAGGCGAGAGCTGTAATAGGAGAGGGTAGAGGTTCCGTAGGGATGCCGGCCCTCCTGGCGAAGGTGATGTCAATGAAGTTGGCGTCGGCCCCCGAGTCGATGAGAGCCGACGAGACTTCGGACTTGTCCCTCCATAGGAGAGTGGCCTTGAATACTAGGCGGTTCTGAGCTGCATGGCTTGGTATGATGGGGCTCGTCAGTACGCCCAGTTTAACTGGCGAGCCTACTCTTTTGGGCGAATCGGGCAAGAGGCGATCTGATGGCCAGGCTTGCCACAGTAGAAGCAGGATCTAGAGCATAGGCGACGTTGGCGCTCCTCGGCGTTGACCGCAACTCTGCCCAGTTGCATGGGCTCCTCCTCGGAGACCCCCGACGCAGCTCTGGATCCTGTTGCAGAAGAGTGTTGACGGATGTTAGAAGAGTTGGAGTGACACTGACGACCGGAGTTCCCTCCTCGCTCGCGGGCCCGGATACGGAGACGATTGTCGATAGCTATGGCCAGACTAATGAGACCGTTGAGAGAGTTGGACTCCTCACGGGTGGCAAGTTGGTCCTTGAGCTCCTCGCCAAGTGCCTGGCGAAAGGCCCCCTGAAGGGCGGTGTCATTCCATCCAGACTCCGCTGCGAGGGTACGGAATTGAATCGCCATCTCCGCGACGCTGCGACTTCCTTGACGGACTTGAAGCAGGCGTTGGGTAGCGTCTCGCCCACAGGTAGGGTGATCGAACACACGCCGCATCTCGGCGATGAAGGCAGCGAAGTTGTTGCAGAGCGCGACCTGGCTGTCCCAAATGGATGTAGCCCACTCCAGGGCACTTCCTCCCAAGCTGCTCATAATAAACGCGATCTTACATGGGTCGGAGGCGAAGGAGGAGGGCTGCATACGGAACACAATGTCGCATTTCATCAGGAATTCGCGACATCTCCCCAATCCCCCGCGGTATAATTCAGGGTGTTGTACGCGGGGCTCTCGACAGGACGTGGAAACAGGAGGATCAACCGGCGGATCCGGAGCGGGGGGTGTAGGACCCACAGGAATACGCGGAAGCGGCTGGTGAAGCGATAGCTGAGCCACTTGCTCCGTGATGCCCCTCAGCACCTCCAAAACGTCATCCAAACGACGGCCCTGTTGGTCGCTGACCGCAGTTTGGCAGGAGAAGGCGTGACGAATCTGATCCAGGTCGGCTGGGTCCATGCTTTTTGGCCAGTTCGTTCTGTTACGACCCAGATACGAGACGAACCCAAGTGCAACGACCAGGAGACAGATTCAAGAAGGGAGATTTATTTAAATTAAGTTTTGGGGTAGTCCCAAAACTGTACAGGAAAGGCAAGCACAAATATCACACAGGGTAATGTCAGGAAGCCCGGAACGGACTGCTCCAAGCCGGAGCTGGACTAGAGGATCCGGAACGGGTTCCAAGCCGGAACTGGACTGGATAGAAGGTGTAGGTAACACCTGGACTGGACTGGAACTGGACCGGGAGGTCCACTCAGGAATCGGGTTCTGGAACGGATTGTTCCAAACCGGAACTGGACTTGAAGGAAGGTGCACGACTCACACCGGGACTGGACTGGAACTGGACCGGGAGGTCCACTCAGGAAGCGGGTTCTGGAACGGATTGTTCCAAACCGGAACTGGACTTGAAGGAAGGTGCACGACTCACACCGGGTCTGGACTGGAACTGGACCGGGAGGTCCACTCAGGAAGCGGGTTCAGGAACGGGTTTGTTCCAAACCGGAACTGGACTGAAGAGGAAGGTGCACGACTCACACCTGGACTGGACTGGAACTGGACCGGGAGGTCCACTCTGGAAACGGGTTCAGGAACGGATTTGTTCCAAACCGGAACTGGACTTGAAGAGGTAGGTGGGCGACTCACTACGGCTGGACTGGAACTGGACCGGGACGACTACACCGGTACTGGGCAAAAAGCAGAGGGAGGTTAGTTTGGGAGTAGGCACGGGAAGGACCGGGAGGTTCTCACAGGGGTGCAGGGTTTGACAGGTAGGTAGCCGGCGAAGCACGGCAGAGCTGGGTAGTGTGGCGTGGCTGCTGTAGGTCCGGTTGGAGCTGGCTGGTCTCCAGAGCTCCCGGAACCGTAACCGAAGAACTTGGAGGCTGCTTCGGCCGGACAGGAACAACTGGAGGGTAGCCAGGCTATAACGCCACCACGGATCCTACACGAGCTGGAGGTGGAGGTACCGCAACACACACAAACAAAACACGGGGAAAACGAACACTGCAACGGATGAATGGAAGCCGGGTAAGCTGGAGGTTAAAGGAAGACAGGTTAGCTGCATGCAATACTGAAATGACAGGGGAGATAAACTACCAATCCGTAGTTCGCGAGAACTAAACACTGTAAGGGGATAATATCCCACAACCAAGCGAATAGAACTTTAAAAGACCAGGAGCGACAAGCATTAACACCGAGTGAGGATAGTTAACGAACTGGCGCCGACTAGCAGCCAGCCGAAGGTATAAATAGTGCAGATAATGACAACCCAAATAAGGCGCAGGTGTGGAAATCAAACGGGAGTGATTAACTAAACACCAGGTGAGGAATGCATGCAACGAGGGGGGAGGAGTGAAAGGCGGAAGCAAACGACGAAAGCCAGACGAACAAGTCAGGGAAGGAAACGCCTAGTCCGCAGCAGAGGGGAAAACACGGACAAAGGGATCCAACATGACACGGAGGGAAAACATGAAAACACGGAAAACGAACAGGAAGGGAGCGGAACGTTACAGTACCCCCCCCTCAATGTACGCCACCTGGCGTACCTGGCGGCCTGGTTTTGTAAGGGAAGCGTCTGTGGAAATCCTGGATCAGTGAGTGATCCAGGATGAGGTTCTTGTGGAGCCACGACCGCTCCTCAGGACCATACCCCTCCCAGTCAACGAGGTATTGGAATCCCCGGCCCTTACGGCGGATGTCGATAATGCGGTCCACCGTGTAGGCCGGGGCATCGTCGATGACCCGGACAGGTGGAGGAGGGAGGGTAGGAGAACTGAGGGGGCTGGAGGCGACAGGCTTTATTTGGGACACATGAAAAACGGGGTAAACTTTGAGGGAGGCAGGGAGGGAGAGTTTAACAGAAACAGGGTTAATTAAACAAACAATCGGGAAGGGACCAATAAACCGGGGCCGAAGTTTCTTGGAGGAAGAGGGAAGGGAAATGTTGGAAGTGGAGAGCCAGACCTGCTGACCGGCCCTATACTGAGGGGCTGCGGTCCTGTGAAGGTCCGCCAGACGTTGGGAACGGGAATTAGAGCGCAGGAGTGCGGTACGCGCAAGTCTCCACATGCGCTTGCATCTGAGGAGGTGAGATTTTACGGAAGGGACTGCTACCTCGGCCTCCTGGGCCGACAGGAGAGGGGGTTGGTAACCCAATGAGCACTCGAACGGGGACAACCCTGTGGAAGCACTCTTAAGGGAGTTGTGAGCGTACTCTACCCAGGGGAGAAAACGGCTCCAGGAGGCGGGATTGCGTACGGTGACGCACCGCAGGGCGGCCCCCAGGTCCTGGTTCGCCCTCTCTGCCTGGCCGTTAGACTGGGGATGGAACCCAGACGACAAACTAGCCGAGGCACCCAGGGCTACACAGAACGCCTTCCAAACCTGGGAGGAGAATTGGGGCCCACGGTCAGAAACGATGTCAGACGGGATCCCGTGCAGCCTGACCACATGTAACACCAAGAGCTCCGCAGTTTCGAGGGCGGACGGAAGCTTAGGAAGGGGAATAAAGTGAACCGCCTTGGAGAACCGGTCCACTATTGTCAGAATGACAGTATTACCCTCTGACAATGGCAGACCGGTGACAAAGTCCACGCCAATGTGGCTCCAAGGACGGCCCGGGACAGGGAGGGGAAGGAGAAGACCGGAGGGAGACTGGTGGGATGCCTTGCTCCTGGCGCACACCGCGCAGGCCAGGACAAAGGCACGGGTATCCTCCTTGAGAGTGGGCCACCAAAAACTCCTCCTGACGAGGGTGGTCGTTCTGGCAACACCTGGGTGACACGCCAGACAGGAGGCGTGAACCCACTCCAGGACCTGGGAGCGGACGGAGTTGGGTACAAACAGGGAGGAGTTAGGGTTACTACGGGGGTCAGGGTGGGAAGTCTGGGCGGACCTCACAATCTCCTCGATTTTCCAGGAGACCGCAGCCACCACACAGGACGCCGGTAGAATAGGCTCAGGGTCAGCAGGACTGGAGGGAAGGGAAAAAACACGGGATAAGGCATCCGCCTTGACATTGCGGGAACCGGGGCGGTAAGACACAGAAAAATTAAATCGGGCAAAAAATAATGACCATCTAGCCTGTCTGGCATTACGCCTTTTAGCAGATTTAAGGTAAATTAAATTCTGATGGTCAGTCAAAACAATAAAGGGATTACCTGCCCCCTCCAGCCAGTGGCGCCACTCCTCAAGAGCCAGCTTGATGGCAAGCAGTTCCCGATCCCCGACATCATAGTTACGTTCCGCGGAGGACAGCCTCCGGGAGAAGAACGCACAGGGATGGAGCTTGTTGTCCAAGGCGGCTCGTTGAGACAGAATGGCCCCCACGCCGGTGTCGGAGGCATCCACCTCAATCGTAAATTGCCGGGTAGGATCAGGGTGACAAAGAATAGGGGCTGAGGAAAACCGAACCTTAAGCCGATCAAACGCCAGCTGGGCCTCGGAGTTCCAACAAAAAGAAAAAGCAGTGGAAGTGAGTTTGGTAAGGGGAGCAGCAATGACACTGTAGTTGCGGATAAAACGGCGATAGAAATTAGCAAAACCAAGGAATTGTTGCAGGTGCTTACGAGAGGTGGGTTGGGGCCATTCTGTAACCGCCTTGATTTTAGCAGGATCCGCCCGGATGCTGCCCTCCGCGATGATGAAGCCGAGGAACGGGACGGAGGAGACGTGAAAGGCGCACTTCTCTGCCTTGACAAAGAGCTGATTCTCCAGAAGACGCTGGAGAACCTCCCGGACATGAAGAATGTGCTCCTGAGGGGACTTGGAAAAAATCAAAATGTCGTCAATATAAACAAAAACAGTTTTCCCCAACAGGTCTCGCAGCACGTCATTCACCATGCCCTGGAAGACTGCGGGGGCGTTAGTAAGGCCGAAGGGGACCACCAGGTACTCGTAGTGGCCCAACGGGGTATTGAAAGCAGTCTTCCATTCATCCCCCTCCCGTATACGCACCAAGTGGTACGCATTACGGAGGTCGAGCTTGGTGAATGTGACGGCTTGCGAGAGGGGTTCAAAAGCAGTGTTAATGAGGGGAAGAGGATATTTATTACGGATGGTGATTTGGTTGAGTCCCCGGTAGTCGATGCAGGGCCGTAGTGAGCCGTCCTTTTTTCCCACAAAAAAGAATCCAGCACCAACAGGAGAAGAGGAGGGACGGATGATGCCTGAAGCGAGGGACTCGTGAATGTACTCCTCCATGGTTAGCTTTTCCGGCCCCGACAGGCTGTAGAGGCGGCCAGATGGAAGCTTGGCTCCTGCCAGAAGGTCAATACAGCAGTCGTAAGGCCTGTGAGGAGGTAAGGACAGAGCACGTGATTTTGAAAAGACATGGCTGAGGTCATGATATTGCTTAGGGACGTTAGAAAGATCGGGTTCAGGTTGGTTGGTGCTGAGATCCTTGGACCCCGGAGGAGGCAGAGCGGAACGAAGACAGCTAGCCAGACAATGACCACTCCACGCCAGGATGCGACCGGCTTGCCAGTCGATGTGAGGGTTGTGAAGGCGGAGCCAGGTCTGACCTAAAACTAGGGAAGATTGCTTGGAGTTAATGAGCAAGAGTTGAATACTCTCCCGATGATTGCCGGATAACACTAACTGAATGGGAACGGTGGAGTGGGTCACTAACCCCAGACTCCTACCGTCTAAGGCGAGAGCTGTAATAGGAGAGGGTAGAGGTTCCGTAGGGATGCCGGCCCTCCTGGCGAAGGTGATGTCAATGAAGTTGGCGTCGGCCCCCGAGTCGATGAGAGCCGACGAGACTTCGGACTTGTCCCTCCATAGGAGAGTGGCCTTGAATACTAGGCGGTTCTGAGCTGCATGGCTTGGTATGATGGGGCTCGTCAGTACGCCCAGTTTAACTGGCGAGCCTACTCTTTTGGGCGAATCGGGCAAGAGGCGATCTGATGGCCAGGCTTGCCACAGTAGAAGCAGGATCTAGAGCATAGGCGACGTTGGCGCTCCTCGGCGTTGACCGCAACTCTGCCCAGTTGCATGGGCTCCTCCTCGGAGACCCCCGACGCAGCTCTGGATCCTGTTGCAGAAGAGTGTTGACGGATGTTAGAAGAGTTGGAGTGACACTGACGACCGGAGTTCCCTCCTCGCTCGCGGGCCCGGATACGGAGACGATTGTCGATAGCTATGGCCAGACTAATGAGACCGTTGAGAGAGTTGGACTCCTCACGGGTGGCAAGTTGGTCCTTGAGCTCCTCGCCAAGTGCCTGGCGAAAGGCCCCCTGAAGGGCGGTGTCATTCCATCCAGACTTCGCTGCGAGGGTACGGAATTGAATCGCCATCTCCGCGACGCTGCGACTTCCTTGACGGACTTGAAGCAGGCGTTGGGTAGCGTCTCGCCCACAGGTAGGGTGATCGAACACACGCCGCATCTCGGCGATGAAGGCAGCGAAGTTGTTGCAGAGCGCGACCTGGCTGTCCCAAATGGATGTAGCCCACTCCAGGGCACTTCCTCCCAAGCTGCTCATAATAAACGCGATCTTACATGGGTCGGAGGCGAAGGAGGAGGGCTGCATACGGAACACAATGTCGCATTTCATCAGGAATTCGCGACATCTCCCCAATCCCCCGCGGTATAATTCAGGGTGTTGTACGCGGGGCTCTCGACAGGACGTGGAAACAGGAGGATCAACCGGCGGATCCGGAGCGGGGGGTGTAGGACCCACAGGAATACGCGGAAGCGGCTGGTGAAGCGATAGCTGAGCCACTTGCTCCGTGATGCCCCTCAGCACCTCCAAAACGTCATCCAAACGACGGCCCTGTTGGTCGCTGACCGCAGTTTGGCAGGAGAAGGCGTGACGAATCTGATCCAGGTCGGCTGGGTCCATGCTTTTTGGCCAGTTCGTTCTGTTACGACCCAGATACGAGACGAACCCAAGTGCAACGACCAGGAGACAGATTCAAGAAGGGAGATTTATTTAAATTAAGTTTTGGGGTAGTCCCAAAACTGTACAGGAAAGGCAAGCACAAATATCACACAGGGTAATGTCAGGAAGCCCGGAACGGACTGCTCCAAGCCGGAGCTGGACTAGAGGATCCGGAACGGGTTCCAAGCCGGAACTGGACTGGATAGAAGGTGTAGGTAACACCTGGACTGGACTGGAACTGGACCGGGAGGTCCACTCAGGAATCGGGTTCTGGAACGGATTGTTCCAAACCGGAACTGGACTTGAAGGAAGGTGCACGACTCACACCGGGACTGGACTGGAACTGGACCGGGAGGTCCACTCAGGAAGCGGGTTCTGGAACGGATTGTTCCAAACCGGAACTGGACTTGAAGGAAGGTGCACGACTCACACCGGGTCTGGACTGGAACTGGACCGGGAGGTCCACTCAGGAAGCGGGTTCAGGAACGGGTTTGTTCCAAACCGGAACTGGACTGAAGAGGAAGGTGCACGACTCACACCTGGACTGGACTGGAACTGGACCGGGAGGTCCACTCTGGAAACGGGTTCAGGAACGGATTTGTTCCAAACCGGAACTGGACTTGAAGAGGTAGGTGGGCGACTCACTACGGCTGGACTGGAACTGGACCGGGACGACTACACCGGTACTGGGCAAAAAGCAGAGGGAGGTTAGTTTGGGAGTAGGCACGGGAAGGACCGGGAGGTTCTCACAGGGGTGCAGGGTTTGACAGGTAGGTAGCCGGCGAAGCACGGCAGAGCTGGGTAGTGTGGCGTGGCTGCTGTAGGTCCGGTTGGAGCTGGCTGGTCTCCAGAGCTCCCGGAACCGTAACCGAAGAACTTGGAGGCTGCTTCGGCCGGACAGGAACAACTGGAGGGTAGCCAGGCTATAACGCCACCACGGATCCTACACGAGCTGGAGGTGGAGGTACCGCAACACACACAAACAAAACACGGGGAAAACGAACACTGCAACGGATGAATGGAAGCCGGGTAAGCTGGAGGTTAAAGGAAGACAGGTTAGCTGCATGCAATACTGAAATGACAGGGGAGATAAACTACCAATCCGTAGTTCGCGAGAACTAAACACTGTAAGGGGATAATATCCCACAACCAAGCGAATAGAACTTTAAAAGACCAGGAGCGACAAGCATTAACACCGAGTGAGGATAGTTAACGAACTGGCGCCGACTAGCAGCCAGCCGAAGGTATAAATAGTGCAGATAATGACAACCCAAATAAGGCGCAGGTGTGGAAATCAAACGGGAGTGATTAACTAAACACCAGGTGAGGAATGCATGCAACGAGGGGGGAGGAGTGAAAGGCGGAAGCAAACGACGAAAGCCAGACGAACAAGTCAGGGAAGGAAACGCCTAGTCCGCAGCAGAGGGGAAAACACGGACAAAGGGATCCAACATGACACGGAGGGAAAACATGAAAACACGGAAAACGAACAGGAAGGGAGCGGAACGTTACAGTACCCCCCCCTCAATGTACGCCACCTGGCGTACCTGGCGGCCTGGTTTTGTAAGGGAAGCGTCTGTGGAAATCCTGGATCAGTGAGTGATCCAGGATGAGGTTCTTGTGGAGCCACGACCGCTCCTCAGGACCATACCCCTCCCAGTCAACGAGGTATTGGAATCCCCGGCCCTTACGGCGGATGTCGATAATGCGGTCCACCGTGTAGGCCGGGGCATCGTCGATGACCCGGACAGGTGGAGGAGGGAGGGTAGGAGAACTGAGGGGGCTGGAGGCGACAGGCTTTATTTGGGACACATGAAAAACGGGGTAAACTTTGAGGGAGGCAGGGAGGGAGAGTTTAACAGAAACAGGGTTAATTAAACAAACAATCGGGAAGGGACCAATAAACCGGGGCCGAAGTTTCTTGGAGGAAGAGGGAAGGGAAATGTTGGAAGTGGAGAGCCAGACCTGCTGACCGGCCCTATACTGAGGGGCTGCGGTCCTGTGAAGGTCCGCCAGACGTTGGGAACGGGAATTAGAGCGCAGGAGTGCGGTACGCGCAAGTCTCCACATGCGCTTGCATCTGAGGAGGTGAGATTTTACGGAAGGGACTGCTACCTCGGCCTCCTGGGCCGACAGGAGAGGGGGTTGGTAACCCAATGAGCACTCGAACGGGGACAACCCTGTGGAAGCACTCTTAAGGGAGTTGTGAGCGTACTCTACCCAGGGGAGAAAACGGCTCCAGGAGGCGGGATTGCGTACGGTGACGCACCGCAGGGCGGCCCCCAGGTCCTGGTTCGCCCTCTCTGCCTGGCCGTTAGACTGGGGATGGAACCCAGACGACAAACTAGCCGAGGCACCCAGGGCTACACAGAACGCTACACAGAACTCCCAAACCTGGGAGGAGAATTGGGGCCCACGGTCAGAAACGATGTCAGACGGGATCCCGTGCAGCCTGACCACATGTAACACCAAGAGCTCCGCAGTTTCGAGGGCGGACGGAAGCTTAGGAAGGGGAATAAAGTGAACCGCCTTGGAGAACCGGTCCACTATTGTCAGAATGACAGTATTACCCTCTGACAATGGCAGACCGGTGACAAAGTCCACGCCAATGTGGCTCCAAGGACGGCCCGGGACAGGGAGGGGAAGGAGAAGACCGGAGGGAGACTGGTGGGATGCCTTGCTCCTGGCGCACACCGCGCAGGCCAGGACAAAGGCACGGGTATCCTCCTTGAGAGTGGGCCACCAAAAACTCCTCCTGACGAGGGTGGTCGTTCTGGCAACACCTGGGTGACACGCCAGACAGGAGGCGTGAACCCACTCCAGGACCTGGGAGCGGACGGAGTTGGGTACAAACAGGGAGGAGTTAGGGTTACTACGGGGGTCAGGGTGGGAAGTCTGGGCGGACCTCACAATCTCCTCGATTTTCCAGGAGACCGCAGCCACCACACAGGACGCCGGTAGAATAGGCTCAGGGTCAGCAGGACTGGAGGGAAGGGAAAAAACACGGGATAAGGCATCCGCCTTGACATTGCGGGAACCGGGGCGGTAAGACACAGAAAAATTAAATCGGGCAAAAAATAATGACCATCTAGCCTGTCTGGCATTAAGCCTTTTAGCAGATTTAAGGTAAATTAAATTCTGATGGTCAGTCAAAACAATAAAGGGATTACCTGCCCCCTCCAGCCAGTGGCGCCACTCCTCAAGAGCCAGCTTGATGGCAAGCAGTTCCCGATCCCCGACATCATAGTTACGTTCCGCGGAGGACAGCCTCCGGGAGAAGAACGCACAGGGATGGAGCTTGTTGTCCAAGGCGGCTCGTTGAGACAGAATGGCCCCCACGCCGGTGTCGGAGGCATCCACCTCAATCGTAAATTGCCGGGTAGGATCAGGGTGACAAAGAATAGGGGCTGAGGAAAACCGAACCTTAAGCCGATCAAACGCCAGCTGGGCCTCGGAGTTCCAACAAAAAGAAAAAGCAGTGGAAGTGAGTTTGGTAAGGGGAGCAGCAATGACACTGTAGTTGCGGATAAAACGGCGATAGAAATTAGCAAAACCAAGGAATTGTTGCAGGTGCTTACGAGAGGTGGGTTGGGGCCATTCTGTAACCGCCTTGATTTTAGCAGGATCCGCCCGGATGCTGCCCTCCGCGATGATGAAGCCGAGGAACGGGACGGAGGAGACGTGAAAGGCGCACTTCTCTGCCTTGACAAAGAGCTGATTCTCCAGAAGACGCTGGAGAACCTCCCGGACATGAAGAATGTGCTCCTGAGGGGACTTGGAAAAAATCAAAATGTCGTCAATATAAACAAAAACAGTTTTCCCCAACAGGTCTCGCAGCGCGTCATTCACCATGCCCTGGAAGACTGCGGGGGCGTTAGTAAGGCCGAAGGGGACCACCAGGTACTCGTAGTGGCCCAACGGGGTATTGAAAGCAGTCTTCCATTCATCCCCCTCCCGTATACGCACCAAGTGGTACGCATTACGGAGGTCGAGCTTGGTGAATGTGACGGCTTGCGAGAGGGGTTCAAAAGCAGTGTTAATGAGGGGAAGAGGATATTTATTACGGATGGTGATTTGGTTGAGTCCCCGGTAGTCGATGCAGGGCCGTAGTGAGCCGTCCTTTTTTCCCACAAAAAAGAATCCAGCACCAACAGGAGAAGAGGAGGGACGGATGATGCCTGAAGCGAGGGACTCGTGAATGTACTCCTCCATGGTTAGCTTTTCCGGCCCCGACAGGCTGTAGAGGCGGCCAGATGGAAGCTTGGCTCCTGCCAGAAGGTCAATACAGCAGTCGTAAGGCCTGTGAGGAGGTAAGGACAGAGCACGTGATTTTGAAAAGACATGGCTGAGGTCATGATATTGCTTAGGGACGTTAGAAAGATCGGGTTCAGGTTGGTTGGTGCTGAGATCCTTGGACCCCGGAGGAGGCAGAGCGGAACGAAGACAGCTAGCCAGACAATGACCACTCCACGCCAGGATGCGACCGGCTTGCCAGTCGATGTGAGGGTTGTGAAGGCGGAGCCAGGTCTGACCTAAAACTAGGGAAGATTGCTTGGAGTTAATGAGCAAGAGTTGAATACTCTCCCGATGATTGCCGGATAACACTAACTGAATGGGAACGGTGGAGTGGGTCACTAACCCCAGACTCCTACCGTCTAAGGCGAGAGCTGTAATAGGAGAGGGTAGAGGTTCCGTAGGGATGCCGGCCCTCCTGGCGAAGGTGATGTCAATGAAGTTGGCGTCGGCCCCCGAGTCGATGAGAGCCGACGAGACTTCGGACTTGTCCCTCCATAGGAGAGTGGCCTTGAATACTAGGCGGTTCTGAGCTGCATGGCTTGGTATGATGGGGCTCGTCAGTACGCCCAGTTTAACTGGCGAGCCTACTCTTTTGGGCGAATCGGGCAAGAGGCGATCTGATGGCCAGGCTTGCCACAGTAGAAGCAGGATCTAGAGCGTAGGCGACGTTGGCGCTCCTCGGCGTTGACCGCAACTCTGCCCAGTTGCATGGGCTCCTCCTCGGAGACCCCCGACGCAGCTCTGGATCCTGTTGCAGAAGAGTGTTGACGGATGTTAGAAGAGTTGGAGTGACACTGACGACCGGAGTTCCCTCCTCGCTCGCGGGCCCGGATACGGAGACGATTGTCGATAGCTATGGCCAGACTAATGAGACCGTTGAGAGAGTTGGACTCCTCACGGGTGGCAAGTTGGTCCTTGAGCTCCTCGCCAAGTGCCTGGTGAAAGGCCCCCTGAAGGGCGGTGTCATTCCATCCAGACTCCGCTGCGAGGGTACGGAATTGAATCGCCATCTCCGCGACGCTGCGACTTCCTTGACGGACTTGAAGCAGGCGTTGGGTAGCGTCTCGCCCACAGGTAGGGTGATCGAACACACGCCGCATCTCGGCGGTGAAGGCAGCGAAGTTGTTGCAGAGCGCGACCTGGCTGTCCCAAATGGATGTAGCCCACTCCAGGGCACTTCCTCCCAAGCTGCTCATAATAAACGCGATCTTACATGGGTCGGAGGCGAAGGAGGAGGGCTGCATACGGAACACAATGTCGCATTTCATCAGGAATTCGCGACATCTCCCCAATCCCCCGCGGTATAATTCAGGGTGTTGTACGCGGGGCTCTCGACAGGACGTGGAAACAGGAGGATCAACCGGCGGATCCGGAGCGGGGGGTGTAGGACCCACAGGAATACGCGGAAGCGGCTGGTGAAGCGATAGCTGAGCCACTTGCTCCGTGATGCCCCTCAGCACCTCCAAAACGTCATCCAAACGACGGCCCTGTTGGTCGCTGACCGCAGTTTGGCAGGAGAAGGCGTGACGAATCTGATCCAGGTCGGCTGGGTCCATGCTTTTTGGCCAGTTCGTTCTGTTACGACCCAGATACGAGACGAACCCAAGTGCAACGACCAGGAGACAGATTCAAGAAGGGAGATTTATTTAAATTAAGTTTTGGGGTAGTCCCAAAACTGTACAGGAAAGGCAAGCACAAATATCACACAGGGTAATGTCAGGAAGCCCGGAACGGACTGCTCCAAGCCGGAGCTGGACTAGAGGATCCGGAACGGGTTCCAAGCCGGAACTGGACTGGATAGAAGGTGTAGGTAACACCTGGACTGGACTGGAACTGGACCGGGAGGTCCACTCAGGAATCGGGTTCTGGAACGGATTGTTCCAAACCGGAACTGGACTTGAAGGAAGGTGCACGACTCACACCGGGACTGGACTGGAACTGGACCGGGAGGTCCACTCAGGAAGCGGGTTCTGGAACGGATTGTTCCAAACCGGAACTGGACTTGAAGGAAGGTGCACGACTCACACCGGGACTGGACTGGAACTGGACCGGGAGGTCCACTCAGGAAGCGGGTTCAGGAACGGGTTTGTTCCAAACCGGAACTGGACTGAAGAGGAAGGTGCACGACTCACACCTGGACTGGACTGGAACTGGACCGGGAGGTCCACTCTGGAAACGGGTTCAGGAACGGATTTGTTCCAAACCGGAACTGGACTGAAGAGGAAGGTGCACGACTCACACCTGGACTGGACTGGAACTGGACCGGGAGGTCCACTCTGGAAACGGGTTCAGGAACGGATTTGTTCCAAACCGGAACTGGACTTGAAGAGGTAGGTGGGCGACTCACTACGGCTGGACTGGAACTGGACCGGGACGACTACACCGGTACTGGGCAAAAAGCAGAGGGAGGTTAGTTTGGGAGTAGGCACGGGAAGGACCGGGAGGTTCTCACAGGGGTGCAGGGTTTGACAGGTAGGTAGCCGGCGAAGCACGGCAGAGCTGGGTAGTGTGGCGTGGCTGCTGTAGGTCCGGTTGGAGCTGGCTGGTCTCCAGAGCTCCCGGAACCGTAACCGAAGAACTTGGAGGCTGCTTCGGCCGGACAGGAACAACTGGAGGGTAGCCAGGCTATAACGCCACCACGGATCCTACACGAGCTGGAGGTGGAGGTACCGCAACACACACAAACAAACACGGGGAAAACGAACACTGCAACGGATGAATGGAAGCCGGGTAAGCTGGAGGTTAAAGGAAGACAGGTTAGCTGCATGCAATACTGAAATGACAGGGGAGATAAACTACCAATCCGTAGTTCGCGAGAACTAAACACTGTAAGGGGATAATATCCCACAACCAAGCGAATAGAACTTTAAAAGACCAGGAGCGACAAGCATTAACACCGAGTGAGGATAGTTAACGAACTGGCGCCGACTAGCAGCCAGCCGAAGGTATAAATAGTGCAGATAATGACAACCCAAATAAGGCGCAGGTGTGGAAATCAAACGGGAGTGATTAACTAAACACCAGGTGAGGAATGCATGCAACGAGGGGGGAGGAGTGAAAGGCGGAAGCAAACAACGAAAGCCAGACGAACAAGTCAGGGAAGGAAACGCCTAGTCCGCAGCAGAGGGGAAAACACGGACAAAGGGATCCAACATGACACGGAGGGAAAACAGGAAAACACGGAAAACGAACAGGAAGGGAGCGGAACGTTACAAAAGGCGTCCCTTTACACACAACCTCTACGCGACCCACAATCCGGAATTGCTCTATATTGCTCAAGAGTTGCTCAGAGTTTTTGGTTAGCTAACTTGGAGTTCAGTACTCCCCCACAGTGTTGTGACACTCAGAGATGATCACACTCAGAGTTCAAATCACAAAATATCACACACTCAGAGATGGTCACACTCAGAGTTCAAATCACAAAATATCACACACTCAGAGATGGTCACACTCAGAGTTCAAATCACAAAATATCACACACTCAGAGATGGTCACACTCAGAGTTCAAATCACAAAATATCACACACTCAGAGATGGTCACACTCAGAGTTCAAATCACAAAATATCACACACTCAGAGATGGTCACACTCAGAGTTCAAGTCACAAAATATCACACACTCAGAGATGGTCACACTCAGAGTTCAAATCACAAAATATCACACACTCAGAGATGGTCACACTCAGAGTTCAAATCACAAAATATCACACACTCAGAGATGGTCACACTCAGAGTTCAAATCACAAAATATCACACACTCAGAGATCTTGACACTCAGTCACTTCTGCTTATTTCTACTTCATCACAATAATTTTTCTACCTATTTATCCTCTCTATTTTGTTTTTATAATCAATATAATTCAATTAATCCACTCACCCACTGGAGTTCCGTCACCGGTGTAGGACCACACTTGGGGCCAACGGAGTGCGGGTAATTCCTCTCTGCAGACTTTTTTAAAAAAGGTGTCTGCTTACCTCTCACTATTGACCGGTCTCTAACTTGAAGAAAAACACCGCACGCCGTTGGTTCCCTCCTGTATCCCCCCCGGGATCTTGGAGTCCTTGCTGGCTCGCCAACTGCGGAAGTAAGTCCTTTGACTCCCTCCTCGTTAAATTCAATTTGAGATGGGTTTTTCGAGTGGAAGAATACTCAAGATAAAGATGAAGGAAATAGCAGAAGTATAATCTTTTATTAAATGGTCAAACGTTGATTCAACATGGGAAAACCACAAACCTACGTAGAGGATTCGGAATTTCCCGAACAATAACAAACATTAGTTTTTACAATATCATAACTCCTCCTTTACGTTGCTAATACACCAATGATATGTGGTAACACCTTTTCATAATATCTTATTTTATCCAATAACAAATTAGGCAAAACATTAATATGTTATATGACCCTATGCGCTTGGGGGCACTCTTGATCTATCAAATAAAATTGTTTGTGAACTCTCCTCCCACCTGTTCGGTCAGCACGATCTATAAGTACAACTCCTGCTTTGTTATGGAACACAGGAGGAAAACATTCCTGTTTTGACTGGTGTGCTAGATGCCCTCGTCCTTGCTGACAGAGAACTATCCTGCACCCTCTCACAACCCCCCATCTCAGTACTTTTCCACTAGATCTTGACTGTATTATTTAATTATTTCATATGAGGCTTTCTTGGGCCTACGGCTTACTTCCACACATGTAACATCATTCTGGCCTGCATTGTGCTTCACAACATTGCTGAACAACGCAAGGTTCCTCACTGGGATGAGATTGCTGATCATTCACAGCCCCAGGATGTCCCTGATGTCCCAGCACTGCAACCAGATGGACCAGCTGGACGGTCAATGAGGAACGCTCTGGTCAACCACTATTTCACTTAGGTTCTTTTGATCAATAAAAACAGTGGTGTGCTGTAGGGATGTGCGCGACTAGTCGACTAGTCTATTCAACGGTACTGCTCCTGCTAGTCGACACGGAAATACTAGTCGGTTAAACTATTATTTAAAGAATATATTTTATTTTATTGACATTTACGTTTTTTTTTACACATTTTGATAATTTGCACCCGAATTACTGTCATGTCTTCTTAATAACATGTTTAAAAAAGTATGAGCCGAGCCCGAGCCATTACATTGTTACCATGGTTGCAAGATAAGCACATTTTGCGGTCACTGACTGAGACAGGCAAGCGCGAAAAATGTTGGGTCGAAAAAGTATTGGTCCCGTGTCTCACCCGATCACGTTCATGCATGTTTTTCTATTTAAAAATAAAACGTTCTGACAAATAAACATTTCGTGAATCTATAAAGATTTGTTGTGCTTTTTTACTTTTAGCCCATGTGTCTGCGCAGTCTTTTCAGCACCACAAGTGTGCGCGGAGCGGAGACAGTCTGTTCGAAATTCGTAAGCCTATAAAAAATGTATTTTATATGTTTTGGGCTAGGCCTATTAAATAGCCTACCCTACACTAACGTTTAGGCCTATTCAACTAATTTGTAACATTCAAAGCAATCACCTGTTATTATTGAAATCATTAAATGAGTTGTTTGTTTTAACATAATGTTTGTCTGAAATTAAACCATTTTGCCGAATCAACGCATTTCTTCGCAGGCATAATGCCCTGATTTTCTGCGGCAATTAAAATAAGATTTGGTTATTTGAATATTATATTAAACATTTCAAATGGCTTTTATATACTCACAATCTTTTTTCCGACGAGGTTAGGCCTTATAGATCGAAATGTCCTCAGTTTGGGCTGTTTTATGAGTGTTTCCTTAATTTTAGACTAGTCGTGTAGTCGGTTACAAAAATATCGTTTAAACTTCAGTGAAATTAGTCGTTGCGCACATCCCTAGTGTGCTGACAATTTCTCTTTGACTTTTTTCATCCAGTGAGACATTTAATTGTAATTAATAATACATGGCATGACACAAATACTTCACAACAATGATAGTAGACTACTGTGATTACATTTCCCAACATTTTCACATGTCATTATCAATGCAATGCTGTATTACAAAGACTGCAAATCTGGATCCTGTAATCCTGATCTTGTTGTATCCGGATCAGAATGATCCTATCTGATCCGGATTGAAAGTTTTGAAATACTGGGCCCTGGTGGTCAATTCAGTTGAAATGAATCTATATTTTCTATCTATCTTTTACCAATGTATAATGCTTAGACATGGTTTTTGCATTGTCTAGTCGGGTTCGGTGGGTCGACGGGCCAGGCGAATACTACACAAATCTGAACCAAACCTAGAACCTAAAATTCCTAGGCTATTTTCCTAGGTACCAACTTTTACCACTAGGTACTGCTAAAACAATAACGATAACCACAGTTAAGTGTAGCCTAAAATCTTTGCCTACAGTTGCAAGGCTAAGAGACACCGGCTATCAGAATAGTTATTTTCTTATTTTGGTGAACTAATTATTATTTTTTTACTGACTATATTTTGTCATAGATACCATATTTTATCAACGTGTCTTAGGCCCCGTCTACACGTACACGGATATTTCTAAAAACGCATTTTTTCCCCCTCCGTTTAAAAAAAAATTCCCTTCCACACCACACCGTTTTAGAAAATCTCTCCGTCCACACGACAACGCTCACATAAGCATGCCAGGCCAGTAGGTGGCGATAATGTCACGTCAAACACCATAGAAGAACATTGCGAGCATGCGTATTGAGCGTCTTCTTGAGCGAGCGGAAATTTCAGTCAGGTAAACTAAACGGAACGATGGCGAAAGCAAAAAGCAAAACAGATTCATATGTTTGGACGGACGACGAGGTGGAGTTGCTGCTTAGGGTTACACTTGAATACAAAGTCAACAAGTGTCAGGAGAATGTCGACTGGGAGTCATGCCAAAGCAAGTATTCCGACATTTTAGCTGCATTTCAAGAGCAGTATCCAGACGTAACAGCCCTGGAAACATCAGGAAAGGACTTCCCTCACACCAAAGATGCACTGAACAAGTACATTTTGACCACAAAGCTGAAGGCCATTCGCGTTAAGTACAGACATGCTGTAGACTCGGGGCGCAAAAGTGGACATGGGAGAGTGGTTTTACTGTACTTTGAATTATGCGAGCAGATTTGGGGTGGTTCGCCGGCAACAAGCACCGTGTCATCTGGCATAGAAACAAATTGAGCATAACGTCAGTTCAGGCAGGTCACGAGAGTGAAACCCGGCCATAGTTAATCAGCTGACAGCTCAGCTGAGTAGTGACGATTCACCCATCAGTCCATTCACATAACAAGGCGGTCTATTTAACCGCCTCGCCCTACCATGGTGGATCCCCTGCCAGCACACCCGCTGCACACAAAACCATCTTCTGCGCTGCACATCCTGCTTGTTCTACTACACGCCGGGGGGAAAGAATCGGAATCCTGCAAAATTCTACGTAAAAGCTAAGTGATGTCAAGCTCTGTATTCTTAAGTTTTATGGTCTGTTAGACAAAAGAAAAGGGCGATATATTCAAATAATATTCGGTTATTCCAAACCTGCTTCCCTGCATGCATGACTGCACACTGTCAGCGAAAACGAATAGGATTCCTGAATTTGTTGCTAAAGCTAAGTGACTGCAAGTATCGTTTAAGCTTATGGTCCGCTATGGAAACTGGCGATATTCAAATAACATTTCCCGGACAAGGAAGGGCGATATTCACGTTGCGTAAGCTGGCTATTTAAAGCGTGTGTCTTGTCGTGTAACCCGGACCTTTTTGCTCGTATTCGAAACCTTCCAACAGGATTGCTAGCTGACATTAACAGACTATATTGGCTTCAGAGGCATAAAACGCACGGTAACCTTTATATGATCCTTGGGCTAACCTAAACGGTAAGCATACACCCTGCCCCGGAATATTGGTTGGTCATGTTCGTATACTCGCTGCCTCGTTCTGGAAGTGGGAGACCAAAGAGATCTGATACTTCGTGGATGCGGTCCGACTAAGCTAATCATTGAGCTGGCTTCTGATACGAGAGGTTCGTGGCCGTTCACGGAGGCTGATACGTAAGTGGGGAGAAAATGAATAAACAAATGCGACAAATGATTAGTCTACATAGTTCACGTCCTAACGCACTGCTGCTCCAACTATTATCGTAACTAGTTCTGCGTATGTAATCGGTAATGATGTGAAGACTAGGCCTACCGTTAACCTGGTATGTAATTATACATTCTATATCTTGCACGTTATTGCGTTGGCCGATCTGTATCCTGCATGGTATTTTAATTTATCGGGACATAATTGCGCTTGTAGGCCTAGCCTACTGCATCTGCGTAGCCTACTCGGATACCTAGCTAATAGTTTTCAAGTTGAATTTAAGTGTTGTAGCCTATTCATCATTATTACGGCTAAATTATATCATTGCCAGGGATTTGTAGGCTATATTACCCTAGCATACTACTGATTGCAGACAACCCTAATTCACATTGCAACATTACGCGTGTAGTTTTTTGTGGATACTACTAGGGGAGAACCGGGACGAAAGAATAACATTGATTTTCGCGAAAACTACAGAAACCCGAATACCGTAGATCAGTCAGTATGTGACACGTGTAATCATTTCACTCTGCAAAGAACCAGTGATGTGCGTCCCGTTTTTGCGGAGTGCTAGACCAAAGTTATTTTGACCGCTGAAAGTAAAATATCGAAACCGGAAGTGTTTTTCGGTCGTATAAGTGTGTTCATGTTTGAATTTTCCAAACATGCATAATTTTCTTAATACAACTGGGGACTAAAGGACAGCATAGGTTCGAATGTGATGCTTGCGAGAATTAGCTGATAGCCAAGTTGAAAGCAAGCGAGACACGAGCGGGACGAAAGACACACTGTTAAAAGGCAGTGGTGAAAATAAATGCACAACTTTGGAATACGTATTGACCCCATCAGAACCGAGTATTCAACAATGCCGTGGTATAAATGAATGTAATGTATAATAAGCATTAATAAATTATGTCTGGTAGCTATTAATAAAGGTGAGTTGCTATTAAATAATCAATTTCAGACCGTTTAACGTTTGCGATGCAAAATTCAATTAATTATGCAACATGATGCTCTCGACGCATGGTTGATTTTCATGGATTTTAAACTTATAGCAAGTGGGTAGGCGGAGCAAGAGGTCCAATTTCGGGGCTGGAAGATTCGCACTTGGATTAAAGCCTTGCGTTTTCATAACGACTACGTCGAAACATCAGTTACTTTTAAATTCTTTACCGACGCAGCGCTTTCTATTGCTTTTGGGGGTTTATAATACTATGGTTGCAGAAACATGGCCTAAAGAGCTGCAAACTCTGCCTCGCAATATTCAATTTATAGCTTTGCTCGAACTATACCCAATCATCGTTGCTTGCATCCTATGGGAACAGCTGGCCAAGGAAACAAATTTTGGCCTATTGCGACAACCAAGCCACCGTCAACATCATTAACAAAGGATGCTCGTCTGTCCCTTTCATCAATAGGCTAGTAGACGCCTGGACTGGATTGCGTTATGCATAATTGGATTTGGACTTGCGTTATGAAAAATTCACGCTTCGCGCTGTTCTTGCATATACTACAAATACAACTTCAGTAGTTAGAATGGCCCTAGGCATACGGGCGCCATGAAGCCAATGTTACGCACAGCATCCTCCCTGACGTCAGGGAGAAGACCAACAGGCGTTGGTATGGTATTAATTGGCATTTGACCTGAGGGATGAAGAGCTTCTCCCCATAAGCATGCCGGCTTCATCAGTAGCCGAAAGGTCACACATAGCTTTTAGGTGGTTGGTACATATACATATACTACAAATACAACTCCAGTAGTTCGAATGGCCCTAGGCATACGGGCGCCATGAAGCCAATGTTACGCACAGCATCCTCCCTGACGTCAGGGAGAAGACCAACAGGCGTTGGTATGGTATTAATTGGCATTTGACCTGAGGGATGAAGAGCTTCTCCCCATAAGCATGCCGGCTTCATCAGTAGCCGAAAGGTCACACATAGCTTTTAGGTGGTTGGTACATATACATATACTACAAATACAACTCCAGTAGTTCGAATGGCCCTAGGCATACGGGCGCCATGAAGCCAATGTTACGCACAGCATCCTCCCTGACGTCAGGGAGAAGACCAACAGGCGTTGGTATGGTATTAATTGGCATTGACCTGAGGGACGAAGAGCTTCTCCCCATAAGCATGCCGGCTTCATCCGTAGCCGAAAAGTTCACACATAGCTTTTAGGTGGTTGGTACATATACATATACTACAATACAACTTCAGTAGTTAGAATGGCCCTAGGCATACGGGCGCCATGAAGCCAATGTTACGCACAGCATCCTCCATGACCGTTAGGGAGAAGACCAACAGGCGTTGGTATGATATTAATTGGCAGTGACCTGAAGGGATGAAGAGCTTCTCCCATAGGCATGCCGGCTTCATCCGTAGCCGAAAGGTCACACATAGTCCTTCATCACTACACATAGAACTCCCCTGATTAGTTTTGCTCCCATGGAAGTCCAACAGGCGTTGGTACACATAGCCACTGATCCACGTAATGTTAGAAGACCGAGAGCTGGAAGGTCACACAGGTTTTCATCACTACACATATAACTCCCCTGATTAGTTTTGCTCCCATGGAAGTCCAACAGGCGTTGGTACACATAGCCACTGATCCACGTAATTTTGAAGGACCGAGAGCGGTAGGTCACAATTTTTATCACTACACTTAGAACTCCCCTGATTAGTTTTGCTCCCATGGAAGTCCAACAGGCGTTGGTACACACAGCCACTGATCCACGTAAATGTAAAGGGGCCTTGGGTTGAAGGACAGGATGGCTACATCGGTAGCTGAAAGGTCACACATTGTTATTCACCACTACACATAGAATTTCCCTGGGTAATCCAATGTCTGGCTCCCAGGGGAAGTCCAACATGCGTTGGTACACATAGCTACTGATCCATGTAACGTTTAAAAGGCCTCGAGCTGAAGGACAGGATGGCTTCATCGGTAGCCGGAAGGTCACACATTGTTCTTTATCACTGCACATAAACTTCTTGGGGTTAGTCATACTATACTCTGGCACACGGGGGAGTCCAACAAGCGTTGGTACACTTAGCCACTGATCCATGTAACGTTAAAGGACCTTGTGCTGAAGGACAGGATGGCTTCATCGGTAGCTGGAAGGTCACACATTGTTCTTTATCACTGCACATAAACTTCTTGGGGTTAGTCATACTATACTCTGGCACACGGGGGAGTCCAACAAGCGTTGGTACACTTAGCCACTGATCCATGTAACGTTAAAGGACCTTGTGCTGAAGGACAGCATGGCTTCATCGGTAGCCAGAGGTCACACATCGTCTTTATCACTACACGTAGAACTTCCTGGGGTTATTTTGCACTGCATCTGGCACAGGGGAGTCCAACGGGCGTTGGTGCACATAGCCACTGATCCATGTTACGTTAGACGGACCTTGTGCTGAAGGACAGTATGGCTTCATCGGTAGCCAGAAGGTCACACATTGTTCTTCATCACTACACATGGATTCATGGGGTTGGTCCGCACTCCGTCTGGCGCACGGGGGAGTCCAACAGACGTTGGTGCAACTGACATTGACCGTTGTGGTATTGGGGGATCCTTGAGCAGATGGACAGATCGGCTTCCTCCGAGGCGAGGGGTCGTTGCACGGTCATCAAGTGTGCACATGCTGGCAGCACTTGGCGTATGGTTGTTTTTTGGGGTTGTGCAGCTGCCCTCGCCGCCATACCCATGCTTGCTTGCGTGGATGGGCGGGAGGGCTTGGTGAACAGAACCATACCGCCAAACCTAAAATGTATTGTTTCATAATGTCAATAAAGTTATTTGAACAACAGTGGCCTGACTGAAATTGAGCATAGCGTCAGTTCAGGCAAGTCACGAGAGTGAAACCCGGCCATAGTTAATCAGCTGACAGCTCAGCTGAGTAGTGACGATTCACCCATCAGTCCATTCACATAACAAGGCGATCTATTTAACCGCCTCGCCCTACCATGGTGGATCCCCTGCCAGCACACCCGCTGCACACAAAACCCCCTCCCTCCACCCCAGCTCCATCCTCTTCAGTTTCCAATTGCGCACATACACCTAGCCTATATCGCTCCTGCATGAATCACTAACATTTTCGAGTGCCTACTGATTTCTTTTCCTCTTTCCTTCCCGCTTCGGCATCCGCCGGAGCGGTAGCTATAGATCAACAAACATCGTTCTCCAGAAGCAGACGGTCAGCTCCAGCTCCATGCATGTACCCAGCTATGATGCACCTGCCGGGCTTCAATCAGTCTTCCTCACCGGCTCCTTATACATTGACATTTTCATATGTTCGGTCTACAAATTTCTATTCTGTAATCAGCATTTAGTAACCGGTGCCAGTCAGCGGCGGATGGACTTCCCCCTCAGAGTCAGGTTCTGCCCAAGGTTTCTTCCTGCTAACAGCAGGGAGTTTTTCCTTGCCACCGTCGCCTTAGGCATGCTCTACGGGGTTTCAGGCCCGGTTCCTTGTAAATTGTTGTGATAATGACACTTAAAAGTGCCATTTATATATATGTATATATATACATAACTGACTGAATGGATTCTGTCAAAACCATTCTCAGTGCTGCGGTTCTGTTCTAGCGTAACCCTAATGGGGGTTGTGCAGCTGCCCTCGCCGCCATACCCATGCTTGCTTGCGTGGATGGGCGGGAGGGCTTGGTGAACAGAACCATACCGCCAAACCTAAAATGTATTGTTTCATAATGTCAATAAAGTTATTTGAACAACAGTGGCCTGACTGAACAGATGTTTATGACAACAGCACATCCTACGTCAGTCTGGATTCTGCTTCCCCTGCATCTGATCTTACGGTATCGGAAATGTCAGATCAAACGAAAGACGGCGAGGGTCGCAATCTGTCCGCCTCAGTTGTCAAGGAATGACGGGATTTACTTCAGGTAAGTCTTCGCTGATTTTTGTTAAAATGCATAGGCCTAACATAAGAGTAGCCTAGTTGTGTTTAACTTTAACAGTGTATTTTTCGTTTATAGCCTATTACTGTCTAGGCTATACAGTGTATTTTTGGTTTATAGCCTATTAATGTATATTGCTTGTTTTTAAAGTTACTGTAACTTATCTTCCGTTTGGAAGTAAAATTCTCCTTCTGCTCTATTCAAGGAAAAGCTTAAGGGGTACAAGCAGGACAAACTGAAAAGAAAACTTCCAACGGAGAGTCAACTACTGAACACAGCCCAAGAAGAACTACAAATAAAGAAGAAGATGCTGGAGATGATGGAAAGTGCAGAAAGGCAAAACACAGAAAATCTAAATAAAATAACCTCTAACATTGCAAACCTCACAAGCTCAATCACAGATGGTTTTTCCCTTCTGAGACAAATGATGTACCAGCAACCTTCCCACAATATGCCACCATATCATGCACAGCAGGGCAGCAGTAGTTATACTTACACACAAATGCAACCACCCCCACCACCATATGGCCCATTACATACACCACCACCACATACCACACCTGTGCAAGGTTTTGATCAGTTTTCCTACACATAAAGCCTGTTACAAGATGACTGTGACCTCTGAGTAAATTCCATGACGTGTTGTACTGTACTGTTAGAAATGTTGTACTGTACATTATTTTAAGTGGTACTGCTGTACTGTTCCTTTTTCTGATTGGCCGAGATGTCACATGGGAGTGCATTATTTCTCTGTAAACCTGCTAATGAGAATGCAGAAGGCATTATTTTTTCTCCCAACAGCATGGACTAATACATTTTCTGCTATGTACACTGTATTTTTTTATTATTATTTTTTTTTTAGCCTTGGCAGAGCCAGTACTTCAAATATATTTTAGGCCTAAATCATTTAACTTTAGTTATATTACTCTTGCAAGTAATGTTGCACTTGAGGTGTAAACTTGACAGTTTATTCAATAAAACAGGTTTCTAACAACTGTTGTTCCTGAATACAACATTGACATTTCTAACAAAAACAACTAAAATCTGTAACCCATAAATATATGATCACGCAATCATTTAGTAGATAGCTATGGGTTCTTCACAACTTAACGTTGGTGTTCTTGACAACTTACGAACCCCCTCAGATGGCTCCAGGACAACGTGGTAAAAACGCCAAAAGTAAGGGTGATTTATTCACAAGTAATATATATACACCTCAACAGGAGGGAATACAGAGGGGAGACCAAGGGAGTCCAGGTAGAGATCCCCGTCAGACAAGGCACAAGTAACGTTAGTGTCACAGTATTTCATTTAAGGATCAAGGAATTTTGTAACCACTCTTCTGACCCTCTTTCCTTCTGCTTCATTGCAGTCTGTTCTGAAATGGTTATTCTTTGTGGGGGGCTGGTGTTCCTGCTCAAATTGCATGGCTGCCAACACTATGCTCTCATCAACTGTCTCTTTGCTGGCCTCACAATAGTTATGCAGTACAAAACATGCATGACAAAAGGGAGGTCATTGAGATTTATGTCCATTGCCCTTCTTAGCGCTCCAAACCTCGCCTTCAATCGCCCAAAGGCACATTCAATGACCATTCTGGCTTGACACAGAGATAAGCCAAAGTACTGTTCTTGAGCGGTAGAGCCACCATTAGCATACTCCTTCATGAGGAAAGGCAATAAGGGATATGCCGGGTCTCCGAGTTGAAAAATTGGTATTGCCTCCTCATCTTCCACAATTTGCTTTTTCAAGGTAGGGATCCTGCCATTCTTGAAATGCTTATTTAATTGGGAATTCGCAAACACTCGAGCGTTGTGAACGCTTCCGGGCCATTTTATCACAACATCAATGAATGTGTACTTATAGTCACAGGTGGCTTGCACATTCATTGAATACTTTGACTTTCTGTTTATGTAATCTGTGGAATTGATGGGTGGCTGTTTAATTTCTACATGGGTCCCGTCTATAGCGCCCAAGCACTGCGGCATACCATGGGCACGGTAAAACGCTGTGACAAGTTCTTCTGCTTCGGGTTCTGTGAAAGGCAGCTTGATGTACTGTGGCCCTAAGTGGACTGAAATAGCTGTACAAACTTGCCTGACTATTTTTGAGGCAGTCTGTCGTGACAGGCCAAAGGCGTTAGCCGTCTTGCGCAGTCTTCCTTCGTCGCTTAGGTAGTAGAGTGTGCACGCAACCTTTTTCACAACATCAACTGGCGATCTCATTACCGTTAATTCCCCCTCGATGTGAGAACGAAGAAGTTCACTCAAAGATAAGAGTGATGCTCTGGACATCCGAAAGTTTTCCTTCCATTCCTCAGCAATAACAATGCCGCTCTCGAAATTGTCCCACCATCTGCTAGTTCGACCGGGCCTGGTCCAGAATCGACGTCTGCGGTGTAGGCTTACTTTGAAACGCATATGGAGAGGTGGATTAGAAACTATTGGCGCAATATATTTATTCGCCTCCGGGCTGCGGTGTAATGATGAAGTAAAGCTAGGTTCATTTGCAACGCAGTAATTAAACCTAGCAACATGGAACAAACGTAAATAACCCGGTATATAGCCGCCATCGTTCTGTTCCTCAATAACCAGCAACATTTGCCACGCGCAAATTGACATATAACAACATTTGCCACACGTAAATTCAGGTCATGATGTCAGCGTTTTCCAAAAACTCCGTTTCACCCGTACACATGAATACACGTAGAACGGAGTTTTTAAAAATCTCCACCCTGGAAGGTGTTTTCCAAAAGCTCCGTTTTCAGCGACATAAAACTCGTCAAAACGCAGAGAAAATAATACGTTTTTAGAAATATCCGTGTACGTGTAGACGGGGCCTTAGTAAAAAAAACACACACAAAAAACTGTTTTAGAAAATCTCGCACAGAATTGCGTTATAGACTTGTTGCTTGTCATTTTCGTGGATGGTTTTATGTCTCCCGATACACGACTACTTTACAATCAAAGCCTATGGGCTCTTGTACTAAAGAAACTGTATTTACGGTGAAATTAATGCAAAAACCTTGCACACTACTTGCGCTCGCACGAAGGTGGTTACCTTACCCGCCCTAACCTAGCCTTATCCTGCAGTTGGTTCACCCTCCGCCTATGTATATCCTAATATTGTAGGGGTGTGTATGGAAGCGTATTTCTGTCATACCAGAAAAAAATTATCAGTATCACGTTATAACGTGAAAAGTTTATTGTTATAACAAGATGTTTTTCATGTTATAACAAGATATTTTCACGTTATTACGACATACAAACTTATTACATTATAAAAATAAACTTTTCTTGTTATAACAATATACTATTTATCACGTTATAACGTGAAATGTTTGTTTTAACGTGATAACTTATTGTTTTAACATAAAACGTTTCACGTTATAACGTGATAACTTATATTGTTATAATGTGAAAATCATGTTTGAATGAGGAAACGGTGTGTGCCGTGCGAGAACGGAACATTGAGGAATATGGCTCATTTACACGATTTGATTAAGTTCTACTTCATGCTTGGGTTGAGACATGGCGAGATTCTGCTGTTATTGAGCACGGTGGATGATATTGTGATAAGTATGCATACACTAAGAAGGATGTTAAAATGCATGGGGCTGTACAGAAGGAAGAATGAGTCTGACCCTCTGGAGCTAGCATCATTTCTCCACCACGCCCTCGCCTGCCAGGGGGTCACCATCAGCCAGCACGGCAATCGCCTGGAGGATATCCAGGAGACCCTGAGGCAGGTCATCGACCAGGTGGGTCAGATGAGCACGCTCCTGTCCCAGGTATCGGTCCAGTTGCCTCTCCTGAGGGCCCACGCATCGGTCCAGTTGCCTCTCCCGAGGGCCCACGCCGGCCAGCCTACACCGACGGTCGAGGTGCATCCCGCTGACTCATCACCACCTCCCGTGGATTCCCCAGCAGCTCCGGTGCAGTTCCGTACCTTGGCGGTGGAGTCCGGCTGGAAAGACTCCGCCCTCCAAGGGACGTTCCTCAACGCCCTCTCGGAAACCTTGAAGGACGAGTTAGCTACATGGGAGGAATCCAGCTCGCCACCTCATTGGATAACCGTTTGAGAGCCCGCGCCCGGGAGAAGACGGGCCGCCAGGGGTCGCCAACATTCGCTCCCCGGTCTCCAGTTTGGTCTCCATCCATGCCTCCTGCACCGGACCTGCTGGGAGAGGAACCCACGCAGCTGGGCGCCACCACGCTGGACGCAGACAAACGCCGCCGGAGAGTGCTCACCGGTTCTTGTTTTTACTGTGGCCGGCCTGGTCACTTCCTGTCCTCCTGTCCCGTTCGCACAAAAGGGGGCGGCTGGCCGGTAAGCCATTCTGGTGAGCCTAAGCTCCACCACCTCTTCTGCCCAGTCCTGGTTCCTACTAGGGGGCACCCTCCTGTGGGACTCCAAGTCCGATACCCTGTCGGCGTTGGTCAACTCTGGAGCCGACGCTCATTTCATTGACGCAAACTTCGCACCCATTCCGGAATCCCCACCGTTCCACTCCCAACCCGCTCAACACCCTCACCTTGAATGGCAACCTCCTGGCCCGAGTCACGCACACCATCATTCCACTGCAACTAGTTCTGTCCTGCGACCACCGAGAATCCATTCAGCTCATAATTATTCCGTCCTCCCAGTCCTCCATGGTCTTGGGCCAACCCTGGCTCCGCCTGCATGACCCTCATCTTAACGGAGCCCGCTCGTGTACAAGATGTCACGCCGCTTGTCTCTGCTCCGCTCTGCCTCCGTCTGGAGATGCCAGAACGCCCTCCAGCTGTAATGGGACGTGACGTGTGAGGTGGGAGGAGCCAAACGCAGCAAGGGGATTCATTAAGCCCTTAGGCCACTAAGGCGGGATACCCTGCAGATAAGGGAAGGAGACAAGAAACACACACACACCACAGCTACAGACCGGCTCACTGTTACACACGAGAGCCAGAAATAAAACGCCCTGTCTCGATAACGAGACGCATAAGAACATGCGAGTAGCAAAATGGCACAAACAAAACACACAGCAAATAAACACAGAAACCTAATACCTATTGGTATAGGGGGAGGCGAAGGAACAGAGATAACGTTCCATGGCTACTTCCATTAGCTAGCAGTCACATGCAGCAAACAAACCTGGGTAAACACCAGATCTCCCAGGAGAGAGAAACATCTTACAGGTGAGCCGACGGAGCACCGTCGTCCCATTGCCTTACCAGCAAAATGACCAAGCTTTAAAACAGAGCCATGCCCTAACCTCTCAGACAGGAGAAATGTAATGAGGCGAAGGAACAGATAATTAATGTTCCAAGGCATAAAGGCTCGCAGTCACACGCAAACATGTCCACAACATCGCCCGGTCTCCCTAAGAGACGAATTGCACCGAAGGACGAACAGCCGAACCGAATCGCCCACATCTCCATACACGGAGAAAAAAAGCACAAAAGATGAAAGGACAGCAGCACCGAAACCATCGGCTAACTGACTAACACAAGCACAAGCCCTGCCTCTCAGTAAGGGGAAATGTAACGAGGCGAACAGGGACAGAGATTTAACGTTCCATGGTTAGTTTAATAAGTGCGCAGTCTAAAGCAGCAAACAAACCTGGGTAAACACCCGATCTCCCAGGAGGGAGAAACATTTACAGGTGAGCCGACGGAGCACCCTCGTCCCATAACTTACTATCCAAAGACTCACGCAAACTAAATTAAACACACGCCCTAGCCTCTTAGTAAGGTGAAATGTAACGAGGCGAACAGGGACAGAGATTTAACGTTCCATGGCTAGTTTAATAAGTGCGCAGTCTAATGCAGCAAAACAAACCTGGGTAAACACCCGATCTCCCAGGAGGGAGAAACATTTTACAGGTGAGCCGACGGAGCACCATCGTCCCAAAACTTTACTATCCAAAAGACTCACGCAAACATAATTAAACACACGCCCTAGCCTCTCAGTAAAGGAATAAGTAACAAAAAACCCCGACTCACAACAAAGGGGAACGTAGTCCATGAGAAGGAGACAAAACAGGGAATAAACGTACCAAGGCTACTCACTGGCTCACCGTAACACGGAAATGAGTAGAAGCAAAAGCCAGGACTCTCAGTAGAAACCATTAACCGGCGAAAGGGAATAAAGAACAGCTACTCTACACTTCTACAAGCTAAGCAACCTAGCAGAAGCGAAACGCCCGATCTCCCATGAGACGACATGCACCGAAGGGCGAACAGAACTACAGTTCCGAACATCGCCCAAATCTCCATACACGGAGAAAAAAGCACACAGGCGAAATATAGCAGAGATTTACGGTCCCAAACTTCTACGAGACAACTAACCACCAAGCCAGCAAGAAATAAGCCCTGCCTCAACAAAGAGACGTTAACAATAGGCGAGTAGCCAAAATGGTACGAGAACTCACAGCCAACAATAACACCACAGTACAAACAATTAACAATTAACAATTAATGTCGAAGCCCCGAACGAAGGAAAGGGTAGGCTTATATAACTCTCAGGTGACTATGCCCAGGTGAAAACGCTTAACAGAAGCTCCCCCAACTCAGCAGGGCGGAGCAAGCATCTACCAAAAGGGCAGCGCCCTCGCGTGGCCACCGAGGAAAACGACCGCATAGGGAAACAGGGTCAAAACCATGACACCAGCATTCCCAATCCTGACCTAACTTCTGTCCCTAGCCAGTATCATGACCTAGAACAGGTTTTTTGTAAATCCCTTGCCATGTCCTTACCTCCTCACAGACCCTACAACTGCTGCATAGACCTGCTGCCCGGTGCGCCACTTCCGTCTGGCCGCCTCTACAACCTGTCTGCTCCTGAGAAGGCCTCCATGGAGACCTATATCCATGACTCACTGGCTGCAGGTATTATCCAACCCTCTTCTTCACCCGTGGGAGCCGGGTTCTTCTTTGTCTCTAGGCTCCCTCCGCCCATGCATCGACTACCATGGCCTCAATGCCATGACCACCCGTAATAAATACCCTCTGCCTTTAATCAATTCTGCATTTGAACCCCTTCACGGTGCCGCCATCTTCACCAAGCTGGATCTCTGGAATGCCTACCACCTGGTCCGGATCCGGGAGGGAGATGAGTGGAAGATCACCTTTAACACCCCCCCCTTGGGTACTTTGAGTACCGGGTGGTCCCTTTCGGGCTATCTAACGCCCCAGCCATATTCCAAGCCCTGGTGAACGACGTCCTCCATGATTTCCTCAACCGGTCAGTGTTAGTTTACATTGACGATATCCTAATTTTTTCTAAGAACCCCGAGGATCATGTCCTGCACGTGCGTCAGGTCCTCCAGAGGCTGCTGGAGAACAAGCCCAAGAACGACCCCACCTGCCAGTTCATCGTCAAGGTGGATGCCTCTGACACCGGCATGGGCGCCGTCTTGTCCCAGCGCTCTTCCATAGATCATAAGGTTCACCACTGTGCTTTCTTTTCCCGCCAGTTAACCCAGGTCCAACAAAATGATGACGTGGGGGAGCTACTCGCCATCAAGCTCGTGTTGGAGGAATGGAGGCACTGGCTGGAGGGGGTGGACAAGCCATTCAACATCCTGACTGACCACCGCAACATCCAGTACATCCAGTCTGCCAAGAGACTGAACTCCCGCCAAGCCCGCTGGTCACTCTTTTTCACCCAGTTTAATTTTTCCATAACTTACAGACTCGGTTCCCGTAACACCAAGCCTGATGCCCTCTCACAGGTATTCTCCCTGGTTGCCAGACCTGTTGTCCCAGATCCCATCGTTCCCCTGTCCTGTGTGGTGGCTGCGGTCTCTTGGGAGATTGAGGAGACAATGAAGGCCGCCCAGGTAAACCAGCCTGACCCCCGCAATCACCCCGACTCTCGCCTGTTGTCCCTGATTCTGTCCGCTCCCAGGTCCTCCAGTGGGTCCGTCCACTCCCAGGTCCTCCAGTGGGTCCACGCCTCCCGCCTGTCCTGCCACCCAGGGGTCCACTGGACCAGCGCCCTGGTAAGGAGGAGTTTCTGGTGGCCCACGCTGAGTTTCTGGTGGCCCATACCCGTGCCTACGTCCTCGCCTGTCCTGTCTGTGCCAGGAGAAAGGCCTCCCACCAGCCCCCCGCCGGTCTTCTTCACCCCCTCCCCGTCCTGGGCCGTCCTTGGAGCCACATCGGGGTCGGCTTCGTGACTGGTCTTCCCTCCCTCCGAGGGTAAAATCGTCATCCTCAAGGCGGTCGACCGGTTCTCCAAGGTGGCCCACTTCGTCCCCCTGCCTAAGCTCCCCTCTGCATCCAAGACCGCGGAGCTCCTGGTGCAGCATGTGGTACCCTAGGGCCCTTGGCACCTCCGCCAGTCTGTCATCCGGACACCACCCCCAGACTAATGGACAGACCGAGCGGACCAACCAGGACCTGGGAGCTGCCCTGCGGTGCGTGTCCGCCCGAAACCCCTCCTCCTGGAGTAAATTCCTCTCCTGGGTGGAGTACGCACACAACTCCTTGAAGAGCTCCGCCACCCAGATGTCCCCCTTTGAGTGCTCCTTGGGGTACCAGCCCCCCCTGTTCCCGGTCCAGGAGGAGGAGGTTGCTGTACCATCCGTTCGGGCCCACCTCCTCCGTTGTCGCAGGATTTGGAGGTTGACTCGCACCGCACTCCTCCGCACCTCATCCCGCAACCAACGCCTGGCAGACCTTCACCGGACCGCAGCCCCACATTACTTACACCCCGGGGCAACGGGTCTAGTTATCCACATCCTCCATCCCTCTACAAGCCACCTCTCGCAAGCTCAACCCCTGTTTTCATCGGCCCCAACCCCATCCTCACCGTTCATCAACCTCACTCAATATTCACCCCGTCTTCCACGTCAGTCAGGTGAAGCCCATCGCCTCCAGCCCGCTCAGTCCTCCCGACGAACCCTCCCCACCTCCCCGGATCATTAATGACGCACCCGCTTACACCGTCCACCGAATCATGGACATCCGCTGCAGGGGATGCGGCTACCAATACCTGGTGGACTGGGAGGGCTACGGCCTGGAGGAACAAAGCTGGATCTCCCGCAAGCCCCTCCCTCATCCGGGACTTCCACCTCAAGCATCTGCTCAAGTTCCAGCCTGGTGGGACGCCTGTGACGTCCGCCGCCTCCCTTCCAGTCCAACTTCCCCTTCGTTCTCCGTGTTTTCCCCTTCCTTTCATTTCTCGTCATGTTTTTCCGTATATTCCCCTATCTCTGTGTGTTGCGTTGGCAGTTTGTACTCTTGTCTAGCTTTGTTATGCTCTGTACTCTGCCTGTGTAACTCGTTTTGTCTTGTGAATTAACTGTCAGCCTTGTTTCCCAGCCCACCAGCCTGCTTGCCCAACCCGCCATTGCCTGCCTCCATTCCCACTGCCAGTAATCTCCAGTCTGTCTGCCACCTCCCAAGCCCCTCTCCAGCTGCCCCAGCATTCTCTCAGCCCTAGCAGCCCAACCCCGTTCCAGACCCTCACTTAGTACTCCCTTTTTGCTGTTACGTGTCACAATAAAAGTGCTCCACGGAGCTTGTTCTGAGTCTGTCTCCGAGTCCAGCATTTGGGTCCACCCCGGTTGAAGGGATTGCAATAGGTGTGTTCGAAACCGCTTACTATATATTTACATACTATATACTACGCTAGTATGTACGGTGTAGTATATACTAAGACAGTCAGTATTAATAATTAGTACACACGTTTTGGAATTGAGTGCGCCACGTACCTGTCAGTAGCCTATTTTAAAAAAACAAAAAACGTAAACTAGAAACTAACCTCCTTAGATTCACAGATTCCAAAAATATTTGTTACATTCATTAATGTATTTTTATTCATGGTCGCAAAAAAATTGAAAATAGAAACCACTGTATAATTTTCCATTTAATGTCATTGCTCTCATATTCTGTCTAGTGTCCGTGGTGCAGGGTAGACTAAATAACGTTATCACAATCCACAAATACAGCAAAGAATTGCTTGTCACAATTATAACACCGCAGAAGACAAAGAATGATACCACAAACACATAGGCTATTTTCGTCCATACACAAGTGTTCCCCTGAACACAAGCCACTACAACAGCAGCCTCTAAAAATACTTTTCCAAATAAATACCAAATATTTCCCGTGCATGAAATGCTAGCCTACTTTCCAGTTATATGTAGGTCTGAATAAATTAGCCGACCACATGAAAAACATCAAAAAATACCATGCACGTGTAGTGTCGTTAGATACATTAAGAATTTGGCAGTGAAGACAGATAAAGTTAAAACGTCTTAACAGTCATCACATGGAGGCACCAATGTAATGGGGCGTGATGTGTGAGGTGGGAGGAGCCAAACGCAGCAAGGGGATTCTTTAAGCCCTAAGGCCACTTAACCCCGCAGTTAAGGGAGGAGACAAGACAAGAACACACGTACCAAAGCTACAAAACCGGCTCACTGTCACACACTAATAAGTAGAAGCGCAAACGCCAAGTTTTCAGCAAGAAAACCAAATAAGGCCAATGGAACAGAGCACAAGGTTCCCATACTTCTACGAGCAAAGTGACAGAAGAAAGAGCCAGAAACAACAAATGCCCTGTCTCGACAACGAGAAGCATAAGAACAGGCGAGTAGCATAAAAGGTACACATAAAACACACACAACCAACAAACACTGAAAACAAATAGGAATTAGTATACCAAGAGGCGAAAGGAACGGGGATCTAAAGTTCCAAGGCTACTATCGAGGCCTCGCAGTCAAACGCAAACATGTCCATAGCATCGTCCAAGCTCCATATAAGGAGGGACACACCCGGAGAACGAACAGAACTACAGTTCCGAACAAAATCGTCCCGCAGGTGAAAAGGACGAACAGGACAGCAGCACCGGACATCACCGGCTAAAAGACTAACACGAGTTAAATAGAAAATAAATGCCGTGCCTCTTGATAAAGAGGAATGTAACGAGGCGAAGGAACAGAGATAACGTTCCATGGCTAGTTTCATAGGCTTGCAGTCAAATGCAGAAAACATAAAGGGGTAAACGCCCGATCTCCCAGGAGAGAGAAACATTTTACAGGCGAGCCGACGGAGCACCGTCGTCCCATAACTTTACTATCAAACATGACTAACGCAAGCTTAGTAGAAAATAAACGCCCTAGCCTCTCAATAATGGGAAATGTAACGAGGCAAAAAGAACAGAGCTAACGTTCTAAGACTATTTTCAGAAGCGCGCAATCCCGCACACACATGTCCACAACATCACCCAAGCTCCATATAAGGAGAGACTCACCCGGAGAACGAACAGAACTACAGTTCAGAACAAAATTGTCCCACAGGTAAAAAGTGCTCCCGATCCTGTGTTATCTCCGTCCTGGTGTGGCTACTTCCGCGTTTGTGGCATATCTTTCTAGATACAATTTTAGAATACCGTATCGGTCACATTTGGTTCTTCAAACCTTACACTCCACCTTCTAAATTTGGGGAGAACTTCCACTTTCGTTGCCGTAAGAGTTCCACTTTCACTTCTTTCAATAAATTTACTACATTGGTTGACATAGGAAGTTTGGAGTGGGATTATTTGAAAATTCTACAGTAATATTTCACCCAACTGGGGTCAGAGATAGACGAGGACATGTTACATCATTCCCGCATGTCAAAAGTTTGAGACATTCTAAATTTGGCAAGAAATTCAAAACCAAAATTTCACTATTTTCAATAAATTGGTGGACATAGGAAATTTGGAGTGGGATTATTTGACAAAGCTACAGTAATATTTCATGATGGCATCACCTTTTTACCTGTGGAATACCTGTTTACCACAGAAGTTGTTTGAGAGAATGGCAAGAATGTGCAAAGCCGTTATCAAGGCAAAGGGTGGCTACTTTGAAGAATCTAAAATATAATACTTTTTTAAATTTGTTTAACCCTTTTTTGGTTTTTGCATAATTTAATTTGTGTTATCTCATATTTTGATCTCTTTACTATTCCAAAATGTGGAAAACAGTAAAAATAACGGAAAAAAACCTTCTATGAGTAGGTGTGTCCAAACTTTTGACTGGTAGTGTAGATGAGGAACTCTTCTCTCATAGCCAAGTGTGAAAAGTTTGAGAACTTCTAAATTTGCCAAGTCCTATTCAACATTTCAATTTTTTCAATAGATTTACATAGTGTGGAAGAAAATTCAGGTATGAAAACTAATCATCCAGAATGTGTCTAAATATTATTGGTATAAACAGTAGTTACATACTCCTAGTAGGCATGGTAGGTACTGTGCAGGGTGTAAGGGCAGGGAGATTGAGGGAGTGCCCGTCAACTTCCACCCAGGTATTCCTACTACAGATAAATGCAAAAGAGGGAATGATGAGGCCTAAAAACAATATATGACCACTATATTTGATTATACACAATGTGTGTATATATATATATATATATATATATATATACAGTCAAGCCAGAAAGTCTCCCCACCCCTTTCACCTTCTCCATGTTTTATTACGTTACAGACATATTCTACAATAGATTGAGTTAATCTTTTGTCTCAAAATTCTACACAAAATAGCCCATAATGACAAAGTGAAAACAGGTTTTTAGACATTTGTGTTAATTTATAAAAAATCAAAATGTAAAATATCATATGCACACAAGTGTGCACACCCTTTGATATGACACCCAAAAGTGAGCTGAGGTGCATTTTGTTTCCACTGATACTGCTTGAGATGTTTCTACAACTTAATTGGAGTCCACCTGTGATAAATTCAATTGATTGGACATGATTGGGGATTGCCAACACCTGCCTATATAAGGTCCCACAGTTGACAGTGCATGTCAGAGAAAACTCCAAGCCATGGGGTCAAAGGAATTATCTGCAGACCTCAGAAACAGGATTGTGTCAAGGCATAGATCTGGAGAAGGGTACGGAAAAATCTCTGCAGCTTTACAGGTCCCAAAGAGCACAGTGGCCACCATCATTCGTAAATGGAAGAAGTTTGGAACCACCAAGAATCTTCCTAGACCTGGCCGCCCGGCCAAACTGAGCAATCGAGGAAGACGGGCCTTAGCCAGGGAGGTGAGCAGGAACCCGAGGGTCACTCTGACAGAGCTCCAGCTATCCTTGTGGAGATGGGAGAACTTTTCAGAAGATCAACCATCCAGGCAGCACTCCACCAATCAGGCCTTTATGGTAGTGGCCAGACGGAAGCCCCTCCTTAGTAAAAGGCACATCACAGCCCGCTTGGAGTTTGCCAAAAGGCACCTAGAGGACTCTCAAACCATGAGAATCAAGATTCTCTGGTCTGGTGAAACCAAAATGGAACTTTTTGGCCTGAATACTAAGCATCACGTCTGGAGGAAACCAGGCACCGCTCATCACCTGGCTAATACCATCCCTACAGTGAAGCATGGCGGTGGCAGCATCATGATGTGGGGATGTTTTTCAGCAGTGGGAACGGGGCGACTAGTCCTGATAGAGGGAAAGATGAATGCAGCTAAGTACACCGAGATCCTTGAAGAAAACCTGCTCCAGAGCGCTCTGGACCTCAGACTGGGGCGAAGGTTTACCTTCCAACATGATAACGACCCGAAGCACACAGCCAAGAGAACAAAGGAGTGGCTTCGGAGAAAGTCTGTGCATGTCCTTGAGTGGCCCAGCCAGAGCCCAGACTTGAATCCAATTGAACATCTGTGGAAAGAGCTGAAAATGGCTGTGTACCGACGCTCCCCATCCAACCTGACGGAGCTTGCAAGGATATGCCAAGAGGAATGGGCAAAAATGTCCAGAAACAAGTGTGCCAAGCTCGTAGCTTCTTTCCCAAGATGCCTTGAAGCTGTAATTGCTGCCAAAGGTGCAGCAACCAAGTATTAGGCTAAGGGTGTGTATAGATATATAACCCCTAAATAACCTATTTTTGTCAGTAAAATAAAATTGCATATTTTCTAAAAACCTGTTTACACTTCGTCATTATTGGCTATTGTGTGTAGATGTTTGAGGCAAAAAATGAACTCAATCTAGGCCAGTTCGCAAAACAAGTCTAATGTTCCTCTCAAAACCAGAACCAGCACACACACCTACTGTATATACTCACACATAGGCCTCTCACCCTCAAAGACACACGGGAAGACATACGCACACCGGAATCAGGGGCCCAGTCACATTTTTAATTGCTTGGGAAGGAACTGAGTGGGCGTTGACTCCCTCAGCCTTCCGTTCCGGCTGGCTCCTTATCTAGCTGAGGAAGGAGAAAAAATAATTAAAGCAGCAAACCAAAGAGGGTAGAGAAACAAGGACAGAAAAATAGAGTGAAAACGGGGAAAGATCTAAAAATAACCCGAACTTTTAAACTCTAACCGGACCTTCCTGCTTTACTTGAAGAGACTTCAAGCAAAACAGTCTCCGTGTCCTATACCGTACCGGCTACCAGTGAAATGAGAGATAACATGGAAGCACGGAAGAAGGAAGACGCAGAGTTTAAATAACCAGCGGAAGAGCCGCACGGGTGCATTCGCTAATTGTCGGAACGAACGAAAGCCCAACACGGACAATTAAGCAAGGAAAAGACGTCCAACAGGCGCTAGAGGGAAAGCGAAAAATAAAAGAAAACATAAGCCTGCAGACCATGACAAGTAACTATAACGTAACACAAGTACTATATATCATATCTTGTGTACACTGTTGGATCGATATTAACAGGTAAAAGTTTGCATAACAAGTAAATTATATCAAAGGTTCTCTAAAAAATAGTAGATGAAAATTAACCGCAATTTGATCTGGTCCACAGTTGGTCTCTTTAATTTCACTTTACTGTTCACATATGCTGTAGTAACACTTCCCTAAACTAACCCCAAAGAACTCATTAAGTGCTTTCTGGCAGTGAAGGAGAAAACTAGTGTTTTGTACGACTTAGAGGAGATAATTGTATCAAGTGACCAGTGCTTTCTAGATTTGCCGTAAGAGTATTGAAAAGACATTGATTAAAGGGGAAATGTGGTGAGCTGTACTGTAAAACTGTGTTGCTCGTAATGGAATTCTGTAAGAATTATCTATTGCACAGTTACACTACATATTCCAGAGAGATTTGTTTGTTCCATAACCTGAAACTCAGCTGTTGTTTGTATCACACAAACTATTGCTAATGCTTACTAATATTGTGTTCCATATTTTGCATTTCAAATGCAAGGGGAAATTAACTGCAGTCAATAGTTTCTGTGTCATATGCATTTAGTTCATTTTTGGTTTCTGAGTGTATTCATTTCTGTTACTTTATTGTACTTTTATTGTTTTAACCTAGTAGATCATTGTAATGATCACTTATTGAACTAGAATGGTCAAACCATGGCCAGGTCATTTCCTATATAATTAAATCATAGCATTTAATCAAAATACAGTATAAATAAATGCCAGATTTAATGCTTAATTCAATCTAGCAGAGGTCAATGTTGTACCATGAAAAAGAAAAAGGGCATGGGGACCCCTGGTGTAGGATTTCAGAGGATGGGACCTGCCCTGTGGGAGGAGGCAAGGTTACGCCCCAAATAGGTAGAGATAAGGGCAGGATAAAAGGCCTGGTAATTCTGACTGGGGGGGGGGGGGGGGGGGCTTCTGAGATGAATGTGTAAGAGATGAATTTTGCGCAAACCAGCCCGGGTTTTTGTATGTCATTATTGAATCATATGCAATAAACTCAATTGCATCAGACTCTTGAAGACTTTGTTAATTTTTGAAGAAGAATTGAACGGTGTGGGAGAAACACCCCAGTCCATCTGGCCCTGACTGGGGTCAGATTTTCTTCCACATTAAAGTGGCCAGGAGAGGCTCGAGGAAGTCAAAAGCTCGGACGGAACGGCTGTCTCTCGGTTCACCAGTGGCCACAAGATCAATAAGGTGAGCAGAGCCATTTTTTCAAAAAATCTGCAAATACTGAGAGGTGTGTGTATCCGCCCGAGAGTGCCCTGCTGGGACAGAACAGGTTGTAAGCTCGCTTGCGATCTCCCTCCTGTGGCCCCAGTTGTGTCGTTCAGGTCGGCCATTTCTCTGATTCGCCTGGTGTTCGATCACCTGACTGTTTGTTCGGGGGTCTCTTTGGGGGCGGTGTGTGCTCATTTGTTTGGTTGCGGCGCGCCGGCCTGGGCATGTCCCTGTGCATCTGGGGGCCTAGTGGGTCACGGACTGCTCATGGTTTTGTAGAGGTGTAAAAGTCGCTAGGGGGCGACACTGATCATAGCTATGAAAAAAGTTTGCTAGGAGGGCCTACGGGACAGCAAACAGTTTACTTGGGGGCCTATGTGACGGTAAACAGAAAAGTCACTAGGGGGCCTACTGGTGACACTGGCCAGAAGTGTGTGAATGTGCCGGCAATGGTATGAATGGAAATGTGTTATGTAAATCTGAGTAAATAAGTAGGTGCACTAAAAACGGTAATATCCTTTAATACCTCATTTGTGTCATTGGACTATGTGGCACCCGGTTCATAGAGTAGTGGGGGGTCACGTCGTTACATATTCTGAATTAGATACTGTAGTAGAACGACATTTTTACATAATTACTTGGACTCCCCCCACCTTCATATTTGAGTACGAATTAGAACGCCATTGGTATCTGTTTGAGCACACAACGCTAGACCACGTCGAATCAATAGAACCAGTAAGCAGGTTTGAGTGGAGGGAGGAGAGAGAAAGTCTGTATATTCAAGGAAATCTGGCATTACACCCACTGAGTGAAAATGATTATCCTGAAGGGGATTTGGAAGAAGCAGACCTAAATTGAACAAAAATCAGTTGAATGTGTATTGTGTTTTATTGAAAGTAGGGTGGTGAAATGGTCGTGGATGGATATCCTTATTGAATGGATTTGTGGCCACCCTATCTTCGATAATCCGCCAGTCCGAATAGAGGAGGGTTCAAAGGAAGCAATAATTAAATGATACATGCGTAAGGGCATACAAGTGTTTTTAGTTCTTTGGACTGTTGCATTTGTGGTGTTGTGGGTAGCAGTTATCAGATGGTGGACAATAAGTCTTTTCTTGCCTGGCTGCTGAAGGAGCAACAGCTCAAGGCTGTGGGGGAGAGAGAACTGAATGATAAGCTCAGCGAAACAATATCAGGCTGTACTGGCGGTACAGCTGGCGGTAGAAAAGCATATAGCAAATCCTTAAAAACCACTGAACCAAGAAAATGGGCAAGACAGACAAGACAGTCAAATCGAGCCAGTCCAATACACCGGACTTGTCAGCAATCATGGAAAGCCTTGATGGTATCAAGGTCCAACTGGAAAGCCTTGATGGTATCAAGGTCCAACTGAACGACTTAATGAAGGAGTTCCGAAACCTCAAAGAGGAAAATGTCAAGAAAGACCAGCTGATAAAATCTCTGACCATCAGAGTGGAGGAGCTTGAACAGCACGGGAAGCTCAATGATGTGATCATCACAGGTCTCAAGATTAAACCCAGGAGCTATGCCAGGGCGACAGCGGGGGCCCATGAGGAGCCAGACGAGGCAGACATCCAATCTGTGGAAGTGCAGGTGGCGGAGTTTCTAAACTCCAAAAACATCGACATGGATCTCGACAATGTGGATTCTTGCCATCTGCTTCCCAAGAAAAAAGTTAACGGAGGCCGTGACAACGAAACCCGGGCCGTGGTGCTGAGATTCACAAGCAGGAAACACAAAGTTGCTCTGCTGAAGCAGGGTAAAAAGCTGAAAGGATCCAACGTGTTTATCAACGAAAATCTCAGCAAAGTAAACGCTACCATCGCTTGGAAAGCTCGTCAACTGAAGAAAGAAAAAAAATTACAAAACACCTGGACGGCGAACTGTAAAATCTATATCAAACCCAATGGGTCATCTCCAGAAAATACCAGACCGGTGCTGATCAGGGCGTTGGAGGAGCTGGAGAAATTTGACCAGTAAGGTACGTGAAAACTATGTGAAAACTCCATGAACTCAGTTCAACCAAAAAGAAAAGCTTCATTGATTAAAATGAATGAATTGGTGGATATAATTGCTGTTTATGAAAAAGTGAGTATGACATCTAACCAGCATCAAAGATCAAAAGACCAGAATGAAGAAGTTGATCCGGACAGACACTTTTATTATAATGGAATAAACAAATGTGGATATTACTTGGAAGACCAGTTCAACGAGGACATTAGCATGGATGGAAAGCTGTCAATAATTCACTTCAATAGCAGGAGTTTATACGCCAACTTTGACAAGATACAGGATTATCTATTGACATTTGCTAAACCTTTCAACATCATTGCAGTGTCGGAAACTTGGATTAACGAGGAGAAATGCATGGACTTCCACCTTGAAGGGTATAATTTTGTGTGTAAGAGCAGAAGTAACAAATCTGGTCGAGGGGTTGCCCTGTTTATTGATGAGAGCATAAATTTTGAGATACTGGAAAGCATGTCAATTGTCGTCGAAAATGTAATGGAGTGTGTAACAATTGAATTTTCAATGATGAAAGGTAAAAAAACTGTTATATGTTGTGTTTACAGAGCACCCAGTTCAAAAATAGATTTATTCAGCAATTGCCTGGGGGAAATACTAGCAAAAATGAAACAGAGAAATGTTTTCATGTGTGGTGACTTTAACGTAGACATATTAAATCCTAACGATAACAATTTGATTGAGGACTTTGTTAACACAATGTATGTGTGCGGAATGCGACCACTAATCACCCGGCCAAGCAGAATCACTAAACATAGTGCCACACTAATTGACAATATTTATACAAACACACTGGACACTGTAATAACAAGTGGTATTATGATAAATGATATCTCTGATCACCTTCCAGTCTTCGCTATCTGTGACTGGAAACACACTATGGATCAGAAACCAGTGTCAAAAACATTAAAAAGAATTAGAAATGAAAAGAGACTCAAAGATCTTGAACAAGATATGATGAAACAAAAGTGGAATGATGTATTTACTGAAAGGGACACCAACAAAGCGTATGAGACCTTCTTAAACACAATAAATTCACTAAAAAAAAAAAAAGGATATGGAGAGGGCTTCGGCGTTCTTGGTTTTGTGTTAAGTTGTAGGTGCTCTTTGGATTAAATCCGGGGTAGGATCCGTGATAATTAGAAGAAATTAGTAATCCAAGGCAGCTCTACAAAATTAAAAAGCCTTTATTGAATGGCTCACATTATTTAGAATATTAAAAAACCAACAGGTTTCGGCCTACATAGGGCCTTCATCAGGGTATCTAGAACAAAGACCAAACACTGACTAATATGGGGAGTCCTGAGCTCTGGGAGAGTCTAATTGCAATGATTAACAGCTGGTGCTGAAAGAATGGAACAATATATAACTTTACCAGGAGGGGTCAGTCGAGATACAATCTATTAGATAGATCATTATATAAAATGAATAAACAATATTACTTACAAAATAATGCATCAAACTAACACATAATGTATATATATATATATATAAACAACAACTCAAAAAACAACTCAAAAAACAAAAACTATAGCAACATAAAAAAAACAAGTCAGATCAAATCAATAAGTCAAACATACTAGATTGATGTTAAACAGAAAATAATATAATATAAACAATATGATATAAACATAAAATAAAGAAAATAACAGGAGATGAGCAAAGAACAATGGACAAAGTAATAAAGTAACCTACTTAACCTATAGAAATGATACCAAGTCTATGGAGTCATTTAGACCTGGGGGTACGGTGGCCTGTAGCCTATGGATCCAGCGGCTCTCTTTTTGGTTTAATATCTTCTGTCTATCTCCTCCCCTAGAGGTGGGGGGGGACCATGTCAATGCCGATAGCTGTAAATATAACTGAGGCACTTTGGTGAGCGTTTTTAAGGTGTTTAGCCATCGCATAATCCATATTGTTTGTTTTTATTGCATATTTGTGATCAGCCAGTCGATCAAGTAAGCGGCGTTTCGTACGACCCACATAAAAAGAATTACATTTAGAGCAGGACAGTATATAAATAACATAAGTAGTTTGACAATTAATGAAGCTGTTAGATGTATATATTTGTTTAGTTACTGGGTGGGTGAACCCTTTAGATCTCTCCACCACTTCACATTGTTTACAGTGACCGCATCTATACGTTCCTGTAGGAGGCTGGGGTAGCCATGTGGATTTAACATCAGCCGGTAGATGGCTTCGTACCAATTTATCTCCGAGATTGGGGGCTCTTCTAAATGTACAGAGAGGGGGGTCAGGGAATATGTTGGATAAGGCATCATCACATTGGATCAGGCTCCAATTCTTTTTAATTATATTACGGACAGCGAGGGCCTTAGTGCTGTATGTGGTGGAGAAAAACACCCTATCGGATTTCTCTTTCTGCGTCTTTCTTGTTAAGAGAGAGTCGCGTTCTACAGTAGCGGCTTTAGATAGAGCTGTTTTAAGAGTGTTATGTGTATAGCCACGTTCTCTGAAGCGATCATACATTTCTCCGCTCTTTTCTCTAAAGTCAGACTCGCTGTCACAGATTCTACGTACTCTTTGGAATTGACCGTAGGGAATATTGTTAATCAGAGTAGAGGGATGAAAGCTCTCTGCATGTAATATAGTATTTTTATGTGTTTTCTTCCTATACAACGACGTATGTAGGTCACCATTTGAATCTTTAGTGATTTCTAAGTCGAGAAAATGGATCTTATCAGGGCTAAAATCTAACGATAGTTTTATATTAGAGTTGGCTTTGTTCAAATAACTATGAAATGCTTTTAATTCATCTACAGTGCCTTTCCACCACATAATGATGTCATCTATGTACCTGGCCCACCACATAATCTTATCTTTGAATACGTTTAGAGTGCTAAACACATAGTCCTCCTCCCATTTTCCCATAAATAAGCCTGCATATGAAGGGCTAAAACATGCACCCATCACACAACCTTTCACCTGTCGATACATTTTGTCCTGAAATAAGAAAACATTGTTAAGTAGGGTCAATTTAGTGAGTTCGACCAAAAAATCTGTAGGCGGATCAAGTGGGTCAGTGCGAGTGTCCAAAAAATGTCTCATGGCTGCCATACCTTGGTCATGGGCAATGCTGGTGTAAAGGGCTTCTACGTCCATTGTCACCAAATGGGTGTCTGATCCAATATTACCTTGCTCTTTGATTTTATTAAGAACATCTGTAGTGTCCTGCAAATAAGCAGGGAGCATTGGAAGTAATGGCTTAATAAAATAATCTACGTATTTTGATATAGGCTCGGTAAGGCTTTCGTTCCCTGAAATCACTGGTCTCCCTGGTGGTTCAGTCAGGTTCTTATGTACCTTAGGCAATAGATAGAAGGATGCCATACGAGGGTTAGGATTGTATAGGAATTTAAATTCTTGTTCGGAGATAAGGTTATCGTCTTTCGATCTAACTAGAAAATCTTTAAGTTCTTGCGCTAATAAAGTTGACGCGTTTGAAGTAAGGGGGAGATAAAAGGTAGTGTCCTGAAGTTGTCGGGACGCCTCCTTGACGTATTGTTCTAAACCCCAAACCACTATGGCTCCTCCCTTGTCAGCTCTTTTAATGACAATATTTTTGTTATCTGAAAGTTCTTTCAGAGCATCTTGTTCGTTTTTAGTCAAATTATGGCAGACATATGTCTTTCTGTTAGTTAACTTCTTCACTTCATAATTAACTTTTTTCTCAAAAGTGCTTAACGTAGTATTCTGTACCACTGGGCAAAAGTAAGATTTAGGCTTAAAAGGAGTACAGGGGGTACGGGTAATATTTTGACTATCAGGGGTAAACACACACTGTGGATTCTGCTTATACCATGCCTTAATGTGTAGATTCCTATAAAAACGAAACAAGTCTGTTTTCAATTCAAAATCATTAGAGAGATTGGTAGGGGAGAAGGAAAGGCCCTTAGACAATACCTTGTTATGCGTATCAGTAAGCTGTACATCTGACAGGTTAATCACTACCTCTGTTGGCTCCGTGTGTGATATTTGCGAGGCGGGTTCCTTTCGCCCCCTCCTCGTCCTTTTACTCTTCCTCTGTATTCCTTGTGGGTTGTCCATATATCCTTGTCTTTGTTCGTTAGAGGTTGGCCTTCTCCTAAAAAATCCTTTTCGGGGTTCCTTCGTAGGGCATCAGAATCCTCTTCTTCACTGGTGAAGTTGAAGGAGACAGTGCGGGGGCGTGTACGCTTGGGTTCATGAAAATGTTGAAACTTGGGTCTTTGCCATGGACCGGCAGCCCCTGGTCTATGCCAAAAGTAAACATTGTTCTCTTTGAAGTCCTTTTCATCCCGCTGGAATTTTCGGAGCTTGTCTTGTTTGAGTGTCGTTGTGAATTTGTTCAAATGTTCTGTTAATTTGGTTTCAAGCTGAGCCTTCTCTGGGTCGTTGCTCAGTTCATCAACCTTCTTGTTAATATCCTCAATTTCATGCTGAATATTCTTTCGATCTTTAGTTGCTTCTTCTATCAGCAGGAGCATTAAATCGGACGAGCATTTATTTAAAATAGCTTCCCATTTCTTTTTGAAATCAGTATTGTCCTTTGATCCAAAGGAAGGGAATTTCTTAATTCTTAGGCCACGTGGAATGTATCCCTTTCTCCAGTAGTCGGATAACGTGATAGAATTAAGGTCCAATTTAATGTCTTTCTCCTTGAGATATTTCAAGTCGGTAAAAATATCTTTAAGATCAGAGTTCTTTAAGGTGTCAGCTGGTGTTTCATCCAGTAATGATGAGCTTGTAATGATCCGTTTTCCATCCTCATTAGAATAGGAAAATCCATTGGGTTCCATAGTCAGACCGGAGAGTCAAGTTGTAAAGAGTATAAAAATTGACGCACTACACCTAGACGGTTATGTGTTAGTTTGATGCATTATTTTGTAAGTAATATTGTTTATTCATTTTATATAATGATCTATCTAATAGATTGTATCTCGACTGACCCCTCCTGGTAAAGTTATATATTGTTCCATTCTTTCAGCACCAGCTGTTAATCATTGCAATTAGACTCTCCCAGAGCTCAGGACTCCCCATATTAGTCAGTGTTTGGTCTTTGTTCTAGATACCCTGATGAAGGCCCTATGTAGGCCGAAACATGTTGGTTTTTTAATATTCTAAATAATGTGAGCCATTCAATAAAGGCTTTTTAATTTTGTAGAGCTGCCTTGGATTACTAATTTCTTCTAACAATAAATTCACTATATGATAAGCACTGCCCGGTAGTCAAAACTTCGAGCAAGGATAACAAAGCCAAGGAAAAGAGGCCTTGGTTTACTAAGGCCATCGCGAATGCCTGCAGAAAAAAAAACAGCTTATATAAACAGTTTATAAAGGACAGGAGTGTACAATCATATGCAAAATACAAACGTTTCAGAAACAGAGTGACATATTTGCTGAGGAAACATAAGAAAGATTATTATGACAAGTTACTAACAGAAAACAGAAACTACACCAGAAATCTCTGGAATATAATAAATTCTGTTTCTGGGCGAAATGCAAAGCGGACATTCCCTGGCCATTTCAATATAAACAACAGGAGGGAAGAAGATAATGAGGTGATAGTAGATAGTTTCAATAATTACTTTGTTAGCGTTGGTCCGGAGCTAGCCAAGGCCATTCCATCCTCACACCTGCAGTGGGATCACTTTCATAGGTAAACACAGAGTCATTGTTTCTAAATCCTGTCACACAAATGGAAATCATAGCAATACTGAGAGATTGCACAGCTAAGACATCCACTGACGTAGACCAGATAGACATGACGTTGTTAAAAAGTATATCAAAAGCGATTATACCTCCGCTTACATATATATGTAACTTATCGTTCTGTAATGGTGTGTTTCCAGATAAAATGAAGATAGCAAGAGTTCTTCCTCTGTACAAAAGTGGAGACAAACATGATTTTTCAAATTATCGTCCTGTCTCAATTTTACCACAGTGTTCAAAAATTATTGAAAAGCTCTTTAATGTCAGATTAGACAAATTCATTGAAAAGCACAAACTGCTATGTGACAGCCAATACGGGTTCAGAAAGAAACATTCAACAGCACTGGCCCTAACAGAATCCATAGAAATTATCAAGGACGCGTTAGACCGGAAATTATACACTATAGGCATCTTCATTGACCTGAAAAAAGCTTTTGACACGATAAACCACAGCATATTGATTGAAAAATTGTACAGATATGGAGTTAGAGGAATTGCATTACAATGGATAAAGAGTTACCTATCAAATAGAGTTCAATTTGTTCAGATAGGGGACAGCATATCAACATGCCTGGACATCACCTGTGGGGTCCCGCAGGGGTCAGTCCTAGGACCAAAATTATTTATACTGTATATTAATGACATAGTCAGAGTATCTGACGTCCTAAAATTTATTTTATTCGCGGACGACACAAATATCCTCTGCTCTGGAACTGATCTTAATCAAATGGTCAAATTAGTTAACAATGAAATGTCAAAGCTTCACACGTGGTTTAATATTAATAAATTATCACTAAACCTTTCAAAGACAAAATTCATATTATTCGGGAAAAGAGGCCTGAAGGAAAACATAAACTTAAAGGTCAATGGTACCATCATTGAACGAGTGAACGAACACAAGATTCTGGGGGTTATGGTAGATTGCCTTCTGACATGGAAACCACATGTGAAGCTAGTTCAATGTAAGTTGGCCAAAAGCGTGTCTATTTTGTGGAAAATGCAGAAATTACTCAATCAACATTCACTTAAGACAATTTACTCGGCACTCATAACACCCCACCTTCATTACTGTGCCGAAGTGTGGGGTCACACTTACAAAGACACTACAGCGTCGCTGTTTAAACTCCAAAAAAGGGCACTGAGAGTTGTATACTGTGTCCCATATAGAGCTCACACTAATGATTTGTTCATTAAGGCAAAGTTTCTCAAGTTGCAGGACATAATTAAATATAATACCTTACAAATATTATTCTTAGCCTCCAAAAGTCTTTTATCCGTAAATATACAGGATCTGTTTTTACAGAGAGATGACACACACAACTTGAGAGGAAGCATGATTTACAAACAGAAACGGATGAATTCTACACTCAGAGGTCATTCTTTATCTATTGCGGGGGTTAAGCTTTGGAACAGTTTAAATGTTGAGATTAAATTGTCTACAAATTTGAAGGTGTTCAAGCGTGGGATAAAATGTAAGATGGTAGGGGACTACCAAACATAAACAAAGTGGGTTACCATGAAATGAAAACAATGTCACTATGTGACATATTTGGACATTATCTGAACAATATTATGGACTGTTTGCTGTTGTAAAATGAAACAAATTGTTTTGACTAATGTATAATATGTACATTCAAATTCGACTTATTTGGACTTTATTATTATAAATTTTTTTTTTTTTTTTTTTTTTTTCTCTCGGACTGTTTTCTTATAAAGCAAAGTCAGCTATGCTGTTGTGATATGAAACAATCTGTTTTAAATAATGTATAATGTGAACATTCAAATTTGATTTGGGAATTGGGGCGGGACCTTGATAAGCAGTCTGCTTTTTCCCGTATCCCTTTTCGGCAGGTACTGTGTTTGTTCAGGGCATATTACAGAAATTGTGATGAAGTGTGACTATATGCGTGCCGAAATAAATAAATAAATAAATAAAATTAAAAAAGTCACAGGTGGATATAAAAAAAAAAGAAGTGATTTAGCGTCACAGAATACTATTCCATTTTTTTCATTTGTTTATTTGTTTCAATGTTCCGGAACTATTTAGTAGTATGTATGAGGTTTTTATAATAATCTGTGTAATTATTTACATGTGCCATAAAATCCGCGAAGCATACGATCAGACCCACCCTAATCAGATCCGATCTGAAAAGTTATGTCGCTGTAACTCTGTGAATAAAGTACCTCGTCCACCTTTTCTTCCCCAGTTATATTAAAGGGTCGAGTTCCCAGGCAAAAAGGAAATTGCGGTAGACATGCTAATTCATCTGTTGTATGAAAAAACCGATGGCTTGATTCTCAAAAAACATTTCACGTGCCTGGTCGTTGATATAGATCTGAGAGTCCTGAGGAAAGTTTTACGGAAAACTGGGGGCTAGAAACTCTGCGTTACATGTTTAACATGAACAGAGAACAGTGGGAGGAAATACGTGATGCAAACGTGCACAGGATTGTGACAGTATCTTTCTTTTTTTTGTTTCTGTGTAATCCCGGATTGTTTTAATTGTTTTCTTTCTATTTTGCAGAATTACTGGTTGGAAAAGCTGACGCGTCTTACCTCTATATTTGCAGGTAAAAGTTACTGGGGGGATATAGAAACCCAAGGGATTAGGACGCACTTCTGGTTAGAACATACCTATTTAGATTCAGAAGGGGTAGAACAGTATCAGGATACACAGGTGATCAGTTTAAAACTTACCTATCAACTCACTAAGTGGGTTAATTTGGAGCAGGTTCAAATTGATTTTCTGGACATACAGTGGGTATCATTATTACAATGACTGTGGACGGTAGGAATGCTTGGCTTAATACTAGGCCAACTGTGTGATGATCCGGAGAGTGTAGTGACTCTGCCACTCGCATCTTTTTTAAGGAAACCAGAGGCATTCGCTGTTCAGGGATGGGACAGACTGTTACTTAATCTACAACTGTGTATCACTGTTAGCACAAGGAGAGTTAGGTGGGAAACGGACAAGTTGGTGGATATTAAAAGGGTGAAGGAGTCTGACGTTTCGGGAACATTTACCTTTGAGACAGACTCTTGCGAGAACCACAAAGCGGGGGTCACGATAGGGAAGCTCATAGCACTAAGAAGGATTGGGGACAAAGAGCCTGAAGAGTAAGAGGAGTAAGGGTACTGTGAAAATGGGAGTAACAACACCCGTGGAAATGAAAATGAAGCGACAGCCAGATCACAAAAAAACTGATTCAGGAATGTATGAAAAGATGGAACAAAAGAACCACATGTGGCTAACAGTGGCCAAAAGAGGGCACTTTCGATCCCGCCTGCTGTAACGAGGTGGAGGCTGTCATAAAACATTACAAACCCAGAGATATGAGTGACAAACGGGAAGGCAAGAGAGCGAAGGAAAAAGAGGTGATAGGGTGGTTTCAACAGGAGGGGAAACAGTATAGAGAAATGATAAAAACAATGAGAAGCGTAGTGAGAGGTACAGACAAGGAGCAAGAAAAGAGAGCCTGAAGAAATAGCGGTATATCCCAGGCAATCACAGAGATGTATGATGTTGAGAAATGGAAAGATGATTCCTGCGCAGTCGGAAGAACTGGAGTTGCAGCTCACAAGAGATGAAGACCTGGATGCAGCCGAAATGGTACTTCAGTGCCCATTAGTTGAAAAAGGAGGCCGGACGCAGTATGTACCATGGTCATTTATGGACATGGTGGGGTTAGCGGGACAATTGCCAGATCTCACAGAAGGAGCTGGAAAATGGATTTCCGCTCTGGAAGAAAACACAGGAGGAATCAGAATGGCTCTGAGAGACATGAAGGCCCTACTGATGCATGTGGTCGGAAAACATACAACCGACGAGGTCTTCCAGGAAGTGGGATTGCACCTGGTATCAGCGGGACACAGAGTGGATCAAATTGGCTTTGGTGGATACAGGAATGTGATGTGGGCAGAACTCCGATGAGTGTATCCAGACAAATTGGATCCATCAAGGCTGGAAGGAGAAAAGCTACAAGAGGGAGAAAGTGTACAGAAGTTCCTGCACACATTCCAACGCAGATGGAGAGAGGAAACAGGAAGTCCCTGGAATGCAAATGCCATCACACAAAACTTGTTCAAGTTGATGGTCAAAAAGAGCATGCAGCAACCCCTGCAGAAATGGCTGGATGGGGAAGTAGAATTAATGAAAATGGAGTGGCCTATGTTCTCAGAACACATAATCCATCACGTGGAGCAATATCGAAAGGAAAAGCAAGACAGACAAACAGAACAAACAGCTGGCCGACAAGCTTACACAACTACAGTTGGGAGAACTGGCTAAATCCAAGAAAGGTAAAGGTAAAACACAGGCCCCAGTGGTGCTAGCTGCACAGGCCACACCGGCGTTGGCTGTTGTGGCTCCGGTGATTGCAGAAATGCCACAGGAGCAAAACTCCCAGGTACAGATGCCAGTTCCAGCTGTAGTAAATTCAGGGGCTCCAACAGCAGCCCCAGCTCCGCAAGTCCCACCCATACAGGTGTATGTTAATCAATCTGGAGGTGGGTTTCAAAGGGGAAGAGGCCAAATGAGAGGAAGAAGGGGACAAAGGGGTGGAGCGTTTCAACAGGGTGGGGGAAGAGGCCAAACCGGACCGCCACTGAACTACTCCAATCAAGGACCACAATTGACAGAGAACCAACCCAGAGACAGACAGTGTTGGGGATGTCACCAAACCGGACATCGTAGGAGAGACTGTCAAACCAATCCATGGCCAGGACCAGCGCCTACCTACCCACAGGCAGGACCAGCGCCGTCCAACCCATGGACAGGGCCAGCAGTGGGCAGGCACAGTTAGGGATGCCTTGAGAAGCCAGAGGGGGAAATAATGTTATCAATCGTTTCTACACAACCACAAGAGGAACCAATTATACCCGTAATCATCAATCAACAAGAATATCAGTTTATGGTGGACACAGGCGCTACTTACTCATGCATTGGGAAAACCGGCTCGGACATCCCCCTCTCCAATTCATCTGTAAAAACCATCGGCTTCTCTGGGAAACCACAGATAATTACACTTACAAGACCGGTCCCAAATTGCTGACAGAACTATAATTGCACCCCTACTGTACTCAGCCCATACTCCAGTTAATCTACTAGGTAGAGACATTTTATGTTAGCTAAAAGCCAATATCATGTGCACACAAGATGGTGCGTATGTGGACATCCCGGATGACCGGCAAAAAATTATGCCCATACTTCCTCAATAAAGCGGGTTCTTGCAACCCATAGCATATTGGTTGTGTGTAACCCCTCAAGACTCAATGCTACAACACCAATGGAAGAGCTGGGAGCCATAGGTGCGAGCCCAATTCTGCAAAGCTGAGGAACCTCGGGAGCCATGGGGGCATACCCAACTTTGCAACGCTGTGGAACCTCAATTACCATTACACTGTACCCTCATGTACGACGAGCAACGAACACACAAGGATTATGAAGCATGCTGGGATGATGTCATCAACAGATGTCAATTTCCAATTGAAAGTCACAATATTTACATAGGACCACAGGGAGCAGCATCCATGGTAACATTGCCACCATCTTTACATCAATGGTTCCAGGTTCCAGAGTCTATCCCACATGTCACGTTAGTAGCAGAAGGTTGGGAATCACATGACTTGGGACCAATGGTCGTAGCAGCTTCACAAGTGCTAGAATGGATCCAAAAAATAAGAAATACATCCATATCTCTCCAGAAAAACAGTTCATGAGAATCTCGATAAACATGCTCGATGACGGACTAGCAGAAAGGGTCCATTTAGAAGATAGGTTACCAACACAAATGCCCATTTTACCAGAACATGACGCACTGTTACAACAGGTGCCGGAGAATGTGTGGTCAAAACACAAAACGGACGTGTGCTGTGTAAGGTCAACACAACCAGTGCGTATCACACTTAAGTAAGGGGCGAAGCTGCCATACCAAAGGCAGTACCCCCTTAGGCCACAGGTAATAGCCGGAATTGGGCCTACAATTGATAGCCTGTTACAAGCCGGAGTGCTGGTAAAAACAGGGAGTCTGTGTAACATCCCGATTTTTCCAATCAAAAAACCACATTCAAATGACTATAGGTTAGTACATGATACTCTCCAACATACCACCAGACACACAATGGCATACAGTAATTGATTTGTGTTCCGTTTTTTTCAGCATACCACTGCATCCAGAATCACAATACCTTTTTCCATTCACATACCAAGGTCAGCAATACACATACACTAGGCTGCCACAAGGATATTGTGAAAGTCCCTCAGTGTTCAATCGAGTGTTGTCACAAGACTTGCAGCATTTAGATATATCCAGCACACTGATTCAGTATGTGGATGATCTGTTAATCTGCAGCCACACGAGGGAACAGTGTGAGGCAGATTCAGTGGCTGTACTGACAGCCCTGGCAACGGGAGGTCATAAGGTCAGCAGAGACAAATTACAATTTTGTCAGCAAACAGTTGAGTATTTGGGAAGACAATTGAGTGGTGATAAAAGATTTATTGCACCATCACATGTTGAAGCTATCGCAATGGCACCCAAGCCACAAACAGTTGGACAGATGCTTTCTTTCCTAGGAATGGCAGGGTATAGCAGACCGTGGATTTGCGACTATGCAGTTATTACATCACCATTGCGTGCATTAATTAGAGCAACAGGACAAAATAATAGTACGGCCCTATTATCATGGAATGAGGAGGCAGACGGGGCTTTCCAAGCCCTAAAGCATCATATGCAAGCAGCCCCCGCACTTGGCAACCCAGACTACAGTAAACCATTCCACCTATATGTTGCTGAGCGCTCAGGGTTTGCCTGTGCAGTTCTGATGCAGGACACACCCACAGGCAAGCAGCCATTGGCTTATTATAGCACAAAATTGGACGCCGTAGAACAAGGACTACCACCGTGCTACCAAGGATTGGCTGCAGCCGTATTTGCTTATCAAAGAGCCTCTACCTTGACAATGGGCCATCCGGTAACACTATATACGTCACATCAACTATATGCGTTGTTAACTAGTCTGCACTTTGCCTTAACCCAAGCTAGGAAAATCAGCTATGAGGTAATCTTGTCCACACCAGACATCAACATCCAGCGATGCACAACAGTTAACCCGGCAACTAGGATGGTTTTACCCACAGACGGCACTCCCCATGACTGTATTCAAAAGACTGATGTTTTTCTTAAAGCTCGTGATGACTTATATAACCAACCCATTGCAGCAGACCTCACACTATTTTTAGATGGTTCCTGCTTCAGAGATGGAAAAGGGATTCATGCCGGTTTTGGTGTAGTGCAGTTGAGCGCTGATGGCACTTCCTTCTCTGAAGTGCAGGCCGTAAAGGTTACACAACCGTGTTCTGCTCAACTAGCAGAAATTAAGGCCCTAACAGCGGCATGCCAAATGGCAGCTGGAAAGCATGTCAACATTTACACAGATTCAGCTTATGCCTATTAGTCCATGGGCCAGACCGGATATCGGTACCATCTGGGTGGGCAAATTCTAATTGTGATTTTTTTATTCCTATACATCCCTAGTTTATGTTTTGATATGATAGACCTTTGGGACTGGTAGCTTATTAGTGGTTATCACCTCATGAAGTCATCCCCCCCCTAAAGTAAATTGCATTTTAGACGCACCTGCATATCCTGGTTTAGGCTCATGGTCAAGACATTTGTCAGTGTTTCATAATACTGTGTTTGGTATCATTTTAAAGGGGACATTCTAAGCTTTCATTGAAGCCCATTGGTGAATCTATCTGACAAAGATAGAGGTCACTGGTGCTCTTCAAACTGTCAATGACACACATTTTTCCACAATTTTCGCCTAAACTACATACTGTCTTTTAGCCCTGTGGCATCAAGGAACATCAGAGACACAAAAGACAAAAACTGGAATACTCACAGGACTCCAAGGATTCAGGAAATGTATAATATAGCCATATTATTTCATTGTGAGATGTGATTACAGGCCTTAAATTAGAAGGATGACTTGGGAAGAAATCTCTCACATATTGTCTTCATTGAGTCCTTAGTCCATGGACCAGACAGTTGAGGGGGAAAGAAAACATAATTTCCCCCAATAGGCTATACATTATATCTAAATAAATGATGTAATTGAAAATACACAGTAGCCTATTAATAGTAGTATTATTAATAATAATAGTAATAGTAGCTAGAAATAATTTGAAATAAATAACAAACACTTTTTGAAGGTTTTTTGTTGGAGATACCCCAAAAGTGTTCTACCCATGGAAACAAATGGAACTGTTAGTTCCCTAAGCTTATTTTGATAACCCTGATAAAGTGTGACACATGTATTCTGGAAATTTAGGGGCAAGGATGTTCCTCTCTGTGCTGTTTGCAGCATAGGGTGCAATGATCTATGGTCCAGGGATCTACTCAATCTATGTTCTGGATGGTTTTGTCTTCTTTGCTCTATTCGTTCATCTTGATCAGTTCTGTCTCTTTTTTTTTTCACACACACACACACACACACACACACACACACACAGTTTTAGAGCAGAGATTAGCCTACTGCCTATTTTTCCACAATTTTGAAACCTAATGTTATATAGGCTATTTGCCAACATTTCTAATCATTAAAATTTGGCTGAGTGGTTAATAACACCTGTTTCTCATGACAAGTTCAAAAACATTGTTATCAGGATGGGTGTGTTCCACACCATTTGCAATCTACTTTCCATTCTGGGGAAACGTTTCCAAGATGCAGGGTTGAGGGACCTCTGTGTGGAGTCTGGTGTTATTGCTTAAGGCATGATCCTTTGAGCTACAGGTCCAATGACTTTTGCCTGGACAGCTATGCCATTGACTCAATGAGAGGTTCCTGCTCCAGTAACTGTCTCCTCTAGCCGGTCTATGTTGTCATAAGCCAGGGTGGTGAAGACATTTTGGTGAATATTTTCTGGTAGTGGTATACCATCCCTTGACAGTTCCATCTTCTGCAGACACAGTGCTGTGTCAATCTCTTCAACCTGTGAATAGGACACACTGTGTCCGAGCCGATTCAAGGTGTGTACCAGTTCTGTGTTTCCTGTCAAGGTCTTCACAGCAAATGGCAGAAGTAGGTGTTTTGGTGGCTTGATTCTGCCACAGGTGACTGCAAAGATCAAGTCACTGCCAAAGGAGGTGGTAAGTCGCTTTACCCTTTCAGATGGACTTGTGCACTTGCAGTTTCCAGTCAGTAGTGTTTGCAGAAATTGAGTGATTGATTCAGGAATGATGAATTCATCTTGTTCTACATCAGGTGGCTTGTTTTTGTATCTCATTTCTCATCAGAAAAGCTGCTTTTGTTACAACATCCCCAAAGTTGACAGATCTGGAATGATGTAGTTCCATATTCAAGGAGTGCGCAGTTTTGGCCAACTCAGTCATTGATAGGCTGTCTGGGTACAGAAGAAGCTTTCCATTATCATCAGGAAAGATATGGATGGATCCGCCAAGTTCGGTTTCCATCCTACGGCGGAGGTGTTTCTTGGTTGAGTCCTTGATCTGGATGATACCAAGAGACTTCATGGATGAGTGTAGTCTTGATGAGAAGTATGTCATAGGTAGTACTTCTGGGTTGGGAAAGAGTTCATTCCTAATGTATGAGAACAGTTCCTCATAGGCATGTTTTTCTGCTACCTCATACTGTGCTTCTGCATCTCCAATTTGTTCCCTTGACTTAGAGCTGGTAGCAGGCTCTCCACGTGTATATGCACGGTAGCAGGACCTATGATAATGGCCCTCAGCAGCAACAAGCTCTCTACTAGTGATAGTAATCATCCTTTGGTCCAGTTTGGTGACTGCTGCTTTTCGGATCCGGTCATCCGCACGTAACTCTGAACACTGTACAAGAGGTTCTGTCGTTTTTTGTCCCTTCAGGTACTTCCTTGATTTAGCACAGAAGATACACGTTTCATCATACACCATTGAATTGCTAGGCGCATCTCTAGATGATTGTCTTGAACTTACTTGAGCAGTTCCAGAGGCAGAAGCAGTTTTTTTGGTGATAGAATCCAGGGATTTCTTCAAAGTGAAAATACTACGGCACTGGCGATGATACTGCACTGGTGGAATATCTCCCTCACACAAGTATTTGGCTAAGTTCAAAATTGGGAGATGTTGTCTGATTTCTGCTGCCCTCAACAAAGTTTTCCATGAGTCCATGTTTTGGGGTGACACCAGCTTTGTGTCAGAATCCTCATCAGAGCAGTGGATGATACAGTCCATGCGGGCTCGTTTTCTTGGCAGGTCGCTGCTGCCTTCACCTGAAGTTGGATCCATCATTACAGTACTGTGCCTCTCTGAAACAGAGGAATGAATGTCTGACATGAAATTACCAACTTTAATTGTCCTAAACTGAAATATTATCAGAGCGTCGTAATATGGGCCCTGCCTGCTGGTTCAGTGCTGCCAATCAAGGGCACAGATCTCATTACAGGCAGAGGGCAGGGCCTCTGCAGATAAATACACTGCCACACACTTCTAGTGGGTCATAAGTGATGATTGAGAGTTTTTTTTTTTTAGAGTCTATACATAGATTTTTAGGAAAATGCTGCATATTCTGCCTTTAAAATATGAATCGTTACCATGTAAGATGTAGCTCCTTCACATCCACTTTAAACAGTCACCATCAGAAATCGGAATGAGTCTCTGAATTTCTTAAAGTCCCTGTAAAGATAAAATATATAATAAATATGTGTTTTGAGTTTGTCATACAACAGAAAAAGGTGTTATTAACCACTTAGCCAAAATTGAAAATCTCTGCTCTGAAACATTTAAGTTAGCTAGCTAGACAATTGTTACCATGTAAGATGTAGCTCCTTCACATCCACTTTAAACAATCACCACCAGCAACCAGAATGAGTCTCTGTAAAGCAAAAATAAATGTGTTTTGAGTTTGTCACACAAGAGAAACAGGTGTTATTAACCACTCAGCCAAATTTTAATGATTAGAAATGTTGGCAAATAGCCTATATAACATTAGGTTTCAAAATTGTGGAAAAATAGGCAGTAGGCTAATCTCTGCTCTAAAACTGTGTGTGTGTGTGTGTGTGTGTGTGTGTGTGTGTGGGGGGTGTCTGCTGAAGTGCCTCCAGCACCCCAGTCCCAGTGCTGCCCAAGTTGATACTACATTATAAAAGCTTGTCTCACTCCTGTCTCAAGATAAACTAGCTAATGTTACCTTTAAATATGGCTCTGGCTGGGGATAAATTAATCCTCTTTAGGCAGTTAGTCTAGCTAGCTAACTAGCTAGCTAAACTGGTTAGCTAGCTAACATTACCTCTAAATATGGATCTGGCTGGGGATAAGATAATTAACTTGAGGCAGTAAATAGTATGGTTATGTTTTTTTAACATTTTATTCAAAAGGTTGAACAAAATTACTTACAAGGGCATCTGTCACAGCTGATGGTCCCAGCAGTCATCTGTCACTAGAGTCGCGTGCTAGAGGGATGGAATCTGACAAAACCTTCAAAAAGTGTTTGTTATTTATTTCTAATTATTTCTAGCTACTATTACTATTATTATTATTATTATTATTATTATTATTATTATTAATAATAATAATAATAATAATAATAATAATAATAATAATAATAATAATAATACTACTATTAATAGGCTACTGTGTATTTTCAATTACATCATTTATTTAGATATAATGTATAGCCTATTGGGGGAAATTATGTTTTCTTTCCCCCTCAACTGTCTGGTCCATGGACTAAGGACTCAATGAAGACAATATGTGAGAGATTTCTGCCCAAGTCATCCTTCTAATTTAAGGCCTGTAATCACATCTCACAATGAAATAATATGGCTATATTATACATTTCCTGAATCCTTGGAGTCCTGTGAGTATTCCAGTTTTTGTCTTTTGTGTCTCTGATGTTCCTTGATGCCACAGGGCTAAAAGACAGTATATAGTTTAGGCGAAAATTGTGGAAAAATGTGTGTCATTGACAGTTTGAAGAGCTCCAGTGACCTCTATCTTTGTAAGATAGATTCACCAATGGGCTTAGAATGAAAGCTTAGAATGTCCCCTTTAAAATGATACCAAACACAATATTATGAAACACTGACAAATGTCTTGACCATGAGCCTAAACCAGGATATGCAGGTGCGTCTAAAATGCAATTTACTTTAGGGGGGGGGGGGTGACTTCATGAGGTGATAACCACTAATAAGCTACCAGTCCCAAAGGTCTATCATATCAAAACATAAACTAGGGATGTATAGGAATAAAAAAATCACAATTAGAATTTGCCCACCCAGATGGTACCGATACGTCAAATTTTGGGTCTTGGCCCATGGACTATATGGGGTTTGTCATGTTTATGGTACTATCTGGAAACAAAGAGGGTTTAACAGGGTAGATGGCACTCCTATTATGCATGGAGAAGCAATTTCAGACTTGTTGGGGGCTATGAAATTACCTGACACAGTGGCCATTATAAAATGCCCAGCCCACCAAAAGGCACACACTTTGGTTGCTCAGGGTAACAATTTAGCAGACGAGGCAGCACGCTGAGCTGCCATAGGGCTAGCCCTGATGGGAGCGATAGTAGCAGAAGAGCCCGGTCCCACAGGGAACTTAGCCTCTCTCATTGAGGCACAAAGCAAAGCAAGTGTGTACGAACTTAGTGTTTGGCTAAAAAAGGGGGCGGTGAAGACAGAGGACGGCATCCACAAAGGCTTGTGGAGAGGGCCAAAGGGACACTTTGTAGCGCCTACATCAATAGTCCACACCCTGATTAAAGATATGCATGGTCAGGACCATTGCACAAGGGGGGAAGTGCTCAAGCGCATTCAGGGTGCTTGGTGGTCACCCTATTTGACACCCTATTTGGGATTCGAGATAAGAACAGTTCAGACAATGGACCACATTTTGTAGCTGAAATGATGAAAGTCATAACCAAGATGTTGGGAATTAGGCAAACATTTGGGTGTGTATTCGGGTGTGTATATCACCCACAGTCACAAGGAATGGTGGACAGGGCAAATGGCTCTTTGAAAGCGAAAATAGCCAAAATATGCGCAGATGGAAGAATCAACTAGGTAGAGGCACTAATGAGTATGAGAATGCAAACTAACAGAAGCACGCATCTAACCCCGCATGAAATGCTAACAGGTAGAACAATGCCGGTACTGTACCTACGCTTGAGAAGTTTGAAAGAGAGCTGTCAAATTATGTGCGGCATCTAACCTTAATACACAAGACTATTTTCCAACAGGTAAAAGGAGCCACTGAGGGAAGAACAAGAGACATCTCAGAGGACTTATGTGGAATACGCCCAGGAGACTGGGTGTATATTAAAGTGTTCAAAAGAAGGTGGAGTGAACCCAGGCATGAGGGACCATACAAGGTGGTTCTAACAACTCCTACTGCACTTAAGGTTAAAAACTGTGTGGTTTCACCTTAATCACTGTTGTAGAGCGAGAGAACCAGGATGCACACAGAACGAGGTTGCAGACAATTTAAGGAGAATAACGAACAGGCAGAATGAGGAAGGTGCACCTTCAGAGAATCGGGAAGATGAGGAAACAAGGGAGACGTAGAGGGAAGCAAGGGCAGGTAAGAGGGGTATGGAGCGTAGTGATAGGAGTGTTGTTACTGTTGATAGAGTTGCGCCCTGTAATGCCTGCCTCACCAATTGCTTGGGACACCAGCAAAATGGAAAATGAGAAAACACTCAGTGATGAGCAAGCTCGCCACAGGGTAGCTGTAAATACACAGCGCACCTTACACACCAAGACTAATATGTTCTACCGATGGCTGGAATACTATACCATGTGTTCCACACTGTTCCAGTGTAATTTAAAGCTAAATCTAGTCCCACCCCACAATTCCCATAGAGATCCATTCAAATGCAGAGGTTATAGTATCGCTTCTAAGAGTAATTGGAAATAAGATATCGGGGAGTCTTTTGATATCCTTTTATACAGTCATGATGGCATCACCTTTTTACCTGTGGAATACCGGTTTACCACAGAAGTTGTTTGACAGAATGGCAAGAATGTGCAAAGCCGTTATCAAGGCAAAGGGTGGCTACTTTGAAGAATCTAAAATACAAGACTTTTTTTATTTATTTGTTTAACCCTTTTTTGGTTTTTGCATAATTTAATTTGTGTTATCTCATAGTTTTGATGTCTTTACTATTCCAAAATGTGGAAAACAGTAAAAATAATGGAAAAAAACCTTCTATGAGTAGGTGTGTCCAAACTTTTGACTGGTACTATATATATATATATATATATACACACACAGTTGAAGTCAGAAGTTTACATACACTTAGGTTGAAGTCATTAAAATTTATTTTTAACCATTCCACAGATTTCATGTTAGCAAACTATAGTGTTGGCAAGTCAGTTAGGACATCTAAGTAATTTTTCCAACAATTGTTTACAGACAGATTATTTCACTTTTAATTCACTATATCACAATTCCAGTGGGTCACAAGATTACATACACCACGTTTATGCGACTGGCTTCCAATCATTACCCTCAGCTTGAGGTAGGACTGCGCCTAATCCATCTTTGGACACATCACTGGATATCTTTTTTCAGCTGGACGAGTCAAAGAAGGTCAGTGCTGGCTCTGTAGTTAGTGTGTTTTTCAGTCTTCCTCATTCTTGCTCGGGTTTGGCAGCCCACTTGAATTCACTTGTGTCGTGCAACAGTTCTCGCTGGTACACCATTTTTGAGGACATGTTTGGTGACATTTTGCCCTGTTTAACTTCAAACCATGCCTCTGAATGCTCTGAAGTACCTTGGTGTGCCTTTCATTGTGCTGCTCCAGCATTGCTCCCCATAGCACAATGTCATCTACATACACCTGCACACCATCAATGCCCTCAATGACGTGCTCCATGGCGCTGTGAAAAATTTTGGGAGCTGAGGAAATGGGCCACCAATTGGGAGGAGTGTCCCCACTGGAGAACCCGAGATCGCAACCGGGACGGAACAAACAGGCACTGAGGGGGACCACCACCAGGACTGGGATTGGAACGCAACGCCCTCTGCACCGCTGCCTCAATAGCCCACATGACAGGGGCCACAATTTGAGAGCTGGGAACCACAGACTGAGGACGTGAGTCTTTGTCAGACCGGTCAAAAATGCGTGACAATTCATCCGGTTTAATATTCTTAGACCCGGGGTGATAGGTCAGAATAAAATTAAACCTAGCGAAAAACAATGCCCAACGGGCTTGTTGTGAGTTCCGTGTTTTAGCCTGTTGAACATACTCCAGGTTTTTATAGTCTGTCCAGACCATGAAGGGATGCTCAGCTCCTTCCAACCAATGGCACCATTGCTCTAATGCCAGCTTGACCGCCAACAGCTCACAATCTCCAACATCGTAATTTCTCTCAGCAGATATAAGAATGCGAGAGAAATATGTGCAAGGGTGAAGTTTGCGATCCAGCGGCGAGTGTTGGGAGAGAATGGCCCCAACCCCCAGTGCAGAGGCGTCAACCTCAACCAGAAAGGGAAGGGAGGGATTGGGAGTCATGAGGATAGGTTCGGAACAGAACCTCCTCTTAAGCTCGGTGAAAGCTGCCTCCGCCTTAGGATTCCACTGGAAACGGGCAGGAGATGTCTTTTTTGTGAGACCGGTAATGGGAGCGACAACAGCGCTAAAATCACAAATAAACCTCCAATAAAAATAGGCAAACCCCAAGAAGCGTTGAACCTGCTTCACCGAATTGGGAGTAGGCCAATCTTTTACCGCAGAGATCTTCTCTGGGTCCATGAGCACTTTACCCTCCGCCACAATAAAACCCAAGAAAGAAAGAAAGCGCATTTCTCGGGTTTAACAAAAAGTTGGGCTTCAAGAAGCGCTTTCAGGACCTTTCTCACATGAACGACGTGAGATGAGATCTGGAGAGAAAATGAAAATGTCATCAAGGTAGACAAACACAAATTTTTCCAACATCTCTCTCAAAACATCGTTCACTAGCGCCTGGAAGACAGAGGGGGCGCTAGTGAGGCTGAAAGGCATCACCCGGTATTCGTAGTGACCTTGGTGCGTATTAAATGATGTCTTCCATTCATCACCTTTCCGCATGCTCACAAGGTTATACGCGTTGCTAAGGTCAAGTTTGGAAAAAACAGACGCCCCCTGTAAGCGCTCAAATGCGGAGTTCATAAGTGGAAGAGGGTACCTGTTTTTAATGGTAATGTAATTTAGGGCTCGATAGTCTATGCAGGGCCTCAGACCTCCGTCTTTCTTTTTAACAAAAAAGAACCCAGCACCTGCTGGTGACGTAGAAGGTCTGATGAACCCATTAACTAAAGCCTCCTCAATGTACTCCCTCATGGCCGCACTCTCTGGAACCGATAGTGAATACAGTGAGCCCCTAGGAGGAACAGCACCTGGGTAAAGCTCAATAGCGCAATCGTAGGGTCTATGGGGTGGTAATTTAGTAGCGTGTTGTTTACTAAAGACCTCAGCAAGGTCAGAATACCCCACCGGAACAGCCGTGGGAAGCTCAAACTTGAGTGCCTCTACTACATCTGGAGTCTCCGAAGTAGCATCAGATGACCTGTCCCAGTTAAAATCGGGAAAAAAAAAGAAAATCGGAAATCGAAGTTTCATCCTCCTTCATGGGTCCCCCCTCCACAAAGGGGTCCCAGGATAGACTCTCCTCTCTACTCACAGTACAAGAATTATCCTGGTCGGGGCAAAACTCCGCCTCCTCTGACTCACTCTCGGAACTGAGATCAGACAGATCAGGAATGAAGCCTGACGAAGGATAGGCAGTAGTATGACCATGCGCGTGACACTGGGAACCCCACTGGCGAATGGGATCTCCATCTAGGCCCAAACTAATCTCTAATGCACCAGTCCTCTTTTTAATGAATCCGGAGCCTAAAGGCCGACTATCAAGGGCTGTAATCTGACAAGAGCTGGTAAGGCGATGTGTGGGAATTTTCAGATCCCTAACCCATTTAGTGTCGATAAATGATTCCACAGCTCCAGAATCAATAAAGGGTATTGAGAGATCTGAGGTATTGAGAAACCCTCACAGAGCGGCCCCCCCAAAACAATTGGACAGGTAACAGGGTCCGAGAACGGGTACTACTTAGTCTCACTGGGGACCTCGGTCTCCCTAGTGAGACCCCTCGTTTCCCGCCAACTTGGGACATTGTTCCTTTATATGCCCCTTGCGTTTGCAATAATAGCACCAGGCCAGCCGGGGTTTGACTGTCTTGGATCTGCGGAAGGATGACCCATCCACCTGCATGGGTTCTTCCTGACCCGCGGAGGGTTGGGTGGGAGAACTGGGTGGGACTCCTACAGGAAACGCAGATTTATGAAGGGGCGCACAGTTTCTCCCTTCACGCTCCCATTCCCTGATCCGGTTGTCCAGGCGTATGGCCGTCGTGACCAGGTCACTGAACGTGGCAGGAGGTTTGAGCATGGCTAGGGCGTCTTTTATCGGTTTGGACAATGCCTGCCGAAATAAAGATTTAAGCGGTCCGTCGGGCCATCCTGTCTCCCCAGCTAGTGCTCGAAACGTAATAGCAAAGGAAGCTACTGTGTCAGAACCCTGGTGCAAACTAGTCAATTCTCTGGCTGCCTCTTCACCTGAGACCTTCACCTGGTCCCCAAAAAGCTCTCCAAACCCATGTAGCAGCACAGTGAATCTTGTATTCTACCAGAGCCTCATTAGCCAGAAATTAGTCCAGGTATATAAAATCAAATGTCCACCCTAGATAAAATAAACCCCTGCATAATAATCAACAACAACAAACTCATCCTCATGTTATCTCTCCCTTGTGTTACGTCATGCATAAATTGCTTATTCGTTTACCTGCAGAGCCTGCTGTACTGCTTACAGAACAATTTACTCATGTGCAACAAAACAAACCCTTCAGACGCCATTGCATTCAAAAGAAACTCGGAACAACTCGTCTCAGACCCAAATAGGTAGCTAGCTGCTATGTGTAATTTTGCTGGCTAGCTTGCCATTGTTACAATATAGTAATGTTAGCTATATTCATTTAATTCAGATGGATTCGTTTTATACATAACAGTGAATTCGCACTGGTATACCGGCAAAATAATCTGTTACCTTATATCACTCTGCGTCACTGAGACCGCAAAACCATGTTTGGGCTAGGACCTGCTGCACAGAGAAACTCCTGAATAACCTAGACATAACTAACCAAAAACTGTATGAAAGAGACTGTAAAGTAAAAAGATAAACAGCGCAGTTACCTTATGAATTGTGCTTTGCTAAACGGAATGTAGTGAGCTACGCTACAAGGTAAAAACACTGCGCCATCTTGGTTCGATAATTACGCTTGGTTGCCTCTTCCTCTTACGCAGGGCTGCATTTCCTTGATTTATGACGGCTTTGTGTTGAATGAGGGCTTGTCTGAAAGATAAGAGTCTTGGCTATTGGCTGCAATATTTGACAGACAGTTTTAAAACCCAATGGAAAGCAAATAATACTCGGAGTGGAGGCGGGTCGAAGAGAGATTTTCCCACTTCAGATAGGCCTATTGTGCTATCAGTCAAAGAAATACACCCAATTGACGACGGTTTTGCATAAATCTCTGCAATCAAGTAAAAAACCACTCTGGCTAAAATATACTAAGCCACAGGATTGGTACTCCAGAAACTGGCTGAGTTTCACAACACCAAACTGAAGACAGCCGAAGTACTCGTAATCAAGTGCAGAAAAGCACAAGTCGGTTTAAAATTGGAAACAAATCATGTACAGCCGTATGAAAGTTTTAAAGTATTTTTTCTTGAAGCCTAAAGGTATAATGATTTTTCAAACCAAAGTTTTCTGAAATACAATTAAGCAGAACAGTTTATGTGCTGCATTGTTTATGGTGTGACATCAAGCTGCAATACATGTTTGAGAATTAGGTCAGAGTTTCCAACGTTATTTACGAAGTTTTATCTCGACGTTTTGGGCTTAAAAACCACTTTCCCAGAAGGAATGGATATATCTTAAGGATATTTAATCAAAATATTGAGGTGAGCAGTTTATTATATATTATTAAATTAATGAAATGTATAATTTAATAATTTCCGTAACGCCCGCGTTACCGCTAGGGGGCGTTTGGCAGCAAGAGGTTAAACCCTGTTATTTCAGTCTGTCTTTGTGAGTTCCTCACCCTTGGTTTGTATTAGTAGAGTTTTCAGAGTTTCTTCCGAGTTGTCGTTTGTTTCCTTAGTACCTGTATCCGAATTTTTGTTATCCCTCGTCCTTCCCCTGTTATTTTATTTTTGTTGTCTGATCTTCATTTTGTCTTCTTTTTGTTCCTCTTATGCCTCCCTGGTTTCGACCCCTGCCTGTGTTCTCGCGACCCTGATTTTGGATTCCGTTTTTGTGCCTTTGCTGTGCCTTCCCGTTTCTGACTAAACTCAGGTTTTTGCATTTCCTGTCTGCGCTTGGGTCCTTCCCCCACCATCCCGCAACAGTTATATCTAATGATAGTCCGAGATGCCTACTTTTTATTACGAAATTATTAGGCTACATGTGGCTGTTTGCAACCGAATTGCAGCATAAAACAGAATTAATATGCGATTGTGTTCAGTAAATAGGCTACTTCTTATTTAAAGTGGTGGCATTTTTATTTTAGAACTCTTGACCAACAACAGTGAACAGATAAATACAATTTTGTATAATAGAATAAATAAATAGCCTAATGGTTCAAATAAACATATTTTATGGTGCCAAATAAATCTTTACCAAATCTACTATTTAAAAGTAATAAACGAAACAGCCTCCTGTAGCCTACACACACACACACACACACACACATCAAGATCTGGCTTGTTTGTCGGATTTGGCTGGCTATCTCTCCTACACAGCCAACCATCCACCATATTTTCAGTGGGCTACTGGATTCTAGGATCTGATAAAAAATTTTAAAAAAGATTTATATTTGCATAGACTAATAAAATAGCTATAGCCTATGCAAATATAACCATTCAATGTCTATTCTTACATATAATATCTAACGTTAGAGTCAATGACCGACAGCGATATTTTACACTTCTGCTAGAATAACGGAGATGGGAAAGTCGTAGCCTAAACAAATGTAGACTGGATGCGATTGCAAACTAGCTTGAAAAGTAAGAGGGAGTGAACAGAAAACATTGAGCATAGGCTATTAGAAAATGAGTATCAATCAGGTGATGTACGTCTGAATAAAATATCAAAGCTGGTTTACCAACTTCATTTGCTACCAAACTCTGCTGTCTGAAACAGCTTCAAATTCCAGCTTGCGCTGCTGGGAGAAAAAGATGCGGCTCGGATAGCTTGAAAGAATCTAACAAACGAACGGTCGCCTACTGGATTAACCGGAAGTACCAAAAACTTGCGACTCCGACTCCAATCCGACTCTTCAAACCGAACGGTACGGAAAGAGCCGACTCAGAAAAAAGAGCCGAACTGCCCATCACTACAAACAAACCAACGACAGCATTGGTTAGAGAGCGAGGAGAGAGTGGTGTTTCGTCATCACACATGCGGATCATTTCACAATATCGCCACCTATCTCGGCATATTGATTCTACTCTAAAAAAAAAAATCCTAATGAAATTTACCCCCCCCCCCCAAGTGTTCAAACACAGGGATAAGGGTTATTTATTCAATCCTACAATATAATAGCAGTATTTTCCTCTTTCCCTTATCTGTTCTCTTTTCTATTTTCACAATGAATATTTATTCAGTTTTTTCTTATTATTGCTTTATTTTAAAATATTTTTTTTATATAATACAATCCTTTATTGTTTTTCAATTAATGTGATTTTGTTTTGTAAAGTGAGCTTCTAGCATAAGCCCTAGGGTTTCCAACTTCTCTGGCATATTTCTGTGACTTTGACTTGCATTTGTTCTTTATTCATGCAAATACATAAATAATGTGTTTTGAGAGTGTGGGATTGACTAACATAAGGTCGCTACTCTGGTTAATATACTATACTGTACCGTACATGTACTTTATTGAAGTACGAACGTAAAAAGTACAATATTGGTAATGCTACATAAACGAATGGAGTTGTCAATTCTCATTCTTGACTGCTTCTGTAATTCATCTGCCTTAAGATAAATTAGGAAAAAATGTACCTCTAACAGTAGGCCTATATAAAATCTGTTGACTGAACCAAAAAGTGTATGAGGAAATAATAACAAAAAAAGGCCTGTCCAAATATAGGTAACAATGTTTTATTCAATACTTTATTCAACTATATTTGTAATTATACCATATTCTATAGAAAAGTAAAGATTCAACTTTGTTATACGGAGTGGTTTGTTTTTGCAACAGCTTGTTTAAGTGTAAAATCCTAATTGGACTGTTGTCCAAAAAAGTGTCCTCTCCAGAACATTTGGTGTGACCATATAGAACATTAAGGTAGCACCACCAAATGATAACTCATTCATTTATTTAAAAGTATTTGGATGTCTTTTGATGGGGAAAAAAGTGTTACCTAATCAATATTTCTCTTCACCATCCTTGTTATCAGTAAGACAAGATCTGAAGGTATGACCTGCTGTCCGTCATTGTGTTGAGAGTTTTCCCTATATCCAGATGGGACAGTGTATAGCCAGAACCACATACAAACAACCCAATGCCATAATAACATGAAGGGTATTAACAATGAAACAATATTAAGCAACACAACCTGGGTACAATGCTGTACATCCATCTTACAAATTGTTGTAAGATTAATGATTGAGATTAAAGATCTAACACTGTTATTATGGCTATGGGTTGATTAGATGTGGGTGGTCTGGTCTCCAGAACAAAACAGATAAATTATACCAGCAATTAAGCAAAGAGAACATTTTTAGAATATTTATTTCACACAATATGGTGACATTCACAAAAGGTAAATAAACTAGAATTATTCCCCTCCACCACCATTCAAGCCACAATGAGACCGGGTTCTTTCTGTCATTTTGTATGTTTATTGTCAAATCAGAAATATATGAACAATGATTGGTGACAGGTAAAAGGAAGATGACATGTTGATATTGGAATACATCTTATGCAAATACAATTCTATTTATCCATACATTACCATAACTGGCAAGGAAAATATAATATTTCTTGACATTGTTCCCCAATGACTCCCAGTATCCCAATGTCCCTATATGTACTATATTAGTTATTCATTCATACAAACTCAATGTATCTTGTTAAAGACATTGGATGGCATTCAATTCAATAGGTTCTTTGTCAGGGTCCAAAGGGACTACCTGCTGTCATGTAATTTGAATAAATCATGAACATTGACATTATGAGTAGCTGAATCATGTATGCTATGTGATGTTTTATTGTGAAAAGAAATCTCAACAGACTGGTCAAGTAAAGGATATACACAGTGAACAGTGAATATTTTTTTCCCTGTGTTTTGGCTCTGTACTCCAGCACTTTGGATGTGAAATGATACAATGAATTTGAGGCTAAAGTACAGACTGTAAGCTTTTTTAAAGTACAGACCAGTGAAGATACCGAGCATCTGATGATTTCTACAGCTCGACTTCAGCCAGTCCTTGCACGCAAAGGATATGCAACCAAGTATTATTATTTCATAGCAACATAATTAATGATTAGGATTAATACATTTTTCCCTTATGTCGCAAGGAATATATTCAATGCATTAACTGTACAAAAAATCTTTAGAACCACCACTCAAAAGTCTATGAAAACATGCATTTAAGTTATGATACTTAACATAGCTACATAGATTCTCACATTACAATGTATGGCTACGATGTCTTCTGGGTTTAGATTAACTAAGATGACATGTCTACCATGTTTGCTAGTCTAAACAGAGATGACAGGTGTAGTTTAGTCCATTTCATAAATTGACAGACAAGAAACAACTGAATATGAGCAATAGAACATAAGCAGCCTAATGTTTACAGGTAGGCCTATGTTACCATAAAATATGACAGCTTAGCTAAATAATTTAGTTATTCGATAATGAGACGGCACCCATCGCTTTAATTCCAATGGCAAGTATACATATTTATTCAAGAACTTTAATTGCAGTTTCACTGTGGAACAATTCAGGGTGCTTAGCCAAAGTCGCGTAGCAAAAGATAAATATTGACTACCCTAACAATACAAGTCATTAAATAATGTAAGTCAGTATTAAAACAACCTTAATTCGTTCTCCTCCATTTCTTCAAGATTTTGAAGTAAAAAGGACATCTCGCCTCCAAGTCCTCCGCAACAACAACACGGCTAACTCCTCCAAATTGTTTTTCTCCCTGCCGGTTTCAGAAATGTCCGAAACTGTCCTAGTTCGATCTGCTCAGGCGTTTGTCAGCCGCCTGAGGCTGGCAAGTCAACTGCTCACCGATGTCTACTCGAACATGCCCACTCTTCTCGGCCAAGGGGGACCGAGCACCGTTCGATCTGTGATGGTTGGCCAACGCGACATTGTGTAGTTTGTTTGTTAATAAAAAAATATTTGCCTACAGTCTTGTACCTTTGCTTAAATCATTATAAATTTGGAGTTTATTTCACAAATGAGATAGTTTGGGTGTTACGTAATAATGTTATGGAACGGAGACGCTGGTATGATACCTCACCTTGTTATATCTGTTGGCAGCAGAAAAGTCAACGGGAGAAGGAGTGGGGATAATTTCTCTTCTGGAACGGAGCAGCCTGTTAGTGACGTGGCAACTTTGGCTCTCTATGGCTGTGTCCGAATCAGCACTCTTCCACGCTGTTGAGTAGCCTTGGTAAGTAGGCTAGATAGGCGAGAAAGTCGTAGAGTAGGCCTACGCAAAAAAATTTCAAATTGCAGTATACTTCAAACACCCGGATGACACGCTTACTTCCGGGGTTTCGCTGAGTACATTCGGGAGCACACTTTTCAAGAAGTACACGATCATTTTGGTCACATAAATATGACGTGCAGCTTCGTTTTAAAAAAATGAGGCACAGCTTTGCTGACATTTCCTTCAAATACAACAGAAACAACGCGTGACATGGCAGCGCAAGAGTGGGGCACGGGGTTGCCAGATCTTGTAAGACTTCCCAGCCAAATGGCGACTCAAAACTAGCCAAAATTATAGGCTATTTTTAACCGAAACCGACGTATTTTAAATAGAAATCATCATGTTTTTACTTTTCAAAATAAGTGCGTGCTTTGCGACTTGTCATTTTTACCCGTAACTGCACTGAAAGTATCACAATTTAGCTGTAAAACCGCGGACATAGCAACACTGGTGGGACGTCTTCTGACCTGCTTATGTGACAGGCTGAAATGTTTTGTTAGTTACATGAATAACTGTAAATAAGAAATGAGTTTACTCTGCTCTTGTTGCTTCTGTTTAGTGCTGAACAAGGGGCCAAGACTGGGCTTTCATTTTGAAGCTCACTTCCTGGTGCCGTTGCTCACTAGCGCCACTGCAGTTGGCTCCAGTATAGGTCTTTCACCATGTAAGTCAATGGCAGCAATGTGGTCAAAATACTCAGTCAATAAATTTTTCACACAAAAAAATGTAATTGCAATAGGTGCCTTTCCTTCATCTAATGCCTCAGCATGTGCTTGTTTTTTTAAATATTGTTTTTTATTGGTTTTTAAAATTTGTTTTCCAATAAAAAACATTTCCTTTTAAACACAATTAACCATACATCATTTCACATATTTTAAAAACATTCTTTATCGGGGGGGGGGGGGGGATTTTTAATTTCCCTTCCCTTTCTAATTTTTACTTTAAAATAAACATACAACAATCAAGACACCACAGAAAGACATCACATACAAAATCAAAATTCACCAAAAGGAAACAAAAAAAAGAAAATTCGAGGACATTGAAATGAAGAAAGAATACATGCGTTCCCGGGTTGTTGGGCGGGCAAATGTTCAGGTTTTTTTGTTCTCTCTCTTCCTTTGGGATGGAGGGGGGTGGACTAGATCAGTCATTCCCAAAGACTGGGCCGCGACCCACAGGTGGGTCGCAGGAGATTTTATTCGGGTCGCAAAATAAATTTGCAGAATTTCTTCCATAGTTTTTTTTAAAGATTTAAATCTGCAGTGCACCTTTCAGCCACACGAGGGAGAGCGTTGTTATTTCTACCACACTCGTATTCGTATGTTCGTATTGTTCTGATAATTGCACATATAACATTGAATCTAATATGAAAGGCTAGCGTACATTGTTTGTTTTACTGATGAGAGGAAACAACGAGAACCTGCCATGTTAACTCTGCCTAAATGCACTTATTTTGTCTCAGGTATTAATGTGTATATTGTTTTACTGAAGAGAGGAAATAAAAACAATGAGATAACCTGTTAACTCCGCCTAAATGCATTTATTTGGTCGCATTTATAAAGTATTTAACATGTGTATATATTTTCAATAACACATGCATAAAACGAAGTTGTGATTTATCAAACATAATATCTCTTTGAAATGGCTGGTTTACCTATAAGGTGATGCGGAAATGGTAATAAAAATGGTCAGGAATGTTCATTTATGCACAAATTCGCTCTTCTCAGGATTTTGGGTCGCGATGGTTTGTCATTTTTGTGGGTCCCCAGAAAAAAAGTTTGGGAAACACTGGACTAGATGATCAGTTCTTTCCAATGGTCCACCCCCCATTTCTCTCTCGCCAAACGCTTGTCCTTCGCGAAGTCCACCATAACACCGTCCTGGAGGAGGTTTTGCATCCTCCTCCTGAGAGTGACCAGGTCTACTGATGTTTTCTGGTAGACCTTGATGTTCCTTGTCTCCCACAGGACCTGCTTTACAATGTTAATGATCCTCCACTGACGCTGGAGCTCCGGTGTTCTGCAGCCTCCACGGGGTCCGTAGAGGACATTCTCAGCAGTCAGGGAGGACCTCGGCAGCAACCTGTTACGGGAGACAGTGGAAACAACAAGGCCCCAGACCCGTCTGGCCACGGAGCACTCCCAGAACAGATGGTAAACGTGTTCCGAGTCAGTGCATCCGTGGGGGCAGCGCTCGGTCAGGGCCAAGTGCCGCTTGAACATAAATGACCTGGTGGGGAGACACATGTGGGCAGACATCCAGGCAATGTCCTTTTGCTTATTATTTAAACATTTGTTTAGGACATTTGCCCAGATTATACACGGGTCCAGGGTCATGCTGCCCCTCGGGAGTGTCATGATCTCCTTTGATCTTAAATGAGCTATGATTATTTTGTAACTCCACGAGGTCAGCCTGGCCCTGGGCAATCCTGCCCCAAAGGCAAAGTCCCTCAGGGCTCGATATACATATGGGGGGTCCCAGCTATACGGTATGGTGAGGTCCAGCGCACACAGGCCCATCGTCCTCAGGAAGGGAGTGGCATAGTACCTAGCAAAGGTACCAGAGGCCTTCTCAACCTTCTGAGTATTCTGGACCAGTGTGGCCAGACCCTGCACCAAAATGATGTTTACGATATCTGGAACCCCCCTGCCCCCATTCTTCTCTTCCTTGAGGAGGGTAGCTCTTTTCAATTTTTCCATGGTGCTCCCCCAGACAAAGCGAAAGGCCATTCTAGTAATGATTTTACTAGTGGCCTTGTCTGGGGGAAACACCCTCCCCAAATAGAGGAAAATGGGAAGGACTATTGTCTTCAGGACCAGGATCTTACCCGTCTGAGTCAGAGGCCGCACGCTCCAGCTCCGGAGTTTAGCCTGGACGTGGCGGAGGGTTCCCTCCCAGCTCAGCCTTCCTTCACCGTCTGACTGGAAGGTCACCCCCAGGAGCTTGATGTTGTCTCTGCGTACAGGAAAGGAAACGGTTAGTGGCTCACTCCAATGCCGAGACAGAAACAGTTCACTCTTGTCCCTATTGACTAGGGCGCCAGTGGCTGCACAGAAGTCATCCAGCACCTTGTTGACAACGGGTGATGGAATGACTATCTGTGCCGACGATGGTAATGTTGTCCATGTACGCCATCACCCTAAACCGCTCCCCCTGGGCCCCGGGCAGTGGGCAACCAGCGATGCCCGGGTTGCCCCTGATGGCCTGAAGGAACGGCTCAAGGTAGATGACGTACAGGAGGGATGCTAGAGGGCATCCCTACCTGACGCCAGACCTAATGGCAAAGGGGGCGGCTGGTTGTTTGTTCACAACCACCCTCCCCGAGATGTCAGTCAAGCACATTTTGGTCCAGCGCAGGAGGGAGCTAGGAAAATTTAATCTCTCTAGCACCCTCTGCAAGCACACATGACTTACCCTGTCGAAGGCCTTCTCCTGGTCTAGGCTGAGAAGGCCCAAGGGGGACCTGCGCTCCCCGGAGTGGATTATGACATCCCTCACGAGGAGCAGGTTGTCATTTATGGACCTCCCTGGAATACTGCACGTTTGGTCGGGCCGACCACCGATGTTATCAGGTGTTGGAACCTCCTCATCAGCACCTTCGCCATGATCTTGTAATCGGCTGAGAGGAGGTTAATCGGCCGCCAGTGCCGGAGGTCCTTCAGGTCCCCCTTTTTGGGGACAAGAGCAACCGCACTCTGCCTCAGTGAGGCCCCCAACCGCCCATCCCTGTACGCCGCCCTGAAAACTTCCGCCACATCCTCTTTCAGGAGATCCCAGAAGGCCTGATAGAATTCGGCCGGGATCCCCTCAGGACCAGGAGCTTTGTGCTGATTGAGGGAGCGCACGGCCCGGGTGAGCTCCTCGGTGCTCAACTCTGGCTCCATGCTCTCGTCCCCCAGGTGTCTGTCCAGGCAGCCCAGGAAGGTGTCCATGAGAGCCCCGTCTGCGGGCCTTATGCTGTACAGGCCCGCATAGAACTCCCTGGCCACCTCCCGGACCTCCGCCACTTCAGACACCACCACCCCTCTGCTGTTATAAAGGGAAGAGATGTTATTACTTTTTGACCATGCCCTGCGGAAGAAGTACCTCGTGCACTTCTCATCCTCCTCAAGGCCCTGGAGTTTGGAGCAGAAGGTGTATTTTTTCCGCTCCTCCCTATAGGGGGCAGAGAGGTTCTGTTTTGCGAGTGCAATTTCGCTGCTTACCTCCAGGCCTCGGGACTGGAGGAGGCTCAGTCTCTGGAGGGCAGCATTAGCACGAGCAAACGCCGCCCTCCTTTCCTTTGCCTTCCTCCGCCCGACTGCCCGGAAGTAGCCCTGCACCCGCTCCTTCACCATCTCCCACCACTCTATCGGGGAGTCAAAAAGGTGTTTTAGACTCACTCACTCCAGGTACCGCCTCGAGAAGGAGAGATGCACTTTGGGGTCCTGGAGATGGCTGGTGTTCATTCTCTAGAGAACCCTACCAACGGTTATGGACTTCTCCCAGGCCAGGGACACGCTCACCATGTGGTGGTCTAAGTAGTGCACTGCCCGGGTGGAAAAGGCGTGCACTCTCAGGCCTGGGGAGAGCAGGAACATATCAATACGCGAAGAGGAGACACCAGAGGAGCTCACCCATGTGTGTTGTGGGGGAGAGGCGCCCCCGGTGTGGTGGAGGGAGAAATATTCTATGATAGACCGCAGCTCGTCGCTCGACCGATCTTTCCTGTAGTGTAGTGACTGTAGTGACTGTCTGTGTGGGTAGTGGAGCTTCAGAGGGGTCTGTGCATAGGGGAAAGCCAGTGTCATTAGTGCTTGAGGGGCCTTGTGCGGTGTTTTGTGAGGGAGCAGTTGTTTCAGGCTGTGGAGGAGTTGTGGCTGGTGTTCTGGTTCTAGGTGCTGGGGTAAGGGTAGGTGGGCGGGGGGGGGGGGGGGGGGGGGGGGGGGCAGTGGATGGTGGAGGAGGTGCAGTGTTTCCTAGCCCTGTTTGCATATGAGAGTGGGCAGTCACGAAAGAAATGCCCACTCTCTCCGCACAAGTTACAGGGCTTTGGGTCCCGGCATGCCCTGGTCTCATGCTCTCCTCCACAGGTCTTGCACTTGACCACTGTGCAGGCTGCGGCTAAGTGACCTAACTCACCGCAGTTCCTGCACAGCTTGGGCATGCCGTTGTAGAACACGGGTTTTAGTTGGACCAGCCACTTCCTGGCCCCGGTCCACACTCCATCCTCATCAAGGACCCTCCTGGCGTCAGATTTAACATTGCCATACCTGCCCAACCACGTTGAAACATTGTGGTCCTGCACAGTCTCGTTATAGAACTGTACAGTGACCACTTTGTTCTCCGTGTCGGACAGGGGCTCGACCGCAAAGTTGTTGAGGGGATTCCTGTCCTTCCCCTCTCTATAGATGTTCCAGAACCTCTCCAGGACATTGGGGTTCTTGAAGCTAACTTCAAAAATATCCCCTTGACCCGGAACCTTTACCAGGCAGTTGAGGTCAGCTGGCACAAAGCCCATGCCTCTTTGTAGCACTGCCCTACTAAACTCCAGACGGGTCAAACCTGTCACTCTCGCCTCGGGTCGAGTTGGGTTTGGGCCGGCAGCACGACTTGCCCCCCCCTGCGGTTGCTGGCTCAGGGGCGCCCTCTATGGCTGCGCCCTCAGCCCCCTGTCCCGCCGGGGGGCTCACACTGGGGCTGCCGCCTCCCTCCTCGGCCCCCTGGATCCATGTTAGCCGGACGGCGTTATGGCGTCGCGTCCCTGGCACAGGTCTGGCTGCCATCCCCCTTCCTCTCAATAAGGCCGGACTCCGCACTCTTGGAAAACACAGAGACAGCACTCAGGAGATGGTGTTCCTTCCGGGCGAACCAGAAAACAGCAACGCAGTGCAGGCAGAAAAGGGACCAGCTGAGGGCTGGCCCCCCACCCCGCTGTGTGGGGACCTCCCTGTCTGGTGCAGGTGGCAAGCGTTGATCCTCAGGTGGTGTTGAGGTCTCGGTCGCCGCCGTCCGTCCCAGGGGATCCGCTGCTCTGGTCCTCCCAACTGCCTGCTCGTCAGCTTCGTCCTCCGGGTCTGGCCTGCTGGTTCTGCTGCGGTCCTAGAAGACACAGAGGGAGAGGCGGAAAACCAGGGCGAAGGCCCAGCGGATGGCTGGTGGGGCCCGGAGAGAAAAGCAGCCCTTCCGGGCCTACTCTCCGGGCAAGATCCGCACTCCCCTCGGGCCTCCTGGCGTCAAGCGTCCGCCGCAGTAGTGTCGATCCCGGAGCGCTGGAGTCTTACGGCAGTGGTAGTCCTGGTGCTGTCCCGGCTTCAGCGCTGGGGTTTAGCAGGCCGCGGTCAAGCCACTGGTACCTGCCTCGCCCCAAATGCTGGTGACGGTCCGGCCTTGTCCGCCGGTCTGGTTTTGAACCACAGCCGTGGTCAAGCCACTGGTACTGTGATTCTCCACCAGACCTTCAGAGAAACAGAAGGGGGCAGTAGAGAGAGAAAGGGAAGAGAGAGATAGACACGCCCACCCAAAAGTTACAAGCCAGCCGAAAAACCCTTCGTCTCACACTCACGAGTAGTGTGAGGCGAAAGATTTGTTCGTGCTGAAGAGAAACCCAGGTAGGCACTTCCTGGTGCCGTTGCTCACTAGAGCCACTGCGGTTGGCTCCAGTATAGGTCTTTCACCATGTAAGACAATGGCAGCAATGTGGTCAAAATACTCAGTCAATAAATTTTTCCCACAAAAAAATGTAATTGCAATAGGTGCCTTTCCTTCATCTAATGCCTCTGCATGTGCTGATTTTTTTAAATATTGTGTCGTTTGGACAGAGTATTAACATTTGTTCAGGACCAATCAGAGGGACAGGTTAAGTCCTGGGATCACTGGCATAGATAAGGTCTATATGGTTCTCACTGCCCTCACTCAGAGGGGCGGGACCAGAAGGGGGAGACAACAATCATTGGTCTAAAACGGATCTATTTTTATACAGTCTTTGCTTGGGACAGGGAGACACGCTGTATTTTTGAGTGGAAGTCGATGGAGAACATCCCTTAGTAGCCTACCGTGAACAAGCTGTTGTTTTGTGGACGCAGTTCGTAGCATAATAAATTGAGTGCCTTACCCACTCATCTTCAACATGTTTGTCATCACATATTCATTTTGATTGGAGCGAGCTATGATGTGTCTAGTACGAAAAAAAATTGGCTACTGTTTCGTAAGATGAGACAGAAGGGGATGTTGCAGCTACACTACAGGCCCAGTGTCTCGGAGCAAGCAGCCAAACTGTGGGTTACGTATCTCAAATCAATTACTCCATACCTGTATAACCTTGTCAATTTAGATATTAATTTAGCTATTCACCCCCTCCCGTACGTAATCGCCGTACTCCCCATGTCATGAACGTTACCATTGCTTAGCAATGCTGGGTTAGCTAGCTAGCAAGCTATCGAGATATCTCACGGCAAGTCGTTTTAACATTTAGCTAGCAAGCTAACGATAGCTTATGGCAAGCCATTTTAATTTAAGTTATTCGACTTCCTTAAAGTCATCCTTGCTGGCTGGCCATATAGGTTGGCTAGGTACCGTTATTGCCTAGCTAACATTACTAACATTAGCCAGCTGCTCTAGCTAGAACTCTAACCGGACATTTCTACACCTGGATAATTTTTTTAGGTCCCAAAAATTACGAAAATGTACGGGGAATACAGCCAAAGTGTTAGCGGTATGTTTGTACTGACTCAATACGGGGATGTTTAAAATAAAACCAATCATTTATCTGAAAAGAATACGGAGTCTGCGTTTGTAAATGTTTGCAATGTTTGTGATTAGGTTACAGGATGCAGATGAAAGTTAATGCCAGCTACGATGTAGCTAATGTAGATACTGTGCTTTAGCTAGCGTGTGAACACACTAACCTACAATCCCCACTTTGACTTTATCTGGAACAGTTCAGAACGGGGTTTCATGCTGTGGCAAGCCGTGACAGACTGCCCTGCCGCAGTCGAGTTAATTAGCGGTTAGCCAAAAATACGGTGGTGGTTTGCTCATTTAAGACTATGGGGTCTGCTTGCTACCTTTCTAGTGGCGCTAGGGACATTTATAATAAAAGTAGTCTAACAAAATAACATATGTGATTAATTGACCGTCAATATAGTTGATGGCAATAACGTTACCCTGATCGTCCATGTGTGGTGGTGATGCATTGCGTCTAGCTTAGCTACCGAGCTCAGCTGGTATGCTATCTAGCTAATCAAAGTAGCTGATGTTCGCTGAATATAAATTGAAGATAACTGAATGAACATTAATTATGTGACGAATACCACACATTCAATGCGAATAAATGACACAGTAAAATCGAGGATTAAAATTAAATGTTATATTATGAAACATTAGCAATTTAAGGAAGTTTACCGCGAATACGTTTTGCAAAATGGTAGGTTTGGTCAGGTCATGGGCTTTATAGTTCTGTGGCTTCTCCACCCCAAACTGTCAATCATACTGTGCCCGGGCCATATCCGGTTGACTCTGCTCCAAGCCAAGGTCACTTCGGCTCCACGGATCAGGCGCAGTTTGTACAAACGGGTGGCGAAAAAGACTTCCAAGCTTCAGTCTATGACTAGAAAAAAAAAATGTTCTGGTCATAGGCTTCAGTAGGCTCTATCAGAGGGCGTGTTCGAGTAGACATCGGTGAGCAGTCGGCTTGCCTGCCTCAGACGGAAATGACAAACGCCTGAGCAGATCGAACTGGGACAGTTTCAGACATTTCTGAAACCGGCAGGGAGAAAAACAATATGGAGGAGTTAGCCGTGTTGTTTGTGCTTGCGGAGGACTTGGAGGCGACAGAGATGTCTTTTTTACTTTTTTAAATTCACGTAAATTTACAAGAAATGGAGGAGAATGAATGAAGGTTGTTTTATTACTGTCTTAGGCCTACATTATTTAATGACTTGTATTGTTAGGGTAATCAATATTTATCTTTTGCTACGCGACTTTGACTAAGCACCTTGAATTGTTCCACAGTGAAACTCCAATTAAAGTTCTTGAATAAATATGTATAATTGCCATTGGACTTAAAGCGCTGGGTGCCGTGCCATTATCGAATAACTAAATGATTTAGCTAAGTTGTCATCTGTTATGGTAACATACATGTAAACATTAGGCTGCTTATGTTCTATTGCTCATATTCAGTTGTTTCTTGTCTGTCAATTTATGAAATGGCCTAAACTACACCTGTCATCTGTGTTTAGACTAGGAAACATGGTAGACATGTCATTTTAGTTAATGTAAACCCAGAAGACATTGTAGCCATCGGTAGCCATACATTGTAGCTAATGTGAGAATCTATGTATGTCATGGTATATGACCCTTTTTCCCTTGCGGTCGTGTTCCTCGGTCGCCACACGTGGGCGCTGCTCTGTTAGTGGAGTTTTGGCTCCGTCTCGTCTTTTCGCGGAGAAGTCTCGTCAGCGTTCACAGGTGTGCGTGTTTGCCGGTGAGCTATATAAGCCCATGTTCCCTTCGTTCTGGGCTTCGATATTGATTGTTTGTTGGTCGTATTGTGGTGTATTGTCTGGCATCATTTATGCTGTTTTGTGTGCGGTATTATTTTGCCCTTTTAATGTTTAGCCAGTATGATTAGGTCTAGGTTCTTAAGGAGACCGTTTTGCTCCGTTGTGCTTTATTGGAGTTATGCGGGACTCACCTATGTGGAAGTAGCTATTAGGACTTGTCCCCCCTGGCGTACCTGCCTATGTGGATGTAGTTATTAGGATCCTTCCCCCCTGGCTCTTTTCTGTCCTCGCTTCCTGGTTTTTCCTTTTGAGTCCGTTGCCTAGATTTTTTGCCTCTCTATGTCTCTTTCTCCTCTCTCTGTCTGCTTTCTTCTGTGAAAGCGAGAGGAGTCTTTGTTTGTTTGTGTGTATCTGTATAGTAGTTTCTTACTAAGAGACAGGGCGTTTTTATTGTACTGACTTTGGGCTTTATTTATTCTTAGAGGCAGGGCGGTTATTTTCGATTAAGTTTGCGTTGGTCTTTTGGCCGGTGGATGTCCGGTGCAGCTGTCCTGTTCGTCCTTTTTACTTGTGGGACGATTTTGTTCGGAGCTGTTGTTCTGTTCGTTCTCCGGGGATGTCTCTCCTCATATGGAGCTTGGGTGATTTTTGTTGACATGTTTGCGTTTGACTGCGAGTCTTGGAGAGTAGCCTTGGAACGTTAGATCTCCGTTCCTTTCGCCTCCTCGTATACTAATTTGTATTAGTTTGCAGTGTTTGTTGGCTGTGTGTTTTATTTGTACCATTTATGCTACTCGCCTATTCTAACGCCTCATTACTGAGGCAGGGCGTTTATTATTGCTGGCCCTTTAGTTACTTAGCTCGTAGAGTTATGGGACCGCAGATCTCTATTCGCCTGTTAAATGTTTCTCTCTCCTGGGAGATCGGGCATTCACGCTTTTACTGAGTTACTTAGCTCGTAGAAGTATAGGGTAGCAGTTCTTTGTTCCATTTCACCTTGTTTGGTTTTCTTACTGTGAAACCAGGCGTTTGTGCTTCTACTCATTTGCGTGTGTGCCGGTTACAGTGTACATTACAGTGTGCCGGTTCGTAGCTTCGGTACGTTTGGAATGTGTTATTTGTGCCACTACGCTACTCGCCCGTTCTTATGGGTCTCGTTACCGAGGCAGGGCGCGTATTATTTCTGGCTACTGAGAAACCTGTCGTTGCGCTTCTACTTATTGGCGTGTGACAGTGAGCCGGTTAGTAGCGTCGGTAGGCTTGTTCATTGTCTTGTCTCCCTCTCTTAACTGCGGGGTTTCCCGTCTCAGTGGCCTTAGGGCTTAATGAATCCCCTTGCTGCGTTTGGCTCCTCCTACCTCACACGTCACGCTGCCATTACAATGTAGCTATGTTCAGTATCATAACTTACATGCATGTTTTCGTAGACTTTTGAGTGGTGGTTCTAAAGAATATTTTATTGCAGAATATCTGTACCAATATAAATGAGAAATGTCTCTTTCATGGGACTTCTTTAGAGTTGTACAGTTAATGCATTGAAGATATTCCTTGTGTAGGAAAAGTGTATTAATCCTAATCATTAATTATGTTGCTATGAAATAATAATACTTGGTTGCATATCCTTTGTGTGCAAGGACTGCCTGAAGTCTGCAAGCTGTAGAAATCATCAGATGCTGGGTATCTTCACTGGTGATGCTATGCCAGGCCTGTACTGCTGCCTTCTTCAGTTACAATATGGATGAAAATGCCCTCAAATTGAAGCTTACAGTCTGTATTTTAGCCTTACAATCATTGTTTCAGTTCACATCCAAAGTGCTGGAGTACAGAACCAAAACACAGAAAAAAATATATTCACTGTTCACTGTATATATCCTTTACTTGACCAGTCTGTTCATATTTATTTTCACACTAAAACATTACATAGCATACATGATTCCGCTACTCATAATGTCAGTGTTCATGGTTTATTCAAATTACATGACAGCAGGCGGTCCCTTTGGACCCTGACAATTACACTACTCACAAAAAGTTAGGGATATTTGGCTTTCGGGTGAAATTTATGGAAAATGTAAGTTCACGCTACAGTGATATTATACGTATCATGAAAGTAGGGCATTTAAGTAGAAGCATGCAATGGTGATTTCCTCATCTCAAACAATTTATTGAAACAAAAGCCAACAACAGTGGTGGGTATACCACAACAAAAATGTCAATGTCTCAATAACTTGTCATGTGCCCTTGAGCATCAATTACAGCTTGACAACGACGTCTCATGCTGTTCACAAGTCGACTTATTGTCTGCTGAGGCATGGCATCCCACTCTTCTTGAAGGGCGGCCCTCAGGTCATTGAGGTTCTGGGGTACAGAGTTACGAGCCTCTACACGGTGAGTCAGCTGATCCCATAGGTTTTCTATGGGATTCAGGTCTGGAGAAAGTGCAGGCCACTCCATTTGAGGTACCCCAGTCTCCAGCAGCCTTTCCCTAATGATGCGACCTCGATGAGCTGGAGCATTGTCGTCCATGAAGATGAAATTAGGCCTGTGTTGTTCATGCAGGGGCACAATGACTGGATTAATGATGTTATTCAGGTAGTATGGGCTTGTCACTGTACCATTCACAAAGTGTAGGGCAGTTCTGTATTGACTAGACACACCTGCCCACACTGTAACACCGCCACCACCAAAGGGTCGTCTGGTGACAACAGTGGCTGATGCATAGCGCTCTCCTTGACGTCTCCAACATCGTTGGCGGCCATCATTTCTGCTCAACGTGAATCAACTTTCATCAGAGAACAGCACTGAGGCCCACTGGTCCCTCGTCCAGCGTAAATGCTCCCTGGCCCATGCAAGACGATGACGCCTGTGCCTGGTGGTGTGGTCAGGTACCCTTGCAGGTCGTCTAGCACGCAGACCACGCTGATGTAAACGGTTTCGAATGGTCTGACGTGACACTTGGGTGCCTCTCACCTCCCTTAAATGTGCCTGGAGTTGAGTGGCATTCATCATCCGGTTCCGCAGGGCACTGTTCACAATGAAGCGGTCATCAGTGTGGGATGTCGCCAAAGGACGTCCACTTCTATGCCTTTCTGTGACTCTTCCAGTCTCTCTGTATCTCTGTTGCAACCTGCTGATGACACTCTGTGACACTCTAAGCTCAGTGGCCACTTCCCTTTGAGAACATCCTGTTTGAAGCCTCGCAATGGCGAGGTACTGTTGATCAATTGTTAGGTGTCGTCTTGGTCTCATGATGTCAAAATGTGAACAGCATGATGAAGAGGACTGTTTAAATACCAATTCTAATTGAACCAGGAAATTTATTGGTCGATTCATGGATCAAACACCTGTTGTGAATTTTGCCGTTCAGCTCCTTGTTAGAGAACAGCAAGTTGTGCAAAAAGTACTGAAACATTGAATAGTTGGACATGTGCATTCAAAAGTTTAGAGAAGGTCAAATTAATTTCACCTGTAAAGGTTATAGTGCATTTTAGGTTCATCCTGAAATTTCACCCGAAAGCCGAATATCCCTAACTTTTTGTGAGTAGTGTAACTTAATGAATTGAATGCCATCCAATGTCTTCAACAGGATAAATTGAGTTTGTATGAATGAATAACTAATATAGTACATATAGGGACATTGGGATACTGGGAGTCGTTATGTGTTTTGTGGGAGCAATGTCAAGAAAGATGACATTTTCCTTGCCAGTTATGTTAATGTATGGATAAATAGAATTCTATTTGCATAAGATGTATTCCAATATCAACATGTCATCTTCCTTTTACCTGTCACCAATCATTGTTCATATATTTCTGATTTGATAATAAACATACAAAATGACAGAAAGAACCCGGGGTCATTGTGGCTTGAATGGTGGTGGAGGGGAATAGTCCTACAGTTTATTTACAATATTATGAATGTCACCATATTGTATGAAATAAATATTCTGAAAATGTTCTCTTTGCTTAATTGCTGGTATAATCTATATATTTTGTTCTGGAGACCAGACCACCCATAGCCATAATAACAGTGTTAGATCTTTAATCTCAAGCATTAATCTTACAACTATTTTCAAGATGGATGTACAGCATTGTACCAAGGTTCTGTTGCTTAATATTGTTTCATTGTTAATACACTTCATGTTATTATGACATTGGGTTGTTTGTATGTGGTTCTCTCTGCTGGCATGTGACATGCAGAGGTCTGGCTATACACTGTCCCATCTGGATATAGGGAAAACTCCACTTCTCAACACAATGGACAGCAGGTCATACCTTCAGATCTTGTCTTACTGATAACAATGATGGTGAAGAGAAATATTGATTAGGTAACAGTTTTTTTCCCCATCAAAAGACATCCAAATACTTTAAAATATTTTGAAATAAATTAATGAGTTATCATTTGGTGGTCCTACCTTAATGTTCTATATGCTCACACCAAATGTTCTGGAGAGGACACTTTTTTTGGGACAACAGACCAATTAGGATTTTACACTTAAGCTGTTGCAAAAACAAATCACTCCTGATAACAAAGTTGAATCTTTACTTTTCTATAGAATATGGTATAATTACAAATATACTTGAATAAGGTATTGAAAAATACATTGTTACCTATATTTGGACAGGCCTTTTTTTGTTATTATTTCCTCATACACTTTTTGATTCAGTCAACAGATTTTATATAGGCCTACTGTTAGAGGTACATTTTTTCCTAATTTATCTCAAGGCAGATGGATTACAGAAGCAGTCAAGAATGACAATTGGCAACTTCATTTGTTTGTGTAGCATTACCAATATTGTATTTTTCGCATTCATATAGGCTTAACGTTACTTCAAGAAAGTACATGTACGGTACAATATATAATAACCAGAGTAGCAACCTTATGTTACTCAATCCCACACTCTCAAAACACATATTAATTTATGTATTTATTTATTATTTGCACAAATAAAGAAAAATCATTTACAGAAATATGCTAGAGGTTGGAAACCCTACAGGGCTTATGCTAGAAGCTCACTTTACAAAACAAAATCACATTAATTGAACAATAAAGGATTGTATTATATAAAAAATATTTTAAAATATAGCAATAGTAAGAAAAAACAGAATAAATATTCATTGTGAAATTAGAAAAGAGAAGATCAGGGAAAGAGGAAAATACTGCTATTACATTGTAGGATTTAATAAATAACCTTAATACCTGTGTTTGAACACATAGGGAGGGGTACGCCGAGATAGGTGGCGATATTGTGAAATGATCCGCGTGTGTCATGACGAAACACCTCTCTCCTCGCACTCCAACCAATGCTGTTGTTGGTTTGTTTGAAGGCGCGGCGATGTTGATGAAGGCGCCCGAGAGCTGCTGCACCACTGCTAAGGCGCCTGCTTAACCTCCTGTTGTCATTTCCGCCTTAGTTCACGCAGCACCGACTTTTCTGCCATCTCGGACAGTTTCCGATGCAGTCCGACGCAGATTTGACGTAAATCGGCTTTAGCCGAACACGCCCCATGTTCTATATATTCAGTCCTGTGGGCGTGTCCGGTGACGTTCATTTACGCAGACAGCATTGGTCCAGTCTCTATTGACAGATATGTACTGATATACAGATCCTTTCCAAAAAATTAGAATATCATGGAAAAGTTTTTTTTTTTCCATAATTCCATTCAAAAAGTGAAACTTTCATAGATTATAGATTCATTACCCATAAAGTGAAATATTTCTAGCCTTTATTTGTTTCATTTTTCATAATTTTGGCTTACAGCTCCAGAAAACCCCCAAAACAGTATTTCAAGAAATTAGAATAGTGTGTCGAAAATCAGCATTTACTTCAGTTATTTCAGAGAATGAATGTTTTAGACTGAGTGTCACACTCTAATCATCTAATTTACTCAAAACACCTACAAAGTTTTTCTACAGGTGTGTCGTTAAATTGGACAGGTATCTCAGTTTGGTTCAGTATGGGGAAGACTGCAGACTTGACAATTGGCCAGAAGACCATCATTGACACCCTCCAGAAGATGGGTAAGCCACAAAAGGTCATCGCTAAGGAGGCTGGCTGTTCACAGAGTGCAGTGTCCAAGCATATCAATAGAAAGTTTAGTGAAAGGGAAAAATGTGGCAGGAGAAGGTGCACAAGCAAAAGAGATGACCGTAGGCTTCAGCGGATTGTCAAGCAAAGACGATTCCAAAATTTGGCGGAGATGCAGAGGGAGTGGACTGAGGCTGGAGTCAGTGCTTCAAAAACCACCACGTACAGAGTGTGACACTCAGTCTAAAACATTCATTCTCTGAAATAACTGAACTAAATGCTGATTTTCGACACACTATTCTAATTTCTTGAAATATTGTTTTGGGGGTTTTCTGGAGCTGTAAGCCAAAATTATGAAAAATGAAACAAATAAAGGCTAGGAATATTTCACTTTGTGTGTAATAAATCTATAATCTATGAAAGTTTTACTTTTTGCATGGAATTATGGGAAAAAAACAACTTTTCCATGATATTCAAATTTTTGGAAAGGATCTGTATATAAGGTTTTAATTGACATATATGTACCGATATATATATATATATAAGGTTTTAATTGACTCATATGTACTGATATATAAAATGCTTTAATTTATGAATATACACTGATATACAGTCAAGCCGGAAAGTCTCCCCACCCCTTTCACCTTCTCCACGTTTTATTACATTACAGACATATTCCAAAATTGATTAAATTCATTTTTTCCCTCAAAATTCTACACACAACACCCCATAATGACAATGTGAAAAAAGTTTTTTTGAGATTTTAGCAAATTTATTAAAAATAAAAAAATAAAATTTCTCATTTACATAAGTATTCATACCCTTTGCTTTAACGTATTTTTAAAGTATCATATTTCATATTTGGTCGCATATCCTTTACATGCTGTTACTTCCTGAAGTCTGTGACCATCAACATCAAAAAACTGTCGATATCTTATTTTCAGGTACTGTTACAAGCGATACTATAACCTCTCTGCATTTGAATGGATCTCTATGGAAATTGGGGGGTGAGACTAGATTCAGCTGTAAATTACACTGGTACAGTATGGAACACATGGCTGGCTAAATGGCTGTAAGTTATCAAGGGTCTGAGCTATCAAACGAGCCCCAAACCATCACTCTGTTGCCAGATATGGAGTAGATGTGGATGGATCACTGCAAGGGGTATTTCTCCGGACTCATTTTCCTATAGAACTCTATGGGGAAAAAGTCAGGAGAAACAACCCTTAAAGTGATCCACATCTACTCCATATCTGGCAACAGAGTGATGGTTTGGGGCTCGTTTAATAGCTCAGACCCTTGATAACTTACAGCCATTTAGCCAGCCATGTGTTCCATACTGTACCAGTGTAATTTACAGCTGAATCTAGTCTCACCCCCCAATTTTCATAGAGATCCATTCAAATGCAGAGAGGTTATAGTATCGCTTGTAACAGTACCTGAAAATAAGATATCGACAGTTTTTTGATGTTGATGGTCACAGACTTCAGGAAGTAACAGCATGTAAAGGATATGCGACCAAATATGAAATATGATACTTTAAAAATACGTTAAAGCAAAGGGTATGAATACTTATGTAAATGAGAAATTTTATTTTTTTATTTTTAATAAATTTGCTAAAATCTCAAAAAAACTTTTTTCACATTGTCATTATGGGGTGTTGTGTGTAGATGTTTGAGGCAAAAAATGAACTCAATCTATTGTAGTATAAGTCTGTAACGTAATAAAACGTGGAGAAGGTGAAAGGGTGGGGAGACTTTCCGGCTTGACTGTATAAAAGGCTATGACACGTACTGATATGAAAAGGGGTTGAATGCTATATGCACGGAGGGTACAAAATGAATGTCATTCATGAAATTATTCTATTATTTTGCTATTAGGACACTATTTTTGCTATTAAAATATTTGATATAATTACATTGCTATTGCTATTAAAAAATTATATATATATTATATATTTGCATTGAACTATTTCTACAAAAGGGAAAAAACTCTAAGACTGACTATTTGTTTGCACTGACTGTTGAATGGTGAATGAATTAACAAATGTTTAATAAAGATTATACCGTGAAGAAATCTATTGACAACACGCATATCGTCTCGTCTCGTCAATTTCTCCCTCTTCTAGAGCAGTGGTTCTCAACCCTGGTCCTGGGGACCCCCTGTGTATGCTGGTTTTCGTTCCAACCACAATTGCAATACTTGAATTTTAACAAGCTGTTAATTTTTCTTAATTAGGTGTTTTTAATGTTTAGAGGGATTATTTACATTCTTAAGCCACATTATGTTAGTAATAGCTATGCATGCCATGAAGAATAAAAGTCCAATATTCACATTGTGCTGTATTGTAAACTATTAAAAGGAGGTAAAATATGTTTTAACTGATCAAATTAAAGACTGAGGTGAATCAATTGGCTCATAATTGGTGAAATTGTGGACACATGGCCACTAAAACTAACCGTTTGGTAAATAATGAAGAATTCAAAGACAAAAGCAAATGATAACGAGCCAAACCTGCATTGTGTTAACAAGTTTAAGGAAAAAAATTATGAAGGAACTTAAACTTGTGTTCAATTACCTAATTAGGAGCCTATTCACCTGAGTTCTTACCTCTTCTTTGTAATTGTTTGCAATATAACACAATAAGCATAACGAACATGGGATTTTTTTTTTCTTCAAAGCATGTATAGCTATTGCTAACATAACGTGGCTTCAGAGAGTAAAGAGTTTAAAGTGTTCTCTCTATACAATAAAAACACCTAATTAAGAAAAAATAACAGCTTGTTAAAATTCTGGTATTGCAATTGTGGTTGGAACGAAAACCAGCATACACAGGGGGGTCCCCAGGACCAGGGTTGAGAACCACTGTTCTAGAGTGTAACACTTACGACACTTCCACAGTGCGGTTGGAAAGTAGTATGTCGGATATTTGTCGCGGACTGCAGTGCACTGTTCGCAGGAGACAGGGCGCAGTAGATAGGGCTCTGATTCGGACACAGCCTATGTCTACATTTAAGTTAGTGTAATGCTTTTCTTTTGCACTTTATGTTACGTGTACCTCTGGCAGCCTTTTTTATTGTCTTTTCTTTCTTTTTAAATTTTGTTATTAATATCTTCATACATAATTTACACTTTGTAACCATTGTCATATGTAAACTAATTGATATAAAAAATATAAATAAATAAAAGAACATGCGCAGTTGCTTCTAGTAACTCATTCACGCACGCTCTGACGTCGCACGTTTCCACCCCCATATTTCAGTAAACCACCTTGCGTACGGAAATATGGCGGCCGCGATGGGAGCCTGACTGAGGTTTACAATTTCTTACTTCCAATGAGAAAGCGAAAAAATGCATGGAGAAGCGAAAACGGCAATTGACCGAGGGGCTTGCTAATCGCCCGCGTTGGATAGGAGTGGCCAAAAACGGCTTGACAAGCACATTGACAGAGACGGGAAAGACGGTCTGTGCCTTAGCTAACGTTAGCTTTGGGAAAATGTACCCGGGGTCTGGGTACGTTTGAGCCCGGGAGAAGAGTTCCACTGGACACGGAAGTTAGAGAAAGAAAGGCAGTGGGGGGTGGGGTTGTATCGGTCCTCAAAGCCTGCGTGGGTTTGTCAAGACCGATTCGTTCTATTTTCTGAGCTGCAGACTACATAGCTAATGCTCGCTAACTGCATTGAGGACTGTGTTAACGTTATCCTACTAGGTAGCAAGGTAACTTCCAGCTCTGCATAATTAAACTAGCTAGCATTAGCACTGCAACAGAAAGCAAAGTGTTTTTCGCTAGCTAATTTTGCAATCTAGCACTGCTTTCTCGGCTCAGTGATAACGGATAGCGTTAGCTAAAGTCTAAGTTGAACAGAAACGCAACACAGTAACGTTAGTTACAATAGAAATGTTCTTAACATAAATGCACAGCATAAATGGCAGCTAGCTAAGCATTCGGAGAGATGAGGTTGACTTAACGCGTTATTAACAGTGCTATCTCTCCGTGTTGTGGCTAGCCAGCTATGACTACTGACAGATTTACCAAGAATAAGCTTCAAGCACCAGTTGCGCATTCAGTGGGCCGTGAGCCGATACTAAAAATCTACCGTTGGCTAGCCACCCCAACGTTACGATGGACTGAACCTAGTTAACAGCTGGCTATTTGGTCAGGATTAGTCAAATTCACCGAAACGTTGATGAGCTATTCTGTGACAAGGAGACATTACTGAGTTTTTAACAGTAACTTCGTCGATTGAATGTGGGTAGTTAGGTTAGCGGGTTACCCACAGTCCGTTGTAGCGTTTCTATATTTGTTTAGGAATTGTGATCAAGTCCTGTATCAAAACTAAACGCGACGTGTGAAAGGGACACATTCTGTGAAATGTCTCTTAGTAATTTCATACACTGTGATGCACGTGTGTTTATTTTATGAATCCCATTGTCAAGGCCTGTCACTGTTGACTACTAACTTTCTGATATTGCGGTGTAGCATTCATTACATTTCAGTCTGTGTAGTGGGGACGGATGTGGGTCGTTTTTTCATGACTGACAGCTAGCTGAACCTTAAAAGACTTTGGTAGTGAATATGTTAATTTCTTTCAGGTTAGAACACAGATTCAAATATTCAAACAATGTACACGAATGCACCGTGTTGCCTGGCAACTTAAGGAAAGATTTCCATAAACTATGCTCTTATCACAACTATTGTGCCTTTTCACAGCAAGTGCCTGATCCGGAGGCTTCGGGCCTGCCGCCCTAGAGATTGTTTAAATGATTGGACTGTAGTTTTGTTATACTTGATGGCCGAAACAGATGAGAAAAATCATTTTGCATGAGGGTGGACGGGGTGCTTGCCGGATTTCTCAATATTTATTTGTTAAACATTTACTAAGAATATGACTGATTTAAATTTCAGTCTCAACAAGCTACATAGAGCATAAGTTTGTCAGTATTTTGGCATTGGGTTAGCAGATGTGGGTTTTAGGTATTAACTGAATATTCAAAGTGTTCTTATTTTGTGTTTGGTCTCATATGTGCATTATACTCAGACCTAACCCAGGCATATTTGATCCTATTTTCACACCACCTCACCGAGCAAGTAAACCGACTTGTGCTATTCTGCCAAATATAATTTGCCTTATGTCCCTGATATAAAAGGAGCTGCATCTGGGGGGTTTAAAAACAAAACACTAGACTGTTGCTTAGATACCGAACTGCAGTCTTGCAGGTTGTATGTAGCAATAATACACTGTGTCAGTAACCCTGGTCCGTGCCCCGGGAAGTACGTGCATGACACTCAGCTGGATTCCCCACATAGCCCAAGTGTGTCGGATAGCTTCTGGCATTAGCAGCAGTGAACTGCCGGAGACCAAAGCGTGGCGGCGCCCGCGCCGGAGCAGGTCGGATGAACGTTGAGGAGCGGCGGGTGGGAAGCCTTGGGGACTTTCGGGCCCTCTTATCCACGTTTCTAGACTTGCGGATAACAGCCGCCACGGTCTGGGGATCTGGTTTGAGACTCGGTGGGACAGCGGTGGCATCTCACCCCCCACCGTGTCCCTGTCCCCTCTCCGGGCTGCCCTAACCCCCAGACCGCAAGAGACCCCCAGCGCGCCTCCCGGCTGCAGCCCAGCATTCTGCCTCCATAGGGGCAGCAGCCGGGGAAGTTCGTGGGGGACCAGAGGCGGCCGAGTCTGCCGGCTCTGCACTTCATCAAGGGGGGCAAGAGGGGACCAATCACGCCACGGAGCCCATCACTGCAACGTCTTCACAGTTCACGGTAAGAGCTGCTCCTGTTCCACTGTCTTCCACTGAGTCCGACTCAGTTAGTTACAGCCTGATCGTTCTGGTTACGCCGTAGCAAAGTGACAAGTGTTGGGTACAAGGGGCCAAAATCGGGCGCTGTTGAAGCTCACTTCGGGTCTTGTTGGAGAGCATTGTTCCCTGGCGCCAGTGCGGTTGGCTCCAGTATAGGTCTTTCAGGCCATTTTTCAATGCAAGTCAATGGTACCAAATATGGTAAAAATACTAAGTCAATAAATTTTTCCTACGAGAACATGTAGCCTATTCACCATAGATGCTTTTTATTCGTCTAATATCTCTCCATGTGCCGATTTGTGAATGTATTGTGTCGTTTGGACAATATTTAAATATTTTTTGGACCAATCCATGACTTTTTGCAGAACTTTCTAGTTAGTGCGAGTCACTAGTATCTCACGCGCTTAGTGGACGAACCGGACCCGGCCCGGATGTAATGGCCATATACCCCCTACTGGCTGTCTCTGGTACAATTTTTGTACAACTTGGCAGCTCTTGCGTGGTTTCAAACGATATTCACAAGCCCATGGAAAGTGTATGGGTGATATCACAGTCACTTTGTCCATATTTTTCTACAGTCTCTGGTTGGGCACCATGTGTGGGAAAAGTTTATCGAGAGTGGTCCTTGGTACCAACTTAAGCCTGTGTGGTGTTGCTAAGTGACAGGTGAGTATATGTACCAGGACCATCAGTGCGGACTTTGGGCCATTGCTCGTGTGTGTGCGCGCGCTGGTCCCACCCCGCGCGAGTGAGCGAGCGAGCCCAGTGCTTGGCAGAAAGCATGACTGGTATGTGGGTAAGGGGGGACTCGGGTGAAGAGGAGGAAGGCGGAGATGGTACAATTGTCTGGAGTTAGTCCTCTTCGTGACACTGTATGTGTAGTGTGTACCAAAACCCCCATCGCACACACACACACACACACACACACACACACACACACACACACACACACACACATGCTCCCTGATCTGCTGCCAGAAAATGACTTTGATGTTTTTGAATTATGGTTAAGAGGCATGATTGAGGTTAGGATGTCAGCTTTGTCTGTGGGCACAAAGGGTTTTGTCACAGAGCAAAACTGAGCTTGACTTGTGTTGGAGTTGAATTTTTTTTTTCCATTTGGTTTCAGTTAAAGTAGTTGATGTGGAATATTGGTGATGTGTTGTATCTAAATAAGGCATCGCAAAGATGTTGAAACTGTTTGTGTCAGCTGAATGATATGTCATTCATGATAGTCATTGTTGTTGCTGCAGGTTTGGTTCTTATCTTATGTACTCTCTTACCAG